>OY735140.1:20071278-21271278 GCA_963457615.1 Nicrophorus investigator | reverse complement strand
TAGAAAATGAGGTGAGTGCATTTCACATCTGAATGGAATTTCTGTCTTATCCGCATACGATGAGATTGGTCCAGCGTGTGTCACTGCACCCGTCGACATAGAACTCATCAGAACATTATATATTTTATTTATTCAAATAATATAATTTTATAGTATTCAAACTTGACATGGAACAATGAAGTTTTGTAAAAAAAAGCTGAAAATAAAATGAGATTAATAGATAAAATTGCAATGTGATAAAATTTAAAAAATAAGAAAAGAAAGATACTTTGTTATAGTTATACTTTTTGCTCATTTATTATTGTATGAATAGGTTTCTAGTTCTTAAATAATTGTTTGTCTGTTACAATAAATATAATTAATATTATCAAATTTTGAAAAAAATCGTATAAGATTTAATCGATTTAATCAATATATATCGATTCTTGGGTAATATTGCGCGTCCTACATTCCGGTAGTAGTGTCTTTAAGAGTTCAGCAGTAAATCTTAATGCTCGTCCCCAGGGGAAATAGATAGGTTACAATTTTTGCAATGAACCACTGCCGGCTCGGATGTTTAATAGAAATCGTCTATTTGCTGACCAAGATTCAATATTCATGAGAGGCTGTATACTAGCCCAGTAAAAAGTTATTTTCACTTCCTTTCCTAACATAATAAATCAATGACAAAACCATACGAAAATCTATTATAGTTGGGCGGACAGACTATGGTCAATACCCGATTATTTATGTAATTTTATAAAGAACACTTTTTTTATTAATATTTTTACTAGTTTTTAATTTATCACATATCAAAATTCTCTTTAGTAAATTGTATTTAATACTAGCTACAATATAAATAACATTTATTTATATCATTATATTAACTTATATTTACTGATATTACGTTTTATATAGAATATATAAAATATATTGTTAGGATTCTAGAGATTGGTATAAACTGTTATGTTTGCGTGCGCCGTGATACAGCTATCAAATGTTATATGTATCTGGTAGCTTGGTACGGGATAATAAAAAGGGAAGCGGCCGGATAAAGCGTTTTTACAGTAGGATATATGGTTGTATTATTATATTGAATTTCCATAATACTTTCAGAGCGGGAATGGAAATCGTACATGTAAGGTGTGCTCACATATTGCAAGCTTACGCAATATTTCTAGATTAAAAAATATTTTATCATTGAATGCTATATTTTTTTCTCTATTAATAATAATATATATCAAGACAACACAATTTATTTTATTTTTTAATATTATACAGTTTTTCTTCTCGAACTTGCTTTGTATGAAATATTTGACGTGATTGGTAGAAAGAAAGAAAATTGATTTCTGATATAAAATTTGTATGGTGGTAAATATTTAAGGTCGGAAAAAATCGATATTCCGATAAAGTAAAATGGCGCCTGAAGTAATCGTTGGTGGGGGTGAGGTCTGATTATGGATATTAGAGTAGATAGAAGAAGCCGATGTGGTAACTGAAATTACAGGAAACCGGACGATCGATGGCAATTGTACCTATTTCGAAATCATCGTAGTTGTTCAGTATAGTCGTCTACCACCGCACCCAACCCCCTAGGCTTGGTGCCTACTTTGGTATCATGTGTATTACGTATATACGTGCTAGTTTGTCATTGGCGTTGTTACACCGCTAGTCGCATCGTTTAGGGGATTGTTATATATTTATTATTTGTGTTGTACCCCTTTATTGATTGTCCTGCTCGTGCGTGCTGTAAAAACGGAAAATTTATTAGTCGTCGACGTACTCGGTACTAAGAAGTGTCCTATCTACTTCAAAGGTGCGAGTTGAAAGCACGAGAACGAAATATACTTTCAAATCGGTACGAGCGCGCAGATTTCCTCTCGATGCAATATGATGCTGGTTACATCTGGAACCACCAAACTGAGCGATCCAATTCGTAAGGATTTATCCCTAAAAAATGGTAAAGCCTTTTTCACAGTATACATTAAATTATTTTTGATTGTTCATTTGAATCTTAAAATATTATATGAAGGATTTTTCATGTAGAACTGTTTATGTAGAAATTATTTCAATTATTATGAAATAACACTGTTGTATATATTTTTATATATTTATTATCTATTCTGAAATCAAAAAATATGTAATAAATACAAAATATATAAAAAAAAATGTACATGGCTTTAAACAAAATTTGTAAATATATTGCGTTTCAGCCCTGCTACTGTTTGTAGTGTACACACGCCATTTTTATACAGATAGTTTTGTTTTTCACTACAAACAAGCGTATGTAACACATGCAGGCGCATGTTCCTAAACAATCGAATATGCGCCATATGGAATATAGCATGTAAGATATGTGTATATTTTTGTATATTTGTGAATATTTTCATCAATTGATTTAGTTTAGTAATATCGTATAGGAGGTTTGCATAATTTATTAGTAAAAAGACTAGTGCAATTATTGATTAAACTATTATATAGTTTAGGTACAAAAAGTATTCTAATTCAAAATTATATTTATTTCATTTGGTTATTGTCATATATAAATTACCATATAGATTATAGAAAATCTTTGAAAATATTTATTTTTTACTGAATAAGTAAAGTAAAATTTCTTGTATAGATATGAAATACATATTTAAATAATTTTTAATTAAATCCAAGTTCATTTCTTTTTAATATTGTTTTAGTGATTCATTAGCAAATGCTATTTATCTCGTAGAATTAATTTCCCTTAACAATTTTAATGACGTTGTTGCTAACTTCTCTTTTTTTGTTCATTTCCAGAATGCCCCTTAAGGGAAACGGATCATCCTTTGGAAATCTTACAGAGATGGGGATCCGGCAGATTAATGCTACGATATACCGTCCTCAGCGCTAATGGTAAGTCTATTATTTACAATTAACTTTCAGCCTTTTGTTTCTTTGCAAACGGTCTGCCTCCTCAGACTCGTTTCATTTTTTATACCCTCTTTGTTCCGACTCTTTCCTCGGTTTATTTATCGCGTTTGCCATTTAAACCTAATTAAAACTTTTCTTTTTGATTATTTCACATCTTCCTTCGTTACCGAGAACATAATCCATTAATTGATGTGTTAATAATATATTGTGTTTGAGACCAATAAGTTAATATACTGGATACGGCATAAGCAGTTTATAAGCTTAACAGTTTTGGTTCTGCAACTTTTCTTGCTGAACTTATCTAGCAGAAAATTAATTACTTGCCTCAACAAATTGGGGATGAACTTAACGATATAATGAAAAAATAACACAACAAATAATTGAAGTATCGATTTAATATTTTAAATTTTGTTAAAGTTAACAACAACTTTAACTCTAATAAATTTAAATTAATTTTTTGGAAGATATATATGTAATTAATAAACATGTCTTGCATTGCTTAACTTTCTTAATACATAAATTTAAATTAATAATGATTTAATAATACAGGAAAAATTTTGATACTTTATTTAAGTTGGAAGAATAATTGATTTATTGATTGATCTCAATATTTTGTTTTAGAAATTTTAACTTTATTACGATTTTGATTTAAGATTTAATATGTCATACTATTTTATAATCAAATAATCTGCAAATAAAATTATTATTGTGTTTTCTAAAGGTTTACTTTATAAAATGCAATGTAATAGTATTTTATATGAAACGAAGGAGACATGTTTTATTGGATTCCTCTTTTCTTATATTTGGAGGTTGAAAATCGTAACGAGTTTAGAGGGCGGAAAGAAAAATGTCGCGCCAAAGTCGATATCCGTTGGCATTTCGGCAGGAAATGAAATTACCTCCGGCTATCGAGAAAAAAAAGCTAACGTGAATAAAAAGAAACGCGGAATAAAGAAATATCCTGGAAACACATTGCTTGTTTGATCGAACGTTCTAGAAATGTTTTAAAACGGATATCAACAGCTAAGAATTTCTTAACTTATTTTTTAATTAATTACCAATAATTCTCGTATGAAATAAAGGAAACACTACGTTATTATTGATTAATATATATTAAAACCACCCATAGTCAATATTCCTTTGAATTATTATATTCCCGGGAATTCATAAGAATTAAATTTCCTGTTTCACAAACATTAAAATAAATATATTTTTTTTTAAATTTTGTTGTATATCTCAGTAATGATATTTTATAGAAATTAAATAATAAAGGCGAAATGTTTGAAATGTTTAAATACTAAAGTAAATATTGTGTAATTATTATTACACTTATTACTGGAGTCCGATCCGTGTAAAATATTAAAAAAATTGTAACAAGATCTCAAGTTGTCTATAGTTAATGATCATTTAAAAAGGATAAAAAACAATAAATACACAAAAAACTCGAAAATTCTACAGTATGATAATGTAATACCATATGTAGCAAGTATTACGCAATCCAAATATATTTGTATATATTCTGTAGCACCTACCATATTAGCCTAATGATGCACATTCAGACTATCATCTTTATAAGTCGACGGAACATTCCGATTGAACAAATCTGAAATCACTAGGAGTCATTTAATTTAGCAGAATAATACTGCACAGTTTTTGTATAAAAATGATTTTGTCCAATATTGCCGCTTTATCTTTTATATTGTTTCTAGGGCAGAAAGACCTATGGTCAATAGCCCTTTGTACGTTTTTCTTTAATATTTTTTGTAATTTCTTACTGCAATAAATATTATTATTAAATATTATTTCTGGAATGCAAAGACTACAGTCAATAGCGATTTTACATTAATATTGAATTAATATTTTTCTCGAAAAAGTAATTGTAATATTTTCAACAACAAAAATAATGAAATATTATTTATTTAAGAATTTTTATTCTACCATTTTGGACTAATCAACTATCGTATTTCTACCAATTATTTAAAGGTAATAGTGCTTTGTAAAAAAATATCATTGATATTTTACTTATAGAAAACTTTTTGGAGATCCTCCGTTATAGGTATAAGAGAGGAATCCTCAGGAAGAGAGGATCACAGATAATAGAAATGAGACAATTTGGACAAATATGTAGAATTACAGAGTACCTTATCAGAAATGAGCCTGAGGCAAATGAAAGAGAATATACCTAGGATTAGCCCTTACATACCCTTGAGAGGCAGTACCGTTATTACTTATCAGTCTATGGTCTAAAATAGAGCCCCATAACTTAATAAAATGTATATAATTTAAGACTATAAGACGCAGAGTATTTTTCAGAAAAAATGTTCGATAAATTGGTATTTGTTAATTATCACATAATCTCGAGATGATTGAGTACATACTTATTGGTAATTTTGAAGCTATTTATGTAATATACATATTAGGCGCACATTTTAACACTTAAATTATGTGGCAAGGCACGTTCAGACATAGCCTTATCGCATTTAGGGGTAGTAACCTCCATCCCTCGCAGGGATGTGGATCTTAATTACGAAACTTATTGCCGCGAAATTTTATCTCGTTCCTTATTATTAAACGTCTGGCAACCCTTAATAAATTGAATGTCGCATGGAGTATTTCGGTGTTAAATATTCGTAGCGAAGATATCTTGTGGGTGGGTGGGCCTTTCTTCTCCGTGGAAGGTTGTTCCACTCGCAACGGGACAACCAAGAGGGGGGCTTTTGTATACAAATGGGGGGCGCGTGCGATACACAGAAATGGGCATAAATCTAATGCGAGAGACGGTAAATTTCTTACAGCCCACCCCCGTCGGCGTCCACGAAAAGCTGGGCCGAATTTGTTATTTTAAATTTATGCAAATCGCTAATACATATTTCATTTTGTTCTCGCGCTTTTTGCTTGGGTCCACGCGCCTATTTCACTTTGGCTCTTGTCTTGCCGTCTTCAACTTGACCCGCAACAAATACCCATCAAGTCTAGGCCGTACTCCCCTATTATACGAATAAACATAAATCATTAGTTATTTCCTAAATTGCTTCCTTCGAAGTAAATCTCCTCAGCCACTGAATGGCATGATTAATGAGAAGACCGCACTAGGATGTACGTGGTCGCATCCGTGGATTTAAACTTACCAGATGTCAGGGGCTTTCAGTTTCTGGATTATAACGTGGAACTGACTTCGCTGACTTATGACTATGTTTCGGTTTAAATTAATTAATATTTCTTTTCTCATATTAACTATTTATTTTTAATTACATTTAATTAAATGTATTCTATTTTTATAAATATCAATAATAATAATTGTAGCAATTACATTAACATATTTAACATGTTAAAATTTATGTCATCGTTTATTTTTAGTACCAATATCTGTTGCGTAATTACCGGACGCACCTTCTTACATAGAAAAATGGACTCAAATTTTGGGTGCGTCTTATGGTCCGAAGGTAACATAAAATATTTTTTTTCATTAAATCGTCTCTAAATTTGAGTACGTCTTATAGTCCGAAAAATATGGCACGCCACTGAAGGTAGGTATAACGCAAGTTATCTCAAGACAAGGTGATTCCTCCACCGATTTACCTACACTCTTTGTCTATGATCGTTTATAACTAGTATTAGGCTTAGCCTGTAATTTTGTGCGCTTTTGTACGATTCTTTTGAATTACTTTTATAAATCTTTTTTTTTCTAAAATTAGAAAAATGAGCATAAAACAAAAAAGACGTGAGATATATAACGTGAGATATTAACCAAATGTGATCCATTATGCAAAACAATATTTAAACATGATTATGTAACATTAACATATATTTTTCTAAAAATCATCTTATAAATTTCGTCTTATAGTCCAAAAAATACGATATAACAAAAATATATTTAATAATGTTTAACTGGCGGAAAGACTTATAGTCATTAACAGTTACTAATTTTTGTTTCATTATTATTTTTGTATGAATATATTTTTTATCTCTATAATAATAATTATAATTATTAAAATGAATGAAAATATATGCAAAGAAAAAAATATTCAAACATAAATTATCAAAAGGAATGTGCATAGCGAAAAATAAAATAAAACTGCATAATACGAGCGAGGAAACATTAATTAAAAGTGTAAATAGTTGGTTTGAATTGCGTTTCTTTTTTTTTAATGTTCATTCGTAGATGTTTTGAATAGGACGCGTTTCGCAGCCGGAGTTAAAAGCTTGATCCTTCGGTCCGGGACGCAAAGCCTTTCCGTCCACTTATATAATTTAATTAAACACCGGTCTAGTGTTCTATGAATTACAACTACTAGGTCTCCTTGCTGACTGGACTCCACTCCACTAATTAATTGTAATCCGTTTGTTGGTATTGATTGAACCGTTGAATGTATTTACTAGGATTTGTTATTTAGAGCATTGACAAAAACAGCTCTCGAAACTAAACAGATCACAATTTCAAACAAATAAAATTGCAAAGTGCATTTCAATTATTGCTTTTACAACAGTTAATTAAAAAAAAGGTATTTACATATATAATTAACGATAGAAAAATTGTAACGAATAAAATGAGCACTGAAACTAATTAAGATGGAATTATGCAAACTATTTCAAAATGCAATCAAGATATGCATTTTATATTGATTAAATAAGATTTATTAAACATATTTTATAACTTACTATATATGGTGAGCTCATATAGTATCGTTTTGTAATAATGTATAAATATTCATAAGGAATTAAATGCATTTCTAGAATTATTTGATTCAGTATGATTTGTTTGTTTTATTAAGATTCATAAATAAAATTATTACCTGTGGGCGGATAGACTGCGGTCAATATCCCTTTGTATGTATAAATGCAGTTTTATTATTTGCAGGGCGGAAAGATTGCAATAAATTATGTCTGTTAATATTTATTTATGTGTCGGGTAGAAATATATTTTTATATTAAGTTTCTGTTATATAATTTTATAGATTCTCAAATCTAAATAGTATATTTATTTTAATGTATAAATAGTGTATATATAAATAGAAATAGTGTAAATTATTCCATTTTTATGTTTGCATGTGGGACATGCGAATCTATTTAAGGACGGAAGGATAACGATGGGCAAACCTTACGTAATATCCGGTTTCGGTGTGCGCTTTATTGAGGTACGTGAAGTTCTCCGTCTATCTGTAAATTGTGCTGGATGCCTTCTGTCCGGATTCGGCTGTAATGGAATGGAGGACCCGGTGACTGCGTGAAGCTGATGCAAATTTGATATGGCACATGCCTGGTCGTCAGACGGCAATGTCGTGCAATATATCATGCTGAAAACGGACAATCCCAAATCATTTCTTGATGACTTCAGCACTATTCAAATCCATTGATGGTATAACATATCATTGATTAATTTATTTATTATAATAAAATAAGTTAACTATTATTAAAAGTTTTTACACACATTATTACTTTAATATTTATTTATTTTCACATTCATTTTTAATATGATCTAACTTTTTTTTTAAATAAACGAACACGTATTATTACTTTTATTATAAAACAGATTTCATTGATTTCCTCAATTTAATTTTATACGTACTTTATATAGAATACGCATTACTTAAAGACGTGAATATCATTTAATTACAACTTTCAATCATTTTGAAATTTCTTATTTAAGATAATATAGGAATTATTGGTTAACAGTACTAAATATTCTGTTGAAGTCCAAGTCTAATTTATATGACTTAGTGTTATAATCTACTACTAGTACTAATTTATGAATTATAAAAATATACATTTTATAATAACCGATACTTCTCGAGACAATACTTCTTATACTTGAAAGTTATACTAATTAATGGTACAATTCTAAATAATAGATATAGTCTTGCCCTAATTTACGTACTATCTAAGAATATCTCAAATTAACTTAATATAAACCACCTATGTTGGTGGTGGGTTTCTTCCTTCTGGATTTTCTCTATGTTGGTACATTCGTCTCCTATTGTTCCTATTGTTCAATTTAGTGTTCGAGTTTTTGAAGCCGCTGACTAGTCATATTATAAAACGGTTTTAATGTCTATAAGTTGGTGTACAGAAAAATAATTTTATAATCATCATTTTTTGATTTTATAAAAAATATGAATGTCTATTTAATAATAATATTTTTATTGGGGCAGAAAGGCCTTTATAACACTCATATTATTTTTATTATTCTTGTTACATGGACATAGTTTTAGCTGTTATCTTGTTGTGTATCTGTTGTAATAAATATAAATATTTATTAGTAAATTTTATTTATTGCTGTAAATGGTGCTTGAATAACATTTAGAGTTATATAATATTTTGTGTCAGAAATTAGTTAAGTTTACAAAACAGCAGTAGTTTAATTCAATTCATTTTTCTAAATAGTCTTTGGAATTATATGAAATATCTAGACCAGCGTTTTTAAACCTATGGTAAACCCAAAATTGGATCTTTTTTTAATGGATTGTTATATGACTGCTGTTACCTTAAGCGAGGAACTGTTGAAATACTTTTAGCAATTGAGTTATAGTGCATTTATTCATAAATAGGTTAGCTGCAAGGTTGAGAAACGCAGATCTAGGCAATGTATAAAAATTAACCGTTACATATTGCCTAATAGTTTTTTTATTGTTTAAATTGTAGTAAAATTTTATAGAAAATATACATTTTAAGAAATTCATTTAACACAACACATAAATTGGTAAAATACATATGATTTATGTTACTGGGTATATTTTATTCGGATTTTTTTAAATTTATATGATTCCTAAGATTATTTGAATTTTATATATTTTATTATATAAAAATAAATATAATATACAACATATTAGTTTAAAAATAATAGAATTAACATGTATAGAAATAGCATGAATGTCAATGTCACCTTAATTGTTCAATTTGAGGTACGTGTACATATGAGCCTCATGGGATACGTAAACGTGTCCGACTTAATCCGAAGGTACAACGACTTTAGGGATGAGGGTCGTGGCGGATTCTATAGTAATACATCACCCGGTCTAACACCCTCCAGCGCGTCTTCATAGCCTACAATTACACCTTGCCAAATCCGTCTTTCCGGCACAACGAGCTTTGTGCAAACACATTTGCATATTTTTTTGCACCCTCTTGCTCCGCAAGAAACTGCTTCGAAAACCGTCACGTAAATCACTTCGCGTATAAAAAGCAGCGCCTAGCGTTTGCGGAATATCTATTTAGTCCTTTTTTAAATTTAGTTGAATTTTCAAATAAAAGTTTAAAAAAACCTAATGGTTTCCGCAATATTTTTTTACCTCCGGAAGAAATTTTAGTTTTCAAACAATTAATTTTAATGAATCATTCATTAAATTCGATTTATTGTTCAATTTTGACGAATCGCTGATGCACATGATATTCCATCAATGTTTGCGGTTGCATAATATACAATCGTCAGTTTAAAACCAAAATGTTTTATTACTGTTTTAATGTTACTATTAGAAAAAAAATATATCATGTAAGTAATATATATTTCAGACAATGTTATTACTTGAAAGGGAGGTTTCATATGTTTTATAAAGGTCTAAAGAAGACAGGCTATTTTAACATTATGAAATATAGTATTCGTAAAACAATAAAGAAATGGAGGACCCACGTAGTCATGTGGCTTTGTCTGAGATCCAATATGAATAGCATTTCAACCCAACTGAAAGTAAGATATAACTCTAACTTTTTTTATATATTTCTACCCATAAAGTACAGTTTTAAAATAAAATTAAACCATATTAGTTACACAAAAAAGTGTATTTTGCGTGAAAAAACTAAATACTTAAGATTAAGATAAGAATAATATGATTCATTTCATACTAATTATATACAAAAAAATAACGTTAAAACAATCATTAAATATTTTTCCTAGAAGCACTAAAATTTGTTAATTCCGACTGATACATACGAATATTTAAAAGAAACGATATAATCTTATAAAAAAGATGGAATTATAATAATAATAAAAAATAACAATCAATAAAAAAATATTCAAAATATAAGTAATAATAAAATAAAAATTCATATTTTTTAATTATCAATACGTAATTAAAAAAAAATACAAGACATAATTAGAAGAACGTTGTAATAGGGTAATTTAGGATAAACGTTTCGATTTTGAGGGCACATAATTTGGAGAGGGAAGATATTTTGGCGACATATATTTGTTGTATTTATTCTATATTATTAGAAAAACAATTTTACTTTGATTTATTGAATGCTAAGTATTTTTATAATAATTTCCTAAGAAAGTGTAGCTAAAGTATAGATTAGTTTAAATAGAATATTTCTAAAGTTGTTGAAATTAAATTTGCTGAATGATTTAAATAATAATAATTTTTCTTCCATTTTAAGATCTTACATATTTCATCTAAATTTAATGGATTTTAATAAATCTTAATTATGGACATGTAACATTCTTTAAGTTAACACTCTCATGCATTGATTTTTTTTTCGTCGTTAATTTTCATATTTTTTTTAGATTAATTTTCTAGATGTAGCTTTAACTATATGTAAAAAAAATTGATTAAATTATTAATTTATTTCGAAGAGTTTTATTATTTTATTAAATTTACTAATTTTAATAAGCTGATATATCTTTAATTATAATTGACTAATTTTTATTTGAAAAGGACTTTTGTTACCTAAACAGAAAATATGAATATGTATACATATTATGGTCATGAAAGGTTTTAACCACACGATAATGATGATAATTGCGAATATTATTATTATATTCAAGATTATATTACGAACGCTACCAGATTTACATAACTATTTGATTAAGTTTCAGATATATTAACTTAAAAATTCAGCATCAAGAATATAATAATTAATTTAAAACTAGATGATGCCTAAAAACAATCTCATCCATCTTATTTTTTTTGTTTAAGAGATGAAAATTCACTCCAGGTTTTTGTCATTGTTTTTTCTTGAATGTCTTGCGTGAAAAGCTCTTCTCGCGTCCTCGAATAAAGACTCTAGGATAGAGACAAAAAAAACTCTTGGAAAACGAATAGAGGGGGATTATAAGAGAGATGGGGAACAAAAATGAGCGAAGGCTGTCGTGTCAGCGTGCGAAGGAATCAATTGAGGGTTGTATCGGACATGCAACGGCTACCCGGAGCCATTCAAATCACATACTATTTACATATAGATTGCCTTCAACTTGCTAACCTACAAACTCGGCAGAAACAGAAGCGAACCCTTTGTCAGATCGTAATTTGATGAAATTGACTTTGAATTTATATACATATTAAACAAAGACGATTTTCTTATTAAAATGTACTTAAACACATTATTAAAAAAAATATATTAATAATGCCGACAAAAAATATGAAATATAAAAACGCCTTAATCATTTCAACTATTTCTATTTTATTTACATTTAGTATAAGATTCTTTTGAAAGTAAAAAAAAAAGTTTATTATAAATTTCTAAGAATTATTTAATATTTTTACTGGTGATAACGATTTTGTTTTAAATAATTGTTTATTATTAAATAATTAAAACATTTTACAAATATTATAGTTAAGATTTTTTAGTTATTCAATGATAGAACAATATCTTATTTTTTTATTTATATTAAATAATTATTGCTGTTTGTATAAAAAAAAATCTCATATTAAATACTATTAATACATTCTATATACCAGTGATTTTCAATCACTGTGCCGCCAAATTTTAGAAGTTTATATAGTAATAATTATGATGCTTATTTTATTACGAGTTAAGTTGAGATATACAGGATATATTAGTTACCTATTGTTTTTGCATATTATTACAAAATATTTGCGATCAGAATTGAAAATAGTTCTGGAACAATGTGTTAAAATGGTTAATTATATAAAATCAAGACTATTAAAAAGTCGCTTATTTAGTAATTTATGCTAAGCTATGGAAGCTAAATACGAATCCTTGTTACTGCACACAGAAGTAAGGAATTAAAGACGAAATGAAAATGTTTTTTTGAACAAAATAAAAATTGTGATTTTGTTAATTTGTTGGAAGATAAAATATGGTGTGCTAAACTAGCTTACTTATCAGGCATTTTTGTTATTTTTAATAAAATAAATTCAAGTATGCAAGGGCGAAAAGAAAATATATAAAACTCAACAGTTAAACTGGTTGGATTCCAAAAACAAATGACTTTATGGAAGAATAAAGCTTAGGAAAGCAATTTGGAAAAAAATATTCATAAAATTATTATAGACCATTTGATAACATTAAATGAGAGAATTATTAATTATTTCACAGATTTATTCGCAATCCATTTTTGATAACAAATACTTCTGTATTTGAATTAACTTTGAATGAAGAGGAAGAAATAATGTTGCTTTCTAATAATCAAGATTTAATTTTAAAATATTTGGAAGAATCAATCAATTCATTTTGGATTAACATTAGATGCGATTATCACATGATAGCCAAAAAAGCTTTAAAAATATTATTACAATTTTCTACATCTTATTTGCGTGAATTCGGATTTTCAGTATTTACCAACATAAAAACGAAAAAAGATCGAGACTGTAAAATGTATTGTCATTTTTATGACCAAATATTAATGAAATTATCAAAAATTATCAAGCTCAAATTTCTCATTATAAGTATTTTCATTATTAACTTGTAATTAATTACACGTACAGTTATTTTTGTAGTACATATTATTTTATTTTACATTCAAAATTATTATCATAAATTATTTTACACAGTGTTATAGGTAAGTAAACAACTTATCTTTTTCTTTATGCGCCGTCAAATTTTGAAATCATTAAAACTGCCGCCACAAAAATGTTGAGAATCACTGCTATATACTATTAATATTCACACTTAAATTCTGAATAAATCTCAATCAATATTTCTGCCACTAAAATTATATACACCATAGTTATTACAAATACATCATTATATAGTTATACAGAGTATGCCTGTTCAAGTTTTGTCATTTTTCAGTCATGATTTTTCTTGTATATTTGTTTCATGTAAAAATTATTTGTAGACATGGGCCATAGATGGGCCACCAATTTGATACCACTGTATTAGATTACATAATCATTTAAATAAATATGTAATGAGTTAAATTAGAAACGACGTACAGAAAAAAAAAATATTAAAATTACTAATTGTATAAATTTTAAATTCTGTACTCGTAATAGTGATATATATTTTTTTAATATATTTTAATCCAGGCTGCTCTTAATGAAAGTAGTAAGAAGATCCTAATTTAGCTGTGCACGACCCGGCGCATCCGCCATCAAAGTGTATTTCTTGCAGTGCACACAACGGCGATGATTACAAGGACTGAAACTGGAGTATTGTTTTCATTTGTGCGCGTTTCGTTCTCGTCCTTAATTTGTAATTAAAAAAGGCAGCTTCCCTGAAGAAAAGACTAAATTGGTGCCAGGCGCGACGGGGTTGGTGCACCAAAAGAAAAATGCGAGGGCCGAAATTAATTAAAACTTCTGAAACTGACGTTGCCGTTAATGAGTGCATTTAGTACAATAATTAAATCGATAATTAGAATTGAATTGCCTCTGTGGATAATGGGAGCTTTCTTTACAAACATTTTTTCAACCTCAACAAATATTCTTGGTATAAGTTATACATTATGCTTATGTGAAGGAAAAACTACTTAGAAAATATATATTTAAAAGAATAAGGAACAATAATAAAAAAAACTAATTGTATGCCTCGTCGAGTTCAAGTTTGGCTTTCTGTCCTCAACCATCACTGACATTTTTCTGGATTTTTCAACATCTTATTCATTTTGTGGATAAGGCATTCGCAGAGGAAAAAATGTAGCGCAAACAGCAAAAAGATTTCTGAAGCCTATGGCGATATGAATAAAATAATGGCGCAAATATGTTAGAAAAGTTGTGTGCTGCAGATTTTTGTCTTACCGATGATAAACGTTCTGGCAGGTCTATCGAGATTGCAAGGCCGCACGCACGTATCATTACAGACTTAGCAAAAAATGAGAGAGCTTAATTGGGATCCAAACTATTTATCTGATTTAGCACCATCAGATTTTCATTCATTTTGTTTGTTATAAAAAATTTATTTATTGCATATTTCATTCAGAAAAAAAAAATTGGATGTACTGTATTATAAATCTGAAATGACAGAAAATCATATTTTCAATATTAAAAAAAATATATTTTGATATTTTATATTATATGATTTATAAAACTAATATAAATTTATAATTTCTATTATAAGTATTTTTTTATAATTTTCATGAAAGTTCATCTTAATTTTTTATAAAATTCAAAATATTATTGATGATAATAGATAATAATCTATAAATAATTACTACAAACAATGAATTTGAACAGGATTTGTCTAAGAGTTGTATTTCAAAAACTAAAATATAACTTCGTAATAAATTAATTTGGGAAATGAATAGATTGAAAAGAATCTACAAATATGCTAACTATTGAATGTTATAAAAATATTTTAGATATAAAGAGAAATTAATCAATGTACTCTTGACCAACTAAAATATATGTAAGGAAAAAATATATAAGGAAACTTTATTAAATATATTTTTTATGAATTCATGCACAACCTGACGTAGGATGGCGTTTATTTCAAGAAATAAACTCTTATTACTTTCAGTTGGTGTCACATTTCAAGCAATTTTATTTCACATGACAAAATACAATGTTGAAATCATACATTTTTCATTACAGTCAATCTTCCTTTGCTATTATTGAAAAACTTCAAATGTTAATTAATTTAATTCATGGGTGAAATACTATATATTTATATTTTTAATTGAAACATTCATTAAACATTATATAAACATTAATATTACATTATATAAACATTTATAAACATTAATATTAATTGAATATAATTTATTGAACAAAATAATCTAAAAATATAATAATTCTTTATATATAAATATTTTTTATGTTTTTATAAATTGTGTTAAATATCCTTGAGTGTTTATGGATCTTATTCCAGTAATTTTGGAATGAAAAGTAGTTTGGTGCGGCTGCGGAGTAGAGGTATCGGGCTGTGTTAATGCGTTTAATTTAATTGAAATTTCAATTTATACAGGCCGCCCCTTGTGGCCCCAAACTCTACCGTTAATAAACTGCGGAGGTACTCAGATTTATGTAATTAAAACGGCTCTCGATATTCAGCAGCCAACGAATTTTCACCCATGATTTATATTTTAAATAAAAATATTATATAATGTTATCAAATAATTCATACTTTATTATAATATTTATTGAAATATTTACATATAAACAAATACAAATATATGTAATATTGAAGAAAAAAAATACAATTACAAATAGTTATTAATCCATAGGTCGTGTCTCCTTAAACGTTATTTTTCTATTTTATTCAATAGTACATAATGCTTTTAGACTAGAAAAGATATAGTTAGTTTCATATCTTTTTAAATCTTTTTTCAGTTAAATAAATATTATTTATTTAAACAAATTTATTGGCCATAATTGAGCCAAAGGGCTGTAATAACAAACCATCATACACATTCAAATCGCCGAAAGTATATATTCTAAGAAAAAAACTAAATTATTTTGTACCACAACATAAACCAACTTCCCATTAAACAGAAATGATTTCACTGATGAACAGTAGGGTTTGTGGGTGACTCCAGTTCGAGGTTGTCCAAATGAAACATTAAAATGTATGCATGATTATCGATTCAGGTTTATCGAATATGTAGTCAGCAACAATTTAAGGTAACTCGCAAATTATTTTATTTAATGGTTTGATTTTGACAGCAAATTCGGGTTGTCCGGGTTTTGTGGGCCTTTTCGGATACTTAGTCGACCATACTGAATGGTTCTCGGAGAAGCACGCCGTATATTTCGGATAAAGCGGCGATGTCCATCGGTGTGTAGGATTAAGGTCCTAAAATTTGAAGCATTTCTTTATGTTTATCCAGTTATGATCTTCATTTTAAAGGTGAGTTAACTAGTGGCTCTTGATATGGGTTTCTTGCAGAATCTATGCAATAGTGTTTGGGTGATTTTGGATGTCTACTTTTCTCGAAGCTTATATATATCCTTCAGATATGCTAGAACGATGGTCTTGAGGTTGTTAGATTTCAGTATAATATCGGATTTGGTCTCCATTATGGAGTCAAATCGGTTAATAAATTTCTTTGACCAAAAATTCGGCTAATTTTATTCTGGTTATCAGTTCACAAGTATTTAATGAAAATGTCTTTTAAATAATAATAATAATAATTTCTAGTGGCCTGAAGTGATTTATTTGATCAACATCATTTGCTTAATAGTGGTATTAGTAGATAATTATTTTTTGATTGCGCCTGGGCTGTTTTCTTGTTGTCTCAGAATAAGATGAATGTACAAAGTTTTCTACCACTACTTTATTTATTTGTGCTGCAAATTGCATATCACATTCTTAAAGTTTTCTACCACTGACTCCAATACTATAAGCATACGTTATTACAAAACAGTGAAAACTATGTAGGAATATAGAAATTGCAACAAAAAATATATAT
Source organism: Nicrophorus investigator (assembly GCA_963457615.1). Classification (NCBI taxonomy): domain Eukaryota; kingdom Metazoa; phylum Arthropoda; class Insecta; order Coleoptera; family Silphidae; genus Nicrophorus; species Nicrophorus investigator. The sequence continues at coordinate 21,253,874 of OY735140.1, read as the reverse complement.
AATTTTGAAAAAGGTACACAGCGCTATCTAGGAATATACATCCTGTACCGAGTCTTGAACTGAATTGTGAAATAATTTTTTCCATCCAGTTTTGTAATATTTTTTATTATTTTTAATAATTGATTGTCAGCGCACATTGTTAGGTATATTGATTTATTTTATCTAACCGTTAGTACTAAATTTATTAAATTAAGTAACAACTTATATAATTATAATATTTATCGCAATATAAGTAAAAATTGAACAAAAATATTATTGCCCAGTATTAACTAAAATATAGTTATTTTGTCGGTTTATAAATTTATATAAGTTCAATACAAATAATATCACCAAGTATTAAGTTAAATATAATTATTTTGACCGTTAATAAATTTGTAAAAGTACAATACAAATATTTTCTTTTAAAAATCTATATTTACAAAATTTGATAATTATAATATTTATTGCAACTTTCATACAGGAGTAAAAATTGAACAAAAAATATATTTCCCAGAATTAACTTAAATATAGTTATTTTGACTGTTAATACATTTGTAAAAGTTCAATACAAATATTTTCTTTTAAAAATCTATATTTACAAAATTTGTTAATTATATTTTTTATTGCAATATTTATACATGAGAAAAAATTGAACAAAAATATTATCGCCCAGTATTAACTTAAATATAGTAATTTTGACGTTTAATAAATTTACAAAAGTTCAATACAAATATTTTCTTCTAAAATTTTAATTTTACAAAATTTGATATTTATAATATTTATCGCAACATTTATACAGGAGTAAAAAATTGAACAAAAATATAATATATTAACTTAAATATAATTATTTTGACGGATAATAAATTTATAAAAGTTCAATACACATATTTTCTTCTTTTAATCGAAATATTTTCAATAATTGGTTATTAGGCTAAAATTATGTGTGGTAAGTACTAATAAGTACTAATTAAATCAGTTCAATTCTGTGGTTCATGCAGCAAAGCGAACATGCAAATTATATAAAGATTTCAACAAAAATGACATACATATTATCATGGTTAATCACAAACAGACAAATACAAGAAGATATTCATATTGATTTGGCCGAAGATTTGATATCAATGTTATGTAGCAGATACAAAAATGAAATCAATTAAATTAAAATTCTAGCTATTAAACTTAACAACAAAGAGCTTTAAGCATTTTAAACCACGGGTTAACTAATAGATTTAAGTAAATTGTTAATAATATACATAAACATAAAAATGGTTAATATCCACCAGAAAAGTTTATCCATTTAATATCAAATTTATTTAATATTCAAACTGAATAGATTGTAAATAAAATGTCAAAATATTACTACAATTAGTAATTGTATACATAAACTAATATGAATATGAATTATTATTTCAACACTTCCGATACTTCATTTTCCGTAGATCGAAAATATCCATCTATTAATCCATTTTCCAACCAATTCTTCCCTATGTTTTCTTACATTTCTCCTTATGCAGAAACCCAGGCCTAAATAATCTTACTTTATTTATTGTTTGTATTATTTTTGTATTTTGACCAAAAAACTATGTTTATTATTATTTTAATAAAATAATTCAAGCGATAGGCTGGAAAATGTAAATCTTTCTACAAGTACAAACAAATTAATTTTGAAAGTAAATTTAGTTAGTAATTATCTAATTTATGTGAAATGAGGATGTACATCATTGGTAAGTGGTTGGGTATAACGAAAGGAATACCACCGGGAATGCAGTGAGTGTAAACAAACTGAAATGGCAAAGGCAGCTTGGTATTAGGTGATTTAAATCCTTAAACTCTTACTAGTTTATATATGTGCGGAGGAGTATGTCCGTATGCAATCCACTTTAAACTGGTGGAGAGTAATGAAATTACTGCAGTGCGCCATTTTACCCAGCGTTGAATTTCGAATATCTGTTAAGTTCGCAATTCACGAGCCATAGCCTTAATTTGCCGGATTTTCTACCCTGCATTCCCTTTATCCTACTCCATCCTTCCTATTTTTAAATACTCCGCACCTCGCAATTCACGGACTAAGCATATTTATAAAGCATTTCTTTGCTCATTATGCGAGTTGTCACGGCAAGCGGAAAACAGGGGGAACGCTTGGAAAAGGTGGAAGCTATGTTTCCAAAACATTTACTCGAAACCTTTCAAACTATGCGAAACAACTTCATTTTCCCACAAACAAATTAATTTCATCATGCAAACGAATAGGTTTTCTGAGAATTAAATAATAAAAAAAAATTGAAGTTGTGGAAAGTCCAACTCTCATCGCTGAGATATATAATATTAAAAAAAAGCATGGCTTCTTGTACGAGCTCTCTCGCTCTTCACAATGTTCCCTAGGCGGAGTAAACCATAAAAGGACAACTGGTTCATACAGAGATAAAATTAAACGCGTTGCTTGAATTATTTAGAACAAACATCAAAGCCAGAGGAATTTTATTCAAATCCAAGGAGGAATTCTGCGGATTTTCAGTGAAGAATCAGCAAAAGCAACTAGTACATATGCACCTATATTCAGCATACTTGGCATGCACGGGGCCCTAAGCAATGCATCTTGATTTACAATTTGGTTTGGGAACTTGGATGAATGCACAGAGCAAATACAGCTGGGTAAGTTGGAGAAACTGCGAAGTGTGGATTCACTTAAGATATAGGATTCAGTCTGTTGGAAATAATTAAAAAAGTTAAACCCTGTGCAGTGCAGAGTTCTGGCTCGAATCTCGAGTCCTCTTTTCCCTCCTCCTTTCGTCTGGTGCTTTAATTAATTTCTCACTGCCCACTGATTCCCGAAGCTGTATAAAACTATGTATCGTTTTATTTTGAAATTTAATTTCGATTATATAGGTAGATACGATTACAAAATTTAACAATATATTTTTAATTAACAAGTATCATTAATTACACTAATCAGAATTATAATAGGACTTTTTTAATTCTTAATCCTTTTAAATTAATAAAAGAAATTAGAATTATCATTGACAAGATCGATTAAAAGTAAAAAATATTTATAGCTAAATTTGAATCATTTTTACCAAATATTTTCTAAATTTAGATCCTTTATCACCGGATATTTTTACTCATAAAAATGTTTCTAATCTTTGCCTTGTATTTTTGAATTAATTTATATTTAATGTAAATATTTCTAACTAAAGTTTCATATAAATTGATAACTTTATAAATAAACATAAATCTTTATTGGCTATAATTTTAGGCAAAATGTGAGATGTTTCTCGAATTCCAAATTAATTTGCAATACATATTTAAAGATTTCTATTATTTTATATTATGTACATTTAAAACAAAATGGAAACAAGATTCAACAGAACTGCAAAAAAAAAACATCGTAATAAATATTTATTAATAATAAATAATAAATGTTAATTTTGTGATTATTAATATTATTAATACTGATATGTTTAAATAAACAAATAATATTAGTTTAGAAGTGTTCTATTTTTTCCTGTTTATTTTTTTTTTATTTTTTCATGATACTCTAATTTCTTTTGTCTAATATCAAATATATAAAATGTAAATAATGTTATAATCATTCAGTTTATTCTTATATAATATCAGAAAGTTTTATTTTTTTCATTAATTAATTAATTACCACAACAATAATTTAGACATTTTTAATATAATTTTGTAAATTTATCATCAAATTAATAATTATAAAATAAAAATTAATTAAATTTAAATGTTCATAACATTAGTATATTACGTACTTTTTTTGTTTATTTGTATTTAAAATACTTGAATTTGCAGCTATATTTTGGGATTAGGAATTCTGAAATCTATTAGGAAATAAATGGAATTTGTGATATCTAATTAGCACATAATAATAGTTGACCGACTTTCGGTTAAGAGTCAGGAGTCGTTCGGTTAGGGAGATTGGTTTTCGCATTTTCCGGACAATATTATCTAATGAAATCATATATGCAAACAAAGTGTAATCCGGAGTGAGGTCATGCTAAATGAAATTGAATGCAAACACAATCAAGTCCCAGAGTAAATTAATGTTTGGGAACGTCGTACCAATTAAAACGGTTAATAGAAGCGGGGATATTATCCGTCGCGTAAATCTCCAAAATTCAGTTATTATGCGCTAACCCGCCTTCTACACTTCCCCGAAAAGTGTTCATAGGGACAATTAACGACCAACCAAATTTATCCTATGAATATTTCATTATACTTTAGCTTGTCAGCTGTTTTTTTTTAATTAAACGATGTTTGCTTACTTTTTTGTTTGTTTAAATTAACAGTGAAATTATTTATATAGTTTAGTTTATTATCTTATAATAAGATTGTCAAATATAGTAAAATATAAATTCAGTTATTCTATATACAATTATATTACTATTTTAGAAGTTACAATATTTTATAAATGAATAGACAACTAATAAATATTAAAAAAAAGATGTATTAGGAAAATAGGCAAATGATTTATATCAAATATTATTGTTAATCGATCTTATTAATGGCATTTACGATAATAATCTTTAAAATTTAGGACAATCTAGGATAATGATATTTAAATATAAAGGAAAATAAATTTAAAAAATCCAGAGTAATAATATACAACTAGAATTGAAGACATATTGAGTAAGTTCATGATACTAATTGTATTTGAATTTATGTGTTTTGTTATTGCATAAACAAGAAGATATATAACGTAACTTAGTAACGAATACTAAAACTAAAAAGCATCATAAATGTTTCTGCTAAAATTCACTTTAAATCATTAAAATATTTGCCCCTAAAATGCTTCGATCAAAAAATCTTATTAATATTTATTTATGAAGATAATTTTCTCTTATATACTTCCAGTCCAATATTACTAAATAGTTTTTGTTACTTCAGTAAATTTTAGTTTATTTATCTAATATAGAATTTTCGTTATTCAAAATTAAGATATAACTTACAATCAATATTTATCTTCCCGATTTATGTCTTGTATTTATTTTCGAATGTCCGGTGTAAAAAAAGTTAAATTAAAATAAATTGAAGTTTTTATCTTTCCTACTCTTGAAATTGGTTTGCCTATTTTAGTAGTAGTACTAATATTTTACTAGATATTTATTTGGTGTAAGTATTAATATATTTAGTGTAAGTATCTAAATTTTGCTCTTTGAATTCTTCATATTATCGTTTCAGTTATATTTCTGCAAATATATATATAATTTAGTGCTTGAAATAATTTAAATTTAATTTGGGAATCCTCTTTGATCCATAACTTAAACAAAATAGTTAACCTACTCCAAATATTTGATATAAAATCTAAATCCCGACACTTCAGATCCTTCATCTTCCGCAGCTCCGAATTATGTAACTACTTTAAAACTTCCATCTATAAATCCATTCATAATTATTTTCCTTCTTTCTTCCAAATGTTGTAATCTAGTCCTAAATCTATCCATGTCCGAACGTTTTTCCCTTCGTATTCTCACCAGGATCCGCCATGCAAATAATCAGCTTGATAAACCTCCCAATGATCTTCTTTATTCGAAAATCAAAATTGCTTCAATCCATGATAGATACCTCTCCATATCTTTTAAATTTAGGTCCAAAGACACAAATGCTTCTTCTCTTATTCAATGTTGTATTGCTCGAAATCCAGATGTCTTTCCCAAATTCAAGTATTCCAAATGTTCTCTTTTCCAATTTTTGATGTCCTTCCTTTTCTATGGCTGCATATATGTAAATATTTTTTTTATACTTTTCAATCTAATTTTTTAATTGTTATTACATTAATTTCTCTTTTAATTTGTAAATTAAAAGAGAAATTTATATATTAACTTCTCCGACGGATAGCCCATCGGCCAGATACAAATATTTTTAGTTAGTTTATATATTTTAATTAGTTTGTTTTTATTTATTTATATTATTTTTGTATTTTGGCCAATAAACGAAGCCTATTTATTAAATTAAATGAAAGTCAGTATATAATTGTACGCCGCGAATATATTATGTAATGTTTGATGAAAATTTTACGAGGTGCTGATTCAATCCAAATAAGCCACAGTGGCTTTAAATTCTGCTTTATTAATCCCTTTTGGTGCACAATGCCAAAATGTGTATGTAATCTAGCAACGCGTTGGCATAAAGGAGTAGATCGCATCAGAGCCGAATATCATGTAATATCTTCCCAACTTGGAGCGCACAAAGAAGGGATTTTATATCCCACGGAGAATTTCAGATATCTCGGCGGAGCATTATCTGATAACAAATTGTGCCTTTTTTAATAAGGAATTATAAAAAGGGCCGAATCATATTAGAGCCCGTCTTGGCTCATCTTCAAGAATTGATTCTCATTATTTTTGCAGTTTTCATGGAAGCAATAAGAATCCAATTATAATTTTAATAAGGTCTTCATTATATCAATAATTTATATTAACTTAAAATTAAATCATAAAAATATTCCTTCAGACGTGGAAATTAATCAATTTATTATATTCAGTAAAAAATATTATGGTTTTAATTTCAAATTGAAATTTTTATTAATAAAAATGATGAAAAATTTGAGTGATTGTTGAAAGAACAAATATATTTTATTAAACTAAATTAGAATAAATTAAGATTTAAGCTGACTTAAAATTTGAGATGATAATCTATCTATCTATTTCTTAAATTACATTGCAAAATTTAATTACAGATAATTATTTTATAATTGCTTATGCAAGATGATTTTAACGAAAAATATATTAGTTTGTCTAATGTAATCATATATTTACAAGAGTACATTCATATACAGTATAATAAAATAATACTTATCTTGGCAAGAAGAGAGACGCCATTAATGCAACGTTTGCATTTTATAAATTACTTTTCTTCGTGCTGTAATTAATATATTTTTTTAATCATGCAGCTGCTAGACGTTCAACAGTAATTATTAAATAGTTATACTATATAGACTTGCCGCGTTAAGATGCAAAACTGGAATGTGCTGCAACATCATCACTCAGGTTACATTTATAACGCATTACGTATATAGATTAAACATGAATAACTAACAAACCCACTTGCCTTTAATGCAATGGAATGCATTTACTTTTATCAGAAAATATTTTTTTTATTTACATATAAACATAATCATACATTAAAATATAATACGGATTATAGAAAAATGTTTTAAATGTTTGAGAAAATATTTATATAAAAAAAGTTAAAGTCCACGATTCAAAAACAAATTCTTGAAATATATTATATGTTACTTCGCATAGTGCAGGTAATCATTTCAGCACTGCTTGATGCCTCAATAATTGAGGACTTTAAAATAAATACAGGAAAAACGATCATATAAAAAATAATTTTATTTTTATTTTACGCAATTAAAATTTGGTTTGTTTCTTATATTTTTAATGAATCTATACTATTGCTATATATTCTTTTTTTACAGTATTTACAATTGTATGCTAAGTAAAAAAAAGTTTTATTAATTAAAACGAAGAAAAATATTCAGTATGAAGAATTAGAAGGTCTCCTCTTCAAACTCTTCCGGTTAAAGCTCACTTCCTTTACCTTTTTACCTCATACATATAATTAAAAATCTTCTCGAAAATCGTTCCCTTCAAATTTAGATGCGTACTTCTATCTTTAGATCCTTTTTTTCTGGTTCAGGGTATCACTGTATCTTATGATATACAACTTTTTTGTCAAGATATTTATATTCCCGATACAAATACCTTCGATTCCGACTTATATATCCTTCAGAATGGTAGATATCAGATTTATTTCTTACGTTTCCACCCTTCAATCTTCAATGTATAATTAAGAAAAAAATCTTGTTGCTGATTTTCTACTTCAACATGTGGTGCCTGAAAATAAAACTCCTTATTACTCATCACCAAATCTTCCTTTCATGTTCCAATGGTATCTTTGGAAACTATCGCAGATATCGACCGTCCTCCTTTTTCACTCAAAATCAATTCCCATTCCAAACTCATCAAGTCCAAAATAAAATTCAAATCCCATCATTTTCATTCCCTTACCTTCCGTAGTTCTGAAATATCCATCCATCTATAACTCCATTTTTTGTCCAATCCTCGATTATGGTTTCCTTATTCTTTCCCAATGCCGGAACCCAGCCCTAAAAGATTTCTCTATGCTCTTCGCATCCTCACCTCACCTTAATAACCCAATACAAAAAATTTCTAACGATCTATTTTACTCTAAAATTAAAATTAATACTGTTTTCAACAGATATCTCTCGCTTTCCCTTAAATTAATTTCCAATATCTCCTTTCTCTTCAAATTATATATACCTCGAAATCGGATGTGAAGGGAATAAATTATCACTTATATATATTTTATCTGTCTTTGGATTAAAAAAATATAATAAACTCTGTTTCAAATTTATTACTATTATGAAAGCAACATATTGTAATTTATGTAATTATTTATTTAAATATATTTATTTTATGTACTAGCACATAATATAACTTTATGTGATTAAGTAATTACTAACTTGGGATATTGCATTTCGTTGAGATCCATATAAGTGTAAGATTAGAAGTATGCGACGATGTTAAATATTATAGACATAAATTCAATTAGAATTTATAACTTTATATGACAGTAATACGAGAGTAGTAAATCTATTTAGCGAAGTATACGCAATCCTAATTAAATTTACACCAGAAGTTCGTATAAACTAAGCGAAGCAATAAAAAATTTAAAAAAGAAAATGAAATAAATCTAAAGTTTTAATGGCTGTCTGTAGATGAATTATGTAAATTTGGTATGATTTTATGTACGCTTTTACGGATTTGTCCTTGAACGGGCATTTTATTTAGTTCAGCAATTATGCGATTCGAGATAGCTGTGCGAGAGATGATCATTTACATAAATTGTCCTTTTATACGGCAGTTTCTTCACAAAGAAAAGCAATTGGAATAAAAAAGGATATCGCAAATTTATCGCCCAAAGCGGGCCATTTTGGAGTAAATACGGTAATTAGATGGGAGTGGTTTCGGATTATCTCCGCACTACCCGGCGCTTCCACCACAAGATAATAGCGCGATTTATTGTCCGGCATAAATACACATTTCGTTCGCGTATTACGCATTAGTTACGTAATCAGTTGAACAATCATTATTCAATTGTGATATGTTACCGAAAATATTCTCGTTGCTTCAGATTTTCTATTCGGGACTCGCTTTTACGGTGGATCTGAATTATAAGTTAAAGTGTCTAGGATGGAAGTGATTAATGTTCCTCCATTGATACATTAATTAATGCCATTGTTCTTAATAATGGGACGCGCTCAACCCAATATCCGACGTCGTTTGAACTTTACAGGCTGGGTAGTTTGGCAACAATAGGGATGAGCTATTTTCATTATATGACTCCCCTAATACAGTTTGAGACCCCTTTTTCTTACTATATTTTTTTTATAAATATAACTTTAATCACAATTTTGAATGCGACGCGAAAAATTAATCTTGAGAAACGGGAAGAAATAAAAAAGATAGAATCCATTTGTCTGTGAGACAGTGAAACGTCCTTCCCGCTTTTATCCCTACTCTCCACTGGACTATTTAAAACAAGAGGAAAAAGAAGTACCATTGAGGGGTGGCGGGATTGGATCGTTTGATGTTTTATGGCGTTTTGTTTTATAATGCAATTTCAACCGCTACGCTATTAATATTAAAATTTGCAAATTTTCCCCGGCAAAGTCGCCTAACTCAATTTCCAAACCAGGAAGAAATAAAACGGAAATACAACAAGAAATAAAAGAAGACTTTGTTTCAAAGAATTAATTTTTTGCCGACGTTCTACACCGCAACGACTATATTACTTTGAAACTTCATAATTTCTTAATACGCGTAAATCACCGAACTGTTATTATTGATTATTATTTCAACAACTTTCCCAAACATCAAAATCAGTGAGATTTTCATTATAAGTAAAATTGTAATAAACTTAATAATATCGCATAAACAAATTAAAAGTATGACATAACAATTTGTTTATGCTTTCTAAAGTAGAAAATGTACAATGTAATAAAATATTTTATTTAATTATTTCCTTAGAAATTGTTCTTAAAATATTATAATCTATAAAAAAAAATTTATAATACTAAAATGATAAATATGATTACAGATAATTTTAAATAATTTTGTATTCAAAATATCTATTTTTAATTGAGAATAAAATTTCAACTATATATAATCAATTCTCAAACTATTATAGTCATATGCAAACATTTATAATCTTCAGTAAACAAATTACCGAAGCACCAAGATATGAACCAGAAAGTTACATAACTATTTGCATGAATATATTTAATAGTTAAATTACTAAACTAGACTATAGTTTCATTAATATAAACTTGTATATAATTTAATAGAATAAATGTATTATAATGTTCAATTAAAAGTATTTTTTTAAACATTTTTTTCATTATTTGCTGGCAATAATCAAATAAACAAATAAAATAAACAGTCCAAATTCATAAATACAATATAATTTTAACAATAAAGAAAATAATAATTATTTACAAAATAGTATTGAAAGTAATATATGGATCTTTTATATATTAAATTATTTACTAATTTTACAATTATTGCAATAAGACAGAAATATTGCGGTCATTAACCCTTTGTATGTTTTATTATTGTAATTCTTATTTTAAAATTAATATTTAAAACGGTTATGATAGAGACTCGATTTTTAATCTGTAAAACAATAATATATTCGACCTAATTTAATTATTATTTATTTTGTGAAACTTGAAATAATCTATAACTTATAGATGTAATAAAAATGATATGTAAAATATGTATGTTTTTTGTAAAATTTGCATGTAATATACATTCTAATTTGTTTAATATTCAGGACATTGATTAGATTATTCTATTTATATAGCTCTGAATTTTTACATGTTGCTTCATTTATATACTTTCGAAGGAAATACTCACAATATTCCAATTAGTTGATTACATAACTCCATTTGCTTTATGCAGCTCTAGTTTCAAAGTAATTACAAATACAAAAATTGGGGCAAACCCTGTATTAATTAAGATTCAGCGAATGAAACGTAAAAAAATATACGGCTGAAAAGCAGGACATGAAAGGTGGAACGTAGCGCATGAAAATCAGGAGAAGCAGAAACAAGCAAAGAAGGTTGAAGGAAGGAAAATATATTGGCCGGGCGGGTAAGTTTGCGTTATCGCGAGGCGCGCAATTAAAATTATTTTGATAAATTATTACGTCGCGGCAGCTCTTTATTAATGGCATATTTCACGATGTAATTAAAAAGTTTAATAAACCTATCGAGGTGTTAAAAGAGGGGAGTGCTGCTCCCCATTTAACGAGCCGAGTAAGCTAAATAGTTTCGAGGCGGGCAACTGAAAAATCCATTTTCGCCGTCGTAAATTTGGAAAATGCGTCTCTCGGCTCCACTGGTGTTTGGAATAGTTTTATTGTTTGGGAAAGCAGAATGTCCGTTCGCCGGATTTGTGTGTTTCCAAACTTCAGCTCAGGGAGAAACAAAAAGTCCTCCTTTCGGGCCCTAATGCGATTGCCTGCAAACTCCTGTAACAAGTTTACTACTTGTTGGGGTCCAGCTTGTACAGAGGAGAACACAGAGTTCCTCGATTTACGTGCAATGCTTGAATGGATGGAAGGACCAAAGTAAATGCACCACAGAAAGCTTCCCAGTGTACGTTCTTCGATTTATAAATTACTCTATACTTTATTTTTAGTATAAACATAAAAACTCGCTTAATAATATTACATAATATATTACATACTTCTTTGATAACGATTTATGGATATGTTTAAGTATTTTTAATTAATACACATTAAAATAATCATTATCCTTAGAAGACCTAATTTAAAGTTTACTAAAAACACTTTTTGTGTTCTATACTCTTTTTGAGATCAATATCAAAATCTTATATATAAATTTACAAACTCTAATTCTGACATATATGTTATTTAATTTTAATAATATTTATAATAATAATATTAACATTTATTATAAAAAATAATATTAAATGTGTTATCACTGAAAACTAAACCAATATTCTTTTGCCGTAGTTTATCAAATCTTATTTATGTCTATATATTTACTACAATAAAAAATGTCACATTCAAAATTAATTAATTTTAATGAAGAAAGGAATATTTTATTTAGAAGTACAAAAACAATAAATTATAATTAGATATTTATTTATTTTATAAAGTTTCAAATTAGATTAAGTGTATCTTAAATTATTTACGTTATAAAATAAATCTTTTAAAGGTCATGAAGGAAATCTACTGCAAAGGGGGGAATGGAAATGCTCAGGGACGATACAATGTATCTGGCACTTTATTTAGAATTGAGTTGAATAATACAAAAGGGTAAAATACGTTGAACCGAAAGGTTAAGATGTCTTTCTATCCACGTTATTCACTAGGACGGCATTAATGAAAGGAAATCTGGTATCACTTGCCCTAAATTAAGAAATAATGCGACGAGTTAAATTAACCAATAAATGAATTATTAGTCATTAATACGTTTTTACTTTGCATACCGTTTTAGATAACCGTTTTTAATAAAGTATTGATGAATATTAATAACTTAATAATTATATCCTTCAGTATTTTAGACATATTAATAATCCCGCGTAAGATAGTGAATAATGAAGTTAAAGGAAAATTTAATTGAGAAAAGCGAAAAATGATAAATGAATAATTGATTTAAAACGTAGGTTAAATAAGATTTTTGATTTAAAATTTGATTTATTTCGGATCATTAATAAATGTAATGTATAATTCATATTTGTAAAAGAAAACATGTTTCTTTGAGAGCGATTAGAAAATAAATTATAGATAAATAAAAGTCGTGATCGAGTATGGAAAGTAAGGTTGTTGTTTATTTTTCTGGTATGTATTCTTTTAAATATCAAGTATATTCCAATCAATGATTGCATCGATCGAACAATTTCCAACAATGAAATGAATGAAAGTATTATTATGATATTTTTTTCTTTAATAGGAAATTTATTCATCGAGGTGTTGTAAATGCCATTAAAATTTTCCGAAAGCCCAACCATAAAATACAGATAATCTTAACAACCGGGTCGGTGCGAGACGCGTACACTTACAAATGCTATTCCTTACCCGTAAATCACGTTACGTAACTAACGCGGACCGGGGTTCTTCGGTGTATGCGTTTGTTGGTCCTCGTTTTCAGATAATAATATTATTATAAATACAGAACATTGGAGGTTGTACAAAGAAGCGGGTCCGGACCCGAGACATACCTGAAGAGACAACATACATTACAAGCGCGTTGATGCGAGTCTGTCCATCAAGCGGAGGACAATATAGGCGGCTGCAACTCCGTCGGCGCGCACTCGTCATCAGCATCAGAATCAACATCAGCATCAACATCAACATCTTCTAGTTGCGCGGCGGGTCGTGAGTGCGAGCGGCAAAGGCCGGTTAACTTTGTAAGAGGCCCTCGGGCCTCCCGAGCCATGAGAAAACGAAGATCGAGCCGCATTCCAACAGGTGTTTGTGGGTTAAGGAATTTGGCTTGGAGACGACCTACAGACTTGGATATAATGTACGCACGCATCGCATTTATAAATACCGATTTTGTTTCCTTTTTACATGGCCGTACCTCAGCTCCTTTCGCCGCTTCTGCTGGATCAACCCATAAACAACGTACGTGTTATTACCTTTTGCAACTCGCAACAAGAAATGCTACGATGCACGATCGACGACGCTCTAGCTTCAGTATTTCGTTGATAACGAAATTTAAATAATATAAACCCTATTTCAATTCCACTTCCTTGTTTTATAGATTACCAACGCTCCTCTTTTTCTCAGCTTAAGAAAACGTCGGTGACAGTAGTGAAGATAAATGATTGGAGATGAAGCTGGCCCCTTTTTTATCACAGCTGAAATATCAGAGTTATATTCCAAATATTCTTTCGATGAATGAGGCTCCTATTATTACAGGGAGCGTTTTATACAGAACATCTGTTTAAGTCCATTATATCCTCGAGGGTATTACACCGCAAGACAAGGTAATCCCGGATCAGCCCGCTTTGCACTGGACACCTGCTAGTTCCAGGCTGTTCTTTCCTGGCAGCACTGGGTTGCTTTTTCCCATTTCACGCTCGAAAATTGCCTTCCATCCGTTGAAACTTATGTCGCAGATAGTTTATCAACATCGTATATCCTCATATAAAAAAAGCATTTAGCTAACCTTCATCACTCGAGTGCAGTTGGTCATCCTGCACATGTAATGGAATACTAAATATAATTAAATCTCCTTATTAACCTTAATTCCATCAGTTTTATCATGGAGCCTAAAGAGGATGTGTTTATTTTGGGGATCGGTGCACTGGATTGTCAGTTGGCAGTAATGATTCAAAGTAATTCGCAATGTAAACTGTGCCTGATGACATACGCACGAAGTAAAATTGCTTTACCATCTTCAAAGCCGCCTCCGCGTCAGAGATTATCCCTGAAACGGCTGCATCTGAAATTTACGTAGCCGAGAAATGTCAACAAACACGTTCTGTACTCGCACACATGCTTCTATGATGTAACTGGGTTGCATCATTCATGTGACGACCCTAACGAGGGACCATGAATTTAATAACAGATCCCCTACAGACGTGCTCGAATATTTCTATTAAATTTGCACATCAATACAAATTTCCTTAATATTAAGTAAATTTGTAAAATAATAACCGATGAATCAGTCTATTAAGTCCAAATATTAATTAATTTATAGGCATTTTCTAAACCAAAGTTAAAAATAATTTAATAAAATATGTTAGAAAGTAGAATGGAATAAATAATATGCAGCTTAAATATACAAAATTCGTCTTAGATACTAAAAAAGGTGATGTTACTTACAAAATGAATACATAATAGTACTGAAGGTGTAACAAATAGGGCTATTTGCATAACGCGCGTACGTTCGAAAGCGCCTTTCCATGCCATTAACAACCATTAAGCCGTTATTAAATTACAATTAATCTACGCCAACAATTCGCAATAATTCCTGGGTGTGCTCTTATAATGTCACTACACCATTTTTCCTCCTCCCGATTACAAGTCTCAGTTTACGTTCTGTCTTTACACTAATTACTCTACCTTCTGGTTAGGACGTAATGATATTTATATGCATGTACATCATACACGTTCTATAATTTGAATTACGTCACGGTGACTATTTACACGTAATGGGCACCACACGTGTTACGTAATGCGCTCGAATCACGCAGCTGTGTTATGCATACACCATTTTGAGCCCATCGATGATAAGAGAATAGAGCGCCGGTCAATGTCGAACAGTTATTACCTCAATTCGCGAATAAACACGTATATCACGTAGAAGAAATCATTCTACTTAGGTTTTCTTTAATATTATCTTGCTGAAACCCTTTCCTTGGTAAGCGTGTATGAAATAAGAATGGAACCTTTTTATTTCTATATGTTTTAGATTTCCTTTTGTAGATCTTTTCTTTGTAAATATACCGGAGAGATACATAAATCGAGATGAAGCATTGCACGTTTGAGAAATCAGGTGGAATACTGTTATTTCTTGCAATTTATTTAGCTACACTCCCAAATAAATTGCTGAAAATAACATCACGTCTAAAATATATATCTACTTAAAACCATACAAATATTTATTACAGTAAATATAAATATTTATATTTAATGACTTAATACTCTTTATAGACTAAAACATAACATCTTTATGTTAGTTAATATCTTAGACACTTAATCAATATAACAATATTATTCATAAATGGTTAACATCACAACTCACTGCATATAGATAATCATTTTTATGTAAATGGGATGCCTTATTAACCCTAGATACTACTTAAAATTTACATTGAATACTACTAGTAATTTAAGCTATATTTAATTTGAAATAATTGTATTTGAGAACAATGTTATTTTATATGTAATTCTATAGAATTTTCTTCTCGATTTCAATAAATGGAAATTGAAAAATTTCAGTATTAGTGTGTTAAATTGTTTATTTTTTTAGTCCAACTATTTGTTTATCATTTTATTAAAATGTCATTAGGTTATTTTTAAATTTAAATGTTTGAAATCAGCTTTTTTTTTAATTAATATTATTATATCTCTAAATTAGCTGCAGTCAGTTTTAATTTAAATATATGCACATTATTACTTTTGTAAGTTTCAGCAAGAATTTCGATTACGTACATATTGTTTGAAAATTTCAAATCTAACTGAATTTTAATTGAGAAAAATAAAAATAAATTCTAAAAATATAATACAGAAAATAATTTTTGTAAATATTTTGTTTCCTCGATTAGTTCAATTTCAAACATTCTGGGATATTGACGGAACCAATTATGCGAGGAATTGTTGTATTCGCTTTATAAATTATTTGGACATATCAACAAATCAATAGAAAACAAAAATTAGTTTTGAAATGGAACGTGGTTCCAGTAATATAATATTAATATGCAATAAACGTAGAAACACTCTCACACGCGCTCGCCAGGATTATGCACCGTTCAATAAAACATTAATGGCCGTAATAATTTTCAATTATCGGCTTAATTCAATCAAGTCTATTTTAGCCGCGTTTCAAACATGTCCACGCCAACAATAAAACCTCATTCTAGTAGGTTTGATAGTATGGACCAATCTGCAAATAATTAAACGGACGGATTTAATTAACGGACGCATTTCGTAATAGGCCAAAGTAAATACCGTCTGGGAAGTCTTACAACGTGAGGGAACCACCGTTATTACGAGAGGCCAGCCTCTTGAAACGTCGAGAAGAGTGACATGCAAGAATCATTTGTAAAAGGATAAATATTTTCGTTGCGCAAAGAAGGCTTGCTAGTGGAATAAAGTAAACACAGGGAAATTATTAGTAGTCCCATGTGATGGTATCAGTGAGTTTGCTGAAGCTAAATCTATTTACTTTGGATTAAATATCTTTTTACTTAAATCCTGTCTCGACATTTTGATACTTTTGTACATTTATTTACAGTACGGTAATTGCTTAGTAAATCTTATAATGGAAGCTAATCTTATGTGGTTAGATTTTAAACTAATAATGAGTACTACATTCGACAAGTCCCTGGAAACTATAGAAATAATGATCACATTTAAAGTAAAAGTGTCTGTGCAGGTTTCTAAAATGAAAAACACAAGTACAGAATATTACAGAATAATAATAATATTCTTTGTTTTGGAAATTTTATTGCCATCAGAAATTTTAACAAAGATCATAAATATATTGAATAAATCTACTCCTTCATTTCTAACTATCCACAGATAGACTTTAGAATTTTAACTTGGTTGTTGAAGATGATCCACGTGGGAAAATGTGCAAAAACTGCACCATCTTTAGAAAACATTAAAAAGGTTCATAATATGGTATAAGGAAATTGTGTCAAATAGTTGATCAGTGTGAGTTTTTAATATTTTTCATGTAGAATTAAAGATGAAGCTTTGTTCAAGATGAGTAACGCATTTGCTAGCAATTTATAATTGCTCAAAAGTCTTTGGATCTATGAATTGAAGTAGGAATTACTTGATCTTTCACCATATTCACAGTTATTTTGTGAGCAAAATATTTATAATTATTTATACAAATATTGTTTGAAAAACTAAATGTGTTGACGATAAAATCATTTTTGAACAACAAAATTAATTTTGTCCATAGAAATGTCGAACTCCTTTCGAATATGCATGAATAACAAATTCGTAAAAGATTTGCAGAAATTTCTTGCAATAAATGCTTTTACAAGAAAGAAGAAAATATTTTCTTTTTTATATATAATTCTTCTATGTATTGTATTTGTTATAAAACATTATAATTTAATAATTCCTATTCGTACCTTGTAAGAATGAAGGAAAAAGAAAATAACATAAAAATTATCTATTCTTTAATTCAGAATGCGGGTGTCTTCCTTTTTTGAATAAAAATTAATTTAAAACCAAGTGAGCGCCCTAAGGATCCGAGTGAATCGAATTTTCTTGCCTGCCTGCCTCCCTCAGTATTGTAATTAATTACATCATTCATGTTGATGTCGGGCTGTCGGACACCTTGCGCATGTTAAGCGGGGTCCCATCGTGGGTCTCCCATTAAAAGGCCCATTCACACCACAGTCCTGTCGACTAGACGTGTGCTCGTCAATAGGATTAAAAAAAGAGGTACAAAATAGAATACAGCAATAAATTACAAATTACACATGGGCGATAACAAATACGAGGTGAGGCGGTCATTTAATAATTGTTATCTTAATGGATGGAATGAGAAAAAATGGTCACCGGAATGGGCGAGCGTTGGTATTGTGAAAGTGACTCTCCATGTCGTGACCGGTTGCAAATAGTCAGTCGGCTATGGATGTGTGCGTTTATGTATGGTGGAAGCAAAAAGTGGGCACGAGGGCCTTAATTGATGGGTTGTGTGAAGAATGCCCGACGGCGGAAATGATTGCGTGAGCATTGTGTATTTAAAGACGCCAAGAATATAGATATTAAGGCAGGATTATTTTAGACACAAAAATGCTATTGCATTTGTGAAAATTACATTTTTATTCGAAACCATTATCAGTTTTCATTAATTTAACAGTAATTGATTTGTTTTCAATTTAATGATTTTAAATATATGTATACATAAAATTACATTATCATTACAATTTGATGTATTCATTATGTATTATCACTAAATTTATTCATGTTCAAAATATAAATGATTATACGTGTAGTACAACTACATTACCTACGATATGTGCAGTCGCACATGGTTATTGTACAAATATACAAGTTAAACTATGTACTTTCTTTTTTTTCGCACAGCTATTCCAATTGGTAAGTCAAGGACACCCGAAAAAATTCTTATAGTTCAAACTTATATATGTGCACAATGTACATCTTCTATATATTAAATGCGCACTTTATAGCATACAAATAAGATATAAATTATTTACATATTGCATTGTGTTATAAATTAATTGGTATAAGAATAATTAATTATTAATTTAGAGATATTTAACTTGATTATTCTATTAAATATGCGTTAAAATCTCTAATTATTAAAAAAATATATTTGTCATATTATAGTTGCCAGCGTGATTAAAATATTTTCTTATTATATATGATACTTCTCAAATAACATAATGTTCATGTTAATTTATTGGTCCATTAATGAACACATAATGAACGTTTAAATTTGTATATATATACATAAAGAGAAACTAAAAATGTAGATTTTAAACAGATGTGTATATCTATATTTTTGTTTTTAGTTTCAAGGAATGTGAAATAATTTTTAATATTATATTTGTTTGGATATTTCTCTCCAAATTGATGAAACGCAAAGTCTATTTTACTTTAATGTGCAATTTTATTTGAATCGGAATTGACGTAACTTTTGTAAGTGCTTGTATATGTAAGCAGTAAATAATGCACAAATAAACTAAATTAACTTTATGTTTGTGATATATTAAATTGTTTCGTTGCTAGAAACAATGGTAAAGAGTGATGTGTGATATGTGGTGTGCTTGAACTTATGAAAGATATGATTGTTTGTACTTTTACGTTTTGATTAAGAATGAGTAACAATATAGAACCTGTTTCTGAACTTTTATCTAACGCTGCATTAACCTATAGTTTGTATGTTTTTTTAAAGTGTTGTCTTGCTAACTGTGGGTTTAATTGTTAGATATGTCATTTCTGTTATTCAAATGTAATGGGTTTATTCAAAAATAAAAACCTATCATAGCAGTTAATTGGCTTTTTCGCATGCGGCTTGTAGCCATGTGTTCCCTTTACTTCCAACAATCTGCGTGCTTCCTAATTAGCAATAACATTTGAGTAACCGGCTGTGATTTTCGATTTGTGCGTGTAATTTAAGTACGGTTTTCGGGTCCGCACCACCATCGGCCATCTGCCGCTCGAGGACCTATTACATCTTCATTTTTGGTGACCGCGAGATGAACGAAATGAAGAGGAGGAAGAGCAGCAACTACGAGAAGCAGAAGAGACGAAGGAGGAGAAAGAGGAAAAGTTGAAGAAGAAAAGGCGAATGCTCCGATCCGTCGGCGAAGAGGCACTACGCTGGAGTCGTTTCCATGGCAGCCCAGACGATTCGGAAAAAAACGTGCGGAAAAAACGTGACCGGAGCCGCGGCGAAATTGCCGGTGCGCAGACCACCCAGAGAACGATTGCGCAGAATACGCAGCGGTGGAATTTCGGTTGGATTCCAACAGGGTTTCTTCATCTAAGCCACCTGGTTTGCTAATTTTGACTGCAACGGAATTAGGACTCCTCCTCTTAAATTCAAAATTGTGCCAAACGGTCGAGCGCCGCGTGGGCGTCGTACACAAACACTGCGAGTAATAAGCGGATGGTATGTGCAGCCGAAGGTGTGCGCAAGAGAAAGAGATAAAGAAAGAAAGGGATACCAACAGAGTCAACCATGATCCAGTCGGCAGCCACGTAGTGTGGCCAGGTAGGTATAAGACTTGGTGTACCATCCCCACCAAACTCCCCGCCGTACCTGTTCAGGTTGTCGGCATTCAACACTGGCCGTAGTCGCGGTCGCAACGGTTTTATACAGTTCAAAACGGTCGGCACATATACAACCGCTCGGCGACGCGTTGAATAGATACACACACATATATTCGAAACAAGAAAAGAATAAAACAACGACGAAAACCGGAAAAAACGCCCGCGAAAACGGACAGGAACCGGAAACTGTGCGCGTCCCGGGACGCGGAATTCAAATTCGGGACACGCGCGCTTCCTGGTGGCCCGCGAATAGGCCCGCCAACCACCTCGGATGCTGTGCGTCTCTACCCTGTGTACATTAGTGGATGTATGTGTATGTATGTATCTCTGAAGTACATCAGTTCTTCTTCTGTGCCTGGTGCTGATGTTGGGTGTATCTGTGCAAGAGTTTCCTGTGTCTAGCTAGTTTCGTGCCGTGGCGAGCCACGAATTCAGTTCGTCGTGTCGTGCTCACACACCGCACATTGTTTCTGGAGAGTTTTAAAGGTTAATATACCTTCCCTTCAAATTGTTACGAAACTATTCCCCGTTTCGTACAATTATCTGTAACAACTGTGGCGACTTAACTAACACCTCAAACACTCCTTCCTCCAGCGCGAACTCCAATTCGCAGCATTGGAAAAAGATGCCGGAAGCGTTAGCGCTCCCATCAGATGCGGGGATGGTCCGCAATTAGGCGGGAATGTTTACAGATGTACTGAATGGAAATTTAAATTAGGTAGTATGCATGTAATGCGGCAATTGTTGGCGCAAACTGGCATTCACACCCGTAAGTAACATGCTGCATAGGCAAGTGCGAATCTAATTAGACAAACAGCTGGAATTTCATATGCTGATTCAGCCGGTTGCAAACCGAAAGTGCACTCGAACGAGTCGCCGCAAATGCGTTCTACTCTTCCAGACCAAGTTCTGCATTGCGTTTACCTTTAATGCCACTTCGAAGCACTTTACCAACAGCCTGTCCGAAGATATTCTATCAACGCAATCGCTATTACACCTTATAAGATGACAACTGGATGATTTAATAATCAACCTTATTAATTTTATAATAACAGGATCAAAACTACATTGCAAATTAAAAAAAAGTCAATTTAAATTCTTTAAATATTTACATTATCAAAAATATAATATTCCGATATCATAAAAAACTGGTTTAGTCTTTAGACTATTTATCTGTAACTAGCATGTTCCGGTAATAGCAAACAAAAGTAAAATAGACTTATCATAGTTCCTATTTTCCGATAACAACAAAACCAAATTTAAATTATGTAAACATTAAAGTTATATTTGTTACCAATCATAATTTGTCTTGTAATGTTTACGTTTCAGTATAATAAAAATAATGACATGAAAATCAATTAAAATTTTTGTACTTAATAATTAAAAACATATGTTTTATGAAACAAACTAATTTGATAATAAAATAGTATATTTATTTATTAAACAAGAAAGTCAACTGTTTTACTTAGCAAGTTAGTGTAAATAGGACAAATTTCATTCAGAAGCGTCATGTGTTCTCTTTAAAATATTTTCTGTTTTTATTGAATATAATTTTGAATTGAACATTTCCTTTTTTGTTGTTATAAATAAATGACAGATTTATATTTGTATTTCATGTAAATAAACCATATTTCAAATATGTTTTATTCAGGCCACGGCCACTTTCTTACTCGCAGACAATTAAAATTATAATGATTAAAATAATTAATCTCAATTTATATAAAGATCGATTTGGAAATAGCAAACATGGTGAAATATGTCCGTAATTCATAAATACTCTTCCAGGTTCTATAGGAATTCTTGCGTGTATTTAAGACGTTGACTGTGATTTATTATTAGGAACCTTTATTAAGATATCCATCTTCAGTTCGTCAGACTTCCAATTTAATATTCCGCTTGTACATGCTGAAGAGAATAGCTACTTATATGGAATACTCGCATTGTTCATTAAATCACGGATTGAAGAGAACTAGAAAATGCATACCTTATTGTAAAGTAAAGTTATTTTCTAATTTTGTGCAACAATAGAAATTAAAGATATAAAAAATGTTAATACTGAACAAAATAATATGAAATTTAAACAATGTATATAATTGCATTCATAAGTGTATTACGCAAATAAAGGTTCTATATGTAAATATTTCAAATACTATTTTATTTATTAATACCCCATTGAACGTATTTGAAATTTATTATTTATGTCTTAAATATTTTTTAATGTCAAACAATTTATATTTTTTCTACTACCTCATTTGTACAGAGCTCTAAGAATCAGATAGAGTACAATATTAACCGGGATAAGATCAAACTTGTGCAACGTGGAAACGTTTTTGCAATACTCACTAATGTGTATTTAATTTCAGTTACTATTTCCAAACCAGAATTATTTCCTAACCAAGAATGTGCAGATAGATTGATAGTTGGATAATACCATACTAATAGACAATCTAAATTAATAACAAACTGCAATAATTAATAACAAATAACTTTGTTGAATTAGATCATATTATTTCTCTATCAAATTACAATTATGTTGAAATACTTTTTTGTTTCAGTAAATTTTCGTAAACTCATTTCGCATACTAAATATTATATTTATATTATACAAAGAATTAAATTTAATAAATATTTATGAAATGAATTGCAATTTTTTAATATATTTAAATTTCCATGAATGCATGAAATAATTAAAAGTTTGATATATCTTAATATGTTTCCATATAAATACATACAGTATATAGCTACTTATTTACAATCTGTATTATTAAAGAAAAACAAATGAAATAAACGTGTAAAGATGTAGATAATATCCCAGCTTTCTCGGCTTGAATGAATTTCATCTTAAGTGAATTAATTAAAAACTTTTTGCTGTGTCAGATTATGCACGCTAGTAATTAACAAGTAATAAAGATTTCCATTATATAAAGCACTTAAAAAAAAAGATATTTATTCTCTTATTTTATGTAAACAACAATATTTTTGAATTTGTTAGATGTGAATTTGATGAAATTGTAAGATTTTTTTTCATTGCTGGAGCAAAAGATGTTTTATTTTTTTTTATAATTTTCGCAAAAGCAGATATAAGCAGTTTTAAAATCTCTGGTAATTCTTTTCAAGTTGCAGTAGACTAGAAAAATTTAATTGATGCGTTGAAATACTTTAAGTGCGAAAGAACGAAGAGGAGTTTCAGCAACATTTTCTGTTTTTACTTGCTTGTTCATTTTTGTAAGAACTGCAGCCTTTGCTCATTTAAATCAATAGTAGGAACATAAATTCTCTTAGAAATTATATGTGAATAAAGTAAGATATAATAGAAATTTCTATAAAAATAAATATTGTAATTAGTTATGTGTTGCCACTGTTGAGCATTATTGCTTTAAGCTATTTTCTTGTATGAAGTAATTAAATAGTCTGTTATATTGATGCATGGAATGTTTATTGATCTCAAAACGAGTAGAGGAGGTTGCCATAATAAATAAATCACTTCCTGATTTGTTTATTGGAAATATTTAAATGATAAACATCTTATAACATCGCATTCCTTACCAAGCAGCGTCAATTAATAAACAATACAGTTGGTTTGTTTACGCAACTCTCTAGCAGCGCCAATCAATACGTTCCAGACGTTAAGTGTCTTTCTCTGTATGGAAGGTCCCATCAACTCGAATCTCATCACGAAAACCAGCCGGAGGAGAGTAGCTTAAAATTCCCGAAGCATTGAGTTATTTAAAGTGGCGTATTATGGCAATTAGACCATATTTCTACTCAATTAAATATCCTGTTTATTAATTCTTTCATTAGGCTCGAATGCAAACATTGTGAGTGGCTGAAGAAAGGAAACGAGGAAAACGGTGGGAAGGGAAAGTGTACGGACGACTCACCTCAGGATGTTTGTATGGAGGACACATTTTTCCAACGATTGTTTCGCGGCGCGGATGGCCGTTTGCTCAAGACAAACATACCTGTGTGGCTGTACAAACAGAATCGCTCAGATAACTTCATCTCCGCTGCGAAACACGAAAACCCCGCGTCGCGCGTTATATAATAATCGGACGCCTTATGTGTGGAAAGCATGTTTGTTACACCTCACGAGAAATTAATTTCGAACAGTAGAGCCTTTAGGATCGACAATTAATTAATAAATTAATTATTTACTATTTCATGTCCTCATAATTGTTTTCGTTTAAAGTAAATATTTGCTACATTTAAAAACGAAGGGAGAACTGTTTATATTTGTGATATTAAACTGTGATATTTCACGCATTTCTAAATTAATTTCTTATTATAAAATATAATACCATGAGTAATATAATTTTCTAGTTTTTGCTTCCAAAGTTTGCGTAAATTTGAAATTATATTTTATTAAACTGGTGTAGTCTACTTAATATTTTCCTACTTTAGTATATAGCCTAGAGAGCATATCCGTCTTACTGTAAAATATTTAATTACTAACAATGACTACTCATTAACTGCACGCATGAAGCGCTCTATCATATAGGTTATTGCATAAGTCAACTTTATCTCGAGACATATGGTGCAAATACAGGTTGAGTTAGGTCCAGATTACTACATTTAAAGTAACGAATCATATTTTGATCCAAACACTTAAAATTCTGCGTGGATCGTCTCAAGCGAATTTTCGTTGATTTTTAATAACTTTTATATGGAAGCGGAGCGTGTTTTCGTCGCTGAGAAAAGGCGATCAATCACCGATCACGCCAATGCGAAAATAAAACCGAGGCTGAGGATTGGCTCATCTCTGGCATTCTTCGTGCATCTAACTCGCGATTATGTAACGCAATTAAATTTACCGAGCTCCAAACGGAACGAAAAATAAGGAACGTGTACAATGGGAATTCGCCTTGGGTTCTTTGGTTTTCTATTACATGGACAACAAATTATTCCATTCATCGGATTTATGTTTATTGAATTGCGTGCGGTTTAAATACCGCAATGTGAATACACGTTCAGAAATGTTAATATTTTAAACATATTTGTTCTCTAAAATCTAAACATTGTAAGCAAAAATTATAATAATCATGAGCGTAATTTAATTTTTAAATTAATGTGATATTAAAATAAAAGTTGCCACACGTTGTTTGCAAAAAAAAAAGAGAACGAGAAACACCCATGTAATTACTCTAATTAAATCAATTCTGAAATAATTTTATGTAAAAAGCGAATTATAACACTCATAATTACATGTTTTTACGTAATTGTGTCTATAAATGTTAATAAATTAATTAAAAGGTAATTATGTTCTTTTTTGCTGGTATGCACATTTTTTTTTAAAGGGGAGAATTGTTCGTGGAAATATCACGAGGACGGATGCAATTTCATTGTGACGTCGTTTAGAGTTCAAGTGACATTACATAATTATAATTTCACAGGCATTTAATTCCGTGGGTTGACCCGATCTCAGGAAAAACACGAAACGTTTGCAGCGAGTTAATGAAGTTATTAAACGATAGGAAAAAATCCTTCCTCTAGGTCAAAGAGTAATTACTATCAAGTTATGCATGAAAGTCAATCGCAGACGGTTGTAATTAAAATTGGTTCGATAAAAGAAAATGAAATAATTTTCTGCTTTTACTTTTTTTTATCATTTTAATTTCAAAACCTTCGTCCGAAAACTGTTCAAAAGCAATTTCGAATTCGAATATTGGCATGCGGAAAAATGATTTTTTTTTTGTTTTGTTACTATCAATGTGTTTTTGTAATTTTTTTGTTGTGTTACGGGAATTGCGTAACGTCCTAATTGCGTCCTTTCGCTGTACGCTGAACAGTAAATGACGTTGCTCTTTGTCAGAAATTAATGAGGTGTGAATGAGTGTCCTCTGGTGTCCTGTGTGATGAAAATGCTATAAATTATTCATAAAAGTTATGCAATAAAAACTCATATGCGCAAAAAAAATATAACGTTTGCAAAAGTACATCAAATCGTTGCAGTTAAATATTGGGTTTGTGTATGGAATTTAGTGATGTTAATAATTTTTTGGTGTAATACTATTCAGGAAGGAAATAAACAGATTAGTAATAGTTTTTACTTATAATAAATGCGAATTTGCTAATAATTTCCTGGTGCATTGTTCGTTCTTTTCGAGAGAGCAGAGACGAAATGAAGAGTTTATTATTAATTGCTATTATTCATCTTTGCCACTTTCACGAGGAAGCGTTATGTAACACGAACATCGATTACGGGAACGTGCACATTCTGTAATAAGAGATTTTTTTTTTCTTCGCATTTTCACCGAGGAAATAATTATCGCTGAATTTCAATTTCTTTTTAAATTGCCTTCGTCGGTTTGCGAAAAGGTGCGCACAGACGCCACGAATGGGCCGAATAAGCGGGTTACGTAATAAACCGAACCGTACGTTTCTGCCTTAATTTGCACAGTTTAATTACGAAGTAGAATGCATTGCGCAAGCTGTGTTTGTATTTTATAAACGAATTGAGTCATTTCTCTGGTGTAAAATATATATATTTTTTTGTAAGTTTTTCTATCTTAGGTGTATCGAAAATAAATTAGAATTAGTTGATATTCTTGTAACAGCTTTAACATTATTTATTTTTAACTTGTGAAATACGTAAGTTCTAAGAAATAGCTTTGAAAGGGAAAATGTAATGGACGTCGATATCTCTTCGCTAAATACAACTAAATCGGATGTCGGATAAGCAAGAGGCAACATTTTCTTTCAGATTTTTATTTCTGAACGTAATTACTTCCATATATTGGAGTGCATTTGGCCCGATGAATGAAACTAAATAAAAGTCTAGAACATGAAATATTATCCAGAACACATCTTCCGTCTGCGGTCTAGTATTCTTTTTCGACTTTAATTATTGCGAAACAATAATTTTTTTTTGTAAGTTTTTCTATCTTAGGTGTATCGAAAATAAATTAGAATTAGTTGATATTCTTGTAACAGCTTTAACATTATTTATTTTTAACTTGTGAAATACGTAAGTTCTAAGAAATAGCTTTGAAAGGGAAAATGTAATGGACGTCGATATCTCTTCGCTAAATACAACTAAATCGGATGTCGGATAAGCAAGAGGCAACATTTTCTTTCAGATTTTTATTTCTGAACGTAATTACTTCCATATATTGGAGTGCATTTGGCCCGATGAATGAAACCAAATAAAAGTCTAGAACATGAAATATTATCCAGAACACATCTTCCGTCTGCGGTCTGGTATTCCTTTTCGACTTTAATTATTGCGAAACAATAATTTTCTCCATTGTCATAACCCGTTTATTGGCTCCCGTCCGCACAGGATGGAAGGACACCTCGTATTGTCCATAATGCGAAGTGGCCGTTATTATTTTTTATTGTTATTGCGGCAATTACCGTCCGATTCGTTCGACTTTCTAAAAATATTTTACGGCGATGCGTCGCGCAGCTAATGAAGGACTACCACATTGTTTTCGCAATTACTGCAGGGTTCAGGCTTGCTCTGCCACGACAACAACAAACCTACCTACCTTACAACGACTGTACAAGAGGAATGCTGGACTTTATAGAAATATCTCTCGAGTCTCGGGAATATTTTATCATTGTTTTACGTGTTTCACTGGACAGGGACGGATCCAAAATTTATTTCAATCATTTTTCATAACTAAAATAATCAATTCAAGTTTGTACATTTTATTTGGAGTAGAGAATTAATTATAATGAATTATTACAAATTTCTATTCATAATTAATTAATTTCTTGGGGTGGAATATACAATACAAAATTCAGAACAAAAACTAACATTATATAAGAAAACTTGAAAATGCATATGCATACGTGATTTTCGCCAAGTTTACTCAGTGAGTGCAAGGGCCAATTGTTAAATTGTTCTTAAGGAAACTAAAATTAAGCTAAAAAACAGTTATTTTCATCATTTTGTAGGTGTAAATAATAAAAAATTCAGTTTATTTACATATTATTTTTACAATAAATAAATGATTACATGATTACAATTCAAATATTGCTATCCTCTGATATCGATGAAAAACTCGTTTGTTCTCGACGTCACATTGTTTACCTATGTAAGGTGGCCGAACCCTGCATGGTCGTCATAGTCTGAGGCTGATTCAGTGAAGAGTATGCACCCGTTATAATCAGTATTCGAGCTAGCCCATGCTTAGATCCGCCCCTGAAGCCAGGTGAACCTAGGTTATTTCCATGGATGTGCGCTCGAGTGTATGTGTGTATGTCTGTTCGGAACGAAACAATTCCTTTAAAAGGTGGAATGGATTAGTAATTCAACGAGCGTGCACGCTGTTTAAACGGTGCGCACATATTTTATCCTTTAGGAATAGCTTACATGCATATACATAGCAAAACATGCGGTTACGTCGCGGCTGGAGCCACGCATTAGCTAATGGGTTTGGCTATCGCCAATCGTACCGTATACGCAACAAAACGTAAATAATTTTAATAACAATTACAGCTGACATTTTAACACTGAGACCAGCGATTAACCGTCCAGATAATGCAATTGGCATATTACTGGGGGCACGAGGGGGCTATTCGAACGCGAATCGCCGTTCACAGATGTAATTTATCTTTACTACACTTTCCTCCGGCTACTATCACAAATTGATAATATTTCTCCGTCCATTTATTTACCTATTACTCACTCCATATGCCTTGGACTTTTATTATTTTACACGGAAGGTTAATTTTTATCCCCCAACATTTATTGCTTTACCAGCACAGACTTTCGCATACTATACAACTCTCATTTGCATTATTAAATGGACCCCGACCAATCCAATCACATATATCTCCTATACGACATCAACGTCGTTCTTTCTTTTGTACATTACACACTGAAATCAATAAAAAATAAGTAATTGCTAACAATGTTATAAATGCTTTAAATTAACTATATTATAAATTTAAGATATGTAAGATAGCATTTTACTTAAAAAAGATTATTATATAATAATTTATTATGCGGGAAATAGCTCTTTATATATAGATTTATTTAAACTTACATTTATTATTTATAAATTACAAAATTATTATTTCAGAAATTTGAAATATTAAATATTTTTACATCATTAGATATTTTCATTGTTTTTTTTTATATACAATTTATATTAGATTTATAAAAATACTTGATCAAACATTCGTCGTAAAACAAAATTCTCTGATTTTACATGTAACGAAGAGCTAACATAAGTAATTATATTAGTAAACTTAAACACGTATACTCGTTTTAAAGGGGGAACATCTTTCTTTAATTTGCGTGCTCATTAATTAATTTGTCATCATACTTTTTGAGATATATTCAAAAATGTGAAGACACTTTTTGAAGCTTCAATAAAATTTATTCAAGTTCGATAGTGAATTGCAAGAAAATGACAAATGCTGTAATAATATTACTATTCTAGTTTCAAAGGGTGAATATTTGTGTTTAATATGCATGTTTACTAATAAATTTGTCGTTCATACTTTTTGAGATATAAGCAAAAATGTGAAAACACTGCTTTTACGAAGCTTCAATAAAGTTTATTCAAGTTTGAAGGGTGAACTTCTATCTTTAATTTGCGTGCTCATTAATTAATTTGTCATCATACTGTTTGAGATATATTCAAAAATGTGAAGACACTTTCTGAAGCTTCAATAATATTTATTCATGTTTGACAGTGAATTGCAAGAAAATGACAAATGCTATAATAATATTACTATTCTCGTTTTAAATAGTGAATATTTGTCTTTAATTTGCATGCTTATTAATAAATTTGTCGTTCATACTTTTTGAGATATAAGCAAAAATGTGAAAACACTGCTTTTACGAAGCTTGAATAAAGTTTATTCAAGTTTGAAAATGAATTGCAAGAAAATGGCAAATACTATAATAATATTACTATACTCATTTTAAAGGGTGAACATCTGTATTTAATTTTTGTGCTCATTAATTAATTTGTCATCACATTTTTTGAGATATATTCAAAAATGTGAAGACACTTTTTGAAGCTTCAATAAAATTTATTCAAGTTTGGCAGTAAATTGCAAGAAAATGACAAATGCTATAATAATATTACCATACTAATTTCAAAGGGTGAATATTTGTGTTTAATATGCGTGTTTACTAATAAATTTGTCGTTCATGCTTTTTGAGATATAAGCAAAAATGTGAAAACACTGCTTTTACGAAGCTTGAATAAATTTTATTCAAGTTTGAAAGTGAATTGCAAGAAAATGGCAAATGCAATAATAATATTACTATACTCGTTTTAAAGGGTGAACATCTGTCTTTAATATATTCAAAAATGTGAAGACACTTTTTGAAGCTTCAATAAAATTTGTTCAAGTTTGACAGTGAATTGCAAGAAAATGGCAAATGCTATAATAATATTACTATACTCATTTAAATGCGTGTTTATTAATAAATTTGTCTTCATTATGCTTTAATAGTGGCGGATTTAACATAATAGGAATCCATTTTACATTTGGGAGCCCCAAAAAACATAATTATTTTAAAATATTATAGAAAAATATCTTGGCTCCAAACCTATAGTATTGTTTTTTTTTATAAAAGTATATGAAAATTATGTGTTGATATTTTGTTATCCTTAAATGCTGGATCATATACGTCCATGCAAAAACTTTTTATAAGTTTAAAAGCTTTTTAAAATTGAATCTTTAAAACTCATCATCATTAGTATTACAGTATTCAGAAGTGTTGATATTTTGTTCTAGAAATCCTTTATTATTATCATCTATAAATCAATTTTTGTCATGTGACTTAAGCCGTTTATTTATTAGATTACATCTTGTAGGATTTACATACTATGCGTTATTTGTGTATTACTCTGCAAACTACTTGCATTTACGTAATTCTAACGCAACAAATACATGACGATGGTTATTTATATCTTCTACACTTGACACAAGAACATGAATTTGTCTTGTCACTTAAAGCTATTACATCGTAATGTGTCAATACAAGACTATAGTATAAATTACTAAAATTGTTTTAGTGAATATTTAATATATGTTGCATTTGTATACTATATTCATATTTAAACTTTCCCCATGTGTAAACTTTATTTAATAATTTATTATTTGTTTAAGTATATACTTTTTATTACAATTTATGTTTCAATTTTTAAATTTAGTTATGTTTTATTATTGTTCTTAAATAAAGTAAGTTTCTAATTACGTAAAACCCATTATTTTTAATTGAAAAATTAGAAGAATAAATCACAGTCTTTTTGCTTTAATAGAAAATAGAATTATAATAAAATACATTTGTTTTGGTTTTATGCAGTAATTAATTTTAACTGTCTAAAATAATGATGTATTGCGAACTAGAAAATTGTAAGACTTTCAAACTAAAAAACCGAATCGCATATATTCCTTATATTGTATTATTGTTGAAAGATAAATAAACAAATATCTTGGTATCTGTTTTGCTTCTATACAATACCAATATTGCAAATCATTTTCGCAAGCAATGCTTTCAATGTTACAATATATAACTGGATCCAAATTCTATTAAATATAATACAAATGTCAAAAGAAGTTACTGATCTCGCAACGAATGCAATCATTTCTTATAGGAATTCTATTGAAATATGGACCATTTCTTCTTTGAATTATAAAATACATTTATTATACTAAAAAGTATTAAGTATTACAAATAAAATTTTGAAGTTCTAATTCGATCAATAAACAAATAAATTCTATTGAGAAGAGTGCAATAAAAAAATGCAAATGTCAAAAGAAGTTACTGATCTCACTACCAATGCAATCATTTTTTATAGAAATTCTATTGAAATATAGACTATTTTCTCTTTGAATTATAAAATACATTTATTACACTTTATAATATTTGCATTTATATGATAATACTTAAGTATTAAAAAATATTAAGTATTACGAATAACGTTTTCAAGTTCTAATTCGTTCTATAAACAAATAAATTCTATTGAGAAAAGTGCAATAAAAGAAATTTTTATAGGAATTCTATTTAAATATGGACCATTTTCTCTTTCAATTATAAAATACATTTATTATACTTTATAATATTTACATTTATATAATAATACTTAAGTATTAAAAAGTATTACAAATAGAATTTTGAAGTTCTAATTCGATTAATAAACAAATAAATTCTATTAAGAAGAGTGCAATAAAAAAATGCAAATGTCAAAAGAAGTTACTGATCTCATTACCAATGCAATCATTTCTTATAGGAATTCTATTGAAATATGGACAATATTCTCTTTGAATTATAAAATACATTTATTATACTTTTTTAATATTTACATTTATATGATACTTAAGTATTAAGAAATATTAAGTATTACGAATAACATTTTGAAGTTCTAACTCGATTAATAAACATATAAATTGGATTGAGAAAAGTACAATAAAAAAGGTGTTACTCAATTGATCAATATGAATAGAAAGTGATTGTTATTTGCTGTACAAAATCTAATTACAACGTGGACTACATGCCTTAAATCGTACTCGATGCAGGCTTTTATATCTAATCTCTGATATTTTCAATTTGTTCTGAACTATTAATCTCCAACTCCACGTTTCATATATAATTTGCATTTGCACAATATTGTAATTATGAGTGCATATGGTGTCTATGCATGCCTTTCATGATCTATTTTTTTTAATTCCACGAATTAAATTTCAAGACGGAAATGTCATATAGTTAGGAATTATGAAGATAATATAGTGCTTTTGGTGATTAGCTATATGTTACCTATACGAGATACGTTAAATTAGAATAAATATATAACTAAGATGAAAATGTTAATAGGATATGCAAGTCTTCCATTAATAGAAAATATATCTATGTATATATTATTGATTCCTTATTGGAAGCTCCGTAATAACTAGCAACAGGGAGCGCGAGAGCCATCCGGTTTATTTTCATTCGCTTTTTTTTATCATTATACAATTTTATGCAAATGCACCTTAATTACTATTTCTGCTGATTTGCATTACAGATTTATCAGCATTAGGATAATACCGTTTTTACACTGATACGATTCGAAAGAAAATTCATATGCAAAACGTCTTATCCTGTTTCAACCGATATTTAATTGGTTCACAATTAACTTATTCTCAATTAAGAGAAACGTTTCTCTATATCTTAAGTTTTCAATAAATATTTTAAAATTTGCATACACTTCAATAATTATTTATTTATCAGATATGAATTATTACTATTTCAAAAATGTTTCATATTTTTCGTAATATTTATAATGATTAATTTGTTAATGATAAGTAATAAAAAGTTTATTTGTTATTTCTGAGTGAGATGAAAATGTGTATTTCGATTTTTGGATAAAACTGGATTAGGTGGCAATCGGATAAGTGTCTAAATTAGTGCAACTTTAAACATTCTTTCAATTCGAGTTATTAAAAGCATATGAAACATTACATAATAATTAACCAAGGCGTAGTCCATCGTATTTTCGTAATTACCTATTTAATGACGGATATATTTTAGTCTAATAAACCCTGCATATTTTAATATAAAAAAATTATACTCTTACATACTATTTTTTGTATAAAAATTGAATTTATTTATTTATTATGGATCTTATAGACGTTTCATAAATATGATTCTTTATCAATTTATATTTACACTTATGAGGCTAAAATAACATTTAAGAGAGGTTTAATGACAACTGCTTGATAAACCTTATTATTAAAATAAAAACTTAAAATATTATTAATTACGGTAAGATATGATATTTTTATATTTTGAGATATAAATTATGGAATCTAATATTGTAAATTCACGTATTCACTTCAATAATTATTTATTTATCAGATTTGAATTAAAGTTTAAAAAATGTTGATTTTTTTCGTAATATTTATAATGATCATTTTGTTTATGATAAGCAATAAAAAGTTGGATAAATCCAAGTTTATTTGTTATTTTTGAGTGAGATGAAAATGTATATTTCGATTTTTGGATAAAACTGGATTAGGTGGCAATCGGAAACAGTTTGCTGCAAAATTATAAATGTTTGAGCGGATATTTCCGATTCGATGGGTATCGTGTCGGCTCAGTTCGCGTTTTAATTTGGTATAAACCCTCCGGGAACATCCATAAAGCATTGAAATATAAACGCGAGGTAGGACGACTTTTCCCATTCAAAAACTGCATACATTTTTGCAATTCATAAAAGCAATATATTATTTATTTTTAAGTCCAGTATAATTTGTTTTAAACGTTGTTTGTGTATAATCTAAAATCAATCGTAGCTTACAGTCTTCATAATCCGATCAAATTTATTTAATTATTGTATATGTAGCAGATTAATGCAAATGTTTTTCTACTTTTCTATATATTATTGGTTAAATGCTTTTAGTCTAATTAAGTAATATTTCAAGCTGTTTGCCAGGAATGTATTATTTTCATGAAATAAATATTTGCAGACAACATTTGAACTAATTATATTAAGTAATACAACAAATAATTTCATAAAATATTTGCAAAACAGGTGAGACGGTAGGGGGCAGAAAGACATAAATACTGTAGCATGTTGTAGCAGTTACACATTATACGGAAAAGAGAAAGAGGCCGACAGACACTACTAAACAAAAGCTCATTTTGGCAGATCTATGGCTTTGCTCTGAATGGATTAGCGTTCGTTGAACGTCCGTGGCGCGTTGTTGGTCTTTTCATGACCGGGAAAAGAATATCTGTTTCTGGCTCGGAACGAGTGAATATTGTTCACTTTCGAGAATTAATAGCGAAGCAAAATGCGCTAAATGTTATACCAGTAGGGGATATGACAATGGCACGCGGCAAACAGCAGTCGTTGTTTACCGTCGAGGATTATGTGCCGTGTTACGCAACATTTA
Source organism: Nicrophorus investigator (assembly GCA_963457615.1). Classification (NCBI taxonomy): domain Eukaryota; kingdom Metazoa; phylum Arthropoda; class Insecta; order Coleoptera; family Silphidae; genus Nicrophorus; species Nicrophorus investigator. Next base: position 21,218,480 of record OY735140.1, on the reverse strand, counting down.
TTCCGAACCGAGAATAATAAAGAGAGAAAGCTCTCACTTCCTTCTCTTTTGCTCTTCGAAACGAATTCATTAAATACATTTTAAAGTTTCAATAAAACACTACGTAGTACTATAGACGTAGTCGCAATTTTAACAATAATACATGAAAATGTAAAGTTAAAGTATTTTAAAGTTCTTAAATTGTAAGATTTGAATTAAACTTTACTACTGGCATAATTATGTAATTATACTTTGTATATCATGTAGAACGAATCACTTTCAATTCTTGTTATTTCTCCTGTTGAATGATCAATTACTTTTTAAAATTAGTGCTAACATTAAAAGTTAGTATTACATTCTTTTATATAATAATAATTCTTTGCATATTTTAATATAAAAAAATAATACTTTTACATAATATTTTTATGTATTAAAATTGAATTGACTTATAGTGGGTTTTATAGTCTGGAGACTCTTGATGTTCCATAAATATGATTTTTTATCAATTTATATTTATTCCTATGAAGCTAAAATAACATTTAAGACAGGTTTAATGGCAATTACTTGATACACCTTATTATTGAAATAAAAACTTGAAGTATTATTTGTTACGGTAAGTTATAATATTTTTTATATTTTGAAATATATATTATGGAATCTAATATTGTAAATTCACGGATAAATGTTATTGCAAGGAAACTTGACAAGGTTGAACATTGCGGCTATAAATCTCATTCGCATTAGTAGTCATATCCAGTGTCAACGCTATAATGTCTATAAAAGCCACAACAGTATTATAAAAAATACTTTTCAATTACAATATTTATTGGTTGCACATATTATGATAATTTCTATTATATGCAATTATTTCCTATGCAAAAAAAAATATTAATCCTTTAATTTTTATTTCTATTAAATTAATGTGATATATGTTATTCAAACAGGTTAAAATTCTTGCATATTTGATTATAATTCTAATAAGTATTAATTATTACAAATAAGAATTCATTTCTTTATTCTACTAATAATAGAATTAATTTAAATTGTATAACTACTTTCGTTTAACATTGGTTTCCGAATATAATTTTGGTTCCCGAACATTTGGCAAGAAATTTCTCACACATTCACTATCCAAAAGTGAATTGTAGAGTATATTCAAATTGCATGTTCAGCTCGCACTTAAAAGTATAATTCACAAGTCACATATAGTGTGTACTTATTACATAGAAATCTTTCATCTTTGTTGATTTCTATAACTACTTTTTGAAATATAAATTACTACTTTGCTGAAAGTGAACGACAGGCTGGCAAGGAAATTTTAATTTAATTAATGAATATTATAAAGTAAGGATACAGTTTTGTAATAATTAGATTTTATTGAAGAAAGGGATAATTGCTGTTTTAAATGAACAAAAAGAACATTGAGAACAAAGCAATTTTATCTCGTTCCACATTTTCATATCTAATTTGAATATAAAATATAAGGAAGTTGTTGAAAATATTGCACCAGTTCGTGTGCAGTTGCATGCGTATACACTGTTTTCAATTAAAAATTACTCACTCAGAACTAATTGTATCCGCATGCACGGAATCTCAGGAAACAGATACGACTATTTATGTAATAATGATTCTATTCATATTTACGAATTAATCTAGAAAATAAATAAAATTTGCGTACAAATTATATAAAACAACATGTTGTTTTCTATTTATAATATCAAATTTTGAATAAAATATTATGATTAATTAATTTTGGATGTAGACTATGACGACTATGTAATAAAATTTTCAAAAATAAAAATAGTGATCATTATTATCTTAGAAATGGCTTATATGAGGACAGTTTGAAAAGCGACACAAAGTTATGTCATCAGTTTTTTTTTTATGGATTCAAAGTGAAGATTATCTTGAGAAAGATACAATAATGAACTCAGAATATTAAACAAGCTTGATGGATAGAAAAAATTGTGAAAAAAGACCTGATTTTTCCATTTTGCTTTAAAAACTTTTCAAAGTATAAAATGAATAAAATTAGAAATAAATACATCCAAATAATATCTATTTTTTGTTACACATATTTTATGTTAACAAAGTTCATATTTACTAACAGTGCTTAATAGACTAATTAACGGTAATTCTAAAATGTAGTAATTATTTGAAAAATAACTGTTTTCACGGTAAAGCTATTATATATAGCGTGTACAATTATGTATATTTCTTTTCAAATTCTAGCACACTTACAAGAATGCATTTGTTGACAGTTTTGTAACAATTACTTGAAATTATTATTATTTGTTTACAAACAGTGCGGAAAGTCTGCGGCCAATATCGTTTTGTGTGAATTACAATAAATTTTGTCTACAAACAATTTTTAAATCTAACTATTTATTTATTTTTTTCTGTACAATTTCAATTAATATAATATTAATTAAATATTAAAAAAATATAGTTAAAAAGCCTTGATGTATTACGTAACAGAAATGTTTGCTATTAATTCTGCCAATTATATCTTGTAATTTACAAAGACAAACTAATTACAGCATAACTTATTGCATAAATTTAGTTTAATTATCGTAATGACTTCCTTTCCGGCGGATTTGAAAACATAAAAAGAATCAACAAAAATTTGAAGTAATATGATTTGATTTATGCGTGTCGGTATTCTAGGACAATTCGATATTAATTAAACTTTCAGCGGCTCTATGGAAAGCAATTATGGGCCGTAACGAGCGGCTGCTTCTGACATGTTTTCAGAGCATTTGCAACAACGTACAACAAGGACAACAATGGTGCTTCGATATTGATGTAAATAACAATTTATAAAAAAAAATTCACAGTTCAGTTTTTGCGCACATATTTATCCATGTCGGGTATATTTTATATGGTTTTCACGGAAGTTAATTAAAATGTTGGTTGTTTATTCACTGTTGCCGTTTATACTATAAAAACATTTACCTCAATTAATAAAACCACAAATACGCGTATTTAAATGAAAATATATATTTTGGTATTCCATTTATTAAGAAACATATTTTGATTTGCAATACACATAATAATAATCGTGAATAATATGCCTTGCAGATACCCTTGAAATATGAAAGTTGCGTAACATTATGCTAAAGTATGTTAATCTGTCTGCGAATAACACACCGCAAATGAGGTTATTGACACAGCGTTTTTATATATATATAAAAAGAAATAAATATAATTTATTAAATTGTTATTACAAAATATGTCCATTCAAAATATAAATAGGCCCCATGCAGGGATTGAAAAAAAACACGATTTGCTTTTTATATAATATTTCCAAATAAGAATCAATCAAAGTGCGTGAATATTGTGCAACAGTTTCGATTAGATAATATAAATACAGATAGGAAAAAGCGGACCGGGTTATTGACATAGTATTGGTAAATAAATAAATGGAATCAAATTAGCAATTGTAATTTTTTCAAATGATTGATTGTCTTTAAAAATAAAAATGCGTAACAATATTTAGTCAGCGCTCGATTACATTTTGATACTACTGTATTTTGTACATATTGATTTTAAAGGATTTGTTTTATTTTCACGTTTTGTTGGTTTCTAATATTGAGTTGAAAGTTCTCAATTACGTTTGAAATTAATTGGAGCGAACTACTAGAAAAATCGGAGATGAAAGATTAAGCTGAGTGCCACACCGGTGGTAAATGGAGCTTGATTTAGTGGCATTACTTCCTACACCCTCTTGACCCACTTGCGGTCATTATGAGAAGAAAGTTCAAATAGAAATACGTATAACGAGATTTTATTATTGTCAGCATTAGAAAAAAAAACTAAAATTAATTAATTAAACAATCCGTTGTAAAAAAATATATTAATTATTATATTAAAGTATAATATTTTTTTTCCTTTGTGAAAAATAATTTGTCTCGGTTTCGTGTTATTAAATTTAATGAAGGCTCCAGTGATTTCAAAGCTAAAACATAACACAAGAAATTAAATGCCAGGCAAGAAGGTTATTGACCATTTGATGTTTATTAACTGCGCAATAAGAATTAATTTTATAATAAGTTTACCATAAGAATAAGTTCATATTACGTGATGCGAATGAAGTGAATTAAATGTTCCATTTTTGCTGGTCGTTATCGTACAATCTTTACATTATATCAATGATATGTATTTATTTGGATTGGCGACCTTTGCTATTTAAAGAGTAAAACTAGTATTACCAGTTTAATCGCATATTATAATTCCTAGGAATGAGGTCCTGGATATTGGGAAATATATATTGCCAACTGAATAATCAATCTATATATTATATAATTCACAAACAAAAATCTGCGCTAGATTTACTATATAAAATGCAAAATTGATCGGGGATTAGTTACAACAAATAAAGCTAAATGCATTTGAGTCGCCACAGGTGCTATAAATAATGTGCCTCGAATATGCCATTACACTATTGTTTTCTATTTGCAGTTTACCGGTTTAGATTACAAAATTTATGATGTGGAAGTTCGGGGCTAGGACCTGAAATTGTAAAACGTTTAGGATTATCCGAAACGCTTTCGTGTTTCTATTAAGCCACGGATTATAGAGAGCACGGAAACGCCGGAAAACAAAGGTAAGCGATTAGTTCCGCAACGATAATGAACACTTCCACGAATGATTAAACATTCAGATCGAAATTATAGTTTTCTATAGTATACTCGTACGTTTGTTTCATTTTTTGTAAACAGATTAACACTACTGTAATCGTATTTTTATATTTCACATTATAATAATAATAATTTTGATTGCAATAATCATATTAAAATAAATCAATTTATTTATCATTTCAATAAAAATTGCAAAAGGTTTATTATATAATTATAATTATCGCGATTTTGTTAGAGAGCTACATAATAATAGGATTAAATCAATGTAAGTTTTCCTGTCTAAGCATAATAGGGAATCATTCTATAAAAATATTAAAACACTTATATAATTCCTTACTATAAAAAATGCTATTATACCTGAACAATTAAAGATTTGTAGTTTTTACACTGAATATTGGTATAAACCCTGTAAATCGATATGTAAATACTGTGTAAATCAGGGGATAGTAATTAAACTTTCAGGGTATTCCTTTCAGTATTATCTCTCATAACTTTTTTAAAAATATGCTTACATTAATTTTTATATCCGTATTTGCTTTTCCAAATATTTTCATTTTTCTTAAAAAATGTGACGGCTTATATAAAAAATCGGTTAATTTGAAATTTGTCAATATTTATTGTTACAAAATTAAACAAGGAATTGTTTTGATTAATGTAGAAATGAAGAATATTATTGAGATGCGAGAACGAATTCCAAGTGATATAGAAAGTTGGATATATTGACCGGTCAGTTTCGACTGATATATAAAAATGTTTCAAACCCTGAACAGCAACAGTTCATAATATTTTTACGAAGTATCAGATTCCGAATAATGTGTTTTGAGTAATATTCTGTAATTATAATTCTGACATGTATGTTATGTATAAGACCAATTAAGAATTAGCTATTGCAATTACATTTTTATCAGAAGTAAATATGTATTTGCAAATATAAGATTCAAAATAATATTTGAAATAAACTTAAAAATATTACTAATATTCATTTCGATTGGTATATTAAAATTTGAATATTTGGAAATACTCGTCGATATTCATTGTGCACGGAGGAAATGAAATGCATTAAACTAAATATCGACTTCTAGTATAAATGCAAATATTGATATTGTATGGAGTCTCATCGAGGATACTAATAGTTCTGGCAACTGCATTTGTATTTTTCGATAGCTCTTCACGAGCGATCGTTTCTGGTACGAGTTGAAAGAACTCACTCGCAACAGTCGAACAATTCGCAATATCGACAAGAATTTCATTGCAATAAAATGTTGCCATGCAATCGGAATTTGATTAATATTTGCACTCGAATTACAATTCGGCGTTGACTGGATCGAATTTAGCTGTCTGGACTTGAGGACCTTCGGCATAAAATCCACGCTGCGGGATTATAGCGTATCTGGGATCAACAACTCTGAACTTTCTAATATGACAACAATAACTGTTATACTTTTCTCGTAAAACCTTTATGAATAATTTACCGAATGCTTGGTTGGATAGGTTTCTATTTATTTTCGCAGAGCACAATGGCATTTACAAACAATGTACTATTAGCGAAAGATGATCGAGTGTACCACATCAATGTATGTTTATAAATGCACGGCTTTCAGGATGTCTTTAGGAGATGGTAATGCGGAGGTGGTGATAAAATAAATTAATTAAAGCGCGTCGTGAGAAGTTTCCGGGTTGAATGCATTTATTTAAATGCAAGAGTAGCGACGGGAATTGCCAATGTAGATATGAGATATGTACATGTGAGAAGTTCTGGATGCTAGCAAATGAAACAAAAGTTGTATGTAATTCCGGTGGACGTGACAACGCCAAGTTTTATCTATAGGAAGGCGAAGAATGGTGAGCGTGAAAGAATACAGTACAAAAAAATGATGCACGCAACTTGGGAGAGGATAAATGCTTTCGGTGACCACTTGTTGTAAGGATTGCTTTGTTGCGTAATGGGTTCCTTTTGTGGCCACGCGGGAGATCGGTAAATATCTGCGAAGGAATAGTTTATGGCAATGGAAAAGTGGAAGCCATATCCGTCTGTTGGATTAGCTCCACGAAGAGTTCATCGACAAAACGGACAAAGCGAAGGTGATCGCACTAGAAACTGCAGCGTCCCAACTGCATGATCCGAAGCTTTCTTTCTGCAAATACAGCTCTCTTCCGCTTCGTCGCATTCGGTATTTGTATATTACATTTATCACTCAACCGTGTACTCTTTCTTGCTTATGATTTTATTTTATTTTATAATAATACACTGTCAATATGTGTTTCTATTAATCAATAAAATTCATTTATTACACATATGTTTTACAAGATAAATAATGTATTTTATATAAAGACTAGTAGTAACTATTGCTATTTGTATCTATGTTAGTTAATTCACTAAACAACATTTTATTATTGAATTATTATTGCATATTTATATAATATTATACTTTAATTTCTTATTTTATATATTACCTAATTATTACATAAATTCAAATTATGCTAGAGTATAAAAAGTCGACGCCTTATTTTTGGTCCGGTATGAGCAAACGCGGCACCCACTTCGAAAGCAACTTACTCATCCTCAAATTTTCATGTAAAATTGTAAACACAGTATCTTCTTATATCTTTAAGGTGTCAGCAACTTCACTTTACGGTCTTTCAAAACTATTTTGTAGACTTTTTTTATGTTTTTCGGAACAACTGCTGATTTTGGGCGACCAGAGTATTCATCATCTTCGGTGTTTGTACGACCGCGTTTAAATTCAGTATACCAGTCAATAATAGTTGATTTCCCTGGTACATAATCTCTATAACGCTTAACAATCCACTATTTGGCTTCAGCAGTGTTTTTTTCCCATCAAAAACAATGTTTGTTCAACACACTACTGGGTTCATTAAAACCACTGTAACCTTAAAACTAATTGTCGGAATGTGATGAAATTTTTGTGTCAGACCGGAGAATACTTGTTATAAATAAACAACAAAATAAGAAGTTAAAATTCACGTAGAGACAATAACAATAATAATTTTAGTAAATTATAACAATATTTACTATAAATAACACTTGTTAAAAATGTTTATTACTGTTAATATTTGATTAATATTCTATTAGTATCTAAGCACAAACTAAGATTAAATACATTAAATCGGTTCTTAATAGAAGCACTTGTGTAATAGCGATCACAGGACATGTCTTCTTCATGTAAAAAGTCACAAGCATTTCCTTATAGAATTCCTCATTAATTTCATAATATTATTTCTAATACACGAGCAACGTAATTATATTGTATAAAGAAGATTTATTGCGGAATATTCTCCCAAAACAATTTAGAAAAATATAATTACTAAATGAGACAGCATAATAATAACCTAACGTTCTTGGCGTGCTCAAGAAATTTCCCAGAGAAAAAAAAAAGAATATACGAAGAAACTTACAAATAAACAATATAATTTGTGTATAATTTTCGTATTTCTAATTAATTATAAATATGTTTTATGTTATTTTTTTTAACAATGACTTTTATTTATTTGGTCTGTATTTTTTTAAAATTAATAAATGGAAAATATTTCTGTACAACTATTAATTAATATTTGGGTATACTATTTAAAAATTATTAGTTGTTTTAAATTAAAAAGAAAATGTAATTTATTATAAATGTTTATGAAATTATATAAATTATATAGAAATAAATATAAATTAATTCTATGATTATGCAAGGGGTTATTCACCGAAGAAACGAAATATGTGTATTCTACAAAAGTAATGTATTAAACATAATGGAGAGAATAAATTTAATATATTGTATATAGTACGTCAGCTTAAATCGAAGTAAATAATGTTTTCTTCGTTTTACAATTTAATTGATACTTGCAGAAGAAGGAACGGTAAAAATAAAAGAAATATATGATATGAAACAAGCGCGTTTCTTAGTTATACTACTTGATCTTGAAACGGAATAGTAATAAAAAAGAAAGATCCTTTGATGGATGGATTCAAGAGGCTTTGATGAAGGAAGTCCATTCATCTCGTATGTTTTACGGCATCAAAGAGAAATCTCTAAAAGCGTTAGTTTCTGGCGTTTGTTATGTCGTTGTTCAGTAATGAAATCGAAGCTTGAACTTCCTCCTTAGCGACAGCGTGGAAAGTATTTTAAGGCGTCTCGAGTACGCGAGATGAACGGCTCTGAACTCGGACAATGGCTGTCTGAGAATGCCACCTTGTAATTGTAGCCACGAACAGGTGGCCGCGCGAAAAACCAAAATGGAATTACTGTGTTTTGTAAGCCAACGATGACGAGATCCCATTGATTGGACCCATCAAAATGCCCTCGTATTGTTGAGACCTCTTCCGGAAAGTCGTCCTCCGCAGTGGTACACTGCAATTTATATAAAGTTACGAGCTGACCGAGGGACTGCATTCTATAAGTAGGAAAAAAAGGAGTTTACGAGCCGAATTCAATGTATTCCGTGAGCGCATTTCGTTTCCGACTTATGCCATTCTTTCGTACTATTTCCCGGCAATGTGTGATTGTTGCTGGAACGAGAGTGGATAAAGTGCCTTTCTAATTTTATTCAGCACGGAATCTGTGCGGAGAAGAATCGAAATAAGCGAAGGAAACAGAAAGAGAGAAAAAGAAGTGTGTGGCCACTCGAGAAGTGAATCGAAAATTTTTGTGGGAAAGTGGGTCGCAAAGTTCAACAACATCTTCGGGCCGAGAGGTGCAAATGATGGAACAATTGAATATGGTCTCGGAACTGGTATTGATTAAAGATCACCATCCCCCAAACAAAACGATAGGGACAGCGTGCGATAGGGGCAGTGCCAGGGCGAAGACGAAGAAAAAGTCGGTTATTCCAAGGTCACAATCACAGTACAGGAATGCGGCCTGGCTCCATCATCCGTCAGCAAATTAGCCTCCGAGTGTCGATTATGTTAATTCCGTTCTGTCTGTAATCATTATTATTTTTTCCTTCTATCATTCTCTCCCAATATCAATTTCAATTCGAAAATAAATAATAGTTTTACATGAGGCCTAAGAATGAAGCATTAATCAAATCCTTGCATTGTCCGCACGACCTTCCACTTCATCCATGAAACCTTGCCGAGATGGCGCCATGTTTGTATTTAATAGCCCTCCGCGATACCCATCGCAAATAATGACCTTCTTAATATGAAATACACCAACCGTATCATGTCGATTTTAAAGTCCTTGTATTCGTTATCCTATTATTAACTAAATGTGGCTTGTGTTAATTTGTATATAGACAATATCAACACCAATTTAATAATATAATTTATTATTACAATCAGTTTCTACAACTAACAATTTTTATCTTATATCGAATTATATAATTTAGTTCATTAGAAACAACCATCAATTCTAACAATTCGCATCCATAAAATAGTGAAAGTCAAACTTTTTAGAGCACATACTTTGATGATGGTTATTACACGGCATTATGAAGCTAATTTGAGAGGTTAGCAACAAACTAACATAAAATAAACAGACTGTCACACATTTCCAACCGAATCACAATGTTCATATACCGTTTTGTTTTGTCAACAAAATTCTTCTCGGGATCGTAAAAATGTTATTGACTCAACCATTCCACGAAACATCAACCCTGACATTTACTTTTATTTCAAGGTCCACAATTGTCAAACTGTGTAACTTAAAACTTGAAATTGTGTATCTATATTTTTATAAAATTATTGACTATGCAATGTAATCCCCAAACTTCGTAACTTGAATCTCGGACAAAAAATCACCCAAGAGTATCAATTCGTGTGTAACATTTCAAAAAGAAATGACGCACAATTCTCAACTAAAAAATTCCAAATATTTAAATACGATTGTAAATTTAAAAAAATATTACTATTACTTTATTTTTATATTGTTATATTTTGGGGATTTGAAATGGATTAAACAACTTGAAAACCGGGAACAAAATATGTTCTAATTTTGACAGTAATTACATAAGATTTAATGAAAATAATTTAGTTTAAATTACTTCGGCTGATTTCCTTTAAGAAATTACATGCGATAGGCGAGAAGTCTTTCTATAAGTGGAACAACAAATATTTTGTTTTTCATTCATCCTGCTACTTTAACAATTTGTTCCGATCCTAGCTGTGACTAAATGCTGAGATTTATGTGTTTCTTGTAAACAACGCAATGTAGCTTCGGCTGGGGCTTTTCGTTCCCATTCAAGTGCAGTAATGTAATTTTGAGGATAAAATTTAATTATCCATGTCGGATCTACGTAGTTTCGACAATTACCTGAAGTCAAATAGGACGTGATAATTAATTTGATTATTTTTATTTCAGGTAAGAGCCGTCACTCAATGCCAGGGAACGAAGCGGTCTGTTTAAAGTAAAGGTTTGATCGATCATCTGTACATGTTGACAATCGTACGTTGTAATGTAATCTTAATTAGAAACGGAGTCGTAAGTAGTCGACGTAATTCAATTCTGTATGATAGGTCAATCATAAATAAATCCGATGCGGCATCAGATATCATTGTGAGAGTAATGCTCGTACTCTGATTGTAGCCTCGATACAAATATAATGTATACACAGTTGGTGCAAATATGAGGAGGAATCATTTTTCATCAAATGCATAGTGTCGACATTTCCATGTCCACGCTTTTATTGCTTTTCCTCGCCGTCTTTCCACTTCCGCCGGGGAACGTTGCGCCTCAAATAAAATACTCTTTGGAAGTTGGAAGTTAAACATCCCCCGTCACATGCACAAGGAAATCTGTCCTCATCTTCCTTTTGAAATTCAAAGTGGAAATGCGGCGATATAATAAATGTATCAAGCATAAAGTAAAGCAGAGTATTGCAATATCACAATGAGTTTTAATAACATCTGTTGTTGGAAAATCCGGTGCCCAAATAAACGTTACTTTATTATTTTTTTTTTCTATCCATTTGTTTGCACAACTTCCTTCGTAACAGCTTATTAAATATCTGCCGTCTGCTTCCGCTGAAAGATAGCTTCCATCCAAAAAATCTGAGAATGGAATATTTCGTAATGTTCTTTGTTTAAACATATTATTTTGTAATAATCAATAATTATTTCAACAAATTTGTAAATATTAAATATTCCAAATTTGTTAAATAAATTCTTGTTTAATTATTCCGTATATTAAATTTTAATTTAAATCATCATTTTTAATATTATTACCTATCCATTCCTCTGTTTTTAATTTTCTGACTTTATTGCCTACAAGACTATTTACCACTGTACATTTATAGTTCTGCTTCATTCAATCATATGTGGTTCAATGGAGACGAAATATAATGTTAAAATTGTAGTATCAACATTGATACCCTATTTTACAAATATATTTTTGTATATTATTAATAAATTATTGCAATTAATATTGATAAAAAATAATTAATTGGTGTAAAGTATGCATATTTAAGCAATCACGTAGACGTTTGCAAAATTGTACCGATTAGAAAATGAAAGGTTATGCCATTATGTTAAGTAACGTGGAAACACGCGACAAGGTAGAATCGCGATATTTTCTAATGCAACTAGAAAGCAAGGTCGAAGCCCTTGAGCCATCAATATTTCTCTCCCAACAGGTGTCCAGTAATTAATTGGATTATAATTTTTCCCGATAAACATGTCACATTAATTCCATCGTTTTTTGTAGAATTGTTAAACGCCACAATTTAATTTCCGTTAGCGGCTTGAGCAGTTGGGAATAATTTAGATAGGGTGATTCAATATGTTAACAAAGCCCACCGTACGAACCTCAAGCTTTATCTTACTTTTACATTAAAGGTCGGCGAATAAAAACGGCGTCGTTTCCGTCGATCCATTCACTCCTGTCCATAAAAGAATTTTCACGTTGACAGCGCTTATTTGAATAATGCCCGAGGAAGTTCAGCCATCGCTCGCCCCAACAAGAAAATATTTGAATGCGTTCCACGAATTTACAAACAAATATACAACGAAACCTCGTCCATCGAAACAAAAGACTTGCCTCTGACCCCAATTGCTAAATCGGTTAGGAGAGGGCTGCTCCTAATTGCGGAATCTCGTTCCATTTTATTTTTTTGCTTGTGTTATTACTTCTTCCGGGGACCGGATGTCCGGTCGGCTTGTTTCCGGCGCGTGTCTGCTTCCCTTCGCATTTGCCGGTGTGCATAATTCAGGTGTGAGGCTGCACCTCCTCGTCGCGGCCGCCGTCACAATATCGCAGTTTCCATATAAATATTTTAAGGAGTGCCGGAACAATGAGAGTCCGTCAAATGAAAAGGGCCCTTTTTTATTCTTCATCTCTTTAGTTATTCATGGGTACGGCATGTTTGAATTAATGTGTGGATGAGTCGCTAGGTTTGGGCACAGATGGGCATGGCTCAAAATCTGCCTTTTGTTTATTATACTATTGATGGTGTTGGAAATGTTCCACGACGATTTATTGCAAAATATATGTCAAACACAAACAAAAACTTGTTCTGACACTTACTGAATAATACATAATAAAAAATTTAAACAACAAATACAATATTGCAAAATATTTTGTATGTTTATTTTTGCCAATACATTTTAATACAATATATGCGCACCATCTATTATACAACATAGAAGCTATCCACCCAATTTATCCAATGGAGTGTGGGCACACCTTAAACAAATATATATAATCAAGATAACTATAGTTTTAATTTATATATCATATAAAATTTATTTATAATCATTTCGAAATGCAAAAAATGAATTAATATTTTTAGATACCAAATTATATGATAAACATATAGAAAATATAATTAATATATCTATTAATATATAACTACTAATGTTATTTTTTAAAGAATTGCTTTTGTTACATAACATAGTAATTTTAAATAGCAAATAATATTTTGTCAGATATTGTAATTATTTATTATCAATTAATCTGTGGTATATGTATAAATTAATTATAAAATATGATAGGAAAGATATCGAAAACAAATAAATACAATCTAGATCAAATGATCCGATAAGTTCATGTAAGTAAAGGTTAAGTTATGTATACTGCGCTAATGCATATTAATCGATTAATCATAAAGAAAATAAAATAATAATTATGTATTAAATAAATTAAATTATTTTTCTGATTTATTTATTAATTGCTCATCTGATATAAATTACAATTAAATATTGCTGGATAGCCTTGATATAGGTATGAATGTTAATATATTGATATACAGTTTAGAAATATCAAATAAATATCATAAAATTTTTGAGGTTTTATGTAATGCGTGTTTGTATCCTTCAGTTCGATGACATGTGAATTAGACTTATTATGCGAAGTAAATTGCACGTAACTTGTGTTCGTACACCTAGGCTTATATATGTATCCGAACAAATAGGGAAATCTGAGGTAACGGTTTCCCGACATCTGTTCCTCGTCGCATGCTTCAACTTCCACACGACCCCAAGTTCCTGCATCTATTCTCCTTCCTTCCCATTACTATCATTACTACATTATTATTACTACTTTCCTTCCTATACGTTCCGTTCTCTCTTTCCATCGTAGCCTAAATACGTTCGCAGAAGTCGTAATCTCAACACGGTCACGCATCCGCAGCATCATCATCATCGGTATATTATCATAATAATCCTGCGGACATTCCTTCTGCTCTGATTACGGCGACCGCATTCCAAAAGATGCATAGAGAAAACTGGCATACCTTAATGAACTCATAATTTATACAAATCACGATCGAGTAGTGCATGAATATTGATGGAAAATTCGAAAGATGTTTGCTTGACGGTGGTCCGAGCGGAATTTCGAGGCAGGTGCCCCAGGTCCGTTCGTCTCGCATTAAAATTGCAAACGAGATGCAAACTTGTTTTGGTTTAAAGCCCTGCACGATCACACGTCCTGTAGAATGAAACTTGACACTGACGCCTCGCTTTGCACTGGATCCTTTCGCAGCCAAGGGAGTTGTACACTCCATCAAATGGCACATAAAGTTCTAGAACACAGTTCGGTTTTTCTATTGGGAACTTTCATCTCTCCGAGCCTTCTGTATTTCTATTTCCAATCGTTCCCGACCACTTATAACCAACCGTGAGAACGTTCCGCTTTTTCTCATGTCGCTAGTCGCTCCGGATTCCTCCAGACCTCTTCTTTTCCTCGTCCCATATAACATATTTCCAGACTCGCGGACGCAGATATGCACTTTATATTTCATTTCGATTTTTCCACGTCTCGTACATACATATACGTATGATATAAAGATAAATTCTTGCATTCAGAGTTGGATTTACCGTCAGAAAAACGATGCAATACAAATCGCCCGTCCCTACGAATCGAAGGAAACACGCTTCGAATATATTGTTACGATAAAAATTAGAATTATAAATCCGAGAGGTTGGGAACATTTTACGGCCATATGCAAATGCAGTTAAAGTAAGACCGCATAAAATCCGACAATTTATGAATGGGAGACTTTTTGGTTTTTTGTTGTTGTATTTATTTTCATCATCTTCTCTCTTTTTTTCACCTATGCGGGAAAATGGAATGGTATAACATGAAACACTCGATCGTAAATAGTAAATTCGACTTTTATGAATGGATTGAGCAACGTAAACATTTGGGTTCGTCGTTCATTCACATCTATCGATTATTCCTATAAATGAATTAAGTTTATCAACGACGCCCACTCTAACAGTTATACGTAAGTATCTATAACTAATAGTAAAACCGATTTGTGTGTAAATAGCACAACACATTAATAATACAATTTAATAATTCTACAGCACAATATATATTTTAATGGCTGTCAATGCATTTGAAATTTGTGCTACATTAATAATAATAAAATTATATTGAACACAAATTTTACAATATTTTGTAAAAAATAATAATTTTTTCAATATATAAAATAAATATATATTTTTAAAATCTACTATATTTGTATTCTATAGCGTTAAAAACAATGATTTAAAATATACTTTTTGTTACCTTGTATTATTTAATTCAATATTTGTAATTACTTTCCTCAGTTCTTCGAATCTCTAATTTGTTGGTTGGCTTCCATCGCATACCCACTAATCTCTCTTTAATCCTTTCGGAAACCTCGAAACGTGTCATAATTGCGCTACGTTTATATCCAGTTCGGTTCTAGGTCAACATATAAAACGTTGTATATTATTTCACATGTGCGCTACGCATAAAATAAATATTATTCATTGGCATTTTCATTCACTCTGCGTATTCTAGTGCGAGATTTTCATCAAACAGTTATGTTAAAATAAAGTGCATAAATTAACACAGATAGAAGTTATAAAAATACATATAGTAGAAAAAAAATGTGCAAAATGTAAATATATTATAGTCTGATATTTTTTATCAAAAAGAAAAAAAAAACTGGTATTGTAAGAAATATTTGTAGGTTTATGGTTTATTTATGTCTGCAATGTAATGTTGTATGTGTTACCTGTTTTTCTTCTATTTTTAGCACAAATTTGCATTGGAATAATAAAACTGCGATCGACTAAAACGCTTCAACGTAACAACATCGTGTGGTTTTGTCCCACATAAAGTTCTCAGTATTGTGAATAACAACAGTTCGTGAATTATTTTAATACGCCTTTGTTTATTGTGCTCTGCGACCAAGGATTTTATCTTTTTAAAAACTACGAAAACATATCAACTTTATGTCCGACATTTTCATTACTCAGCGAATTGTTCTGATTGGCGTCGGAGACTATGCATTATAAATGTAGTGCATTTGGAAATTGGAGTAAAAGCATGTATTAGCATAGCAAATGGATTTAGGGAATGTAGGAAGTAGTGGCTGTTTTCGGTCGAACAGTAGTGCCCTAGAAAGTAGCGCTGCATGTTAGTTAATGCTATCCCGTTTCTCTAGGCGAATTAATTTATTCAAATGGTATGCATGCAACGACCAGCTAAAAATCGGTTTCATGTGAACAGACATATGCATAATGAGCATCATGTCTTAATGATACCAAATCTACAGCTTGTCATACAGAAGTGAAATGAAAAGAGGATTTGCTAAATTGTAAGAAAACCATTAAAAGAATACTGTAAGCAGGTCCTTGAATACGAATGTATGAAACAGCAAAATGGGATTCATCTATGTTTGGTTTGCACTTGTAACGGTAATCTCCTCGTAGAGGTTGTCAATTGCGTAAGAAAACCGCGGCAATAAATTGTCGTTTCTCACTTCTGCGATGCTACAGTACATTCGCAAGGAACGAGGCCGGAAGTGCTCCCCGTGACGCGGCCCGGAAATGCCCATTAATGATCATGGAAGGAGCACAATTAGAATGTGCAGATGTGCATCGAACAGGTTGTTGCTAATGTAACGGCTCTGCCATCTTCCGACATAACGGCATTGGTTGTTACACTGCAGACCAAGTGAATGTGTTCTTGAATCATGCTACTGCCTCTTTAATTCGAGAAGCTACCGGACATTTCCATGCCGCAATATTGTTGCTGATTAATGTAATACGAGCGCACAACCCATCATCCTTTTATTTTACCGCATGTTAATCAGAAACAGACCAGCCAATTACACATTACTCTAAATTGCAGGGAATTCTAAGTGATAACATGAGATTGCACTATTGCCTCAATCAGTTGTAATAATAATCATTATCCAATCGTAATCCCACACGCTCTTTTAATCTTTTATTAAATTTATATTTATTACCTGCACTTACGAATAAATCAACAACTTAATGACCGTAGAATGCACTAATTTAATCAAATGGATTTTCAGAATTGAGACATTGATTGCATCAACGTTATTAATACATATATTTTAATTAAGGACGTCGACTGATCCGACTTCTTATATTCCGTTTAATGTTGCAAATTCTTAGAAGCACACCACTCCACTCGATAGTAAATTGTGAGTGTAGATACAATAAACATGTTTGTTATTTATTCATGAAGTCATTCACTCTAATCAATCTACAATCATTAATGGAACATTCCATATTAGGAATCGTTTTATTACAATGCTATTATATTTATTTTAGCTATATATTATTTGATAATATCATTTTCAACAAAATTACTTAATCAAGAATTTGATAATATATTTAATTTGATAAATAATATAATTAGATAAATTGTTGTTTAATAGTTTTACTTAAGGTAATTCATAGAATCAAATGTAGAATTTATTTGGAGTAATTGTAGTTTGTATATTTTTGAGGTCCAATTTCCAAGCGGATCGATGAGTCTTTAACTTGAAATTTCCTATTTATATGTCCATAAATATTCATTCATTCCGATGTTGTAAAATTTGCAGTTGTGCATTGAAATTTATGCTCATGTAGAACATCAATTGTATAACGTTGTTGAAAAACCCGTGTAGACAAATGATCTATGAACTATCGACACATAAATCACGTATACAAATTATATGAATGCTGAAGCCCATATAAGAAAATGTACATAAACAATAGGTTAAAGAAACATAAATCTACGAGAAGATTAAGATTTTTTGCATATTTTAAACCTAAAATTTTGCTTTTTTGGTCTAGAAATATTAAAAGTGTTTGGTTGTAATTGGAATACTGCAGCGATGGTTTTAAACAAAAATGCATGAATTTAATGGAAGCAAAATTACCAGATCCGCAGGCGAATTCCCATTGAAACTATTCGAATGGCAATTATCTATTTATCTATAGCCAGGCCTGCGAAACCCGATTGGTTCCCATCGTGATTGGGTCGAGTAAGTCCCTCTTCCACAGAGCTTTTGTATGCATCTAGTTTAATAATAACCGCAGAGCAATTCAGTTTCTAATTAGAGATTGGCAATTGAATGGCTTTACTTCCCTTGCAAAATACCCCTCGACTTACGTGAATAACAGCACATACACGTAAATGCATAATTCACACAAAACAGACGTTATATTTTCTTACGGTGCGAAATAATTGACGAATGGCCGCATTTCCTGACGGGATAGCCATAATTTACAGCCAGCCAAAGTCTATCAGGGTCGGTGCCAATTTTCGAGGTCGCGCATATTACGCCATTAAGCCCAGACCCGAGATCATAACGCCTCTCGTATTTCACGATTCTACGATACGAGCGCATTCCTCCTTTAGGAGAACTGAAGAGAAGAGAGAAACGGATATCGAATTAGTTCCCATCAATATCAAATTTATTTATTACTTTGAGAAAACGATACTCGAAATGATCTTTCAACCTGCTATTATTTATTATATAAAAGGAACGATGTTCTGTTTCATCCGGGAAATACTATTAACAGTAAAATGTACAGTAATTAATTTAGTTTTATGTTTATTTAATGGAAATATTAACGCGATTTAAACAATTATTTATTTATAAAATTGACAATTTTGAAGACGATGCAATTTTTTTTTATAATTTGTGTAGACTAAATATGAAACTTTATGATGCAAATGATAAATATTTGTAGTAATATTTGAGCTTCAAGAACTCAACAACAAAATGAAAAGGGATAGTTATTCTAATATATTTTCTAGTGTTACATCAATGTATTTTTTATATTCAATCTTTTATTAACAATAATAACTAGTATGATTACATAAGTCATAAAAAACAGTAAACTAAAATAAATACATATAATTTTAATTATTGAAATTAACTCGAACTTTAAAAATAGGATTATGTTTAGTTTTGGAAAAGTTTTTTAATGAAATTTGAATATTTTACTTTATTTAACGACCATTTTACTTACAATCTAGGTCTTAAGAAAATATTAAGCAACTAATTTTTTTACAATTATTTTTTTTTAACTAAATATAGAAATTCAAGACTGTTTAATGTTAAAAAAAATTGGTACCAATAAGCAATAACATGCAAGTTAATTTTTATAATTATTAATTTCATAATCTTCTATACATATATCAAAATTTTGTATCTTTATTAATCTGAACATCACATATTTAAACGAAAATAAATCTTATTGATTATTTGACTATTATTGTTAAATTATATAACATATGTATAACTTAAATACTTTTTGTTTATGTACAGTTTATCTTATTTAATTTGCTACGTTTTTGCTTTAGAAAGTTATTGTCAGCTTCAAAGCGGTAATAAGGAAGTTATTATAAGTTTATTGTGTATGAGAGTATTGTCCTCGCAGGACCCAAACGAAAATTTAGTATTGCACTATGGAAAACTTTCATATTTTCAGTTGTTAAAATATACCCAAGCTGGGTTTGAGTTTGGGGAACTTTTAACGTGCACAATGGTGTATAAGCACTACCGAATATATAACAAAAATGTGCATGGAGCAATTTGCGCTCGTTATCACGCTTTGATAAAAATATATCTTTTGGTCTAAAAGTTTTCTATAGTGTTAATGATCTAAAACGTTTTTAACTATATTTTTGGGTTTATATCAAAACCAACTATTGATAGAATATATTTGTAAATTTATATAGTAGTAGTAAACAAAATGTATTACATTTTTTTTTATAGAAAGGGCTATTGACCGCGGTGATTCCGCCCTAAATGCATATATTTTTGCTTTAATTATACGCAATTTAGTTATAATTTGTATATTTATTGAAAACTATATTTGGAAAAATATATAAGTACATAAATATGTCGGAGCGTCAGGATTTGATTCCGATTTAGGCGTGTGGAGAAGTCATTGTTACAAATTTAGGACTAGAGATCCAAGCCCAGCGACCCTTCTGGCAACTCTCTGATCATTCTTCTCTCAATGTCTCTATCTGAATGTCTCTATGCCGGTCCTTCTGCTGCCTTGTTTCCCTCACACTCATTCCAGAGGAATCCCCTACCTTCTAGAAGATTCCCGAATGTGTGCGTGTCCTCGACACGTGTAGTTATAATAAACAAATAATGAAGACAATAGTGTTCTTTCTATCCTCGTCCTATTGTCTTGAGCTGCGACCCAATTGGGTCGCAATTATTATAAAAGAACAGCAAATAAGCAAATATCTGGTGTTTGGACAGATCTAAATATTCACGTGATCCTGATGGAATATCAACATGCGCCAGCGCGAAGACAATGATGTTTGACAACGATGGTATTGTCTCGCGCTGAGGTCCGCAAATAATTTGAAAGTAATTATAATATTTGGTTTCAATAGTATTGTCTCTTTGTGTACCAACACATAAGATGTTTGATCAGGTGTGTACGCGTGCTCCGACACGGCCATCCTGACAATGCGCACGTCCTCGTGCGTTATTATAATTCTGTACTATTTATCACCAAATAAGAACAAAGAAAAACAAAAATCATTCGTCCATCCTGACATATCAACAAATAAAAACAAACAAAAAATAATATAATTTCATTCGTCCATTCTGACTTATCAACAATTATTCACAAATAAATAAACCATTGCCACTACACAGTCTGATCATCGGGCCATCAGAACAGCGGTTTATTAAACCTATAAACTAAAGCAAATCTGTCAAATAATGGATAATCTACACCAATAGATTACCATTGTCACTTATTGACTAGTTTACACCAACTAGCAATAACCTGCTACAACAGGATTTTCTTGTGATATACAGATCAGTTTACACCAACTGGGTCTATCCTACCCGATAGACCAGCCTATTTACCCCAATAGACTATCATCACTTTTTCAACCTGCTACAACAGGATTTCACTGCGATATACAGATCAGTTTACACCAACTGGGTCTATCCTCCCCGATAGACCAGCCTATTTACACCAATAGACTATCATCGCTTTTTCAACCTGCTACAACAGGATTTCAATGTGATATACAGATCAGTTTACACCAACTGGGTCTATCCTCCCCGATAGACCAGCCTATCTACACCAATAGACTATCATCACTTTTTCAACCTGCTACAACAGGATTTCGCTGCGATATACAGATCAGTTTACACCAACTGGGTCTATCCTCCCCGATAGACCAGCCTATCTACACCAATAGACTATCATCGCTTTTTCAACCTGCTACAACAGGATTTCAATGTGATATACAGATCAGTTTACACCAACTGGGTCTATCCTCCCCGATAGACCAGCCTATCTACACCAATAGACTATCATCACTTTTTCAACCTGCTACAACAGGATTTCGCTGCGATATACAGATCAGTTTACACCAACTGGGTCTATCCTCCCCGATAGACCAGCCTATCTACACCAATAGACTATCATCGCTTTTTCAACCTGCTACAACAGGATTTCAATGTGATATACAGATCAGTTTACACCAACTGGGTCTATCCTCCCCGATAGACCAGCCTATCTACACCAATAGACTATCATCACTTTTTCAACCTGCTACAACAGGATTTCGCTGCGATATACAGATCAGTTTACACCAACTGGGTCTATCCTCCCCGATAGACCAGCCTATTTACACCAATAGACTATCATCGCTTTTTCATGTGACATTTTGCTCAGACTTTGCTTAGATTATAAACTGTTTAGAAACATCCTAACAAACAGATTAGCGTGGCGGTTTAATATTTGTATGAGTTAAACAACAATAAAGTAAACTTCTGCACTTGTCCAACTGTGAAAACGTTCTTTTATTACATTTTTCGTAAACAAAATCACCCACAACGTACGGCTGTACTAAGGCTTTCCCAGTATTAAAACTATTATTGTCCTTTTGTGCATTTTTGGGGATATTTTCGCTAACTAGTTCGCTGATCTCATTTAAGTTTATGTGTTTATTAATACCTGAGTGTACAATTTCATTAAATTCAAATGATTTTATATCTGTACCAAATAGTAATTTGGCAGGACTGAATACCGTCGTTTTGTGTGCTTAGTAGAATTTAAACAAAACCTTTTTCTTTAAGTTTGCATAATGCACTCGACCGAACTATTTGCTCTCATTGTATTGTGTGCAATAAAATGTAAACTAATATATGCTCCAAACAAAACCTCTTTAAACTCACAATTAGTAAAACACTTTCCCTGATCTGAGGTTATTCATCAGTGTCCGAGAGAAAATAAAATAAAATAAAACAAAACCAAAAAAATATGTAAAATAAAAAAATAAATAATAATAAAATTGCATTACCTATTTTCTTGTTAATGAGTTTATAAGGTATAAAGTTACTAATTTTGTATCTCATCAGAACTTTAAGTTTGGTTTTTAACTAAACGACCCCGCTGAACTCTGAACCCAATTAATAATAAAATTCAAGTCCGCCCTTTTCTATTTTTCTAATATAATTCTGTATTCAGCCCGCCTCTTTACATCTAATACGCTAAACAAACAAGCAATTTCAAACACCGACCTCTAGCATTTCCCCAAAAACCCACTGAGACTCCATATAGATAAAACAACAAATAACTCCACGGTGTCTCATCTCAGGATACGATAATATTCTCAAAATCAACCATGGTGTTTTCGTAAACATGAACAAAACCTTCACAAGTAAATGACAAACACTTATTACTAAAATTAATATTTTGTGAGATCAAATCTCGGCCAATTATTACCTCATTTTAAATAATGTCATCAACAATGAAGTGAAAGTTTAGTTCAACATTTATATTTTCGAATTACAACCTGGCTAACATTTGTCCCTCCTTAAAGTAACCAAAAATTTGTTTTTCACCAGCAAATTTGTTTTTCACAGTCGGAGCACGTGTCAGAAATAAATGGAATTCTCTTACCATCTTGCAGCCTTTGTGCTTAGCGCACACATTGATAACCCTCTCAACCCTATTGGCAGTGCCACTCCTGGCCTTCTCAAGACATTTAACAAACTATTGAACTGGTAGTATTCCGCTGCATTGGTTCCTCGGGATTCTGGGTGACATGTGGATTCCGTCTTGCTTCACACTGGTGTGATCCATTTCCAAATTTTCCACGCTGATGATATTTCACAAAACGATTTTCACCCATCACAGCAACAGCTCGGCGCTTCGGCCCAATTTGATGATCGAGACGAAATAGCGCAGGCCGTTTGCTTATTGTCCCCGCAATCCAACACAGAAACTTTTTAAATCCTTCGTCACATCACCTTGTGATTTCCTCTTCAATACTTCACTCTAATTACTTAGTTCTTCGTTAGTTTCTCTAGATTTTCAACTCTTGTCCATAGGTCGGCTTCACTTTGATAAAATCGTCTGCTAACGCGCACGCACCCCTCTGAATCAGCTATCTTCGAAGATGGGTTGAAGCGTGGTAACTGCACTAACAAACCTCCCATGGTTTGATCACAATTGTTCTTTAATAAAACTTGTAGAAATTTTTGGGCCGCTCCAAAGGGTCAATTGTAACATCCTCTCCGGTATATCCCACTTCTGATGTCGGAGCGTCAGGATTTGATTCCGATTTAGGCGTGTGGAGAAGTCATTGTTACAAATTTAGGACTAGAGATCCAAGCCCAGCGACCCTTCTGGCAACTCTCTGATCATTCTTCTCTCAATGTCTCTATCTGAATGTCTCTATGCCGGTCCTTCTGCTGCCTTGTTTCCCTCACACTCATTCCAGAGGAATCCCCTACCTTCTAGAAGATTCCCGAATGTGTGCGTGTCCTCGACACGTGTAGTTATAATAAACAAATAATGAAGACAATAGTGTTCTTTCTATCCTCGTCCTATTGTCTTGAGCTGCGACCCAATTGGGTCGCAATTATTATAAAAGAACAGCAAATAAGCAAATATCTGGTGTTTGGACAGATCTAAATATTCACGTGATCCTGATGGAATATCAACATGCGCCAGCGCGAAGACAATGATGTTTGACAACGATGGTATTGTCTCGCGCTGAGGTCCGCAAATAATTTGAAAGTAATTATAATATTTGGTTTCAATAGTATTGTCTCTTTGTGTACCAACACATAAGATGTTTGATCAGGTGTGTACGCGTGCTCCGACAAATATTATAGAAAAACTGTTGTTTTTAAATAATAAACATTGGTTGAAACCAGAAAGATCTATATGTTTATATTAAGAAAATACTTGCATACTGTAACTAGTAGTAGTTACATCCGGAAGTTTATAGAAACCTATTAATAAAATTCATGAAGTCAGTGAAGCCTTATCGCGTTTTCCTAGTAAATGAGATATGCCAATTATTTCAACGCAGTTTAAAATGAGAGTATTCATGATAAATGGCGTAACTGTTTATGGTAATCTGAAATTGAGTTTACGTGGAAGATATTCGTATTTCTATTTATATTAAGGAACTTTCAATCTGTGTACTGACAGTGACATAATTATTGATATATTTTAAAGTTAATACAATAAGTGTTATTGTTATTATTAGTTTATTAACGTAATCTATCAATTATAAGTTATATCTATTACTTTTAATCAAGTTAAAATATAAGAAATATAATGATTTATTACCTTGCGGTAGTTAATTGGATTTTGCAGATATTAAGCATTATTATACTGAAAAAGTAAATTGAATAAAAATGAAGTAGCGTTTTAGAGGTGAGTGAAAGTTGAAGATGAAAATGCCAAATATAAAATTGTAGCAAAGATCTAATTCTGTTTGGTATTTGGTTGAGCAGCAGTCCAGGAGAGTAAAAGTAGAGTGAACAATGATAACAATTAAGGCATCTGCATCTTTGGAATGCCTTAAAGGCTGTGGTTACATGGCATGCC
Organism: Nicrophorus investigator; assembly: GCA_963457615.1. NCBI lineage: Eukaryota > Metazoa > Arthropoda > Insecta > Coleoptera > Silphidae > Nicrophorus > Nicrophorus investigator. Next base: position 21,193,298 of record OY735140.1, on the reverse strand, counting down.
TCGGATACATAATCATTACACGATTCTCGCGCTACAAAGTTATTTTGCTTCAATCACGATTGCGAAAAGACTCTCCAACTCCATTCCTCCTTCCTCGTCCCTCGAACCCAACCTATGACCACTTTGGCTCAAGCCAAACAACCATATAAACTAAATAGTTGTGCCGGGCACTTATTATTTACTGGATTATACGTAGTCGTTTAGGCCTCAACCAAACGGGTTAGATGCGCTTTGCATCGGATGGGTAATTGCTGCAACACGCATCTGCTTACAGGCGTAATTGATTAAACCTGGGGAAACGCTTGCAGCCATTCCATTCTGGTTGGCGGATCCGCAGATTTTCCGGCAAAGAATATTGGACGCCTGTAAATTTTGCGCAATCGCCTGGATTCTAATATAAAGCGACTCCGGTAAGGAAAGTTTTCCGCACCCAACCACTTCGTTAACCGATCCTGTCACAGGCATTTACCTCCGGTTTTCCCGCACTCTCGTAATTTCCTATCCGCGGAAAGAAATTAATTCCGGTTTTCAATTTTCCTTACTAAAGGAACCCGATTTGAAGCTACATGTTTATTTACATTTAAAGTTCCTGATTGAACTGATTTTACCTTCCAGGACACTTTCATGCAATTTAGAAAACCCAGACATTGATTGGATCTTTTCTCTTTGGCATAGCTCTTTCATCAATAACTTTGCAGAAGCAAAATAAGTATTTTCATCTTTTTCTTGTGATATAATTTCATATTCCATTTCATAAAAACCGTTAAAAAATAAAAAAGTTATTTTTTGCACTTAAGAGATATAACAGAAATATAAACAAATACTTTTATATTTATTATTAACGAAGGGATATATTATATTGTAAATCTGTAGATTGGAAAAATAATTGATTTATTTTCCCTAAATTCCAGCAATCTATCCCTGTGGATGATAATCTGCAGTACCGGCAATGTTCAAAAGATAATTCAAGGATTGATCCAGCAACCATCTCTCACTTCGAACACACTTCTCACTCATTTCATCCACTTATTGCAACCGATTTTGCAGGTCTTCAGGCTTGAAACGCTTCAGTCTCCGTCGATAGTTGATTGTGTCGGTTAACCCTGCTGCTAGGTGGTTAGGGTGATCTTCTAGTCTATGATAGTAATTTGTACTTGATTATTTTATTTCATCCCTTACCAGGTTGGTATCGGTGAACAAATGGATTTCTGCATTTGTAGAATACCATGGTGCGTTTATGATCAACCTCAGTGTCTTCGATTGATATCTCTGAATTAAGTCAATAGTCGAGTTGCAGGTATACCCCCACAACTGAATTCCATAAGATTTTATTTTCAATTGACAATTCCGAGTTACTTCAAAATAGCAATAGTACATCACTCAAATTAATAACGTGAACTTCAGGTAATGTTTGCCCAGTATTTATTTAATATACAATGTTATATGTATATTATTTATATAATAACTCGATAATGTATAGAATAACTAGTTAAAGCATGAAATAATGTTCATTAATTATCTACCGAGAACTGGTAGGTAATAGCTATGTATTACATAAAAAGTGCACAGTAGAAATATTATGGAAACATATATATTATAATAAGATAAAAACGTTTTATAAATAAATGGTGGTAACAGCTGTTATTTTTGTAGTGTCCTGTTGAGATTGTAAATCTCTCTTTATATATGCAATTGGATTCAATTTAAAGTTTAGGAGGAAGGAATGAAATTAGATTTTTCTGTCTCGAGTGCAGGAATGCCTGGAGACTGCCCGAAGAATGGTTGGATATTGAGAGTAGGCGGTAATATAGAGACGCAATGTATCTCAGCGAGGCAGTGCATCACGCTATGGACATCTTGCAGCGGAGAAGTCCTCTTAAACGGCGCATAACTCAGTCGACGAAGACGGCGAGTTATTTATTAAAACCTTCACAGCCTACACACACGCATTTCCATTCAATTACATACTCGCAAATCCCCCAACAACGAGCAACCAAACTACGCACAACCTAGGCCACCGATGACATCCAACTTTCAGTGCTTGGCCTCGCACTACTGCGATAGCAATCCCCAGGGAGTATCCCACATTATATATTAGCATTGTTTATCATAGAAATAGATGATGACTGGCTACGGCTCGTGTGCAAGTCATTAACGTAATGTTAACATCTGTTGCAATGCTGCGCTTATTTATTCAGACACGTAACGTCCCATTTCTCAAAAAGCGAAGAAAAATCAACCAGGATATCTCAGCTAAAGAAGATCACTCATCGTTCTTCATAGATGAGAAATGGATGCGAGGTGAACGACCAATCGGGAAAGGAAAGCGAAAGGATGTACGAGCTCATGAAACCGCGTCGCGGTTTCGTTACCATTTAATAATCGTTTTTCTATTTTCGAATTGCGTAATACTGAAATATCATCTATAGACTTATTGTTTCTTTTATTATGCGCAAGCAGCGCAGAAATAATAACGTTCAAAACCAAACCATAAACAACCATTAAAACTGTGCGCTGCAGCAGCATCGGCGAAAAAAACTACTTTACGATGTATTGTCTTTACGCGGTTTTATTACGTTTTCCGTAATTTTCATAAATATTGCGTAATTGTATTGCGAGCGGAGTAAATAGAGAAAAAATGTGAAATTTCTGTGACCCGTTTGTTGTGGGGGAGCTTTGCGATTTCGAAACAGTTCGAGATTATTCCGAACAATGGAGCGTATTTATTTCGTTTATAAATACGCGCTCGCGTTTTTTAATTATAGTTTCAATTAAACTACGTAAGTGAATTATATGAACTGAATGCGGTTTGGATCTATAATTATTTTGCGTTTAATTATTTATTTGCACATTTCGTTTTAAACTAAATAACCGTGTGTTGTTATTCAATTAGTTTATAGTGTATGAAACAAAAAGCATACATTGTATTGATTTAACGAATGATATTTATTTATATAGTCTTTGAAATGATATACAAAATTATTAATATATTTCTTTTATTGTTAATAGTAAATGTTACAAATTTTACTGAATGTACATTTTTTTATCTAGTACAAACTGGATGTGTATGTTATGGTTGATATCAATCAGGTTTTAAGTTATAATTTTTAATAATATCAGCATCTTTTGCTTTTGTAAATAATAAATTGAAATAATTATATTTACGGGTAATTTTTAATAATTACTTGTGTAGCTTTGCACATTTAATAAAAACATTATTTTGTAATAATAATAACATCATTTCTTGGCCAGTATAATACAAAAAAGATAAAAAAAAATAAGGAAATATAACTTTGAAAAAAAAAAAAATGATTTTAACAATATGCAATAAAAAATCGTATAATATGAGCAAATGTATATTATATGCTTTAATTATACGTGTTGCGGTAAATGTACATTGAATACATATTTGCCTCTAGAAATTAGAAAAAAGTACATTGTAGTCACTTTGAACGTTGAATGTGTAAACGTAAAAATAAATGCTAAAATTGTTTAAATGTATTTTTAATATTCAACCAAACCAAACTTGAAAAACCTAAGACAAACAAATGTCACTTTTTTTCTCTTCATTATTTTTAGAGGCAGATTCAAAGTACATACTTATTCATTTCCCCTTTTAATTTCACATTCTCCAAAAGTGAATTTAAGTTCTAAATTTACCGGTTAATGTGGATACAGAGTATATGTTATTATTTACAATCTACTTTTATTTCAGTTGTAAGTAAATCTATACATTTTTTTGGTAATGTGCACATTCTCCAAAGCAGTGAAGTTATGGTGTAAATTTTCCAGATAATGTAGATACGGTGTATATTTTATCAGTACAAATCTACTTTTATTTCAGTTGTAATCTTTTAATTTCTGGATAATGTGGATATAATCTCACTATAACGTAACATATATAACATTTTGTAAATTTTATCAGTTTTATGAATGGTATTTTGTACTTCTTTTCTAACATTTACCGAATATAGTTGCGAATTATTAATAATTACTGAATTATGTTACAAAGTACTTTGATCTTAGCTAGTGTTAATATAAACTGATTAATTACTTGTACCGTAACATGTACACATTTTACCAATATTTTAAATAGAAAAATTTCAATATTTTAATAGAAATAAGGAAAAAACAACAATTATAAACATAATTTATTGCATAATTTATATTCGCCCTAGGTTTAATTATTTTTACACTAAACTTTTTTTATTAAAAATGTATTTTTACAGACGATAATGGAATGTATGTAATATATATTCATGTTCTTCTCTCTGTGTTTCAAAAGCCAAACATCTGCTACATGACTTTTAGTGTTAACTTTCCCAATCAATTAATTACATCTAATGGTGAAAAATATCCGAAGATGATCATCAATTATACACTCTTTTATACACAATCAATTAATTTTGAACAACCAATATTTTATGATGACTAATACTGGTTTCATTGCATAAAGAACAAGGATGAAATATGCATTTCCCAATATATTTCCGAATATAAGTTTTACAAAAATGTAAATAAAATAAGACGACAAAAATTATACACGAAATCGTTTATCGTTGAAATTATTTATGTATTTCTATAATTGATTCAATAAATATTATTTACGGTTAGACACTTTCTTCGCATTCTCAAAATAAAATTTCAAATTGGCTAATTTATGAGTTAAGTTGTTTTATTTACAAAAAGTTATGAAAGTATAATTCTCGAAATGTACAAAGAATGTCAATTAGGGAATGTTTATGCTTCTTATGACGTAATCTATTCAAATATATTTTATTTAAAACTTTAAATTGTACATTTATATATTCTTTTAGTGTAAATCCTTCAAATGTAAGAAATTCCACATGTTTGAACATTTTAAAATATATTTAAAAAAAAAAAACTTAAGACGCATTAATACAATAACTTTAATGTTTTTATAATAAGTTCCTATCAAAAGCTTGATGTAAATCAAACATTAAGACTAAATAATTTAAGTCCGATTGACAAGTAAACTAAATTATATATCAACATCAACACTTCGCATCGTGTTCCGCCAATATTCCGGACTATTTGAAATGAGACCATACGAGGAAGTAAATATATTTGTATAAACTAGTATAGAAACTGCGAAAAAAAAATATGATTTATGTGTACCAAATAATTTTGTATGCAAATATTTTAAAATTGATTTTTATTTTACTAAATTTAATATTTAGTTTTTTTTTTAATTTTCAGAACATGATTTGATGATTTATAATTTCAAATTAGTTTATAACTCACTGTATTTGATAGGATAAATCAAATTAAAAATTATAATAAAAATTTTTACTCGATTTCTTCAAAAGCAATTTAAATCCAATCTAAGGCAAGTTGCATCCTGAAAGAATCTGCGAGCATCTTATAAAGCAATTAAAACGTCATTAAAAGATAAACCACTAATTCGTTAGGCAATAACTGTATTAACGCAGAAGAGCAAATTGAAAATTTGGAAACGGTACGAAGAGGACAAATTAGATTACGTGATTTCAGTAGTATATTTTTTCAAATTAAATGATTAAATGCGTCGTTCCTGCATCACCTGTCCTCATCATCTACGCATATAATTTTTGTTTCTTTATTATTGCTTCACATTATAAAACGTGGTGTTGGTTAAAAGGCCATAAAGTTATCTCAAAAGTAGTCACCGGAGAATTAATGGCTTGTCTCAAGGAAATACCGTTTAACCGTAATTAATTCACATAACGCATTCACAGGAGTCACGTGAACGAGTGCGAGTGAGTGTCTGCACTTACATATACATCCAAGTTATCTACTATAAGTATTCATCTGAAGATGCTGCTGAGAGATATGCTAAAAACCCGCGTCATAACCGTATCATAACAGATGGGGTGCATTCTGTACTGTTAGTGCTCAGCCTTTATCGCGAATCATCAGGAAAATAATTAATTTTCCATTTGAGGAAATTCAACTTCTTTGCTTTCCTTTAGCTTTTTTTTAAATATCTCTCTTTCTTCGTTTTCTTCTTAACTCGTTCTTTCCTCCGTCATTAAGTCAACAGCATAAACGGCGGCAGCGACGGCCATAACGCGGAATAAAAATAAACAGCCGTTAACGAAAATGATAATTACATTTTAATTACTTCATAATCAACATTAGCAAAAAACGAATGGTTCATATTTTCTAAAAGATAATCTCATGATTATTCAATAAATTCTTTATGAAAACGCTACCACTTGCGAAAATTGTAGCAGATGGTTCATTTGCCGATATAGATTAATTTCTAGTTGACAAACCTCTTGAGGATAATTACATAATAGAAGTTGCCTAGGTAATAAAAGTTTTCCATGTGCTTGAAAGAAGTCATAGAGATGATATACCTTTTTTTAAATCAAGAAATTTTACATTTTTCATATATACTACATTTTTTTTACACTACTTTTTCCTGAAGAATCTGGAACCATCATAATGTATAAAAAAAGGTTTGAGTTTGTTTTATCGAATCTAAACAATATACATAGTTACATTCTATTTTATGTTTGCTATATCGCTCAAATTCAATCGTGGATCATCTAATATGATTTAGTTTCAACGTTTTTCCAATTTGAATTAAGAAAATTGTTAATGAAGAACACAATTTATTTAATTATAAAACTATAACCTAAGATCAAATATATTGTTATATATAGGTAAGGGTTCAGTATTTATCGATTAACAATGCTGAAACGAAAAGAATAACCATGGTTTAGGTTACAAACGACGTTTTAATTATATGGCCCTAAAAAAGTTTTACTGGTTTCAATTCTCCCTCATTTTCATCCGACTCACCCCTGCGAGTTCCTTTTTCCGATTTAATGCAATTTCCCTCGAAGGGCTTCCAACATTATTCTTTTCTCGAAAATTCGCGAGCATTAATCACCGGTCGAGAGCGTTGATTGCACCCCCGGCAACCGCAAACACCCTCGTGTATCTTATCGTCTGCACTTATCAGGCGGAAACTTCGGCCTCTTAAAGTTCTCACTTTTTTTTTATTTGTTTCTCAGTAAAACATTTCCAATTCCCCCAACAATTCATTGGGATTGCAAAGCAATCGCAATTATTAAACTCAATGGGAGAGAATGTGTTTCCATACCTCCTCTTCTTTATTTATTTTATTCTTGCGACTCTATTTCACTTACAATTGTGCCATACTGGTATTTCAGTATGTCGTAATAGAATTGTTTCTAATTTCCTTATGCAATTGGTAAATGCGAGTGTCATGTTACACAAAATGTAACCCTCCGTTCTCGTTAGAACAATTGTGGACTTTAATTCCATTACGAAATTATTCGATTTTATAATTGAACGTCTCCAACCGGTTTTAACGAAAATAATCGTGCAGCGGAGCAGAAGCGTTACACCTGAACAGCTGTGGAAAAAGGATCGGATCAATCTGTATGCTAAGTTATGCACGAGTGATAAAAATTTATATTTATACACGGTCTGATTAAACTTGTCAGCGGCGGAAAATCTCATTTATTTCAAACATCTTATTTGGATACAAATCGAATTGGAATTAAGGCTATTTGCCGTACTTGTTCCTTGTATAATTTCGATACATATTTATTCCAATCTATCTCTAATTTAATGCTAATGGACTTATCCATATCTGAATGTGTAATACATTTTGACAATTATCGCATTAGGCTTTTAAATTACGACCAGCTGCAATTCAACCTTATGTAATAAATGTCATGTTTTCACTAAATTATTAACAACTATTTTCATATCATTATTGCTGTATTATCTTGAAGGATTGAAGACATATTGACCATAATGTCAATTATTATTTTTTTCTCATTAATTGTTTATTTTCATATTTTATTTTTTCTTCTTCGCTGGACATCTGGTTTAATAAATTTTATTATAACCATTTTTTTGACAGTTTATACATGCGAGTTATAAAACACATGTATCATAAGTATAATGCATTATTTATATTTTTTTGTTGCAGAAATATTAATCAATTCATTTAATATCCATTCTGTTCTCATAAAATGGTAACATTCATATTAAAATCGATTTTTAACTACGCAGTAAAACCTCCATATACGTATTTTATTGCTCGTAAATTGGAGTTTTTAAATATTTTATATCTGAATAAAATTTAAATAAATAATGGACCATTTTTCATGTGTAGAATCTAAACTTATGGAAAACAAAATTTTATTTTTTTTATTCATAATTTCTATATATGTGTTCTTTTTTTTCAGAAGGGACTTACGAAAAGAGAAATGGTATGAAGGAGTCAGATCACTGCGGTGAAACGGTAAGTTTATAATATTAAACTTAAAATAATATTATCTTCATTTTTTATAAAATATTCTAAAATAATATTAAAATTTGCAAGTTTTTAAGATTTCATATGTGAATTATAAATTAACATTATAAGGAAAATTGTAAGTTGTACCCAAAATAAACAAAAATGTTATTTATAGTAATTTTTACAGCTCCACCTAATTTTCGTATTACTTACATAATAATGTACATATTCGTTTATTTTCGTTTTAAAATGAAAACGAATTTTGTATATTATAGTTGAGATTTTTTTGTTTCTCATCTAATTCAGTAGTTTAACTTAAAACATTAAATGAAGTTATATTTCTTTATATATGAAAAATTATGTATAAACTTTAAATTTATAAATTTTATGCAATGTTGAATTGTTAAACATATGTGCTTAAACTGTTTGCTTGTCAAGCAAACTATATATGCTATTATAGTGTTATGTCTATATATATATATATCCGGGTGCGGCTATGTGTTGATCTTCTATAGTAGCAATATATACTTCAGCAAATAGTCTGATGAACATGCTGCTATAGATACAATTATTTGAATTGTTAATTCCATACATTGTATGATTCATTGAATTAATAATTTAGGTGGGATGAAGGTTTGTGTTACAATTATGTAACTTTGAAATAAGATTACGAACGAGATCTGATGTAGGTGAGACGATTAAAATATGCAGGCATGCATCGAGGTTGAAAATGCGTAATTAAAATCGCGTTAAGTGGAGTAAGTGCTTCGAACGGTTGATGTAACTTTTATTTTCTATGATTTCAATTAAACGACCTGCGGATGTAAATGATTCTGGAATTCGAAACAATTAGCATTACGTGATTGAGAAATGCCGCACGATCATTAAATATCGTTATTATATATTCGCCGATGACCTTTCGGATATGCAGAAAGAAAAAGAAGAAACTGCAAATCAAATAAAGGAAAAAATATGTACCTATTTATTTATCCGTTTGTAGGCGAGCTGTGTTTTATTATTATTTGCGCCGGATAATGGATGGCTCCGGCTTATAATTTGTGGTCTCTTAATTATACCACCGCCTCCAAGCTCATACACTCTGGAATATTGCCACATAAATTACAATAATCATACAATTAGTTTCGGGAAAGGAGGTAACCGCCTTTAATCGATACTCGCCAAAATATCCATCCTCTTGTAATTAATTGATCGGGGAAGGTAATGAAGACGAACGCTTCGCCGCTACGATGAATGGGGGAAGGGAGGAAGACGAACTGGACCGGTAGGTCCGAGGCTCTAGTCCCCCTCGTATCCAATTGAAAGAATAGACCACACGTAAAGGGCAGCCTTTTGTACTCCCGCAACACCCGCAAATGCGCATTCCACAAGTGGACGACCTTGAACTGGACACGGGATCCGAAGAGTGAGAGGCTCAAAAGGCAGAAACTGAAACACACATGCACAGACAATACATATTCCAAGTGCCATCCTTCAAGGACACCTCACTGACCCTCACCAATCTTGGAACGCGTTTAATAAAGGCCCATCCTTTCTAGAATCCAACTTTCTTATACTAATAGCAGATTACGCAATGGAGCGAGACTAGTAATAGAAATTACGGTTAGTAGTTCATCCAGTTTGGTTTTCGTTTTGTTTTGAGATTTTTAAATTCCCGCTTCTCGGAAACTGTATGGAATGAAAGATGCACAGCACGCAACGGAAGTGTCTGCCCTCTCGGAATACAACGGGATGTGTATGTATGTTGGTGTAAATTCGCAGGAAATATTCGTAAAGTGCAAAAGGCGCAAATGCGTGGACTGTGATTTGCATGTCTTATTTTATTTCAACGAAGGGAAACAACCAAGGTTCCTACAAACAAAAAACTTATTTAATGAATACTAAGTTCCACTTGTACGAAACACAACTATAATTATTTTAATGATTATAGTTGATTAAACCGTCTTGTTATTTTAATAATTATATAAAAATTTTGAGTAATTGTCGACCAAAGTATTCATATCATACTTTGGCCAAAACGTAGCTTGCGATCATTTATTAACTAGTAGCTAATTTTTCGTTTCAAATTGAACATTGAACATTTGAAGTTTCACTTCCAAATTGGCTTCCAAATGTAGTTTAGCTGTACAAATAATACTTTAACCCGCAAAAATGAATGTGTATATTATAGTCAAAAACATAATAAAACATGTTAATATCTTTCTATTCTCAATTTATTCAAGTATATATCCATTATTTTAATATACATTGTTCATATAGTAAATATTGCCTATTATACACATTTCGTGGTAAACATTTGCTACAAATTAACCTAACCATGTAACCATTATAATAGCGTACATACTGCACTACTGGTTTATTTTATGTAATATTATACATAACAAACATTAATACGACGAAAGCATTGTTTAGTTCAAATTACCTTAACATTATTTGTTTTGTCTTGCACGCTTAACAAAACCAAATATCATCTGCTGAAACCCATGTATGTTTTACTAATATTTATTATATCTGTTTGCACATTATCTTGTTTACAAGTATTTATTATTAAATATAATTTTGGTCATATATGTTTTGGAAGTAAAATTATATTTCCACGTCCGTGTCAACCCAAATACCTTCCGAATGAGTCGAGCTGAATGGAAATTCAAATGGTATTCTCTCACCACAAAAGGAACGCACTGTATTCCATGCAACTCACACTCCTATTTTTATTTTCAAGAATTCCTATATACCGTCTTGGTTATTTCAGCCAAGCCCCCGCGAGCTACTAACTTTATGGTTTTGCGTCGTCTTGGACACGCGTCGACTTTCACAAATGCAAACAATCTAAGCCCACACTCTTAATTGAATCATTAAAATATCCTGGGTTATGTGCTTGAATTTTTAATCGGATGAAAACGCAATTAGAGGTCGAAATATATGGCTTTAACAAATTAAGGTTAATTTGCCTCAATTACACGAAACCAGACTCCAAAAATGATTTAAACGTCACGAATTTCAGTCGCTGTCTTGTAATGAACGCAATTGTCCAAACAAAGAAATGGCATAATCTGAGGTTAATTTCGGGCCAAGTCTAAACGTGCACGTTCAAATTTTCTCATTTTTGAGTTCATTTATTTTAATAATTAGATTGCTTTCCTTAAAAAATGTGTTACCCGCATTCAGCTTAGTCATGTAGAAAACATAACATTTAATGCATATTATTAAAATATTTGATAACATATTTGATAGTAAATAATAGTTGTATAGTAAATTCAATGTATTAGGGTTATAAAATATGATTATTTTAATTTATTATTAGTATTAAAACGACACAAAATAAACTAACTTCAATAGATCATGAACGAAGAAGTTGGCAGCCCATAGAAATTATACCGATATTGTAAGATGACTTTTTAGACATACATTTGTATGAGTGGTATCAATCATATATACGGAAACTAATTGGAAGCTGCAATTGCACACTGTCTATTGTACACTTAACAGACTGGTATGTATGTCTAATGTCACGCGTATTGCAGCATAAGGTTATATATTAAATGCCATGAAATTACTGTGAATGCTTATACATTGTATAATCAAAATAGTTTTAAAGAATATTGTAAAATTCTGTAATAAAAGGCAATATTTTGTAATTTACTTTCATCGGAAAGAACCCAGTTGGCACTCATCCTAGAACAATTACCGATATATTAAGATACAAGGACATATGAGACTTATATGTAGTAACAAAGTGTAGTTAAGTATTTTACAGAATAATTATTTTGTAGATTATCTAGAAAATATATTAAGCGTCGAAGACCCCAAATAATAACATAACTTATTGCAATAAAGATTATTATTAATATTTTTATTTCAATTAAATATTGTGATAAAATTAAGTAACTTCGCAGAAAAATCAATGGTCAATAGTCTTTTGCAGCAGTGGTATTTTATTTTATTATTTTTGTTTTTATTAGTATTATTATAAAATGGTTAGGTATTTAATATATACAAATAATTTATAGACATTTTGTAGAATATCAAATTTTACAAATATCCATATATTTGTATAGTGGCATAATATCACCCTGAATTTAAGAATATTAAAATTTATTATTTAATATTAAGTAAATGTCATATTTATGTGATGCTTTTATGACGAATCAAATTAGGTTAATCCAAATAAAACTGAACACGATGAAAGGTATCTCATAAATATTTCAAAGAAATGACGTGAAAGATGAGCCCTTCCATAAAAGCAAATGGAGAATGGGATAAGAACAAGCACATAAAAGCCCAACACGTAAACACGTACATAGACTATAAACTTGGAGCGGAAAAAATATACCAAACGCGTATATCAACGATCTTCCGGTTCCGCTATAGCATTTTTGGAAAATTCAAATATTATGGCCATCGCAACCGCGGGAACTAAAAATACAATGTTAACAAAACAGTAGGTATCTGCATTTGGAATCTGCAATTCATCCTCGCAGAGATGCGAACGGCCCGAGGTCGTGGCGAAATAAAATGGATCGCGCGTTACGTAACATTCGCGCCACCGTGCGGAAGTGACCTTTTAGCGCGACCGCCCGTGACAGACCATGTAATTTAGCCTGTTTTTGGTTCAGAAACGATGATTGCCCAGGTGTGTTTGTGTTGTTGTTTTATTTATTTGTTTGTTTGCGGTTGCCATTATAATATTCGTGTTTTGTGTTTTGATAAGGCGCGTTCAATTTTTCAGTTCGTTGATGTTCCATCGGTATCCAGCCATGCGAGAACTACTGCAACCTCAAAGGGTGGATGATAAGAGGCCTCTCGGCACATTGGATCTGGGTCATTCCTACTTTATGTTTATCGATATGTCACTTTTTTTTTCATCGGTTCGCCAACTTGTTACGAAACCGGATTATTGACATCGGACGCTTCCCTTTTTTTCAATCTACCCCACATAACATGCACTGATGTCTGTTTATCATCAATCAATAACATCACCACCTCCACGTCGACAGAGATTACTCTTCTCCCGTCAACTATTTGATTCAGTTAATCTCATAGCCATAATCACTTAAATGGAGCTAATTTACTTTGCTAAGTGCATATGGTACACTTGGCTACAAATGTGAACACTTTGTGGAACGGCTTGGAATTAGAGAGCATCCAATCAGTAGTAAATTATTCATATTCATAATTCCTGCATTAAACTTGCAATTCAAGTGCGCAATTTGCATCTTAATACAATGAATATTGACAGAAAGTCAATAACTATTTCTATAATTTAATTATATTCATCAAAACAATTTGTTTGAAAACTATTATTTTTCATAAAAGTCCTATTATTTACATGAAATTACTTGCAGAAAATAAATGATTAAAATTTAAACTTAATATATTTTGATTGTTAGAAAATCAAGATTTTGTTCATAATTAATACTTTAATAATATTGATAATTAATAATTTCTTTATTTCCGTTTTAATAACTGTAAAATGAATAATGCTGCAACGTAACACATAACGTAATTTTTATTTCATTGTCACATTCGATCTACGAAAAGTAAACTAAGATTTTTGAAAAGTTTTGAAAGCGTAAAACGAATTTTGTTGTTCAAAAAATATTTTATTTTTCAATATAATATACTTCTATATCATGTTTATAATTATTTGTATCAATATTATCTATAGCATACATTGATTCTTGATTCGACGAAAATTCTTTTCAGAAAGTACTTTTTCAGGTTTGGGATGGTAGTCTGATGGATGTAAATTTGCCGAATATGGTGATTGTTTAAGCAATTCATACTTCAATTCGTTGATCCAAAGACGTTTGAGAAATTTGCGTACGTTTGTTGTGAATTGTTAACAAATCCGGCTCCCAATTTGTACAAAGCTTTTCCACCTTTAATTCTACATGCAAAATATGGGTCTGTCAAAATGGATTTTTTTCTGATGTTGTTGCAATTTTTGGACGCCCACATTAAATGGATTATAATTAAAAACGGATGAACATATTAAAATTAAAATAAAATACTTTAAAACTTCTCGTATATATAAACTTTTAAATAATATTTTCCAGTTGAAAAATATTTATAATTATAGAGGTTTTTACTTAATATGGAAAATACATATTTTTCAACTGTAAAATATTTTTCTATAAGCTTAAAAAATTGAAGCTGTAAAGGTAAAACCATATAGTTATTATGTAATCCACAAATTAGAGTACACACAATTAATGCTAAGTTATTCACACTAATAACTTCCGCATTATCCTGCTGCGCGTAAGCACTTTTCTCCACACGTTTAAAGTGCTCAATTTGCAGTTCGATAAATATCAATAAAAAAAAAATTGACACGCTAAAGGCAGAATGATAGGACGATAAATCATAGCGCGAATGGAGAAAAAGAAGTTCCATCGCCAATCCACCGAGCTTTCTTCCATGTATGGACGTCGTGAAATATGAAGTTCGTTGACAAGGCAAGAGGGGCTTTGCAGTTCGAAATAATGGTGTTTCGCTCTGTTCGCCATAGCCATTAAATCGCAACCCTTTGCTAGTCTAAACCATCAACGTGACTTCACTTGTAATCTTAACGGGTTGATAAATAGCCCTCCAGAGTATCGCGACAAATACTTTCGAGAAAAGTTTATAATTAAAAAGTGTCTTTTGAGCAAATAATTAATTAATTTCCTCTTAGGATAAACTTCACTCTGATGCACAAAGTTAATCCGAAGTATTTACCACATACAATTAAATGATGGACAATGTAAATGTCGCGACTTAATAAAAGTTGAAATTTAATAATTAAAATAGACTATTAGCTAATTTTCTTAGTTACTGCAACAAACTTATTTATTCTACCATAATTTAATTTATAAGTGTTTTAATTAATTACTTCCATTTAAAATATTTATTTTTATTTTATTTTATTATAAGGAAATATGAAAACTCGGATTTTATCATATTTAAATTTAAAAGAAAAATTGTAAACCTCGAGAAAACAATTTTTTGGAAAAACTAAATTAGAAAAGGGATTTGTAAGGATCATCATAGCAATTGGCTTTAAAGGCAGTTCCTTAACATATATGTAAATGCAGGCGAATTTTAGAGATTATTAACCATAATCAAATTATATTTGCATTACAGAATGTTTACTACGGCTCATTGCGAACGCTTTGAATTACGTAATTCTTCTATCTTGACTGGGCATAGTGTGTGTGCGTAATAATAAAGGCATTTAATTACATGCAAATGGTGCAAGATAAAAGATATGTGTATTATATATGCAGAAGATGCGATAAATTTTCTGCCTTGAATGTTTACTTCGGCTCTGGGAAAATTTGCACATGCATTAAAAACAGTTTAGATCGTATAATAAAATTGCGTTATATATATATATTCCAAACTGCGAGAATATAACGTAACAAGGCTGATTATAGAAAAACATCTCAGTCTTTCTCATCACTTTACCCGTGAAGATTTATACATGCAATGCCTTCGCTTAGATAGCTTAAATCGGCGCCACCCGGCGTTATGCAATCTAATTTTCTTTGTTATTTCCTCCACTTTATGTGTCAATATATCATTTTCTAATACGTTTCTGATCTATCGGATAGATACGGTCTAACGCGAGCTGGAATGCATGTAAACAAAGCGCAAATCCACCTATCTCTTTCTGAAGCACGCGAAAAACTGGTTCTCAATGTGAAATGGATACTCTTGTAATCAATATAGGAGGTCCTACAAAAAATATAACGGAAAGCAAGACAGCAAAGTGCAAAAAAAATGTTGTGATCGAGTTCTATTGAAGAGAGTGAAAGGGCATTCCTTTTGCTTTTCAAATGAAACACAAACAACGATGAAAATTATTGTTTTGATTATAGTTTTTCCAATTAACAATAATATATACATATATTTTTTACATTATATTTAAAGGTGCTCATAATTTCTATAGTTGTTCTTTGTATATAATTATACTTATATAATTTAGAAATTAATATTTTGAAAAAATTATCTTAGAAATCTAAACTTTTAATATAATATAAATAAATATCTAACACCAAAATATTTACAATTTATTTTAAGCTTATTTTAATATTTAAGTTTTAAACTACAGTAACACTCCAACTTACGTTAAGTTGAAGTTACGGAGTTCTTGAACTTCAGTTTTCTCTTACTCTAATTGCATCATTACGAGCATTACCCTACGCGAATTCGAGTATAAACATTAAAACATATTTCTAGTCTTAATTTATTTTATATTTATATAAATTACATTTGTTTTTATCACAGTTGCAGGAAATAATCTTTTTCTACTTGCATATTCTTTAGTAAACGATTTCCCCATATTTTTTATTCCGTTCGTACTCAAAGGATATTGTTATTTGCACAGTCTCCGTTGCACCGTTTCTCTTTTCACCTTTTCCTTTTGCCCGCATCCATTATTCTTTTGTGCAATTTATAAATAATTCTTCTGATTTGGAAACAAAGCTCCACTTTAACCACAAGGAAATTCTAAATTGTCTTGTGCAACGAACCGCTAGATCAAGTAGAAACCTATCTGAATATCAAGTATTTTGATATATTTAAATGGAATTTTCAAGATATCAGAAAATAATATGGAATTACTTATACAGTTATATGAAATAATATAATATTATATAGTATGTAACAATTATTTTAATATGATTTATTACAAAAATAACACATTTTCAATAATACTCTTTATTTTCACAGTAGATTCCTTGAAGTTTAAAGTGAAAATGAACCATTTTAATGATGAACTAAGAATTTTATGCTATTACTCAAGTGTATACTATTTAGTTTTATATTTTGAATACTTTCATTCTTGCTTTTTTAATAAATTATTACATAAACATAGATTTTCTGATACTATTTTGTGGATGCAATGGAAATATTTAATTACAAAGTTATTACACACTTTGTGATGAAATATTATCGCAGATGCCAATAAATATAATATATGCAAAAACTAGATAACTAGTTGTAATATGAAGTAACTAATGTAAACTTATTTAGTACATAGATTAGTAAAGTAGAAATATTGTAATGATAATTCTTGTAGAATGTGAATTTACTGTTAATTGCAAGAATGCGATTTGTTATGAAAATATCATAATTTACTGCAATTATCGCCTTTTTAAATATCTAAATATTATATAATTAAGTTGTTTGTATTGCTTCTTGTTCTTTGAAAACAAGATTATTAATTGCAATGCAGTTGATTGAATTTCTTAAGCATTTAACAAGTTTTATTGCGAGGACTGTTATAGAAGTATCATCATCAAAACAAACAGGTGTTGGGATGCGTGTCCCTGGTCGGTAAATCCAGTGAGACAGCGAAGTGGCGCGTCCATTGCGGTCTGCTCTTCAATTTACATATAGAACGACAATTTATTTGGACGATTCGAATCGCGTAACTGAAATGTTATCAATTTTTATTTCGTGGTCATACATTATTTATTCTTTCTTGTTTGTACCTCTCTGTCAGTTGTGTCACTCTCCGTCTTCGTCGCACCTGCATGTAAATATATATATATATTATTTAGGGATCCATCGATTCGTTCACCTTCAGTATTGCGTGTCGCGTCTCGGTATTAACGCATCGCCGATTCGTTTTAATTAAAGCCACAAACACGAAACTGAAATGGAGGAAAATTTGTTGTGATGAGAACAAAACTGATACGAAAACCCATTGACGAACAAAACGAAGTAAAAAAGGAATGTAATAACGAACCAGCCGGATGAGAACTCGCGAATGGACGTTTATTAATGATACCCAATTAATTACTTACTCCCAGTCAACGTAAGTTAATTAGTAAATTTAAATTTTGCAACTCTCCTTTACTACAAAATGTCTTCAATTAACATATTCGATACATATTAATATATTGTACAGATTATTATATATAATGACTATAAATATTAAAAATAAAAATAATTATATAAATGTATAATAAACATTTGTTTATAAAAACGTAATTGTTGTTAATATTTGAAAATTATTTTATGTTAAATATTCCGTCCGGTTTCAAAATTTTTAAACATAATAAATTTTAATTGAAACAGAAAATAAATTTAAAAAAGGTAGTGTACAGTATTATTTTTTATATATAAGTGATTGGTTTATATAGTCAACTTTATTTTTATGAGATTTTGTGAAACTTGTCATATTTTTATATGAAAAAAGTTTTATAAATAATGTAAAGCATATTCTAATAATTTAAGAATGTACCATTGCAGTATTGCACATGGGTCGGTAAAGCAGTGCACGCGAAGTAGTTTGACATTTTATGAAAAATTCTTGTTTAAGCTTTGCTATTTGAATAATAATATGAATTGAATTTTTGAGAAAAACTGAACCTTATTGCTTCTATAATAAGTATGGTAAATACATTGAATAGGCGCTCTGAAAATATCATATGGAGAAAGAAAATTGATCACATATCTAATATATAAAAATGGTAATAGAAAAATATTGCGATTGAAATGTTACGACCATACATTATGTCATACATTTCGATTCTTTATTGGAAGAATTTAATACAAGATTTGAAGAATTCTACAAATTGGAGATTTTTTTTAAACCCTTTACCATTTTTACCTTTTATTTCTAATAATGTGGACTTTGTATTGAACCAATTTCTGAAAACTGTGATTACAACATATGTATGCGATGAATCTATGGTTGAAACTACTGCTAAACAAATTAGCCACAACCTTAAAAAATTATATAAGATGATACATTTACCGATATGTAGTTTTCATTAATAATAGTAATTAATTTTGGTAATAAATTGCAATTATTATATTTTCCAATAATTATTAATAAGTACACTTAATGAAAACATTATTTCGTAACATTTTCTACTATTTATTAGTACTATACAATACATTTGTTAACGTAGTTATAATTATTTTTTGTACAGAAAGAAATATTGACAAAATTATATTTGTTTTTTATAAATTAATTATTTATTTTAATAAAAGGAAATTTTAACAATTTGTACATTTTCCGGTAAATGTATGCTGTAGGATATATTTAATACACATTTACCTCTGGAAATTAGTAAAAAGTACGTTATAAACTTGCAGATTCTGTATATGTGTATTGAAGAACTTAACGCACTAGAGTCAATATGTAAATGCATATTTAAAATAAATGTTTAATCACTATTTTGCTTCTTTTTATTATTATAGGTAGGTTCTAAGCATACTCACTCATTTTCCCCATTAATTTTACATTTTCCAAAGCAGTCACAGTGTACATTTTCCGGATAATATGGATACAGTTTATCTTCATTACTTGAGTTGTAAGCAAATCTATACATTTTCCGGGCAATGTGTACATTCTACCATTTTATCATTTTATAAGTTGTAAAAAAGGGTTGCGGAATATATATGATATTTTTCCACTCTTTTCTTAGATTTATCGAAGTTATTAGTAATAATTAACAGTTTATGTAATGAATTACTACAAATTAATCACTTTGACATTTTATTTAGTTAATATTAAAAATTATTACTTAAACCGTAACACATGTATGTTAAATTGATAATTGACCTCTTAAGAATAATGAATAATATTGGTTATCTAAGCTTCTTCCAATCTGTTGTGAGAAAATCACAGTACTGATTTTTTTTAATGAATTGTTTAGGTTTTAGTGTACTATTATAATATATTTTATAGTTGATACTGAAATTTGTCCATTTTATAAACATTACCAAATAAAATTACATAAATATTAAATTGTAAGTAATATTTTGTGAATAAATTTCCTATTAATCTGGAGTGGAATTTAGCATTTATAAATTGACTGTAGTAATTCGTTAGCGTTTATTATATAATAAATAGACATTTTTTTTATTAGTTTAATGACTTGCTGCAAATGCAGTCTTATTATAAGGAATATGAAATAATTTGCATAATTATTATAAAAGCCTATAATAAGACGCAAACCGAAGTATTTCCGCTATAATTTACATATTTTACATTTTTAACTTATCCATATTTTCTTTTAGGCTCATTATCTTATTGTGCCATACGTATCTTACATAATACTTTCTATTTAATAATTGATTCTGCACATGCTTTGAATACAATAGATATGTAAAATGATTTTCCTTGCTTGTGGTTTAAAATTAGATATCTTTAGTTTTCAATAGAAATTGTTTTAAAATGTAATAATATTAATTTTAGAAAATATTAGTATTTTATAAAACTTTAAATTTTTGGATGTAATAATTTCATACTAGAAATTTCCATTACATTCCAATGGTAAATTATAACATATTTAATTTGAAGTGAATGTGATGATGGTAATACCAGATTGTAAATATTATAAACATTCCTCTTGAAACATTGAACTTGCTGAAAAAAATTGAACTGGAAATCAGATGGAATCGGATACCGAAACCCAAAACTTTAGCGTAGCAGTTGCGGCATTCCGGATATTCTGGTTTTCATTAAGTTCGCAATCAAATTGAAACTGTGGCAATGCATATTTCCATACTTAATAACAGAAGATCGCTGGTGTATTCATGAACACGTTCGGATTTTTCCATTTCATAGGTTTTTTTTTTCACAGCAGCAAAGACGACGATGATGTTGAAGAATTATAAGAAGAGTAAAAAGAACAAAATCCGACGCAGCTCAGGAGAGTGAACTCGTTCATAAGATTCCAACGCATTGCATCGCATCACATTGCATCTCATGGCAATGCCGGTCGCCCACTTTTATTAACACCGCTCGATAAATCCAATTCACAATATCTCTCACCAGATTGAAGACGACTGGAAAGTTAAACGAGACCAGACACACACACACACCACCCAACACTATACCACACAAACGCACCTACAAACCTTTCAAACCGTATGATATTGTTGGAATATATTGAAAGTATGATAGATTTATCTATGCTGATGATTTATTGAACAACTCCGTGGAACTGTGCAGACCTCCGCCTGCCAATGATAAATATATTTTTGCGCGCAGAGTTACATAAATTCACGCCGAGATTTTTCACCCATTCACTAAATTTGAAACTAAATAATTTATCTTTAAAATAATCAATAATTACTTGAAGAAGTGTTTTATTCATTAGAATTATAAGTTATATTTTAATTATTTTTTTTATATTTTAAAATATAAGTTAAAAGAAAAATAACTAAAATAATTTGTCTAATTTGACAAATGTGTAATTCTCACTTTAATAATAAAATTGTAATTCAACAGTTAGTTAATTGATTGAAGTATTTTATAAAAGTTTTGTATATTCCGGATTAATTTAAACAAATATATTACTTTGATTTCTGCTTTTATTTATATAATATTATATAAATATTAGGTAATCATTTATAGATTACATATTTACATTTACGATGGAGTATACTTAATAGTAATTAGTTATATAGTCTTAATCATAAAGCAACTGAGATTTGAAAATATTCTATTAATTAATTTTATACATATTATTAATTTTATAATTATAAGACAGAAAGACCGTTAGTCAATTATTATTAGTACTATAACTAGTAGAAAATATAAATATTATTTTTTTATATTTATATGTAAAGTATAAATCAATAACTGATGTTAATTCGTTGTAGGTCTTGATTTCTGAGAAATATTCTTTAATTAAAACGCTTGACTCATAACTATAAGCAAGTAAAAATAATTAATTAAATTAAAAATAATAAAAAACCTAGAAAACTATAATATAATCATTATTTGTGAATTTTATATGTATGTGGATAAAGTAGAAATAATTTTTTCACAATTCACTCAGCATTATTCCAGTATATTAAACTAAAATAATTTATATATTTTTTTTCTAAAATTCCATAAAATGATCTAACAGATAAAAAATAACATTAAAACTATTGGACAGCAAGCAAGTGCATCGGCGATTCATTCATCCAGAAAGGTACTACTTTTTTTTTATTTCCCATGGAAAATTTCATTCCTACTGAGTCAACGTACAAACTGACATGCCACTACTTATTGAACGTTTTTGTATTTAATTAAAAACAAATAAATTTTGTTCCTCCGTGACATCTGTCTTTTTTTCTTATAATGTCTGAAGAATGAACTTTTAATAAATTCTTGACTTATAATCGACCCCCTCTATTTAACTATCTTGAAGCTTGAACGAATTGTCGGAGCTTGAATTATTGTAACATTTTTACTTTATTTCCAAATTTTTAAAATAAGTTAAGATTTTTTAAAATTTATATTGAATTTTCACAAAATTTATGAATTGAGTCTGTATTTTTTTATTAAGATACTTTAATTTTTTAGTATATTTACGTTCTATAAAAATAGTTATTGCATTTTTCTTAATAGACTTACAGGTTTAAGTAAATAAAACTTTCTAAATAAATCATGTAGAATTAATATGTTTACATTCCTCTTTGCTATCCTATAGGTATATTTATGTTGTCAATTCTAATACTAATAATTTAAATACAAGAAATATCGCGATTTCTAAATCAACTACCAGCGGCATTAGTTGTCTAATCCTATTACTTATGAAAGAGATAACCTATTATTAAATTTAACTCAATTTGTTACGATTTTCTCATGAATGGCTTGGAGTCAGATATTTTCTGCTATAGATAATTTCTTTCTTGCACAAGTTTCCTTATAAGAAATAATAATTTATTTTATTGTAATTTGTTGCAATTTCTCTGAGTAAATTACAACATATGTTAAATTAGCAGTAACTAAAAATATAATTATGTAACCTATTATTAGTGATAAAATATTTTCAATTTTATTCATTATTATTTAAAAATTATAATAAATAAATAAATTATATTGGGTTGTTCGGAAAGTAATTTCGTTTTTCCCAACAGAGGACTTAATTGTATTTTTTTACATCCAATTTTACACTTAATAATCATTATCTATTTTGACAGCTTAACGATTGATTCTATACAGTACTTTCAAATATGGAAAGAGAAAAGTAGCATTTTTGGCATATTTTACTTTTTTACTATCGAAAAGGTAAAAAACAAGTAAGAAAAAATAATCCAATGTGTATGGAGAAGATGTATTGACAGAACGCCAATGTCAAAATTTCGATCCGGCAATTTTGATGTTGAAGATGCACCATGGAAGGCCAGTTGAAACTGAAGAAGACACAATAAAGGCTTTTATTGATGCAAACTGGTGAATTACAACATGTAAGTTTGCTGAGAGATTACATTTATCGAATTCGACCATTCATGATTATTTGAAACGCCTAGGTATAATCTCAAAGCTCAACATATGTGTTCCTTACGTACATCGGAAAAAAATTGTGCATTCGCGTTGACGTCTGTGATTTTCTTATTAAAAGTCAAGAAAATGATCAATTTTTGAAGCGCATTAAACCAGAATAGATAATATATAACAATAAAATATTTATTCACTACAAAAAAATCGTCTTTCATTTTCATTAAAATTACTTTCCGAACAACCCAATATAAATACTACTTTAAGTTATTATTTTTTCATCATATTTTTGAAATGTAATATTTTTTTCATGAATTAGTCTTAATAATAAGTTTATTGGTCAGAATATAAAAATAATACTAGTAATAAATCATATAAAAAAATCTATATAAACTAATAAATATAAATGTATCTAAAGGAATTAGTGTGATTTATTTTTGTATTTTTATAATATTTTCAATTTCAGTAAAAGCATCATGATAATTTCAAACTTTATTATTTATAAATTTGATTATTACGAAATATTATCGATTGGGGCCAATATATTTTTGATAAAATCAATAAATAGATGTGTGCATTGGTGATGGCCACATCCGTTAATTGAAAATGTGTCTCCACTTGTGCTTCATTTGCCGCATACATTTTCGGAATGCTTTTATGTGGTGGTAATTCGGTTTTGAGGTAGATTTAATTCGATTCCATCGGTATGTGTTGGCCACGGTCGTATTGTTCGCGGTGATGAAACGTGTGATGCAAATCTGTGATGTAGTATGTTCTCGTCTCATTTAAGTTCGCGTGTGTGTATGGGCATGTGTGTGCATGTATCATGTACGTGTATGATGCGTGCATATGTGTGGATTTGTGCGGTCGGATAATTTACACGCATATACAGAACCGACATACAGCCTAATACACTCCATTTTGCTTAATAATTTGCGTTAATGAGTACATAATTAATATGTTCGAAATTAAATCGTTATTTAGACTCCATTAAACTGTAAGCACGTTGGCCAATCATCTGCTACGTATTCTTGTTAGCTCATTATATGACAAATGAGCTTCTCATCTTAACCAAAGTAATTTTATCTCTAACAGGTGACTTTCAATGTCGATCGTATCGCATTCATAGACTTGAATCTATATTGCAGTAGCTGCCATGGTACTTGCAATTAGTTCCGCCAATATTAAAAACCGGCCTAATCGAGTTACGAAGAGAAAAAATGTAGTAATTTTTTTAAATTATTTTTATTTTGTTCAATTAAAATTTATATTGTTTTGAAATTTTTAAATAGTATTATAATGAATCTATTTTAAGGCCAACGCCTGACAATCATCTGCCAGAAATTGTATTAGAAGAACAAAATAATATCCAAGAAATTACAAATGAAATTATTCAATAGGTTTCGAAAATATACATGATTTATAGTTGAAGATAATTATTTTTCAGTGAAATATTTAGAAAACCTTGATGTCAAAGAAGGTAACTAAAATGAAAACGAAATTAAAGATTATGCTGAAAAAGTATTAGCTATTAAAGATTTAAAAAAGGTGCTTAAATGACATTGAAATGTTTTATTTTTTTTACTGAAAATAATCCTGATTTAGAAATTAGTATTATTTTAAATGAATTGTCGTAAATGTTATAACAATTCAAATTTGTTATTTAATAAAACTTTTCTTTGTTCGAAAAAAAATATTACGAAGGGACGAAGTTTTTATCCTACAAATATGAATTTTCATATGCATAATAAAATATATAAAATGAGATGTCATATTTATAAGGAGTTTTGTATATATGTGGACTAAAAATATGTGGGGTTCACTTCAGTTGACAATGCTTTTTGTTTGGATGGAAAAGGAAAAATATGAATTATTAGATAAGGGATGTTGTTTCCTCATTTTAATACTCTTAAAGAAATATTGTCGAATATAAATAATATAGGAATTAGAGGCTATAACTCTATTATTTGGAAGATATTTGTCCAGAATATGCTTGATACTTAGTTAATAAGTTTATTATATGAGCGCCGACTGTTTAAGCTATGCCCTTTGATTACCGTTAATGATGTACCGTATTAAGTATTTTTCAGTAAACAGTACTTAATTGAGAGTTAGTAAGGAACTATTTACTCTTTAGATGTCTTCTTTTAAGTGAAATAAAAAAAGATAATGAAAGTCACTAAGCAGAGTGTTATTTTCATTAATGATTGATATAAAATCAGCTTTTAGTTATATTCTATTCTATTTTATGTTATATTATTTGGACTAAAAATATGTGGGGTTCACTTCAGTTGACAATGCTTTTTGTTTGGATGGAAAAGGAAAAATATGAATTATTAGATAAGGGATGTTGTTTCCTCATTTTAATACTCTTAAAGAAATATTGTCGAATATAAATAATATAGGAATTAGAGGCTATAACTCTATTATTTGGAAGATATTTGTCCAGAATATGCTTGATACTTAGTTAATAAGTTTATTATATGAGCGCCGACTGTTTAAGCTATGCCCTTTGATTACCGTTAATGATGTACCGTATTAAGTATTTTTCAGTAAACAGTACTTAATTGAGAGTTAGTAAGGAACTATTTACTCTTTAGATGTCTTCTTTTAAGTGAAATAAAAAAAGATAATGAAAGTCACTAAGCAGAGTGTTATTTTCATTAATGATTGATATAAAATCAGCTTTTAGTTATATTCTATTCTATTTTATGTTATATTATTTTTTATAAATTAGAGACCATTAGAGAAAATTTATGGTATGGTTATTAGTCCGGCCCAAGACACCGTAATAAAAAATTGCGTTTAATAGATCTCAAATACGATTTATATTTTATTATGAATATGATGAAATGATGACTTTACAACATAGTTGGAAGTTCTCTATACTCTACAGTCAGTATATCTTTCAAATATTTGCAATTAAATGCATGAATACTAAAATAAAATAGAGCATCTAAACTTTTTTTTTTTGGAAAGCGCCAAATATACACGACGATAGTTTGAAAAGTTTTTAAGGCAAAAAACAGATTTTTTGTCAAGTTTTCTTTTTCAATTGTATAATATTCTGAGTTCATTATTTTACCTTTCTCAAAATAATCTATTAACAAAAATTGATGCCTTTTAACAAATATGTGTTTCAGATAAGTAATAGTTCTAATTAATTACAGTAAGTGCACTATGAAAATTGCTTATTAACTACAGAATTATACGTTAATATATGATGTAAGTTGAACAAATGTATCAGATAACAATATATGGTAATTTCTACGTATTTCCTTAAATGTGTATTTGCGTTCAGGTGTAGCGAAGTCTTTAATGATGATAATTATTGCAATTGAAAACCTGAAGCTGGAAAACAGGTGTTTCGCCGGAAATGTCCGGGTTTGCCGATGTCGGAGCAGGTAATTTCCGTGCACGATAATGCCTGATCACGCACTGACGTAACACGCTTCAATTCAATTTAAATACGTTCCTTTGTGTACTTTCTATATAAAATATCATCTTTTATATAATCGTATAATGTCAATATTTTCTTTTAACCCAACTTTCTGATATATCAATGAATTCATTTATTTATAACGGTTATAATAAATATTAATATGTTTTTTTAACTGTACTCATTGCAAGATAGGTGTGTATAATAAATAATAATTCATATGTCATGGTTGTGAATTGAATTATTTATTTTCAGTAAAATTAATATTTATGGTCTTAAGAAGATAAAATAAAATATTTTATTATCTTGTATGAATGCTAGAATAATTTATGGAAAAGTTTTAAGAGTTTAGGTAAAACATCATTTATTTATGATCTTAGTGAAGTTAACGTGGCTTATTGTCATTATGTTTTAATAAGTTGTACATGTTTTTTTTCGTCATGCTCTCTTTTCTTGCTAAAAACAACCCTTACGATGTTGCCCTGCCCGTTCCACAAAGCCTCTTGGCAATCGAGTCGTATTTCTTAAAGTAACCTACTTTCTCGAGAGAGTGCGGGAACGAATCTCGTGTCTTTCACTCAGGACACTTCAGAGTAATTACATGTCATTGTAAGTCCGCTCCTCAGAGTGCAATCATGTGTTTCCTTAATCATTCAGACTGCATGCATAAAGTGAGTTGGAACCACGACAGAAAAATAAATTGTATATTAACACACGTCCCATCGTTTCGTCCTTTCAAAAACCATACCACTAACCCTAATCTTCGATACATACATCAAATCCAAGAAAACCCGTGTAATTGATTGGATTTTTATAGCTTGTGGCCAATAAATAAATTACGTGCTGTGGAAGCGGTGTGGGGCGGTTTGGGTCTTTGACCCCCGCTCACATAAAGCATAATTCGCCTCGGGAAACAATTTCCATTTTGCTAAAAACCAATTGCGCTAAAGATCAAGGTGTACATTCATTATTATCCTCCGTTTTATCTTCGCGTTTTGCAATTGCTCTCGCGTGTCTACTTTTATTAAAACGACTTTATCGGCTTCATTTCAACACGGGCCTTTAATGAAACTCGGGAGGAAAGGCCGAAGACCGATGGTGTATTGGAATGCGAGTACGTTAAGATAGTCACTGAGCTCAATTCATGATTTCTTAGAGAAACCTTTCATATCTTGCTTTATGTAATTATATTTACATGCAAGACTTCAGAAATGTTAAGTTGGAATTGAACAAACTAAATCAACAAATGGTATTTTTAACATTAAGCTTCCTACGCCTAGGTTTAATGATCAAGATTTACCGACATTGACTAATGAAGATTAACCCGGAATAACCATATACGGACAATCTGCGAACATCTATTGAAATATAATCAAATAAACCTGTTACTATGCAAACATTCATAGCTAATGAGAGAAAATAAATTATTATTATGAAATAAAATTTAATAATTGGTATAATTTTCTTATTCAAAGTTTTGAGACATACATCATATCTATGAGACATATCTAAACTGCCAAAACGACATTATTTTATGTATTAATTTTACTTCATAAATTGCATTCAATTTGAACTTCAGAAATATATAATTTATAAAACTGGCACGTAATTGCATAATTTCTTAGATAAGGAAATTCAGTAGACAAATTTATAAATAGTCAATATTTATTTATTTTTATTCTGTGTGTCTATAAAGAACATTATTATTATTATATTTAGAATTATATTATTTTTGCAAAATTAATTATTTTCGGCGCTAATCATATAAAATTATAAAAGCCTTGAATGATTGATATGTATTTAATTTTCGTAAACGAGCACAAATGCCGACAAATTTAATCCTAATCCTACAGATTAAAGTTCCCAAACATTATAAATATAACATTTCAATAATGTATTTATAATTCAATAAACTCATCAAGCGAATTAAAGTTGATTAATTAACTGTTGACGTTGATGCGTTAATGTCTATTAGTTCCATTGAGTGTATAATTAATCTTCCTTTTACTGAATTACCATACAGTACTGCCTACCATACGTATAATATTATATAATGAACACAAAGTAAAATTAAAGTAAATTTTATTATCTTTTTACTGCGATAATTATATTAATTTTAATAAATTTCAGATTGCTTTCAATTGATATGCAAAGAAGTCCGTCTTCTTTTATCTTCTAATTCTAATAATGTTTGAAATTAATTTTAAGCCCGGCAACTCGCAAGGGCTTTTGCGCCCTTTTGCATCCAGACGCAGAAATATGTTCGGCGTCTCCTATTTGCCGTGTACATTTGCGATTATGTAAAGCGGGCGATAAATATTCAAATTGAATTGTTTTTTACCGCTCCTCGAGAGCAACTGGAAGAACTGCTGTCGAGCAAATGGAATTTGTCTCTATGGGGGATTGGAACGAAGAAAATGCGCAGTTTTCCGCGACGTGAGAATTTTCAATAGTAAACATTTTAAGCACACTCTTCTCTTAATGTATGTCATTTATTGATTGCTGTAAACGTTATATGAATTAGACACAAGCATTTTAAATCCAATATATAATATTTGAAAAATATAAATTTGTCACATTTGTGTCTAAAGCCGTAATTCAAGGATCGGCAACCTTTATGGAGCAAAAAGCCATGTTTAAGATATTGCCTGAAAAAAAGTCTAGCGAGCCAAACGTTATTTACTGAAATGAATTATCTTATATAGCCACTATGAGATCTGGGAGCCGCGGGTTGCCGACTCCAGTCCAAGACAAAATATATTAAAAGTGCATTTTAAGTTATGTTTCACTGAAAATAGGAATTAATTGTTTATATGACAGATCATAAATTATGAAGTTGATTACATATTTATGAAATTAAGACAATAATTAATTAATTAATTACAGTGAAAATGCATACTTCATTTCTAAGAAATACGTAAAGAAAAATTAAGCTTAATGGAATTTAAATTTGGAAGAAGCAAAAATAAAGAGGAATGTAAGGAAAAAAATCTGTTCCTAATAAGTGTTATTGTACTTTGAAAGGACCAAAGCTTTTGTGTTTTTTCTCTTTGTTTCTATATAAACGAAACACAGTAAAATACGAAACGTGCGACTTTTAGACTGTATTTATGGCGGAAAATGGGTCAGAAAAAGTAATGAAACCCGAGAAAAAGAGGGACACAAAGTAGTTGGAGACTCCCATTCGGACAATTCAATTGAACTATCCTGCATTGCTTCTTCTGGCGACGGCAGACTGCGAAGTGCCTCTTGCCGTTGAGAGATATAAAGCAATGGCCAATTTTAAAATCAATACTCCTCAACTATGGTTCTGCTATTACTCATCGAGAAACCATAATAAAATGTAACTAACAAAGTTACATCAAAATATACAATTTCAAGCGTTGTTAATTAATAGGAATATTTTATGTTCCATCATGTTGTCACTTAAGTAATAACTAGTTTTTTTTTTAAATTAGCATAGGTCAATGAAATACGTTCTTAATTTAATAATCTTTACTAGCTGCAAAATTTTAATTGAATTCCACGTCTATTTAGGTAGTTTATATGCAAATGACACTTAATAAATTTACGTAATTTTTCTGATTATAAATCTAATTAAAGCTGCACATAAATGGTCAGAATAGAAAGTCAATAAATTATTATGATAATTAAGCTTAAAAGTTGCATTTACGTAAAAAAAATGAATGTGCCACATTGGAGGCGTCAATTTATATGATTCGAAGATTGTATCCCAATTTGAATGCTTTTGAAAGCAGATTTATCACAATGGGGAATCTAACAATAGTAATTGTATTCGTAAATAGTCACAGGTGTATGTTAGTAATGAATGTATGTTTAAGCCATTAACTCTATTTCGTCTCTAATAGATTTGAAACGTAAATTAATGTTTAATGCTGTAAAAAAAAAAAAATAATCTACAATTTTATATGCCAATAAATATTTTTGTAATTAATATATAGTAAAATATGTAATATATTTTTTTAATATTAGCCAAGGTAAAGCACGTTTCTAATGCTCTTACATTATGATATAAATTATGATATATTTTGATATCATCATTATCAAATATGGGCAGACATTGTTCCCGGCTAAGTTAGGGAGCGACCACAAACTACCGGTATAGGATGCACCATGTGTTTCCCGCATATATTATCATCCTACGTCGGCCAACTGCGTATATCCGTTTTAAATACCCCAAAATCCTTTAAATCCCTTCCTTTGGAATCGTTTGAGACGTGGACGCATATATGAATTTATAATCCTAATTAAATAAATCAGTTCAAACTTTCATTATTAGTAGTAACAGCAAGAGTATCAAATATATTCTTCTTTTAATTCTATTGTTTGACCTTGACCTAAAAAAAACAAATATAGCAAAATTCCAACGACCGTGATTACAGCTTGATTACCTCTGTAATATTTAAAGTTATTTATGATGTAAATTACTTCAATTAGAGAAAATTAAAAAGTTATCAAAGGTTTATTATTGCTATGAGCTTCGTGATGTATGCAGATCTCCAGAGAACTGCTCCAGTTTTTTAATGTACCCAGCAACAGTCATTTTGACCTTGCAATATTCGTGTGTCATATATTGACTTTCTCCCGGTGAATAACAAACTTGCAAATGCCTCAATATATATAATTCTCATTTTATTACGCAACATTAACAAGAATAGATAATATTACTCATTGCCATGTATTTTTAATTCCAGCTGCGTTTTCGGGTGGAATGTGGAATTGGACTGCAGTTCTTTTTTTTGTCATGAATGTATTGTTTCACTTTGATATTTATTAGTGTATGTTTGTTGTGTTTTTTTACTAACATTGTTGTGACGAATTGTTATTATCTTGGCGTCGCTACTTGTATATGCATTTCATGAAAGTCGCGTTCGCATCACACAGTCCGGAAACGTGATTAGAAACCTAAGTGATGCGCAACTCTCGCTGGATATCAAATATATTGGAATGCAGAGGGGATTCGATTTGGAATATGGATTCGGTTGATCTCCCACGGATAACCGAAATTTAGTTCCGATATATACGTATACAAAAAATAAATGAACAATTGTATTTTTCAATACATTTTATTTTGAATGCACGACAAATAAAATAATAATACATATTGAAACAATAATTATAAAAGGAAACAGAATCAAATACGTAATTTAATAATAACAATTTCATGGAGAGTTTTGGTTTAAGAAAGGAATAAATATAAATTAAACTCTTCTTACCTCATCTAGATAATAATAATCAGTCTCTACTATTATATAACCATTTATGTCCTCCAATATTCTGATGATACCACATTGGTTTCCTCTCTTGAATTCACCTTCAAAAATTCGACCATTCAAAAAATCGCCCCATGTAAATTATTTCTTGATTCGAAACTAAACCTCAATTCCCATTCAAAAAACTCAAATGCAGACCTCTAACATTCAGTAGAACCGAAATATTCATCTATTATTAAACCTCCAAGTATAAATCCATTTGTCTTCCAATTATGGAACTATTATTTCCCTCTCTGAGTCCGAGCTTTTCGCATGCTCATCCTAATACCAACTTCGTCAACCCTCCCAAATGATCTCCTCTATTCCAAAGCCAAACTATTCCTCTCACTGATTCCAACGACCAATTCCAATTCCTCCAAAGATTTGCCAATAAATAATTATAAGGTAGAAACATATTTATAATTGCGGAAAAATGTTTCTAATTACAGACCTAGTCCAAACATGGGTAATTAAAATATTTATAAAATTATATTTTCTATTTTACGATAGCAGTAATTGGTCAAGTTATGTTTTTATTTGTAATATAATAGTAAGTACTTTACATAATGTTTTCGATGAGAATTTATAAATTTCTTAGTTTTATAATGATTTAAACTTTAATAATGGTTTTCCGTTGTTGTCAGTTTTCATGTATATATTTTACATAGTTAAATCGTAGATGACCGTTGTGGGAAAAAAATGCTTCCATGCTTTTTCTTAATAACGCGACTTGAAACTATTTTTTTTTCTCTGTCACGCAATCATTTTCACCATTTCCGGGTTGCAGGATTGTATTGTAATACCATTGCAATCTTTTATACATCTTAATGCAAATTTGTTTAAGTTTTCATTATTATAAATTTAAGAATTATATGTTAATAAAAATGTTAATTGAAAAAAAGAAATGTAAACTCTATAATTAATCAATATAAAAAGTGAGCTCGTGATTTATAGAAATCAATTAGCACTAGAACAGAAGAGCCACGTGGTCGATAATCAGTTAGGTGCGTAATCTAACAGCAGATGCAAATACCTACATAAATTAACATCCATTTAACATTGAGGCAATTCCAGAATTAGCATTCGTGCAGATTTATAACGCTGCTTGCAGTGCTACGCGAATTAAAAGGGTTCTTTCTCCTTTTTTTGCTCTTTGTGCTAAGAAAAATAATGTTGCTTAAGGGATTTGGAATGAAGATTAATGTTGCCGAAACGTTGGCCAAAGAATGCGAGGGCGGGTTTGAAGGAGCAAAAATAATTCATGTGACCGTAAAATTCACACTTTACGGTCTTTAAAAGAGAGCGAAAAAAGAGAAAAATAGAAGCGGAAGGAGAAGAAAAAAAAATGCATGGTCAGAAATTGAAACTTATGTAAAAATAAATTTCGTTAATTTATGTAATGAGCCGGTATGCGTAAGTTCGTAAAAGTGGAACGAAGGATCGTGCGTGCTGTTTTAAAAATAAGATTTTGATGGCCCAATAAATGCCGCTGGAGATGAAATGAGATGAGCTCTTCATCGCAGAAGAGAAGAGATGCAGCAAGCAAATAAATAAATAAATAAATGGCCGACACGCTGCAGCGCACTTCTACAACACGTGCGTAAATTAATCAGCTCTTCGCTATTTTTACGAGAGCTTTTTTAAATTTAGATGCCTCAAACATTCATTAAGGAATCAATCAATCTTCTTGCTCCCCTTTTTTTCTTCTTTTCCTTAACACTCAACAGATTACCTTTTATTTCTTCCTTCCACGCACAGAAGACAAACACTTACAAATTGTTTTAGCACTCCTTTGGAAATGATTTTTTATTCGCCTGCTACGCAGCAATTCTATTCAATTGGAAATAATAGACTGCCGTTGATCGAGGCTTCGTAATTGAAACAGAAACTAATTGATTTAATGATTAAAAAGCTATAATCAATTAATTAGAAACTGAGTGTAGTAAATTTACAGTATACGACGGTGTTGTTAATATAGAATGTCTTGTAATAAGGAAATTTCTTACATCTACAAGGTTGAGAACGATCAACTAAATTCCCTAGTGTCAGCAAGTAAAAATAGAATTAATAAATTACGCATCTAAGATTAGTTTATTACCGACAGCTGAAATTAATGTGTTAAATGGTATAACATTATTATTTACGTATATTTTAAAATCAATAATATTTTGCCAAATAAATAATACATTAAAGTTATTGCATTCTTGTCGAAATATTAATATATGACTTTTACTACGAATCATGTATTTAGTAATTTTTATTTTATGGTTTTAGTAATATCTATGATAGGATAATCTTTTCAGAAGTAAACATTAAGATAAACAAAAAATATTGGCTAAACTATTGCAATGATATTTACAATATAGATTTGACAACTTTGAAAATAATAATTATATATTAGTTACTTACGTATTAATTATACGTATCAATTGTTTTGAGGTTTGTTTCCTAAATGATCATCAACTTCATCCATCGGTCAAATAAAATTTGTAAAAATGAAATAGTGCGAATATTTTTGATAAAATTAAATTTTCATAATAATGCTGTAACATATGAGAATAAGTTGGAGATAGTTCTATAATTACATTATAAATGACTTTAAATATATTTTGTCTATATGAAACTTATACCTTTATAGTACTTTATATTCTATGTCGTTGTTAAGGTGTGGAAAACAAATGGTTATTGATACTGTTATCTTGTAATAATTGTATGCAATAATAGTGCTGAGTAGATGACATGATTTATTTTATTACATAAATTGTTATTTTTCGAGGTAAGCAGTAGATAGTGTAACAGATTGTTTGTACTTTCTGCAATGTATATAAACATTAGATTGTTGGCTCAGTAGCTGAGAATGTTTTGGTAGGCGGAATGTTGTGCCAAAGTGCGATTCCGTGTGTGTGTTTATAAATATGCCAAATGGCGAGGAATCTGTTGGGTAGGTAGCAACTAGTATCTCGCCTGTGTTCTATCTCTGGTTCCAGTTGGGATGGGATTAGGTTTCAGGCGGTGGCAGTTTTGCTGCAGACACATACCGCGAGGTCACGTGACACGCGTCCGCTAAATATACATCGTGGACGAGACTTGTCCATTGCGTTCCGTCTTTTGGTTCAGCGTCGACGGCGTCGCCGACGTCGGCCATGGTCCAGCAGTCTTCATCATCATCAAGTCCCTAGACCTCATCTGGATTTAAGTACGCCGCGCGACAACAAAATCTCGTGCAGTTCAGGTGCGCGTTTCCCGTCCACAACTGCTAAACTAACCCCCAAGGGCGCCACATGAAGCGTACAGCCATAGTCATTATACTGGGGACAATCGGGGTATAATTCGGGTTTACGATATCTGTTCCCAATTGAATTTTTGCAAAAATTCTCAAACGGCCGTAAAAATAGAACGTTAAACGTTGATCCGGCTTTGTACGCTCCAATAATCCTTGCAGTTCCATCAAAGTGAACGAGTTCATTTCCCGGGATTTATAATTCAATTGTGATGGACCTGTTAAGTGACAAAGTTGTTGTGTGCGAGGAGGAAGACTTCAGCACCGTGCTTAGCGTCACCCGGACGGCGCTTCTCAAAAGGGCACTGCAATTTGGCGGCCTTAAACCTGTAAGTCAACACTGCCAGGACAAACATCCTTTTATCATATTGGATCTGCCTTTGCCTTTGCGTGAAAATCCGGTAACAGGCATTCCTTTCATCTGCGCATGCCATACCTGTTATTTGATTATCCTTGCTAGTCGCATCAAAATAACGAAACAACATTTGCACACTAAACATACTTACATTCTTTTGTGAAATAAATTTTATATTAAATTTACACTACTTACATTCATAGTTATTTATTTAAAATGAGTCAATGAAATATTCATTCATGTATTTTATACTCGGAATTTTTAAATTTGGTCGGTGTCCAAAAAATATATGTGGGACAAGAAAAGTATGCAAAAATAAATAAACATAATCAAATAAATAAATATAGTTTGTATTTTTTTACTGAATTAAATATCTTAGACATTCGCTTAAACAAGTAATAACTTAATGCATTCAATATTCAACTAATGCTCCAACACAACTAAATATTATATGATTTTAATAAAACAGTTAAAAATAAATAAGTTTTTTTTTAGTATATGTTAAACCAAATGAAAAATGTTTCTTTTTATAACTATTGATATCCATTATGATGATAACAGCATACATTTTTATTTATATATTTTATATACCTGCATTGACTCTATTTTAAACAAATTAGTTTGTATTTTCTTTTCTAGTTTAGCAATAACGATTTTGGTGGAAGAAAGATGTGATGATATGAATATTTATTAGTATAAATAGATTGGTGATTAACGCAAGTTCAGTACTTAAAAATTCCTACTTATGTAAATACAAAGATATTCTGCTGCTTTTCGGATTTTCTACTGATCATCCGAAATTATAATTATTGTTTTTAAATAAGTATTATAATTTTCATAATGAGAATATTTACTTTCAACATTATTTTTTATTCATTAAAGCATTATTCATATTGATTTTATTGGTGTTAATGTAATTTGAAATGTAGTAGTATTTTATATTTAGTTATAAACTATTTTTTAATATTTAAATTAACATATGTAATACATATTTATTTGGTATGCATCAATGGGTGATTTATTTTTATATCTATCTACAGAAAAAAAGTTATATCCTCTGTGCGAAACAGACGGTGATTTTGATAGGGTGGGACGTTAGTAAGTACTTTATATTCCGTTGAGATCATGTTCCCGGCGGACCGTTGAAAATATGGTAGTTCACATTCGGTATATTTGCTGGTCGGTAGATTTTTATCACAGCTACATTCGAGGAGGGAACTCGTAAAATGAAATAAATAAATAAAACAGAATAATAATAAAAAATAAAACGAGCATACACATCCAGAGGAAAGTAAGAAACGGGAAGAGTCGAGGAGAATAGGAACCATCTGTCACACTAACTGATCCGAATGGTGAAATATTGCTCGGAACATGCAATCATTTTATTTATTTAAATCTTCGACGCCGATTGATTTACTTTGATGTTTTATCACCTGACTTAGAAAAAAAGTGCTGTGCTCGAAGATTTCGTGAAAGCGTTTATTTTCCTACATTCTATTAAAAACAAGAACTTTCGATTAAATGTCTTTCACGTTCCTACGTTCACGATTAATTCCAGGTAATAAACAGCTAATTATTCCAGCAAAAAACAACATTTTAATTAATCTATTAATTACCCTATAATCGTTCTATTTTTAATTAACTGTTCTTGGAGACATAATAAAACAGCCTTTTTCATTTCCATCGTTTTTAATTAATTATACATTGTTTGGATTGTTGCGTACGCATGTTTCTTATTATGCGTTTGTAGTAAAACCTGTTCCAAAGCATTTATTTAATCAATGTTTCTATTAAGGATTCTCAACTATTCTCGAGGTATTATAACAGTTTAATGATGAAAAATAAATGTGTCTATAAAACTAATTATCATTTTGTATGATGAATTTTGTTTTTCAAGTGCTTATTTTTAGCTGAGAATTGCTTACGTTTTCAACGTTCCCACGAAGATACGCGCGGGATGAAAGTTTATGTTTACAGATTCGTAATATCTAAGAAATATAAAATTTATATAACAAATAATCAAATAAAAATTTATAATACGCACAAATGAAAATATGGTCAATAGAATTTATAACTAAAATATTATATGAAAAATCTGTAATAAATGATTAATGGGTCATTACTAAATAATACTTTACAAAACACGGATGCTTACGGATTAATTCGTGTAATTAGGAATTAGCTATATAAATTGTTTTCTTCGAGATTATTATTAATATTACTTTGTTCGATGACATGCTGAAAATAAATAGAAGACGACGGGTCAAGGTTGATGGGAAGTACGTTCTGCAATTTATTTAAATTAAACATGGCTTTGTTACAGACTAAAAAAAGAATCTACTATGAGTATGACTTTTTTTATCTTCTTTTGATGAAGAAGAAAGAGACGGAACTGCTTAAAAATTCATTACTTTTTAGCGGCTCTTTGGAATGTAGCCTCAGCGGTTCTTCCATTCATCGTAACCAAAATATTGTTTACTTAAAAAAAAAGGTAAATATGGTAGGTCGGGTTAATAAATGTGTTTATTCAAGGTGGATAAGAAAAAAGCCAAAATTATAATTAATCGTTCAAATTACTTAACAAAAAATAATTCGCAATAAATATATTTTACTTAACTGTTCTAAAACTACAATATTTTAATAGTTTACATATGGGATATATAAATCATAAAATATTAAAAGTAAAAGAATTTATACATTTTTTCACTTTGTAAATATTTATAAATATGAAATTTTTAATCCATTTTGTTCAGGATGAAAAATTCAAAATAATCTAAATTTAAATAATATTTTTTATATTATTCCAAAAGTCAAAAATATTGATTCTAATTGAAATTATTAGTTCGATTTCTGGGATATCAGTAAAATGATACTTGCAAAATTGTGCATTTGAACTAGGTTATATTAGGAGGTGCGTTTATTTTATTCGTGTTGTGTAATTTATGATCCGTTAAAATTACTCTAATTCAATTATAATCTATTGGTTCATCCATAATGCGCTATATCTTTCTACTAAATTAAATTATAAGTTATGTTAAAATATATGTTAGGTAGATACTGTAATCTGTCAGTTTTGAATGTTGGTTGTCATGTTTTATCAAGGTTTTCATTTCGATGGTCGTTTAGGCATATTTCAGCTGATATATCTTCGTTTATATTTTTTTAAAATGGTGTATCGAATTACGTTTTGACTATCTCACTTAATTTATCACCCTCACTGTGTGTCGGCGTTAGAAAGGAATCAGACACCTCTTTTACTGTTAAAGCCTATTTTCCGCATTAAAAGCCTTTGTATGCAGAAGCGACAAACTATTAAAGTAAGTTTTTATCTTGCGTTCATAAATCAACAGATCATTTTGTCGGAATCATTACCAACTAGTCATTTTTCGTATTCAATGATGTAATCTCATGGGAATGATATAATCATTCCGGGTCTGAGCCCGGTATATAAATGCAATTATGTGGAAAATCGGTTTGTTTATGTTTGCGGAATGGAGGTTTAGGCGGTCGGAACAAACGGCATTTGCAAATAGTCCTGGTGGGCCTACCCTGAAGTAATAATGCGAAAGATTAAATGAAAATCCGAGTAATTATTGCTATGCGGTTGACCTTTCAACTACTGCGACGTCATGTATGTAGGTACATATGCATGTTTATTGTTGTGTGCGTTTCTCCTGTGTATCTAACATATCGATTTGACCTAGTCCCTACGCTTCTACCTCTCTCTCTTTCTCTCTGGGAACGAACATATGCTTCTCTAATTCCAATAAATTTCGCCTTTATTACAATTCCGTCCCGACTCCGGATTAACTTATTTCATTCCATAAAACCCGCGCACAGAAGAAAATGGTTGAGGCACGCATCTCATCCACTTTTCCTCCTATACCCTGCTTAAATTTGCATAATAATATAAACTATATCGACAATGGGTTAAACGGTGACGTGGGTAGGAAGCTTTCCTCGGATTTCCCGCAAATCCACTTTTGCCAATTCAAATTCACTTAATTATACAGCAACTTTTCATTTCCTGCGGGAAATTTCTATCCGACTTTTGTTTCTCCATTTCTCCAGCAGCTCGTTCCGGATACAGCCTCATATTTAACTTGTTTTTGTTGCATTTCTGAATATACATTTTACAAGTGGTTATTTCAAGTCTTCTGCAAAGATGCATTGACCTCCTTTTCCAGGTGCGTCCCAGATATTTTTAGAAATTTCTCTTTCTCGCTCTTTCTTGTCTACACAATCTATTTAAAATGAAATATAATTCACCGACGCACCGTTTATTTTATCAGGCGAAATTATTTATTATCGCAACACCTATACTTCTGCCGTAAATTAAATGTTTACGAGGGAAATCTCTTTGAAATTCATAAACCATCCAAGCTAAATACGCTGCTTGACTTTACAGTTGCA
The DNA here is from genome assembly GCA_963457615.1 of Nicrophorus investigator. Classification (NCBI taxonomy): domain Eukaryota; kingdom Metazoa; phylum Arthropoda; class Insecta; order Coleoptera; family Silphidae; genus Nicrophorus; species Nicrophorus investigator. Next base: position 21,153,016 of record OY735140.1, on the reverse strand, counting down.
ATTACTTCAATTAAATATTATTATAACTAATAAATCGATTATAATTAAACGCAAATGGACGCTTTAATAGCTTTCTGCCATTAAATACATTCTCTTTATGTTTGCATTTAATAGTTTAAATAGTTTTCAGCATAGAGAAAATTGCTGATATTATTATTAAAATAATATGAAAACTGAAGTAAAGTTTTTTGTTATTAACTTAGTTTATTCATGAAACGCTTACAAATAGTTTTTTATAATTTCTTCTGAAACAAGCAATGCTTATTATAATAGTTTACAACAGATAAGATAAATTTTAAATTACATAAAACATACAAAAAATAATTAATTATACATATACATATTATAAGAATCTCCAGATTATAATTATTGTTATTTATATTTGAAAATTGCTAATAAAAAATTATATTAAATTTATTTATAAAATTTGTAATTTGTATTTATTTATTTTTGTTTCAGGTAAGTTCCAATTATCTTGCGAGTGAAGTAAGCAGTAATAGGTAACTACTGAAGTTTTCTTTTTCCGTAGCCAAGCGCAAATAATAAGAAAAGTTCGCATTTTACTTTGTTATTTCGCGTCCTTTTTATCAGAGTTTTAATTCCATGTTAAATATACAGAAAGGGAGCTCCGTTTTTTTATTTTCGTTTTTTTCCTGCAATGCACTTATTATTCCGGTAACCACAGTTTCAGGCCTCCATTTATTCCGAGTTTTAATGGTTTATCCTATATGGTGGAGGGTGGAAACGTCGCGATGGATTAAATGTAAATTAACATGTGTAGAGTGAAAAGAGATTCAGGGAAAAAAACGTGGTGTTTAAAGTGCAGACTTGTATGTTTTTAATGGAGTGGGGTGTTCGTTTACGATTTTTTATTATGATCATGGAGAGGGTTTTCAGCTCGTTTTATTCTCTTATCTGACTGAAATAATAAACACAATACTTCATCAAATAAACCGTCAAAGTGGTTCTCATATTCAGTTAAAACAATTTGTTTTTAGCTGCGGAGGAAAAATATTTATAATCTCGGTTTAAGTTAAGAAAAGTATGTGTTATGTAAAAGTAAGCAATTTTCGCATAATGGAATGATTTCTAAAGGGATTGCGCTTAATTCCATACAGCTTTAGTAAAATTTGTAATTTTGTTAAACTTAACTAAGTAATTATATTTGTTTTGTTGCTGAAACGTCGTATCTAGTGAAGGTTCTATTTTACAAATGTAATCAGAGCATGACCACTTCCGCGTTTGTCTGCGGAAAGGGAAAATGGGAAGGCTAATATGTGGTCATTAGCTTTGATGTTTCTGATGTCGAGGATGATGAAAATAAAACAAGTCTAGTGTTTGGTTGCGAAGAAGCAGACGTTGAAGAAAGAAATGTAGTGAACTGTTGGTGGGCATAATAGCATATGTTGTGTTGTCAAATGGGGCGTGAAACTCGAGTCGCCGTTAACAATGAAACGCAAATAAATCAAGCGAGCCATGAAAACGCGAGCCCAGCTTAATATCAAGTAGGTCGTAATAAATCCGTCAACGGCCTACTGCGTTTGCCCTTAGTCCCTATTTCCCATATTTGTTCTTTTATTTCGCTATACCATGGCCTCAATATATTATTGCTCTTGGCTTTGTACGTAACTGCGCTATTCCACTTTCATGGCCCGAATAGCTACAATACTATCGTAAAAAGTTTCATTTCTCTTTTTTACGCATTCATAAAATCATCAGGATTAACAACTTTAATCTTCAGAAGTAAATAAATACATACATCAAAAATATATAGTGTATCTGAAAAATTAGAAGATTGGTTTTTGACACCAAAGAAATATATAATTAATCCAAAAAAATGGACTAAGAAGATCAAGTGTTAAAAAAATGGTTTCCAAATTATCAAACCAAACTTTATAAAATTGCCGTTTTATATCTATGATTTTTATCCAACAATTCAAAAAGCCCAAAGAAAATCTCTATTATTACATCATCCTCAAGAGGTTTGTCAACTACCATTTCATCTATTAATGAACCATCTGCTATAATTTTCACAAGTAGTGGCAACAAAATATTAGTAGCAGATGTAATTTCACCTTTAATGAGGGCAAAATCTTATGTGACGTGTTATTTTCAAATTGTTTATAAATATTTTTCAGTGTAATTTGAAGAATTAATAAGTAATTTTTTTAAATATTTGTAATATGCTATATACCAAAAAATAAAACAAGTAAACTATCAACAGCAAACTAAAAATGCTAAAAAGGATATTGATATTTTTATATCAACTTTCAGTCTGTATGCTACTATATAATTATTACAAGAAATATTATTCATCTTTTTTTTTCACAATATTTTATTTATTTTTAATTATTTTAAATATATTAACAAATAATATTATGGAAATCTTAGTACTATTATGTATATTTGTTTTGATGTTTAAAGATCTATCAATCATGTCTGTTTTGTGGGGTGTGTATATGCGAGGTGTTAACTAATGTTACTCCAACAAGTCATATTCATTCTATAAAAAAATCTATTTGTAGCGAGTTATTTAAACGTTTATTACCATATACACACTTTACTGTTTCAGTTTTAATTTAGTATTAAAAAATGAAACATTAATTAATATTTATTAACAATTTTTATTGGTATCATTTAGGCTAAATGGATAAGAAATAAAGTCTTTTTTGTCAATTAATTATTAAAAATAATTAATATTTCATTTGTTTATTCAGCTTTAAAAGTTTTATTTTATTGTAACTACGTTTGATATTTATAGATAAGTTATAGATAAGTTTTTCCATAAAATTGAGGAAGATGTTTTTTTAATATTGCCGAAGTTAAAGTTTATTTTCCATATAAATCATATTATTATGTCATATTAATTATTTTTTTTTATAATATTTCGTTATATATATTTAGATTATGTTAGTTGAAAATTTATAAAACGGTAATGACATTTCTGTGATTTAATAGTATTAGAAAAACATTAAAATCAATTATGTCTTCTTTGGAAACGTTTTTTATCAGAGCTTTATATTGTCGTTGTATTCGCTGATATTACAATGTGGTGGCGAACCCATGACACGCGTGTCACAGGTTAATAATGTTTGTCGTCGGAATAACAAAAAATTGGAAATCACATTCCGCTCATCACGTTTCATATATGATTTCGTATTTTTCGAACAATATTCTTGATTGTGAAACAGCTAGTTATTTTTCGAATTTTGACACACCAAGCTGAAAAGGTTTTTCACCATTAGTCTAAATACCGTAGATTTCTGTAATTGATTAATTAAACCAATTTTTTAAATTATTATTGTCTTATTTCTGTAATCAAATATTGCTTATTCTATTATTATTATCGGAAACTGCTTTAAAATGATACAAAATACTATAAATTTAATATATTTGATGGGTAATTGAAGGATTATTATCTTATTTCTGTCATCAAATACTGATTATTCTACTTTAAAAGTTATTATTGGAAACTGCGTTAAAATTATTCAAAATACTATAAATTTAATATATTTGATGGGTAATTGAAGATTACAGTTCATTAAAAATAAATATTGGTTTGCTTTAGAAACATAAATCAAATATGCTAAACCATTGAAAATTCAAGACCGTAGGTGTATTATTGCAGGATAAGAATGTTACATGGAATTATTGGTTCGAAAATGCGCTAAATCCGATAAATGCGCTTCGATAAATTGCGATAATCTCAATAGTGTTATGCCATGTCGAATAACAGAAATTTATTTGAATGCATTTCCACAATTTCTAGGGTGCATATATTTATGTGAAAATTGTATTTTGCCTATCTCCATAAATTTTCATAATGTGAAAAGTGATTATATTTGATCATATTTACTTTTGTATAAAGGTATATAAATATATATATACGAAATGATTATTGACAAGATTAATATATTACTAATTTATTTAGAATTTTAGAGACAGTAACCAAAACTGATACAAGATGTAACATAATATTGGGTAAAATATCAACTGTCGAATGATATATTCTTGGAAAAGAATATAATCTTTATACCGCAATTTATATTTTGTTTTAAATATGGCTTTTTTGAATAATTGCAATTTTAAACTCATTTATTTTAAATGATTTATATAAATTGATACCAAATACTTTATGTGCGTTCAACGTTACATCAAAGGCTGTAGGCGGAGGGGGGTCGACGGCCCTAGGCACAAGAAATACTTGGGCCCTTTGATTTCTTGAAGGGGGCAACGGTATATTTGACTCCAGGTGTAAAATATCCTTGATACGGTTCTGTGTTCATTAGTAGAACATTATGAAGAAACGAAAACAATTATTAATAAATCTTGAAATCTACTTTCAATAATATCAAAGGTTATTAACATTGTCATAAACTATAACGAACTAATAACAAATCATCAATTTTGATTTCCTTATCAACACGATACCATAGAATGACAGATATAAGTCAAGACCTGGAAGAAAATTGTTACTGCTAAGTTGAGTTCTTAGATGTATCGCAGGCAGGCAGGATAATGTGTGGCATACAGAATTACATTATAAATTAATGAAGACTTTAGTTTGATATTATAATTATTTTAAGTGAAAGTGACCTCGCAGTTATAAATTTGTATCCAATTATTATATATCAGGACTAAACAACAGCTGCAACGATTTATGATGACACGTGCAAGAAAATTTGGACTTAATACAGGAAACTGCAGAGAAAAGGTGAATGTTTCGAGATCACCTTTATGAAAAAAGACTCTTGACCATCAGAAACACTCAATGGAAAAATTAATACTTTCAACTAATAAAGTGGAAAGACTACATTCTAGCAAAAATATAACAACACGAAATAAAATTCAGAAAACTCTACCGGCTATTTTAAAACCAGTCTGAACCTATGGAATACAGTTGTGGAGAAGCAACAGCTGGTCTAACATTGACATTTTACCAAGAATCAGTCTAAGAGCCTCAAATGGATCATATGAACAGTAGAATTCATGAGGTTTTTCAAATTAAAACAGAGGAGGAATCTATTATAAAAAACAGTAGCCGATATCAAAATAGACTAGAAAAATATCCAAACATATTAGTTGCTTGTCAGTAGTTTAATAACGCAGCGACTGAAGCTATCTAAGCCTTGGATTTTTTTAAATTATTTATATATAGATTTATTTACAATTTTCAATGTAATACATTTTATTGTTTCTTTTAGCCCTCTTCATCTTCAGTTCTCCAGGCAATCCTTGGATCTGGTATTGTGAGAGAGGTTATTGGAACATTATGATGTTTTGTTTTGCTCTTTATAGTGCTTAATGAGTTTTTTTTTTAAATTTATAGTTTCCTTTTCTTTCCTAATCTTTTCTGGGATTTTATTATATTCTATAATACCAGAGACTAATAGACTCATCATAGTCGTTTCGCTTTTTTTTGTTCTTATATCCTCTTTTTTCTTGTATCATGGTCATGAGTGTCTCTGTTGTATATCAGATCCTGTCGCGTCTTTATTGTTTTATGCACTATTTTGTGCACAAATACATTTGTTTGTATTTCTATTAAAGTCTTTACGTCTGGCACTCACCCGGTCTTCGAAATGCTTTTATATTATATTTTGTTGTATTTCCCCATACTTCAACACTATAGCACAATCTGGATGTCCATATACTATGGAATATCGACATCTTGCACCTTATCGGGAGATATCTACCAACCACACAGATCCAAAAATCGAGGATTTTTTTTTCTTTAGTATGTTAATATTTATCCCTGTTCAAACTTTCATTTAACTTGACTTCCAAGTACTTTTCCTATTCCACTTGCTCTATGCATATATTGTTTATTTCTATTTTTATGTTTAGTTTAATGTTTTACATTTTTCTGTTGTATTATCATGTAGTGTATTGTCAAAAGGTAATGATCATACCATTTCTAAAGCTAGTCCATGTAATTGTTAATCATATTCTGTAGTCTCAACTCATCTTTATGTCCGTAGATAAAACACATGTGTCATCCGCGTACATATACAAACTTCCCTGTACTCCAATGTAAATGTAAATTTACTATTGAGATTCTATAACTAACAACTAAATGAAAATTGTAAACGGTCCAATACAATTCTGTTAACAGTAAGTGATTTAATAAATCATTCAGTTCTTATAAAATAGATTATGAATAAAATGGATTATAAAAAAAAGATTTATGTGTGCCGCGGCAGTTTTAACTATCTGTTCAAGTGTGACTTACATAATACATTTATTAACATATTTGCTAATGATGTCATTATCCTATAATATTCTGAAGATGTTATTACACCATATTGTCAAAACTGATATTCAATTATATTACTAATTTATAATTCCGTTCACTAATTTGCATATAGTGATTGATAAGCAATTCCAAAATTGAAATATTTGAGAGTTTCCACTTGAAATGTTCATAGAGGATTCTACTGTAATTTAATATTAATTTATTAAAAAAAAATAATGAGTTTAAAAATAAATCGTACATAATTAATTTATAGTATTTTTTATAGTTAATTTTGTATTAATTAACAATTTATAACAATTTTTTTTTAAATTAATAATAACAATACTTTTTTTGTGCATATATGCAATGGGTTATTAATTGAAGAATCTACTGCGTAAAATTAATGTAATTACATTTTTGTAAATATTTTTCTTGAATAAATAGTGGTGCTATTGTAGCGATTAGATCAATTAAAGTTTTGTGTATCCGTGGATTGTAGTGTAGAGCAAGGATTCAGTTAACAAGCTTATATAGTGTTAATTATTTAATGGACAAGCATCAGTGGCACGTTCAGTGTATGGAAATTTGGAAGCCGAGCGGGTCCTCATTATAATGTATATTCGTGGTTACGTTCAGCTCCACTGATTGCCAAATAATTGAGCAACATTGATGTGCAAAGTTTCAATGGGCCTTGAGAACTCAAAGGCAACAGTAATATACGTCAGTCTGAAGATATACCTTTATATTGTCGACAAAGCAACGAGCTCAGAAATCTGCAGACTGGGAAAGTGTGTTTTATTGCAAAATGTTATAATATAAAGTTGCGTATGACGATTTTCTGTTCTATGAGAAAAAAAAATCCTATTTGTGTATTTTTGTAAGCTTTTTTTAATTATCGATGTATCATCCGGCCTGTGGTGAACAAACAATGCCAGACATACACGAAGTTTTATTTTTCCTCTACACGTACACAAACTGTGCGAACCACCCAAATTAATTGCATTATATTGTTTGTTTAATTAAGTTTCCATGTTTAGTGTTTTCAGCACGGAAATTCCGCATCAGTCGCAAACCACGCCGAATATAACAACAAAAAAATAAATACTCTCATACGTAAAATACATAGTATTTACGTACATTATTAATGTGTCCAAAAACACTGGAATCCATTTGCGATAAAAAAAAATCAACAGTTTTTTTTTCGAATTTTATTCTCGAATTTCGTGTATTTTTTCCGCTCTTTGCGTGTATTATTCCGCTTCCACAAATAGTTAATATTTCATTGAGCCGTTACGAATTATTTTTTTTGTGTGGTGCCATTTTGTTTGTTTTCGCAATATGTTTATGTGCGGTTTCACCAGCGGAAACCAATCTGCTTTAGTAACATCGGCACTGAACAATTTTAATTTGCTTCGATAACTCATAAAACTGCCCTTTTATATTCCAGTTTTTAATAATCATTAAGGAATTTTCTGCAGCTATATGTATTCACTAAAGTTTAATTAATAATAATAGACAAAATTTAGTTTATGTTAGTAATTAGTTTAATAAATTCCTTTAATAAAATCATTTCATATTAGAATTATTTAAAGTGTTTAAAAATGTTTCTAGTCTGTGATTTGAAAGAATAGGTACGAAGTTTGATTCAAACATACTAAAATAAAACATTTTTAAATCCTACTAGAGAACATCTTAATAATTTCCTCGATTAGTCCAGTTTTGATGGAACCGATGTATATTATTATTACTTCTTTAATAGCAATAAAGATTTATAAATAAGATTATCATAAATTATTGATAATAATGGAGATATTTTATTTTGTCTAAATTAATAAAAATACTTACTGTAAAAGTCACGTATAAAATAAATAAAAATATTATATATTAATGAAAAAAATAATTAAATGTTAAATAGATATTTCTAGCCGAAAATTAATATAATTCAAATTAAACTCACTTTTCAATGTATATTTCCACTGTTATAGATTATCGTTTTTATTCAAGAGAAAACGTAAATGTGATGAACGTCTTTCCGTTTGCTAAGTTTACCATCAACTGAGTGAGAATTACAGCAAGCCGTTACTAAATATATTGATTATAATTAGATTATGACGGTAAAACATTAGTGTAATTGTAGCAAACCATCTGCCAATATTAATCTAGAATATTATATTTTTAATTATAATTAAGATATTATTATTATGTAACAGATGTATCTGAACGTTATACCATACAGTCAGCTCTCACTTAACGTACATTATGTGTTATAATTAGTTGTACGATGAGAAAATACATGTTAAATACTTCATGTTTGTACGAACGTATACTTTTTCAATAAGGTTTATTTTCAGTATTTATACAACAAATTTCATAAAAAATCATTGCGGATTGAATTAAAAAAATTTTTTTAATTTGTTTTGATTTATTTGTAATCTGCCACATTCTGGCAATAAACAAATATTTCTGAATGAAAAATAAAACAAAAAATATACTGAGTGGAATGATTTCCCATCGGAAATCTTCCAATTAAAATATACCCAAATAAAAAATTATTACAAAAGAGGTTAATTTTGACAATACATATAAACATTAACACAAGAAAATAATTTTAATATCTATAGGGGAGGTCAAGGGTTTTGTGTCTTTTTAGTATCACTGTTGTCTAGCAAGCATAATGCTAGACTGTTGGGGTGATTTTCCAGTCTTGTCTGGTAACGGGAATTGATATTTTTAATTTCACTTTTCTCAGTGTTCATGTGGAGGTCGTTATGTAAAGTGTCATTTGTCACATACCAGGGGGATTGTACTAGAGTGCGTATGTATTTTGTTTGGAACCTTTGCAGAATTTCGATGTTAAAATTACTGGTTGTTCCCCAAGGCCATAGGTCCATACCGGCTTCAGCATCACCTTTTATATCAAAATAGTATTTTCTTGTGAGAGTTCAGATCTTCGTCGATCAACCAGTACAATTTGGCGAAAATGATTCCTAGTTGCTTCCTTTTTGTTACGATATGTTTTTTCCACGTTAATTGGCGGTCCAAGTACATTCCCAAGTACTTGGCGTCATCCGTTTGAGGAATTGGTTTGTTGTGTAATGTGACCGGTGGGCAGGTTCCCTTTTTTAGGGTGAACATGACGTGTTTAGATTTGAATTCAAAATATTTTTTTTAAGGATAATGATACCAATGTATGAATTTGCTAATATGATTTAATGATTTAATTTATATTACATTTTGTTAATTTATATTACGTTATAAAATTTTCCACATATTTTAGTTATAACTAATTAATTATATTGAAATTGTTTGTTTATAACTGTTGCATATTTGTGATATATTCAATACAAATTTTGTATTATTTTCAATTGAATTGATATTTTTTTTGGAAAGTAGTATAATTATATGTTATTTGCTTTCATCAAATATGTTCGCATTTGGATAAATTTGATTAAAACTAGAAAGTAGTACAAAATATAAGCGAAAAACAAAAAGCTCCAATAAATGTCGCAGTAATTTCATTAATTGATACGGCATACGTTCAATTATTGGATTGAATTATAGATAATAATAGAGGCGGAGTGTAATTGTTCCTTGGAAATAAATTATTGATCCTGACGAGCGAAATTGCCCTGAACTGTGCACGTACGTAGACGAGAGCGCAACATTACCAAACTCAAAACAGGATAAAACTATTAAAACATGCCGTGTGGGCGAATGAGTGAAAATAAACTTGAGAATATATTGTCTTAATCCGATCCGAATTAGACTCGCTCCACATCCGTACAACAAACATTATTGTTCCATGAGTTCCTTTAAACCACAATAGCCGATCGATCGTGAAAGTCGGCAGAAATAATTTTAGAACTAAATATAGCATGGTATGAGGCATATTGAAATAGTTCGTAGCCTCTAACTCCACTATAACCACCCGTATAGTTCACCATCCAATTTATATTGTAATAATAATGCTCCTAATAACCGTCCTGGTAGATCACGCATGATTGTTATAACGAAGGCATCGGAAGAAAGACAAGCTTTAATGTATAACCATTACGCGTTTTACTGTTACAGAATTTTCAATTTAATACGAAATAACGCGTTTAGCGTCCACTTTAGATACTGCACTTGATCATGCTCAAAAACACTTTTATTGCACATTTCGTGTTATGGATATCATTTTATATTATTTCAGTATTTTATTATGGCATCATAATAAAACATGGATTTCATTGCTTATTGCTGTTTTCACGGCGCATGCACTGATAACAATAAATGAACGATTGGCCTTCAACATATTTCTTCAATGCCGATATAGTTTATTACGGAATTAAAATCAAGATATTCAAAGAAATTTAATTAATACTACCACCGTATTCTTACTGCGGTCAATATCCCACTCTATACGACTTTTTATGTATGCAATAAATTTATTTTATTATTATTAATTAATAAGTTTAATTTTAGAATAACAAGACCTGTCATAAATCATTATATAAACTGCGCAATATCTTCATCATAAGTTAAATTAATTATATTGTAGTATTTATTTATCTACTTTAACAGAATTATTCTATAATTTCATTATAATAACAGCATAATCCTATTGAATAACATAATATACATAATTCAAAAAAGCTAACATTTTCACCTAATACAAGAAACTTGGAATGGTGATCTCCAATCTTTTTTTTAATACACCTTCCTTAAAAAATATTCAGTTTAAAAAGTTTATTATTATTTTTTTTTAATGAAAGAGAAATTTATTAATAGATTATCTTAAAAAAGGTAAAAGAATTAACGCTGAATATTGAACAAGCCTGTAATAATTCGTGAAAAGCGATATGATTTTCAGACTTTTGCTTTCATGTGTGATTCTGATTTCCATATGTAATTTCTTTTTTTTTTAATTTATTTTATAAAGCGATCTATCTACAAGAAAAAAAAGATAATAAGTTTTGTCCCATTAAGTACAAAAAAAACAACAATTAAAATATATGTACATTGAAGATCAATTCATCTATCAAACTCCACAAATATTGTGAATTGCTAAAACATAGTTAATTTCATAACTTTTAGACATCACCGTTGTTGAAGCGATTAGGGAGATCTTGTGGTTTTAATCGCTTCAGTCTTTAGCGACGTGACTCCAAGTTCTTCAGCTCAGCAGCAAGTTGGTTGGGATAGTCCTCCAGCCGAAATTGTGTATATAGTCATTAGTGGTGAACCAAGGTGCATTAGTTATAGCTCTTAGTGTTTTTGTATGTCAATGTCTGTAGTATGTTAATGCTACTATTACATGCAGAACCCCAGAGCTGAATACCATAAGTCCAAATCGGTTTTATGATGGTTTTGTAGATCAACAATTTATTGTCGACTGAGGTGGATGTTTGTCTTCACATTAGCCAGTGTAATTTCTTCACTGTTATTGCCAACTGCTTCCTCTTTGTTATTATATGTTTCCTCTAGGTGAGTCGTCGATCCAGATGCATGCCACAATCAAACGATGCAAAATACCATCGTTTGACTGTGGCAATATTCTATTATTTATTGAGACTGGTGGACAGGTTTGTCGTCGCATCGTGAATGTTACATGCATCGACTTTGTTTCATTTGCCTTGATTCTCCACTTGTTTAGCCAATGAGAGATGCAATCTAGGCTTCTTTGGAGCATTCGCGAGGCTACCACCTGGTCTTGATGAGACGCCAAAACGACAGTGTCATCGGCAAAAGTGGTCACTGCTACGGTCCTTGAATCTGGAAGATTCGATGTATAGATCAAGTACAGCAATGGTCCAGAAACACATGGAAGTTACTTCTTCTCTATATCTGACCTGAAAATATCTCCCACTTACATACGAATTAAAGAATATGTAATACTCATGTGGAAGACATTTCTTCAGTTTGTAGAGCAATTCCTCATGCCATACTCTGTCGAACTCCTGTAAGATGACGAGGAAAGCAGCGTAACAGTACCTCTTCTCCTCAAGATTTCTGTCAATCACATCCACGACTCGATGCATCTATTCCACAGTGCCATGGTGTTCACGAAAACCGAAATGGTGGTCGGGTATGACTCGAATATCCATCAACCAGGATATCAGCTTTTTGAGCAGCAGACTTTCGAACAGCTTAGATATGACCGATAGGATACTGATCGGTCTATAAGAAGATGGAACATTTATTGGTTTCCCAGGCTTAGCGACCAGTATAATTTGAGACATCTTCCACTGGGCTGGAAACTCCGAGTCTGAGTATCGCATTAAATATTAGAGTAAACATAAATATTTAATTTCTTCTAAATTTATCGCTGCTCTCAGTCTGGAAACCGCGACTATATAATGAATATTATATAAATTTATTTAATTATATTATGATAATAATTTTTTAATAATATTTTGGCATAGTGCTGGTGAATTAAATATATAAAGTCATAAAATCTATAATTTATACATACAAAAAATGTGTAATTTAGTTTTGAAAATATAGTGAATCTGCCGTAAATGCCGCACTATCGAAATCATTATGTAAAAATCAGAAATCTGTTAATTTTTGTATAAGAATAAAACTAATAAAATATATATTATATTAGTTATAATTAAATTTATGATTATAAATTTAACAATTTATTAATAGAACGTTGTAATTCTGATTTGACTAAATTACTACAACTATATAAATCAATGATTAATATAACCTTGTTGTTTATTATATTTCGCATAAATAAACAGTAACTATAAAATGGGTAATCAACAAACCATGACAAAAATATGAAAACAATAAAATTAATTAAGCAATTAACATAATTCCATTAAGTCGTCCGATTAAAAGCAATGAAGAAATTAATAGGTTTCAGATGACGACGTTCGACCTAGAAACAAAACTTTTTCCACAAGAATTTTCACAAATACAATTCAAACATGTTGTTTACTCGATACATCGTACAGCGCAATTGTTTCCATTACTATAATCTATTGTAAGTGGATCAATTGTTGAATGGAACCCACGTAAATGCAGTCAAAGATAAAACTTGTTTATTTACGTCGATAAGAAGTCCGAGAATGGAGTAGAATTGTGAAAAAACATATTGAGTAAACAGATTCAGTGCACAGATAGTAATCGATTTTGATGCATTAAAATAATGCGAGATATTGTGCTTGAAACGCTAATTATAGACTTGGTGGCAGTTTATTTGCATATCAAACAACGAGCATTCCAGCATGATGAATATAAGGTAAATGTTGAGCAGTAAAATTCTCATTAGCTTAGAGTAATAAGATGAAAACCCGTAACGAAAAAAAAAATTGCTTCTATAAATTCGATATTACAATAAATTATCCTATAATTAAAGTAATAAAACGTTCTCGAATATGTGTGTTATTATTCATTTTATGTGCGCAGCGTGCGTTCGCTTTTACCATGAGAATCTGCAGAAGCTTCAACCAACTTCTAGTTTATTTCTACTGCTTTTTTGTTGTTTTTGCTTTCATTTATTTTTCGTTCTGAAATGCGACGAGGTTGGTAAATGCATCTGAGAGGCTACAAGTTTTCACTTCCTTGCATGCTTAGATAAAAGTTTTTGTAATTGGTTCACACGATTCTTCCTTGTGGGAGGAAATTGTGGTGTGGGCCGAAATAAATTAGCACCACTAATTACTTCTTCAGAATTAGTTTAAAAGTTTTTATATATTTTGCGTGGTTTTTAAATTGCTGGAGACGTCCTGTTGTAGTGTTTCTTTTGTCGGAAACAAATTGTTCCATTAGTAGTGGGTAGGACAGGCCGTGGTTCTCAAGTGGCTGGCGTTTAATGGCCAAGCCACCCCAAATACAAATCATCCTTTGATCTGCATGAAATATAACCCGGGTACTGTCCGGGGGTTATCCGTCTAACAGTCCCATTGACGCCCTTTCCCTGTCGGAACAGACTCTGTTATAGATTATATAGCATCACTCCTATCCCAGAAGTAACACCCAGAGTCAAAAAAATGAATGAACTAAATTTAAACTCTAAACTCTTCCCTTTCAGTTTGTTATATGCCAGATTAATAGATCCATGCATGAAAACAATTAATATAGTAGACATATTTTTCATAATTCTATTTGCAATTTATAGATAACTTTAAAGATATATTAACAACAATTATACAGAAAAATTTTTTATATAAAGATTTTACTGTATATTAAAACATCTACTAATCTTTGTTTTCTAAATTATGAATGATATGAATATTTACGTTTTTAGTTTAATTTCTCTTTTCTATTAAAAGATAAACCTATTTGTCATCAAAGAAAAAATTACCTTTCCAACAATTATCCGTTTCTAAACTTTCATACCTGAAATACTTCATAGTTAGTGCAATACATTGTGTTTTATAATTTGTACTGTAATTATATAATTATTACAATAAAAAATATTTTTGTTATCAACTTAAAAATAAATCCTAATGAAAAATGAAATAATCCAAATATATAGATCATTTTATATGACCAATTGATATTTATTTAATTTATAATTGTTTTATGAATACTTTATCAGAAACTGAACACCCACGGATCAATTAACAATAATTGCATTCAAAACAGAATTTCATATGGAAATATTATCTGTGCATTTATAAAATAATCATAAATAATAGGTGGTCGCAAATGAAATTGATTGATTTCCCGAATTTCCCGCGAAATCATACAAATCAGCTTAATTCTGTCGCTTCGTCATTATACAAATCAATTATCGTTGCAAAGTAAAGCGCATTAAATTTATACAAAAAAATGTAATTAAATGAAATTTCATACTTTTGTTTGCTTATATACTTTTATTTAATAATAAAAATATATGGCAATAATAAGAGAAATAGGTTAATACGGTTTTTAACAATAGGTTTTTCGGACTAATATTAATATATGTGTAATATTTTCTTCCATTGTCCCGGATAACCGGACTATTGGAGAACTTAAAATTGCATAAAAATAAAAGCACAAAGCATTAAAAATTAAATTCGGGGGTACAAAAAATATTGTGGGTAAATGTTAAAAAAGTTTCTCGAAAATAATTTTGTGAACTGTTTTCTTAGAATTTATTTTTATTTTGCTTAATTAATAGTTAGTTTGTTTTGAAAATTTACAATTGTTCTGTAGTGAATCCGCACTATGTGAGGCAAGTAGTTTTTTGAAGTAATGCGTAGACATTATTTCTCTTCATTCCATATTGCATAGCGATTCTACAAATTATCTATACGCACTTAACAGTAATTACTGTAAATTTCAAATTTTTCAAAATTTGTATATCATAATGTATTTTGTAAAATTTATTTTCAAATTGAATGTAAATATGATATTGATTTGTTTTACATAATTATTAATATTATACTCTTAGTTAATCTGTTTTTATCTTTTCTTATTTATGTTGATGATTATATAAAATAAATGCAAAGACATTATTTGCATGCTTTTAGTTCTAGTTATAAAAAAATTGATATATCAGAGCTGTTTGAAACAGTAATAAATCCCTTATAATGTTGATCCGTGATGGTAAAAGTTTTAAACGAATTTTCCAGATGAATTCCATTTTGTTGGAAGCTGAATCGATGGATTTCGTATCTCCAGTGCTCACATTAAATTTGATAAAATAGTTTCCGTATATTCAATAGGTAAATTCCGACATTCAAATATGTAATTACAAAAGTTACAAAAAAAAAGTTTTTCACTTATTTATAAATATAATATTTATATATCTTATTCATAAAGTGTAGATGGTAAATTCAATAATAAGTAGTGTTTATTATTTTTCGGAATTTGTATCTACTTAATATCTTTTCGTTTCAAAGAATTATGTGAATAAAACATTTTAAGATGAATGAATATGCGTTAATATATTTTTTCATTCGAATTTTAATTTAAAGGCATTCGGATTAAAAGAATTCTAACAGGATTTCGCTCGAGTATTCTTGTTACGTTATTTTCGCGTGGTTTTAATGAATTTACACGGTTATAAGCGGCTAAAGCGTAACCGTAGCCGCTTTTTGACGACAAAAAGAAAGCTCGAGGAATCCTACTACTACCCGATTTAATTAAATATTTAATGTTATTGTTGCCGACATGGATGGCATGTTTCGTAATTCCGCGACTGTATTTTACGGATTACTCGGCCGTTCCGGCGGAGCAGGGAAATATTCAAATATCTCGGTACGCGCCGTTTCCGCAACGAGGTTCATTTAGCAAATCCATCTGCATGCAGATTCGTTGATTTGCGTCTCAGCTCCGACGAGACTGTCACATTGTCACCGTGTATAATGTAATTGTGTCTCGGGGGGCTTGTCGACAGGCCTGTCCGGCAGCTGATAACGGCTCCCCCCGGCATTAAAGCTACCCCCCTCACCATCTAGCTCCGTTCGTAACCGGCCCCACTCTGTACGTAAGACCCCCCGTGCCGGACCCACCCAGACTGCCAGAATGATCCTCCACTTGTGGATCAAGGAGAACCAGAGAGGTTTTCCACGTTGCCGACCACCCGTCTCATAGAAACTTGCCGCCAGTCTACCATTATTCCTAATTTGTTCTGTTTCGGATGCTGTAGCTGTAATCGGTGAATCATGCTGCATTTGTGATCAAGTTAGACTCTGAAACTTCATTGGAAGTTGATTGTGCGCAATTTAATAAATGATACACATCAGGGAATTTAATACACAGCTTTACGAATGCACACATCTCCCCGAACCGACACTGGAAATTCACGTTCTATTCCACTTCGCCAAATTCAATAATCTAAATAAATCGGCACCAACCAGTCGTGTAATTAATGTTTCACAACAATTGTTCCCTTTTTGTTCGTTTAATTCTGCCGTATATTATTTTTTTTAGTAGCTTAGGTACATAATCTTGCAGTACATGTGAGCCCTTTGATGTTCTAACTATCTAATTAACCATCAATCCCGGGGACATATTATTATCCCTTGACTGAGCGAAGCCTTGAAACTGATAATTAGCATAATTTACTATGAATTTATCAACTAACTTCTTAAATTAAAATTCTATAACAACTTAGCTTAATTATTATGCAAATATACACTTCAATTTAATAAATAGAGCAGATAAATATTATTTATTTAAAATAAAGTTGGAATATTTAAAAGAAACTTACAATTCAATATTAAAATAATATAATTATGTAATCATTCGCCTGATATATCTATAGTCAAATATAAAAATAGATCATTTTTTTATATGAATATGTTTTATATTTTTATCTGTTTGTGGAACTGTTGCAATAAATATAATAATTATTAATTAAAACATAAAATAAATAAAAAAACATATATTTACAGTTATATAAAAATAATTATTTAAACTAATACTAATATTTTTATTTACAATATTTTCAATGTGAATAATAATTAAATTTGATCGCCTTAATGTCATCTTAAGTGGATAAACTTTATCGGTTGATGTTTATAATAAATGTAGTGGTTTATAACTTAGTATCTCCTACTAACCATTGGTATTATATCTTTAACAAGATTCATATGGAGTTCTTCATGTATTTTTATATTTGTGATGAATAATGGGGCTCTGATAATATTCCTTAGGCATTTTGATTGAAACCTTTGGATAATTTGTATTTTCGATTTGCTGGCTGCATCCCTCTAATAGCTATCAAAGTTTTCTAAACTTTACACAGCCTAAAAGTGGTCTTTCTGGGCAAGCCTTCTGTCGAATGCATGCATAAATATTTCACTTTCGTTGATTTGAATTTCATTACTGTGAATGTGATATTCACAGATTTCATTTTGTTAACTGATATTCTCCACGTCATAAGACATTCATGCAATTTACCAAAATTTTCTTGAATATATTCAGATACTACAGCCGGATTCTCATTCGATGCTAAGATTAGTGTATCATTACCGAATGTTGCAATCATAGTATTTCTTGTTTTAGGAATTTTTGGTCAAGTACGAAAGTTAAAGCAATTGTCCCAAAACACTTCTCTGTGACATTCTAGTGGATCTAATTTGGTATATTCGTCTTCAATTCTATTCTCGAGATATGATTTTATTATTTTATAGTAATTATATCTCAAGTTCTTCTTAGGTCTTGTTTCAAAATCTATATATTTCTTACAATTATCGAATTAAATCCATCTTAGTTTTTGTAACTATAATAAGTAAATTATACTCTTTTTTAATAGAATTATTTATATTTTTATTTGTTTATATATGACTGTAATATTGACTTATTATTACTTACATTAAAAATATTTCATTTCAACACTTTTTACCATCCATTAACAAAACATTGATTAATTATATAATATTATACAGTACATCTTTCAAAATTAATAGCAACTAATGCATTATTTAATTATTATTAGTTAAATTTCAAATAGATGTTTTAAGTTTTTGTTTACACTTATTAGAGAAAACTCGATGAGAACTCTTAAAATTTAAATATGTTTAAAATGTCCGTGATTTATCCTTCGAGTAGCTCGTGACTCTCCTGAGGTATCGTAACCTACAGTTTGTGCAACCATGTCACAGGAGATTACATGACGTGTAAAAGGCTCACACGGGATTTGATCTTAATTAAATCTATTAATATAGCCGCAAGCGCACGAGGGCGTAATAGCTTGTTTTTAGTTCATCTTCTTTTGATTAACTCAAGTACATCTTGAATTCAATTAATTTTCTATAATATATTACGTGATTTAAAATATTAAAAAAAATATGCAATAGAGATTGTTGATTGTTGATAATTGTTCCAACAAATATTACTATTATTTATATAATATTAAGTTTATATTCAAATCATTCAATAATATTTACAAGTTAATTAAATTTATATTTTTGTTCCTTTTATTACCACATTTAAAATTAATTCTGATGGAATTGTATATTTATATATTCTGTCAGCAGTGTAATATTTTCCTAACTATATGGAAAACTAAATTAGAGAGTTTAAGTTACGGAAACTTCATAATCACAAAGCCTTTATTAAATATTATGTTTATAGTGGAATATTCAAATATATGGAAATGTCACATGCATTTTCCTAAAAACTTAAATAAAATTTAATATCTTAATAAATTACAACCTCCACCACATTTAATAAATTTTAAAATTAATTTTTAAATATGTTAACTTAATTATATTTTAGTTTTTAGAAATTATTTGACATATTGACTTGCTACAAAATTAATTTTATCTTTTGAATGCGTGGAGCGATTTCGATGAAACTTTAACTGGATACTTCTAGGAGTAATCCAAGCATTATGGCGAAGAAAGAAATTTTTTATGTCGCTTGGTTCAAGAAATAATTAATAAAAATAACAAATAATTCTAGATTAAAATTTAATTATTTTCTTCACAAGGAATGATCTTAAAAATTATCTGAGTTCACCATGTAGCTTTATAGAAGCTAAGCATTAATATGAATGTTCGTTTTTTAAAATCGGATCAGTAGAACTGTAGTTACAGCGCAGAAATTTGCGTGCAAAATGCGTTTATTTTTGGCTGAAACGTTCATATCCGGAGACTGAATTTATTGCTCAAAAATTAATTTCATCTTTTGAATGCGTGGAGCGATTTCGATGAAACTTTAACTGGATACTTCTAGGAGTAATCCTAGCATTATGGCGAAGAAAGAAATTTTTTTATCTCCTTGGTTCAAGAAATAAATAAAAATAACAAATAATTCTTGATTAAATTTATTATTTTTATTTAATAAAAATAATTAAATAACAATAAACAAAATGTATTATTTAAAAACAAAAAAAAATGTATTATATACATACTACATACATACTACATACATACTACATACATACTACATACACACTACATACATACTACATACATACTACATACATACTACATACATACTACATACATACTACATACATACTACATACATACTACATACATACTACATACATACTACATACATACTACATACATACTACATACATACTACATACATACTACATACATACTACATACATACTACATACATACTACATACATACTACATACATACTACATACATACTACATACATACTACATACATACTACATACATACTACATACATACTACATACATACTACATACATACTACATACATACTACATACATACTACATACATACTACATACATACTACATACATACTACATACATACTACATACATACTACATACATACTACATACATACTACATACATACTACATACATACTACATACATACTACATACATACTACATACATACTACATACATACTACATACATACTACATACATACATACTGTTGCAACATCAAAGTGTATATGCTACTTTTGCTGATGATACTGCATTAATGTGTTATCATAATAATTAAAGGATGCAAATAACATTAGCTCCGGAAATAGCCTATTAAATCAGCATATGTTACTTATACTTTGAGGAAATATCGAAATAATATAAACGGTATTGGCTACTTGTATGAAAGTTGTTTATTTTTTATTAAAGGTACTTATTTTGTTTAGTGATATAGATAAAAAAATAAACTAAATAATTTAAATTCCAATTGATATTTCGTTTTACTTATTTGTAATGAACCAATATAGTAAGAGAGAACTTTACTGAAAATTACTTCCTATGTGCACATAATACGTATTGATATTATGATTACTTGACGCAATTTAAAACAATAAGTACTTGAATCAATTACCCCAATTACTTTAATGTACATTTCGCGTGCATATGAAGCCTCGTTCCTGAGAATAAACAACTACGTAATTATTTTCTGATCCTAAGTGGATGATGAGTTTTTTTTAATTATTTGATTTTCTACCATTTATTTTATTATAACTACAAATTTTACACATATTTTGGTTATGGCTTTTTATTAACTAGAGTACTCTTGTGCAAATATTCGATGTTTCATCGAACGAACAATATATTCAGCTTGCTTTATAGTTGTTTTTTTTTAACTTTATGCAAATTATTATGGAGATTTTATTCATAATGATGAATAAATCTAGCGGAAATACACATTTTCATAGTTTCACAAAAAAAATGTAAATGGACGCATTGATTTAGCCTAAAGCGTTGACTAAAAATGTTCCCGCATTCAATCAAGTATAGTCGAGTGGAATAGTCTACACGTAGTTTGTAATAGGGAATTTACGGTGAGTGATTTCGTGTAAATTAACTCATTAATGTTAGGTGCCCAAGGGAAAGACGGGTTTTTGCCACCCCAGGAAAATGCACGAAGGAAAGGTCGGCTTAATGTTGTTGCAATTTGTGTTGCCTCGAGCATAGCCACTAGAAATCTCCTAAACTCCCCTCATATCGAATTTTCATTTAATAGCAGTTCCTATGAGTAATACCAGTTTTCCGTTTATGAAAATAATATAATTTCCGCTCTTGAAACTTCCTACATTTTGTAAAACCTGAGGTTAGATGAAATACAAACATCTATTATTAAATATTTTTTTATTGCTGCACTTTATGTACATTGCCCTATTTATTTTATCTTCATATTTTCACAAACTTAAAAAAAAAACTTTCAGTATATAAGTAATAATACAATATTGATTAATATTCGTGTACAGATGAGAATTTACTGTATCACGTATTTTTCTAAATGTTTCTTAAATTATTTTATCTACATAATATCAGAAGCTCAACAATCTTTCATTATATAAGTATTAATATAAATGTTGATTAATATTCGTGTACAGATAAGAATTTACAGTTTCACGTAATTTTCTAATAATTTAAGAAAATTATTTTATCTACATATTTTCAGAAGCTTAAAAAAACTTTCAGTATATAAGTATTAATACAAATGTTGATTAATATTTGTACACACATGAGAATTTATAGTATCACGTATTTTTATAAAGGTTTCTTAAATTGTATTTTTTGGTCGTCCTATTTCTGATAGTATCTACGTTTCTACGAGCTCATTTACATTCAGCGACCCAATTTGTAAGTGTTGCATATGGAGTAACAGCCATGAATACCATTTAACTTGAGAGTTTAAAAGTTAAATAAAAAATATATAATTTAACTATATTCTATTTATTTTTTCATGCTTTTTTATTACTTAAGTATATTTTATTTAAAATATTTTTATATTTATTTATTTTTTTTTGTTTTTGGCACCAAATTTATTACAATCTAATATATGTGTCTGGGTATAAACTACAAGCAATTTATAACACTTGACTTCAAAGGTAAAACCAAAAAACCCGAAGTGCTTGCAATCATACATAATAATTCTTTCATTTTAATTTATGTTCTCTTTCTGTTCCAGGTGAGTAGTAAATCATTGAAGCGCTGAAAGGAATATTTCCGAAGGCCGTCCGGTAAGTCCTGGTTAAATCTTTCAGTTGGCAAATTAGCCGGACGCTATTATTACAGCGGTCCAGAATGCACCGAACGCAATGTCAAGGTGACCGTTAAAGTTTGATCTCAACCCAGTTCCAAGGTGATTAAATATAAAATAAGGCTTACATAATTGATGGCCAGGCCAGATGCATTTATCGGAATATATCAAATATCGGATTATACATGCACATGTGAATATTTCATCGCTGAAAATGTATCAAGTACAAATAATTCATGGATTAAACATAATTCTATATTTTATGATTTTATTCGCTGTTCGAGTTTCAAACATGCCAATATTTATTTTCCATTTTATATAACGATAACCGATTACAAAGCTTGGAACGTTTTATTTAGAAAATGGAAAGAAAAAATATATTTCTTCTATATTTTTGTTTTAAGGTAATTTAAGTTTATTCGTAGGCACATAGCAGCTAAATCCTCCCCTATGATAAGTTTTTGTTTCCAAACTGTTCTTGGTTGGAACTTTCTTGTTACGTCACTAAAGCTCTTCCTCCACTGTTAATTTCGTGTGTATTGTTTTCTAACTTCCGAAAAAGCTTTTCGAAGGTTGTGTGTAAACTGTTTTACGGCTTCCACGATACTACTATAAAGATGTATTAATATTTCAAAAGAGCATATTTCCCTCGTGCATTGCATTCAGACTCTACATATTATATATGAGCGAATTTAACAAAATTATAATAATAAAAGCTATAATTGATTTTCCACGAAATATTAATGTTTGAAAATGTAAATGTTTTTTTTTTCAAAGAAAGATCCTTTGATATGAACGTAAATTGATTTGGAATACAAGTGTAAAGTAAAAAATATATTTCTGTACGCTTGCTATCAAAGCAATTAAAGTTGCCGGAGCTTTAAAGCTTCTCCCCCATGTAAATAAATGAATTCCGGAATGTTAAATTCGAATAAATCACTGATTGAATGGCTCCACTAGTTTCGAGTATAAATCACCCTAATCTGTGTTTAAGCCCATTCCTCCTCCGATTTCTGTGATTTTTTCCTTTTTTGTTACTTGTTCATTCTTTTCTTTCCATTTGGTGTTTCGTTTCAATGTTTGATTTCGTTCCTGCATTGTTTCTGGTTGGTGCGGATCCTCCTTTTTTTTACGACCGGAAGTAATGGTCACTCGCTAGGCTATTCTTGTTAATGAAATATGAGCATTACCGCATACGGAGAGGTTGACTCTTCAGTCCTTTTTTCCTCGAAACACTCAGCCTCAAATCCGGCTGATAACTGAACCATTTTCTGTCTAGCAAGTTATCAATTTTCCAGACGTTGCGCACGCAACTACTCAAAACATAAAAATGATTTTAACATTCTTTAAACAATACTACAGCATTATTCAATTATCACAATCTTACAATAGTATTTGTTTATTTGACTACATATTTGATCTATAAATAGATTATTATTATCTAATGCTCAAATAAAATTCAATTAAATCAAAAACAACAAATAATAATTAATAAAATTAACAATATTTCAGGAAACTAACATCCAGACTTTTTTTCAAGTGTTTTCTTGTTTTTAAAGTATTTATTTGTTTGTGCGCTTTATTAAAATATATGAAGTGGTTGAACGTGACGCACTTGAAGTTAGTGTCTGCTTAATTTCAATATTCTAAACACAACGTTATTAAAATATTTGCGCATAAATAACATTTATGTGAGCATATATTAATTTCATTAATTCAGAATAATTAATAATTATGTATGTATTTAAATGGCATTAAAATATACTTTACGAAGACAATAATTCAATAAAGTTATATTTATTAAACACATTAAACAACATTTTAACATTTTTTTTATTAGATACTAATAAATTTATTTAGAATCTTTTTTATATGAAAAATAAGTAAATTTGAGCGCGGTTAAACATTAAATGGTTAAAATTTCTCATTAGATGTTTTTTTACAAACATTAATATTCTATATTTAATGGTTTATATAATAACCAATATATTATTATGTAATTCCAATCTATCTTCGTATCTGCTATTATATATGTTTTATATCCTCAATGAGATCGATTTGGTGGTATTCATTTATTTGTCTATTAATAAAGTCAAAAATACAAAGAATGTATTTAAAAATGTCTTTATTATAAATTATCATAAAGGTAATAAATTATGTTTATTATTATTAGTTTAAAAGAATGTGTTATAGATACATCTTACTTCAGATTTACGAATTAATGCAATTATTACAATATTTCAAGTACTTATATAATTATTTATACTTTTTTCAAGGTCTTGTTTTATTTACTTATATATCTTCTTTGATGTAAAGTCTTTCCGCCCGGAAAAAGTTATTATTTACTTTCATTTAGAAATAGTTGATTTAATTCTATGATTTTTTAAATTAACTGTAAAATTTGAATTAAAATTACATTTAAAAATTCTAAAATACGTAAAACATTGAATTTGAATATGCACTTATTTGTATAATTATTATTACTATATAGTTGATGTTTATGCACTTAATATAATAATAGTAATTATTTTTGCTAATAATAATAATTTACTACATACATATTAGTATTCTTTATTTTATTCGGTTTAAAACTTAGGAAATTGTACCAATTATTTAATTACTTATTTTATTACATTTAAATATTGGTTAAAATCTTCAATAAATGCAACAAAAGTGAGTAACTTATTATCATATAATTATTTGTGTTGTTAGTTTTTGTTACTTTCAAAGAAGCAATCGACCTCAGAAAACTTCTGCTCGCGACAAATCATTTATAACAGATGACAATGCATTCATCGTGCACGACAGTTTTTGGTTGACACCGAGGCAGAAATTGAGTTTCATTCCTGGCACCGTACTGCCTCCGAAAGTTGTTTGATATTTCGCGTCTGCATTGTATAGGGACGTGCGCCGCGACGGGCGCCGTTTTCACTTGTGCCGGCGTCGCTCAGAGATACCACACACATTTAGTCGCGGCCGGTGCTTCAGGACGGTAACACTCCCTGCACCAGACACAAAAGTCTATCCCGGAAAAGGACAAACATGAAGTAGTGCACCGTGCAACAATTTCATTTCTGTGATCAAAATATATATCAAAAAACATTCCCATTAGCTTTAATATTAAAGACAGTTACATTTGTTTTACTATATCTTCAATGGAGGACTGAAACTATTATGTTATGTTTTCATGTAAATAATAATTAGTTGTGTAGCCCAATGGTTTAGTAAGTACAGTTTACATTATCTAGTTTTGTTACATACTACTTTTATTGTTCGATATTGAATAATTCCTGACGTCCTATGAGCTACAAGTTGTTTTATTCAATGTTTATTTAATTAAGTTTGCGACTGTTACTTCAACAGTTTAGTATTACTTTACATATATTGACAGTTAGTAATCATTTTACTTCTAGTCTTAAAAATAATAATATATTATTATATAATAATTTTCTCACCTCTTCTAGAATTTTCGATCTTATAAAATATATTAAAACAAATAATTAAAATTTTAGTAATACAAAGAAAAGATCAAATATTTCAACTAATTTATAATTAAATTTACTTAGGTTGTCGATTTTAGTACACTTTTCTTATGATAGTATTGTCTACATTAGTTTAACATTAATTATATTAAATAAGTATATTTTTTATTGAAACTAAATTAAAAAGAAAAACTAAGATAAATAATCATTATAAAAAAGGTCGATTGAAAAGCTTATGTGAAGTGTATTTCAATTTTCAATAAACTGAAAACACTTGAATTCAATAGTTTTTAATGGTCTATTAGTGTGCACTTGAACTAAGTAATTAAGCATTAAAACAGAACCATAATCAGCACTATGACTTAATTATTATTTATTTATTTATTATAGAAACACAAAATTTAGTTTAAATTAATATTATATAAATAAATATTATTTTTATAGCACAAATAGTGTTTTTAATAGTGGTTTTATATAATATTAAGAAATATCAAAATTTATAATGAGCATTATAATAACTTATATTCTGAAATTATTTGAATGATGACGAATTTAATGAGCTTTTAATTAATTATTACTTTATTTTATCTTAATAAATATTTGAATGGATTGACCGCTGACTTTCCGCCTAAAACATTATATTTTGTATAATCAGATCTAAAAAACTGATAATATTAAAATGAGTCATACTGTTTGCTTTTGCGATTATTTTAGTTGGAGTTTTTATCTTATCATTAGTAAATAGATTCCTGAAAAAGTGCAACATGCTATTAATATCTACACCATTATTGATCGAAATTCCAACAATGTCAATAATCTATTATGCAAGCAAAGTTAAGACTTGCTATTTTAGCAAATTATATCCAATTTGCATGATCATCTATTATCTCATAAAATGATAAATGATTGATATTAGTTATAGCAGGTCATTTATCGGATTATAGAAAGGGTTATTAATATAATAAATTGCTGACTGCCGAATTTCAGCTGAACTAGTATAATAAATTTAGTTATATAACATTCATTTATACAGATAAATGTATTTTCTTATTACAACAGAAGACTATTAAAGGGAAACCATATTTTAATTTAATGTCAATTTATTCAAACGAACAATAGACTCTTCAAACAATAAATACTAGAACTTTGGTTGTTGTTACTAATGGTTGTTTAAAAAATAATTTAGTTCTCACGCAACTAATTGCAACTTTTCCGGTTGGAGTACCAAATATAAATATATTCAAAACTGATGCATTTTTAATGTTATTCGTAAACATTGTACCGATGTGTTCAGAAACTGAAATGCTAATATATGTTTTATTATTTTTATGTTATACCGTTGAGGTATCTTGTTTGTAGAGATTGCATAGAATGAGATGTGGACTTATAAATTAGTTTGTAATCATAAACTAAAGCAATTATATTTATTTCCCATGGTGCCTTCAATTCCAAAGTGTTGTGTATGTAAATGATATTTAAATATATTATTGCTTTTAACTCATATTCAGTAGATATTTCAAACTTCTAAAAGTAATTATTAGAAGCAAAACTAAATGCAAATATTACTGAAGATATTTTTATTAGTGGACATTTGTTGTACATAAAATAATTTTAATTATTGAACTTTCTCATTAAAAATTCACATTTTCAGCAGATTGCCGACTGATCTAAAAGTTTTAATTAATTATAACATACATTATAATCAAAGTTCCTCGACGTAATCGCATTAAACATCAATATGGAATTATATAATATTGCAGTGATTTTATAAAGTTACAAAAAAATAAATAAATTAATTTGTTTCATTTATTAATTTTGCCAAATTTTATTATGCTTAATGGAATATTTTATACAAATATTGTGGCGTAAAAAATAAAACAATGTAGTAAAATACAATTTGTGTATTATATTTAATTAATGTGAAATGCAGGGAATGTAATTATTTGCATATAAATATAGATTATATTTGCTGAAATTAATTACTATTATTCCATTTATCGCGATATAAAGTAGTAGCCCATTATTCTCAAATATTTTTTATTTATTTAAATAATTTAATTATTTTTAATATCCGTGAAGTATTTTAAAACTTTTATAAGTAGGTTTCCTATTTTTATTATTTATTTAATTGTTAGAATTCTTCAATTTTTTTTACACTCAAAAATTAAATATTAATAATATAGTATTGTTTATTATCTATTTCTTAAAAAGCTAATTGTAAATATAAATTAAACTTTATTCTTCAATCGAATACGAAGAAATTTGATAATATTTTTTTTGTTTTACATTTTTCTATATTTTCATTTATTTGGTATTTTTGTTATGGTCTTTCTTTTTTTTATATCACATTATTCCGAACACATCTATTTTTTTCTTTTTTTTTTGTATGATTTATTGTAAGACGATTTATATGTTTGATTGTATCACTGGGCGGAAAGACTTAGGTCGATAGCCCTTTGGTTACATTTAATGTGTGATCAATAAATATTGTTATTATTATTAAACTTTATATAACTTTATTTGAATATTGTCTGCTGTATAAAATTCAGATTAAATGAAGAATATGCAAATTTTTCGATAATCAATTTATTTCATCTTTTTTTAAATTTTAGTTTTATATGCAAAGTTTATTTGATAACGAAAGTTTTGATTCGTTGATTCTTGAATATGTATTACGTAATTGCTGTACAATGTCACAAAAAGTGGGCCTTAAACACCGCATAATAGAGCGTTTTATTGTATAACCAATAATTAACACAACCGGATGATGTAGATTCCATTCACAATGATTTATTATGAGTTATTCTTGCATTAATCCACAGGAATTCCGCCAGTTAGTGATAAAGCGTGTATAATTAATATACATTTCTTACGCATGCAACTTACTAATATTGTTTGCATTTCCAAGTGTTTAATTATTTGAATAAATCATTTAATTTATTATCTTTAAAAAATATTTTAACAAAAATATCACTACATATATTTTATGTGTTTTTTTTAAACATTAAAAAAAATATGTATAATTACATTAATAATTACAGACCTAAATGTAATATAGAAATATTATTCATTAATATAATAAAGCTTTTCCTCTAAGACTTAGAGTAGTTTTTTTCGAGTTCTTAAAATTAATGTGCATCCGCTTGCGCTTTCAAGCTGAGATCGCGTATAGAAAATAAGCTCAAAGTTTACGAAATATTGATTAGTTTTAAAGATGAAATATATATGCATATCAGTATAAGTTATAAGTAAGTTTAATATTATTAAGAAAATCTATAAAATAATTTATAATTCGAGCTGAAAGAAAGAAAGCTCTTTGGCCAGGTACATTTATATTTATTTTTGAATATAATTTTATTATGTTTATATAGAAAATTGTGTTTTTATTATTATTTATTTCAATTTTGTATTCTGGATTTTTTTTATTATTACATTAATATTTAATTTAAAATAATTAAAATATATATAAACATTTATAACAAAATTATTATTGTTCTAAAAATTGTGTAGTATATATTTTAAAACTGTTTCTTTGTGGAATGTAGAATGAATATATAAATATACTACGTTGTATAGAATTTAATTCCAAAATCTGCTATGTGACGTTGAGACGAAATGTTTTGCTTAAGCGAGGCGAAGCATTAAAGAGGAGGATCTCGATGTCGGCTCGCAATGGCATGCGTTTGTGTCCTGTGCAAGGATAAGCTCCATTTAAATATTAATTTCGGAACGGAATAAAATGTGAGAGCTTGCATGAAACTATGAATAAAATACTGCTGCCGGAATATACGTCGTTTCGTGATGTTTCCTGCGAATGCACAATGCTTTGTTTGAATATGATCCTGCAATATTAAAAGTATTACAATGTATTTATTTTTTGTTCGGACATTTCCCATTTAATATTACATTTTTTTCGTTCTATGTAAAAATGGTATTTTTACGTATATTGTTTTTAATATTTTTTAATACAACAGCAAATCCGAAAACATAGATTTCTTTATTATTCATTGATAAGTTTTCTCCACTTCTGGTTAATATTTAACATGAGCTTTGGAGGACATTCCTATCGAAATCGATAACGCAACCTTGTTTTGTTATTCACGTTACCTAGAACTTGAAATTGTAAACGTTTCACTCCACCGTTATAAATCATTAAAATATAAATAAAGATATTATCGTTATCTTAAAGAAAATTATCGTTGCAGTAATTACAAATTATTTCTAGAACTGAGAAATTTTAATTTAAAATCAATGTGAAATTACGGCTTTGGCCTAGTGGTCCAATTAGTTAATATTTTTGTTAACATATACAACATAACATAATATGAAGGAGTTATTATTTTTGTTTGTAAATTCTTGTAACCTATTTTTGCAAGGTGAATGTGACAAATTACCTTTTAATTACGTTTTTATCGAACCAAATTTCTTATGATTTATCATTCCTTTTTCCATGAGTTAATTTATATACTATTACAAAACGAAAATATAACAAAGGTCACTCAACACATTACTTAAATATATATAATTTATAATAAACGCATACATAATATTCCACCTAAATCTCGTATATTAATACTTCGATCAGTCCGGATTCATCATAGTCCGGTTTGAAAACAAATAACATTTAAATAAAAATAAATTTTTAACAATTAGTTTATACAATTATTATTGATCGGTTTTTATGCTTTACACATATTTATTTGTTACATATTATATTTACTTATAAAGCAATATCAAAATCTATTTAAAAAAATATATTAATTAATGATATTTATATATGTATACAATAATTTCTCCCAACAAGATTATATAATTAACACTCATATCCTCATTAACACACTTATATAATTAACTACAAATCTATCTTTTTTTTAATTTATTATATAAATGAATTATTTTGTAGTAATTAAAAATCTATTTAATAAAGAACTTACATAGTTCTTCTATCTTTTGATCATTTATTTTGTATAGAAGCATAATAAGACAGTACAGTGATGTAACAAAGAAAATGCCTTTGTCGCCTCGAACAAAACAAGAGTTTTCTTACTTGAAACATTTTTTAAGTATTTTTTTTATTTAGTTCTTAAAATTATTTGTTTTAATTTCGATAGTAATTCTATTTTACAGATTTAATTATGAGACTTTCATTATGTAATTTAAATAATTTAAATATTTATAGTATAAAAGCATTTGTAAACGGTATATCATAAATTTCAATTTTCTGGAAAGAGAAATATATATTTTTTAAAGCCATATAACTTCTATAAATAAATCAATATTTAGGGTTGATATAAAATGTAGCACCCTTGTGCATTTTAGCATTTTTAATTCATATTTATTACTGAAAAAGTTATGAATTTAACGAAATGGATAGATTAAATGAAAAAAAATGTAAAGTTTAGTTATAAGATGATAATGGAAACCATTGCATTAATTTTCAAGCCAGTTTAAGTTGTAATATTATACAATTATTTTTCTATGAATTAATTTAATTTTCTATATTTTATATTATTGACTATTTATAGATTATCTGATAATTAATAACAGAGTTTAGTGGTTAAAAATATTTCAATATTTTTGACTTTGCCAATTGACGAATTACACAATTTATGCCATTATATGTCATATTAATAACAAAAAATTTAAAATGTACCATGTACCAAGATTATTACTTTTACAATTTTATCCGTTACAAACTTTTGTTTGTTATTTGCAAGGCAGACTAAACAAATAATTTGCTTCATGGGTAAATATTATTTTATTAATTTTTTTATGGTTTTACATATATATTATGTGCGTTTTATGATGAAAGAAAATTCAATAAATTAGGAATCTAATTTCGATAGTAATGAATGGTGCAGTTACATCAAAAATTCCATATGAGTGATTTTCCTTGAAGGATAGCAATTTGTTTCCCGTTGCGGTTGGATGGAGGCGATCTAATTTTAATAGGGTTGCATTCGCGACAGCGATCGCTCTTTATGCGCTGGAAAAGTGAATTATTTGCGCCTCCTCCAACTGGAAAAATGTATATTTATCACCGGCTTTGGATGGTGCTTTGGAAGCGACGGTGGCGTCGACATTCACCGTGCGCTCTTCAGTCTACTGAAGCAAAAAATTAGCTAGGAAATACTCTTCTACGGCAGACATAGACAATCCCCGTGTCGGCATCGATAAGACCAGGCTTCCATTGTTGTTCCGCAATTTTCCCCCCAAAATTATCTCTGGTCATGACGGGCGCAATCCCAATCGGCACGGGCGTTTTTAATTTTCTCCCAGAGATTCGCATCCGGAAAATGGGTCGGGATGAGGATGTAGAGAAGGGGCCGCCCTTTATCCGTAATTCTCATACTGTAGGTTCACCCCCGCGGAAATTTATCGGGTGTTATAAAGTCTTTATCGTCGCGAAAGAAATCCTCCGGCGTGCGGAATTTCCATCGGACATTAAAGCGTTTCATATAACTAAAGTTAAATTGGGTAAGGGAAGTCTGTTTGTTTTGAGTTCCCGGTCCTTCTTCCCTGCTTGGGATTCTTTCTTCCCATTATTCGGGAAAACTCGTAATCCAACTAACGCTCAAGTATTTCATCGAAAAGAAAAGGGAAAAACGATGAAGGAAAGGAAACACTCTCGTTGTTTCCTTTTTTGCACCGTTGCTTTTTTTGTACGTTCTATTCATGGTCCGTTGTCTAATTCTCGTTTAATTGCCATTTACATTAAAAGTACATAAATTGAACTGATTTAAATATTTAACAGTCTCATTTATTATCCCGTCCAATCCGGGATTTCGATTTAGGTGAAACAATGGAAACATCAATTATTCTATGTTATTTTTGTTAATTTAATATTAGTTTCTGATGACACTAAAAAATGTATATAATAATTATTACTTTTTGATTTGTATGAGTGTCAAATCAAAAACATTAATTTTTAATTAAAAAATAATAAATTTCAAATTGACAGCTCGCTTTCGCGTAATGCGCAGTAAAATATGAGAATAGCATAAATGAAGGTTACCAAAAATATTTTTTGAGAAATTAGTTTTAGTTAGAATGCATAAGTGTTAAACAGTTTCGTGAATAGTTGAGGAAAACCTTGTGATATACTCCATGTGCTAAGTTCGAAATTAAACTGTCAGTCTTCGTAGGAGGCGTTCATCCTATAATTTATTGAAACTGATGCGAGGACTGTAATTAAATCGGCAATTATTTACACATTTACGGTAAACCGACCGAGCCAGGATCGTTGGTGCATTATGGTATGTGCATGCCTTCGGGATGTCTTGCAAAAGAATGATTAGCCGCGTCCAGGAATTACTATCCGCATTAAATGGCTCACAAATTGCGTTTCGTCCTGCGAAACTATGATACTAATAGCGTAATAAAAGGAGGCCGGCTCGAGATGGTAATAGGAATAGCGAGATCCTGAGAGGAGAGCTCTCTCCTTTCGTCCATCCCAAAAGACTCGTCCCACATTAAAACTTCTATTACGCTTCCTTCGTATGAACATAGCCCAGTTAAAAGCCGGCCAAAACAACCCGCATCCACCTCGTCCTGCTTTTATTAACGTCGGAAACGTTGCATGCTCGAAAATTATGCATCACTTAATTTCATGACAACGTCACACACACAAGCTACAGGACGAAAGGGATAGCAGTCAGGGGAAAGATTCCACGAATTATTAAATTGCATTTTACTTATTACATTTTCATTTGCATTAGTAAGGCTTCTATGTAATGTCTTTCATCTCCGACCACCCTTGAACTGTCAAGCGAATTACACACCATTCTTTATATACCCTTTGCGCTTTCATGCCACTATCTTGCATGAAATATTTTTTGTTCTATTTTTTTTAAAATAAAACCTGAATTATGTAAGTTTAAGTTAGGTCTTCCTAACCTACATATGACCAAACTATATATTTTTTTCTTTTTATCTAAACTGAAATAGTCTTTTCTGTAATAAATAGATATTTTTATCAACCTATTAAATAAAGTCGAATGGCAAAATAACATCTTTTCTACCTCGAGTACGTTGAGTATGGTGTTCTTGGGTGGTCACACCTTTTTCATAATTTATTGTTTTTTATTCGATTGAAGATAATGACAGAATACATTTTGAGCATTAATCATTTTACCGCACTCTGTTTTTATTGTATCCCTGTTGCCATTGATATTAAGTAAAAACATGGATATCAATTCACATAAATCAACATAAAATATTTATTGTTATTTCTTTATAATTTATTATATAATCAATTTTTATTTAATATGGGAAAAAAATATTATATATTTTATATGAACTCTTAATTTCTGAATTGTAATAACATTATTAATTGTAATAACGTACAATAATGAATATTAATTAAAAATAAATAAATTAATATTAACAAATAGTAAACACATAAATTTTGCGTCTTTGTTTGTACAAGTGGACCATGTAAGTGCAACACATGGTCCACTTGTACATACATCATTATCTTCAAATATTTATAATATAACCCAATGAATTGACCAGATCACTTTTAAGTTGCTTATACTATAGACATAAATTAACTTTAAGCTCCCAAAGATTGAACATCTCAAGGTTGAAATAAATTCCTTGCGACTATTAATAGAGGATTATGATAATGTGTAAAAGTGTTTTTTTCAAGGTCGTGTAGGCCGCATAACGTAAATTAGGGATTGGGCTTGTTATCTGTCCATCTCAGCAATATTTCATATTATACCGTGGAAAGCTACTTAATGGAGCGTGAGATGTATTAATATAGTAGTCGGGAAATCCTTTATCAAATTTGAATCGTACTTGAGAAAACGGGATGGTTTTTTACCATTCTATATGTGTGCATGATGGATTCGTTTTTTTTTTTTGACGAGGATGGATACTCTTTATGAAATGTGAAAAATACGCGCCAAGTAGCAACAAGTGTTGCAGAACTCTCGTTGATTTTGAAGTGGTCCTCCGCTCTCCACTTCTTGGAGCGCAATTCCTTATATACAACCCAATTAAATGTAAAAGTGTGCAGAAACCGGAGGGAGAAAAGCGATGGGACAGAGAATAATTACGAGAATAAATAAAACGGAACACGAACGCTAAAGGCCATCCGTTATCGCTGGACCGGGGGCTTGATTAAACCGAGGCAGTCCCCGAGACGGAAAGTGGTACCACCCTTCCTTCCATCCTCCATCTTCCATCCGACCAACCCACATCCCCACATCAGATACTTTCTGCTCAACGGTTTCACGGCATTTCCAGCAGTAAATCCATTTTTAATTCATTTTAGGTGGTTTCGATAAGTTAACGATTTCCAGATGATTGCCTTTTGTATGAACGCCAGCGCGGTTTATCTGCTAGCGATTTATTATTCTTCGACGCACTTTTCAAACAAACGCGACTGTAATGAAGTCCTGATACGTCGCAGGGAATATAAAACGATCTTCCACATCCCGCCGTGATGTGGATTAATGATGATTCCGAGTCATCCCGAAATGTGATATATTTCCGGATGGAATGAACAAATTGTTTTAAGTGCCCGAGAGCGTCGAAGGTAATTGCGATATCCGAAATTGCATATAAAATAAGTGCCATTAACCGGTTAATGGGATAGAGCCATGTGTGTGTGCGTGGCGCTCGTTAACATAGCGGGAATGAGTTATGATGCCGTCGGTGGTATGCTATAGTTTGCAGTGAAATAACGAAAAACGAAGCAAAAAAAAGTAACAGGGAAGAACTTTAAAGGAAGCATCGCGTAGTGAACATTGCGTATAGCATAAATTGCGTGACCGTACGGGCGGCGTTAAATTAAGTACATATCGTAATCCCCGCAGAGAGGAAAACACTGCAAAACGAAGACTTCCGCTAGTGTGGTACGCTTTAGAGTTCTGTATTAATTATGAACATCATCTAGGTCATTAAATTTTCTTATAAAATACGTTTCCGGAAAGAAGTCGTCATTAACCTAAGCACGTACTTACCAAGTGCCAGATAATTTATTTATTGGTATTTATTATGAACATTCTACATTTTCTACTGATTCCTTTTAAGCCTACACATTATTATTGCATGGTTTTCAAGGCACAATTCCAGGTAATAATCATTTACTCTTGTCAGGTTATTAAATGTAATGATATAAATCCTTCCTTCATTTTTTTCGCATTTTTTTTTATTAAAATTAATGAAACTAACAAATTCGTATATTATTTTACTATAAATGTATACTTTCATGTATACATAAAAAATACTTAATCATATCGAAAGTTTGGCCAAAAAATATCCCACTTTTGAATTTCCCATATTTCAAACATACTTAAATACAAAACTTGAAAGAAGGTTACATCAAATATGGAAGTAGAGTTTAATGGTATTATAGTTTAAAAATAAAAATTATAAATTTTATACTTATCACAACTATAAATTAGTTATATAAATTGAAATGATACAAGTAAATTGGATTGGTAAGACGATTCACCGAAAGGTATAAGTTACTTGTATTAAAATGAAGCAAATGATTTTACAATGATTATTTTTAATATAAGATAACTTATATTCTTAGAATACCTAAAACAATCAATTTAAATGTTTCTAAAATCAAGTACTGAATGAATGAATAAAAATAAAATTCCAATACAATCTCCGAAATGGATCGTTTCATTTGATTGTGGTAAAACCCATCCTGAAATATATAAGAATATCGATTAGAGTCAATCTGGCTTGCGTATCTCGGCGGAAAGGCAACCGGAAAATTTAAATTTAAAATTTTCTTCCGAATAATAATAATTCTTTGTTCACCTTGAAAATTCCATAACATTTCCGTAATTTCGTCGGCATCGTGAGCATCGCTTTCAGTCGATATCATAAGAATTCACTAATAAGTAAGGTCGGTCCTAATCGATATCATTTCGTTGCTGAACGTTGTGTACTAACCGCAGCCGTTGGTAATAAGATTGGGGATGGAGGAAGTGAAAAACATGAAGAAACAGGAAATTTAATTAGGGTTGTTCAGGCACGCTTTCCCGTTTTCTCGCCACGGCCCACAAATAAATAAATAAAAAACACAATATAATTTTCGTCAACGGCCCGAAGCAAACTATATTTCAGCAGGAAATTAAATGAATTTAATAAATAGGTGCTTGTATTAAGTAAGTAATGAAAGGAAATTTCACGAATTTTCATAATCTCTATAAATATATATTTAATGATATTTAAATAATAAATTATAACAAATATAAAATATCCTTAGTAAAATATTATAAAAGAGTTTAACTTTAATATCTAAAATTATTTACTTAAATTGAATTATAATTAATGTTAAAACAAAACTAATCTCCAAATCAAATTTAAGATTCTTATTATTGGAAACAAATATTAAATTCATTTTATTCTGATTTTATAAAATAAGTAAATAATATTTTAAAGCCATCGAAATGGAAAGCAATTTACATGTTTGCACAAAATTACTGAAACGAATTATATTCAGCAGAAAGTAAATTTTAAAAATAAAAGATAACTGTAAAAGTCTATAAAAAATTTCTTACAATGTTTGTACTGATTCAATAATTATATAACAGATAGTTAATTTTGATTGACTGATTATAATTGAGTAGTTAAATTATAATTAATTACGAAATAATTATTAACAAAATAAATAAGAATATAAATTGTAAAATATTTTGTTTTATAATGAAAAAAACATTTGTAATGAAAATAAATTATTATTTTCTTAATTTTAAATGGATAATTAATTTATACATTTATAAACTTTGATGGTAAATAAATCTTGCACTGTATGAAAATACAATTGGATATGTTTTCTCTAAGGTGTGAATTCATTTATTATTTAAATATACACATACTTATTCTAATGTTCTGTGCTAATATTTCACGTAAATAATAGAATTCTTAGAATAATTAGATATACAAGTATGGTAGCTATATATGGGACAACACAGGAATTATTCAATAGGTCAGAAGATAGGGTGCGCCTGATGTAATATTCGAATTCTCATCTAACAGGTATAAGGAAAACCAACGTGCGGTGGGCCTTCCAGGAATAATGTGAAAGGATCATCTTGGACCAATAAAGTGTTGGTGATTTCTTGGTTACACAGACCAAACTGTTTGTATATCATTATTGGTACCGAACACAAGTACAGTCATATTTATATATATATATATATACATATTGTGAGGGGGAATAATGTTGGCTTGCGTGTGTCAGCCAGCCGATCCCACGGCTTTCCGCAGAAGCCCCATCCCCCTCGGCGCCCCCCCTTTGAAGTTAAGCAATAAGGGTACCAGGGGTAGCGGTAGTGCCGTCACCCCAAAGCCAGGCAGAATCTATCGGATACCTGTCGTAATCACAACAGAACCGAAGAACTCGGCACACCTGACTCAGACCGCAGTCGGTGCAGTCGTTACCAAAGGCAAACCATCCGAGAGTCCTCTCATTTCGGACATGAAAATCAAATCCAGAAAAGTGAAAAATAGTGAGGACATGTGCGTGAGTGGACCATTACAACAGCAAGCAACGCAGACGACTAGTGAACGAAAACTGGATAAAACCTCATCCTCTGCTGCTGCCGCTGTCGTTGACTGTTTGCAAAAGGTAATTTTCCCAAGAATTTTCTACCTGCATAAAACTGTTAGATAGAAACTGGAGACCCGCCAGGTGCATTACAAATGCATTCCTCCGGCTCCCATTCGCCCATGGAAATAACAAATAAACGCATTTCAAACATT
This sequence comes from Nicrophorus investigator, assembly GCA_963457615.1. Classification (NCBI taxonomy): domain Eukaryota; kingdom Metazoa; phylum Arthropoda; class Insecta; order Coleoptera; family Silphidae; genus Nicrophorus; species Nicrophorus investigator. The sequence continues at coordinate 21,114,202 of OY735140.1, read as the reverse complement.
TACACACGCACAAAATAATAATAAAAAGAAGTTATTGCAATGATGCTGTTATTTGCAATAACGTGCTGCAAAATTGAATTAATCAAACGGGAAATTTCATTTTTTTTATTCACCCATATCCACTATTTAAATATTACAAATTCCTAATAAAATATTTGCAAATATTTTTTTTATTCAATGTAATAAATTAATGACGAAATAAACATTACTTAAATATTTCAACACAAAAACCTTTTACTTAAATAATAGTTATTATTAATTAATAATTTCCATATTTATAATAAAATAATAGTTTTATTTATCTACAAAAATAAAACAAAATAATTAAAATCATTTTAAAAATCTAATAATTATTTAAAAACTTTATAGGAATTTTGGAAAGGATATTAGTTATTCCGATTTGACATTTACACGTTCATAATAATATTTTACGTAAATGAAAATATGAATCTAAGCATACTTTAGTAAAAACATAAAACGAAAAACAGGAAATTTAGCCTTTTTTACGACTTTTTTATGGCTTCAAAGTTTTAGTTAATTTTGTAAATACTTAAACTCTACTTAAGTCTCATTCCACAGTCCATTTAGATTGCTGACAATTATGCCATGAAATAAAAATATGGAAATTGATTATATTAATATTCATTCATTTAATTTATGATCATAATAAATAGTATCAAGGATGTAAAGGGGTTATAATTTGTATTTATTATTAATACATAAATCTTGTAATATTATAACAATAAGATGAATGAATATTTTTATATGACAAATTTCTAAAATCTTTACATTTTAAGTTTTATTCAATTTAAGAATTTATATTGTATTGGGAACAAAATAAATCATCAAGTTTTTTAATAAATAAATTTATTTAACGAAATTCTTAATTATTTAGACAATTGAAATAAAAAGTTCTAATTAAGCTTTTATATTTTTAATATAGAATTTCTTGTGATATAAGATAGAGTATTTTTTTATAATTTTTATTATATAGTTTGGAATTCCTGTATACAGTTGCTCATTTTATGAACAATTTTTGTAACTCGTTATTTGCACTGACAGTTTAAATATTTGAAGGCGACACGTTTGCACAATGAAAATGTCTTAATTAAGTTTATATGCGGCAAACAGACAATGTCGGAGTGTGACATAGGTATAGAGGGTGGAACTGGCTCAAGTGCGAACTCAAGATCTCCAGCTAGATTAGACATCATGTGTAGTTGAGTAGGTTGTGTACAGCGAGCAGACCGGGCGTATATATTAAATAAACAGTGCTATTTCCGTTTGTCATTCATTGAGTAAACGTGGAGGAAATCCAATATCCATCAACATATCATGTAGGCTGGAAGGCGTAGGGGCGTAGTGGAGTGTCAGAAGAGGAGTCCCGATAACTGGCCGGATCTGCATGCAATATATTCGCACAAACGCACCCACGCACCCTCACATACCTACCTTCCTTTCACCCTCAGACAGAACAAATCGCATTACATCGGCAAGGCTGAAAGGACCAAAAGTCTAATATCGCATAAATGCATACCCTTCTTAGGTTCTCAAATTCTGGTTATTGCCTTATATCATATCCATCCTTCTACTCCAAGAAATAAACCAAAAAATCGTTAATAAAAAAATCCTCTCGAACGTTATGTGATTGATGACGTTAACTGATTTGCCCAATTGACGGACCAATAAATTCCATATCGCACTCGCCGTTCATTTGACGTGCCTAATTAATTACGCTTTATTAATTACCCATGTTACCATAAACAGATGGAATTTGCGGATTAATTACGACAATATGATTAAATTATACGGCACCTTTTGTCCATCTCCGAAACTCGGAAATTAATGAAGGATATATTTTTATCTGCACTTCCACTTTTAACGAAAACACCTTGCGTACTCGAAATCCCCGGTAATTGCATCAAGCTGGGTAAATAAATATTTATGCTCCACAAAGTTAATTCAGGGCTTTCAGAGACTCCCAATTCTATCTTTCTGCAAGGATTGATCCAATGTCTCGCCTGGTTTCATTCGCATCATAGCAGTATCCCGGAAGATCTTGCTTTTTCAAGGATGTTGTTTTTTTTTTATTTATATATACTCTTCCACATCCAGTGTTTTTATTTCGCTTCCTGCATTTTTCTTCTCATCCAACCATACACATCCTGTATGTTTTTTTTTGCGGGTTTATTTACTCAGTGAAATACGTTCGGCTCATCAAATTCGCTATTGCGCAATGCCCCATAAATAGCACATACATACACCGGAGAGGTTTTCCGCTTCGCGTTTTCCTAATCCTAATCCATTCGTTCGCTGCATTTTTCAATTTCCATTCGGGAACACAAACACATACTTTCTACTTGATACGGATAAAAGCATCAGACAACTTAAATTAATGAAATTTTTGTGTTCGCGTAATCCACATTTGTTCAGTTGGGTCAATATGGAACAAAATATGAAATCACGGTGAAAATGGAAGGAAATCCCATGGAATATAATTATAATAACGAATGCATTGAACTGGGGATTATGAATCGGAGAATCTCCTTAATTGGAAGAGCGAAAAAAGGTTAATTAAATGTAATTATTCCATACCCGAGCCACTTAAGCTTCATTTTAATGAACGATTCTTGTGAAAATGTTTTTTTCTACGTATTTCTTACGGGTGCTGCTGCGGCCACCGGTGATGTTTGTATTGTTCCAGTTTCTCGATTGTTATCTTGAATCTGGGCCTTTTCTGTCGGCGCTTTTCCCACCGAACGTACTAGCATGTGCACTATTCTAAATGTCCATACGGTGCAGTTGAAAAGAAGGCCCCACATGACTGAAGGGCATAACGGCCGAAAAAAATGTCATAAGGGGTCATAAATTACGTGGCCCTAAACAGGAAGCGGCGGACAATAGAGCACCGGTCCTTGCGTGACGTGAAAACATGAAAAGGGCACACAGTCCTCCACCTACACCGATAGTGGAACTATTATTGTACGAGAGATATTAATTTATCGACCTTAATGCTATTTTTCCTTGCAAAGTTTTCCATTATATAAGAAATAGCTATACTATTTCAATATCTAGGTAAGAATTTTTATAAAATCCTAATATTGCACAACATTTTATATGCGGCTAGCTTTTAACCGTCAATATTAAACAGCATATTATTAATTTCGGTAGACAGCGTGTCCATATTCCGTCTGTTTTATTCCCAGACCTGTTTTACTCCCATTTTATGTATCGAATAATCCCCTCTGACTAATGACCGATGACTGCGCTGCAAGTGAATTCGCCCTAAGCCGATTACCTTTTAATTCTGCAGAATGGAAAAAATACGCCAAAATGTTTATCCCGTCAAATTACTTATGTCAATTCTTTCTTTTAAAAAATATATGGTGAGAGCAGTTCCGGAATTCTGCAAAATTATCCATCAGAAGAAGTTAAGGAGATTTTACACAGACAATTTTCCTTTTATGGAAAATCGTTAATTATTCGCAAAATTATTTAATTAATATTAGATATCAAATAATTATTTATAGACAACTTTATGGTTTTTGCAATATATATTGTTATTTTACACTGTATAAATATCGATCCAACTTAAATATCTTTATATATTTATATAAATGTTATGCTTGTTGCTGCTGTCATATGATAGATTGATAGTGTGAGTGTAGTAGCACTGAGATGGATTTCGGCTTTATTGGGTCGTGCCTGTATAGGGGGAAGGATTACGCCATAAATAACTTATTAAACCATTTGAAATGTCAAAATACACTTTATGTATAATTTAATGGGCTATATACGATTTGTCACTGCGTTAAATATAGTGCAGTTAAATAAGCAATAACCATGTCACCTGTATCGAATATTTTAATATGAATTAACATTAATATGAATATCCTAAACAATTTAAACATAATCAACTTTATTATTTTCCTTTTATAAATTAGGATAAATAATACTTGATTATTATGAATAAAATTAATAATTATAATAACTTAATATATTTTTATTATTGTAATAATCATAATAGATAGAAACCATAAAATTACATAAAAATGCGTAGACTTAATAATATAATAATAACATAATTTATTGGCCAGTATAATACAATAAAAATAGAAAAATACAAGGAAAAGAAATAAAACTCTGGAAAAACAAAAATAATTCAGAAATAAATGCAATAAAGGAAAAAAAATTATATAATACAACCAAAAATTCAATCTATATAATAAATATACATGGCCTAGGTCTTTCTGCTCAAACTTAATAATAATAATTATTGCATCAGTAAATTATTTAAAAAAATCAATATAACAAAATTAAAATAAAATTCTACTGCTGCAAAGAACTATTGACCATAGATATTTCTGGTTTTTTATTTTTGTTATTACATAAATAATTATAAACAAAAAATATCGGGTAGATAGACTTGTAGACCAGACGATTATATAAATATGTTTTAGATTTGTATTTGTTTATATAAATAATGTTTTATTTAATTGATTTGCTTTATTTTGAACTATTGCAATTTACTTGAAGATATTAGAAGATAATGAGAATTAGAAAGAGTTTGGTGCCTTGCGCATCCACCAATAATCAAGATTCCAACAAAGTTCAGATTCGATGGACTAGAATTTCAATGATGCACTTAATAAAGTGATGAAAATAAATTTGATAATATTCCCATTTTAGTGATTAATATTTGAATCGGTTTTCTTATTACAATTTTAATTAATGTGAAAAATTGTAGTAATTAAAACTAACATATAGGTAAAACCTTTGTATCGTCTACGTGGGATGTTAGGTAACGAAATATTTAATAATATATGAAAGCGTTATTGTTAATTTCCTTGGAGGATAATGTAAACGGGACCGAATTAGAATAGTAATGAAAACTTGTTTCCAGCTAAATGTCCGCGTTAGTGGAATTTCCCGGCCTTCGGTGCGCCGGGGAAAATCCGATCCGTGCTCCGGCGCCATAAAAAATGTAATTTTATTCGCGAAGTTAAGGGTTAATGTCGTGAAATTATGAATTTATGCGGTGGCGTGTGTCAGGGTCGTCCTTGAACCATTACTGCAATTTCCCTCACGATATTATTAATAAATACACCATAATCATACAACGCATACTAAAGGAAGCTTGACTATCAATCTCGCTAAGTTACAACCAATACATTTATTTACATACAAAGTTAATAAGCAATTATTTATTTTGAGGTCAGATCTATCAAATTTGTAACAACTGAAATACTTTTTTTAGGTTACAAGGGTATATTATTATAAATTACTATAGCAAATTACATGTATATTAGTAGATTTTTAGTAATCTTAATTATGTACCTTTTGCTAATAATAATAAATATAATTTATTGTTTATTCTTGTGAAAAATGTATTTTAACTTAGTTTTTCAAAATGGTTCAACTATATATTATTTAGATTAAACAGTGATTGAATGGTTATGGTTATACTTCATGCGTGATTAACTAGTGTTTATACCAGGAGTTCGATATTAAATTTCTGCGACGACTGACTGAAAATACATTGAAGCAAATCCGTCGACGTTCATTGCAGAAACAAACAAGAGCAGAGCTCGCCCTTCGCATATCTTCGCTCTGGGAATTATTCTGCGCTCGGATGATGGAGTGCATCAACAACAATGATATATTACTTTGTTCAAAATAATTCAACTATGCTTCCCATTACAATGAGTAAATTTCGGTTTGACGTAGAAACTCCAATTACTTTTGCCGAACATATACATAACTCATGAGAAACGAAAAACATTGTATAATAAAAATCAAACATTTCTTAGAGGATTAAATGAAATCTATGTATTGTTTTTTATTTTTTAATAGTTATTTTATGTTATATGTAACTTTATTAAAAATCAATAATATATATAGTATAAGTAAGTTATATTATTTATATTTTTTTAATACTATAAAATCTGTTTTTACTACAAAGCTATTATAATTTTTAGTAGGATATTAAATTATTTTAACTTCAGGAAGATTTCAATCCATAACATTTTGCCGAAATTATGGCTATATAAATAAATATTAAAATTTTAATATAATAAAGGGATTCCTATCAGATAGATTTTTATTGGATTATTATAGCGTTTGAAGGTTGGATTGAATTTTCATTTAACAGAAGGTCACATAAAAATGACCGCGTCGAGCGAGCATTAAAATGAAACATAGCGTCAATTAGGGGAGCCATGTGATTTATGGATTAACAGCAGTATGTTTTGAGAGTATTCATACTAAAAAATGCTGTTTGATAGGTGGATTTTCGGGTGTATGGAAACTTGATTTCACATTGCGGGAACATGAGTTTACGATGGAAATCCATTACGGTTCCATTGAATGTTGACCGAAAATCGACGTGGTGTTAATTAATGGTTTTGGACGTGCGGGTTTTGGGGAAGGTTTCAATTTTTCAGCAGCAATGTCATTTCATGCTCCATTTAATTTAAACTTCGCAAGGCGGCAATTCGTTGACCGAAGCTGCGGGAATTTGCAGCCCATTGCGGAAGCGAAACTTTCCTGTGCAAATGGGAAACTATTTTTCATATCGGTTCGAATGGTAAAATAGGAAATAAACATGTTTTTTTCGTGCTTTATGTTGCAGTTACCCGACGGTGTGCAGTTGACATTGAGTGAGCTGCGCGATATGGCATGCAGACAGCAGGCACAGATCGAGTCGCAGCACCAGCTGTTGGCTGCCAAGGAACAGAGGTTGAGGTACCTTAAGGAGCAGGAGGCTAGGCAGCAGAGGGTGCAGGCGGAAAGCGAAAGGTTGCGACGGCTTCGGGACCGAGTCGATGCTCAGGAGTTGAAGCTGAGAAAATTGAGGGCCATCAGGGGACAAGTGGACCACCAAAAGCAGAATAACATCTCGCTTAGTAAGTTTGACCCTAATTACCGAATCCAATTCGCCCTCTTGGAATCCTTCAAATGGCACATGTTTAGTACGCGCACTCCCACTCATTACACAGTTTCGCTCTTAATTAATGCAATCACACTAATCGCACCGCACATATAATCTATTGCTTCATTTGGCTTCGTCCTCATGGAACAAGCTTACACTAATCATAAACACAGCATTAGCCATTAAATACATACGGCTCAATTCATTCATTTGCAATCAAACGCATATTATTAACGCATTCAATTTCTCTAAAACTTTAGTTTGTCTAACTAAAAAAAATATATATCTATAACTGATCAGCTGAATTACGTACTTCTTATATCAACGTAATACCAATTCAAAATTAAAATACCGATAACATTAAATAATTACCTTTAAATTAATAAGATACTCTTATATTTTTTAGTCGAACTAGTTGAAGGTTGTGCGCCAGCCTATTGTATTAAAGTTTTCAGATTGATAAATAATAATAAATAATTTCTCGGTATAACTATAATCTTAATATTAAAATGTGGTCCATTTATAATCTAGAAAAAACAATCAGATGATGTGGCATAGATCACATCTGTAGTAAGGCCGAAAGTGTTCCTATGAACATATTTTCGACGAATGTTCAAATTTCTTAATGTACGTGTTAATGTACGTTATTTATTTATGTCGCTTAATAGATATTTATATTTTATTTATTTATTTATTGAAACTAGGAAATATACAAAAAAAAAATTACAAAATGTATAAAGTATTTTCAGTTAAGTTATGTTCTCTTATAGAAATTAAATGGAAAATGATTAATATTTTTTATAAATTTTTAAGTAGTAGTAACTTTATCAATTAGTAATATTTTCAATAAAATATTCAATTTGTATACAAAGTTACTTGAAATCCAAATCAAATTATTTGAAAAGTCGAGCTATAAACGAAATGGAAGAACTAAATTATAAGCTTTATAAAAGCGCGTCGTCCCAGTTGGAATAGGGCGGTTAATAAGGAAAATTATTTGGGGTGTAATTATACTCAGGGAGGAAGGCGGCGACTTTTCCATTAATTTGGCGAAACTTCCACGAGATTCAAAATTCCTGTTATCGATTTCGGGCATTTCCTACAACCGTCTCATTCTCGTTTGTTTTCTTTTTTTTCCACCTTCTGCAGCTAGTGACCTTGATTCGATTCGGGCTCTGTTCAATGAAAAGGAAAAGGAATTATCGTTGGCTGTGGCCAAAGTGGATGAGTTGACTAAGCAATTGGAGGAGCTGCGCAGGGGAAGATCGAACCGGGATCAACCGCCAGCCTCGGCCCTGGAGTTGGATAAACTGAGGAGGGAACTTATGGTAAGCAGGACTACATAAATTTATATATAATATAATATTCACATCTTACACCCACATATATTATACTTTTTATGCGTAAGAGTGAAAGGGAAAATAAGTAAGCACATCAATCTTCGTTACAAAAGTTTATTTAAAAATATGATTTTCCCAATTTTTTATAGTAAGGTTTACAGTTACAGTTTTTTTCTTTATATATTATACATAAAAATATATTTCACCGTATTGTTCGGGACTCAATTTGCTTTTTCACTGAAAAATTATACTATTTATAAGACGTTATTAAATGTGCACCTAAAATATGGTAAGAAAATAATAAACATTACCCATAATATTTTATAAATTACACATAAACGTACAAATTGTTTCATCAAAATAATGTTTTGAAGCTAAAATATAGGATTTCACTTTTCTCATATATCAAGTTATATTTTTAATAAAAGTGCTTATTTATTTTGTTTTCTCTATAATATTTTCGCAGAGTAAAGAAACTGGTATACTTTAATTAGTATTGCCACCAATTAAATCATACATTATTGTTCGAAGTTTTCCCCACGGTGATTTTCATTTTATTATGAATAATAAGTTCCCACTCCAAGTGTGAAAAGGCAATAAATCCAATCTTTAGTCTTTTTACTCACGCCAAAAATGCTGCATTCACTGCGAGTGTATGCTCCTTTTTTTCGTTGTATCCATGCCATTTGAATTCCACGCAGCCAATTTAATTCGCACACTTTTTGCGCCCTCGCATTTGCCATTTATCATTCCCTCTCGCTCTGTTCACGCGATAATGTTTATACTTTCATATACAGAATAGCCCAAAGGTGAGAGCGAGTGAGATACAGAGTGTATGCGTTCGGTTCCATTAGTTTTGGTCGCAATTTTTGAGTTTTTTTCTTTTTCATTGCTGGTTTAGTTGCTTTCCTGGATGGCATTTTATTTATTATAGCGGAAACGCGCGTGGTCATTTGCATGTGTGAATTTTCAACCTTAAATACTTCATAACCCTTTGCAACCAGCAAAGCTGGAGGTAACAGTATATAACAGTATATAGATGGGGGTTATACATGTAAGTACAAACCTAGTTTTTGGAAACTTATGATTCACTGTCATGCTATTACATAAATATTGAATAAGTAAAAGCAAGGTTTGGTAAATATTTTGTAGTAATAAATGTTTTCATAATTTAGTAAATAATATTTCATTGCAACTTTCGTTTCAACTTACATAAATTTTGACAACACAAATATTGATGTATTTATGTAATGACTACGTTTACTATAACTTATAAATAATTATATATTGTAGTATCGAAACAAGTTGAACGAACAGCAGAATCATCGTCTAAATCAGCAACGTGAGGCTTTGACGGCACGACAGGAGGAGATGAGTGCTATTGACAAAAGGATATCAGAGCTCCAAGAACGTTTACATAGGAAGAGGCTTCTTAATCAGCAACTTGCCAATCAAATTAGCGCGGCGTCACATAAAGCGACCTTTCACCAGTACGTTAGGTAAGTTGTAGAATAATTTAAACTGTAGTTCGATATACAATTTTGTATTTAATTTACAGATTACCTGGTTCAACTGACCAGAATAATCAGGGATATGCGAGGAAACCGCAACCGTGTAACAACCATCCTACGAACGGTTTGTCGCGCAGCAATATTGCTGCCGTTGAACCCTATAATCACGTTCCTCTGAGCGCAGGACAACCCGTCCGGCATGGACCATTACAAGAGGTAAGCAACTCTCCGAAATTAATTTGAAAGCAGGTGTTTTTCATATACATTATTTTTTGCTTCCAGAACATTACATATCATCCAGTGTATCAACAGAATCATCATATCAAAAGCGACTCTGAACCCAAACAGGAAACCGAGAAGATTGCCAATTACGGGGGCCAAGACGCAGATCTCCTAAAAGATTTCAACGTTTCGAAATCGGATCCAAAATATCAAACCTTGCCATACAATACTAAGTTCACGGTGAATTTGGTACCCAACAAAAAAGTAGATGTACAAGATCAAGATGTCCTGAAGGAAAGCGACTCACATAATGGAAACATTATACAATCGCAAATGGTCCACAGCGCGCCGCTCAACATACTCAACAAAAATATTGCTACGCCGCTGAATCAAAACGATTTGATTAATAAAAGAAACGATAAAGAGAATGATGAGCGTAGGCATTTCACGCAGAATGGAAACAAAATGCACGACAACAACAACATGGTTAACAACAACTCAACGTTGTATCAGGTTTGTCTATTGGCGTTATTAATTGGTAATCGAGTCTCATGTTCGTGTGTTGTTTGACTTTCAGAAACCTATAAGCAGCGTCGCTCCAACATCTGTACATCATTCAGGAAAGTTGTCCAACATTTATCAAACATCATCAATTAAGGTGCAGCCAGTCGAGCCCCAAACAATTTTGAGTACAACAAAGCAAACCCCATTGAATTCACCCCACATACCTTTATCCCCGCCTCAATCGACAAGCACGCCTGTTGCTACACCCGATAATTCATCCTCCGACAAAACGCCGAAACCGGCGTTGCCACCGAAGCCTGCGATCAAGCCACCTCCGAGACAGACGCAGCAGCCGTTCGAGGATAACCAAGTACCGCCCCCCTTGCCACTAACAGAGCCACCTGAAGAAAAGCCTTCGGCTACGCTGAGTCTTGCCTTAAGCAAATTGCAAGGTAACTTTTCTCAAATGACTATTAACACAAACCAAAAAGGGACACCACAAGGATCACCAGCGACCAATTCCCCTGTCCAACAACATTCTCCGGTCACAAGCTCACCCGTTCTGCAGCACTCTCCGCAACTACCCTTGAGTAACAGTAGTAGTAGTGCAAATGATAACATGCCGATCATTAAAGCGAAACCGCTTACGATTAAAAAGCAAATGCTCAGTGAACAGCCTAAACTAAGAACACTCACTTCTTACTCCCGACTGAACGGCTTAACAACGACTAACCGTAGGATAGAAATGCCATCGGTTATTAATTTTCCAGAACCAGAGCCGAAAGCTGTGGACGAAACGGATAAAATGGAGAGCAATGAAAACAAGGACGGAAGCGTCGTGGTGAGGCGCTGTAAAAAAGGCAATTTGAAGCAAGACGGCAAGGCGAACTTGTCAAGACGTGTTAGTTTTGACCCCTTAGCTCTGCTCTTGGACGCAAGCTTAGAAGGTGAATTGGAGCTGGTTAAGAAGACAGCCACACAGGTTGCAAATCCTTCGGCGGCTAACGATGAAGGAATCACTGCCTTACATAACGCAATTTGCGCTGGACATCTAGAAATCGTTAAATTCCTGGTGGAATTTGGTTGTGACGTAAATGCTCAAGACAGTGATGGATGGACCCCACTGCATTGCGCGGCAAGCTGTAATAACGTTGCAATGGTTCGCTTTTTGGTGGAACACGGTGCTTGCATATTTGCAACTACTTTGAGTGACCACGAGACAGCCGCAGAAAAGTGCGAGGAGGATGAAGAGGGATTCGACGGATGTTCAGAATATTTGTACAGTAAGATACTCACAATCTCCATATTATATAATATATATTCACGTTTTTTGTTTTACTTGTAGGTGTACAAGAGAAATTAGGAATTCTCTCTGGAGGAGCAGTATTCTCTGTCTTTGATTACACAGCTCAACAACCGGATGAGCTCAGTTTCACAGCAGGACAGCAATTGACAGTTTTACGAAAAGGAGATGAGAGTGAAAGGGAATGGTGGTGGTCCAGACTTGGAGATAAAGAAGGTTATGTTCCTAGAAATTTACTAGGGGTAAGTTTTTATATATTTCATATAATTCAATGTTATTTATATACGCTTTCTATCGTTCCAGTTATATCCAAGAGTATCAAAGGTAGAAGATTATATGTCTTCGTGAAGATAGTGTATAATGATATGAATTTTTAAGTACCTTTTTGCCTTTTTGCGAATACTTTAAAACAATTTAAGACGACGTTACATAACACCACCATCAGCATTTTTTAGTTGTTTTTGTCTACCTTTGCTCAATATTTTGCTATATTGTGTAGTCGAAAGGTTCACACTATTCCTATGTTTTTATATATGTTATAATATATGTTTTAATTAATTAATTTTCACGATTTATTATTTTCTTTTTGTTGTTAACATCTGTTTTTAGATAACTTATATATTTACATTTATATGATTTATTATTATATTATTATTATTTGTCTTATTTGTTGTACTCTTAATTGCTTTTGAAGTAATGAGCATTTCTTAATATATATTTTTTTTAAATTTGTAAATATATAAATATGAAGATACAAAAATGAATGAACAGAATTATTTACAATAAATATATTGATTTAAAGTTTTTTTTTGTGAATGACAAGAATGTATAAAGATCGAGGGTTTTTCTATGAGTTTATTAAAAAGTAATAAATATATGTTAAACTACTTTTGTAAAATTTTAATATATTTATATATTAAACATTTTAAATAAAAAAAAAATGCAAACCCTGAACTTTATTCATTCATTTCTCTTTTATCTAATCCCATTTTTCTTTAATAACCAAAGAGTGATCCGCATTATTTATAAGGGATACACATTTTAATACAAATTATAGTAGATAGTAAATAGCACATCAGTTAGAATGAAAAAAATTGATGAATTGAGTCAATTGGATTATGTCATTAAAATCCTGTTTCTAACGTAAAAAATATTTTATATTTAATTTAACAATCCAATAGTTCACAAAAATGACGAAAATAAGGCATGGAGAAACTCAGTAAATATAATCTTATCAGCAGAAAGTGAGAACGCAGATCAACACTTCAGAAATATCAAGCAAATCTTTGATATACCATAGGCCATATAATCACCTAGAGAGTAATATTTCAGGTTAGTATGATGTCTTCTCAATAACCTTTTAATATTTTTTTTAAGTGAATGGAATGGAATTTTTTTAAATGAATAGAAAAATCGGAATACATAGAAATTAGATCGAATTAGAGTATACTTATAGTCAGAATTGAAAATTAAAAATTGTAATTAATGAAGAGATTTGCATATAAATATAGACATGATTCCTTTAAATATTATGTACACTACTTGTACATATTTGAAAGTAAAAAAAAATACATGATGAAAATCCAATTATAGCTTATTATTATTTTTTTATTTAGAGGCAAATATTTTCTACACGATTTGAATCTAAGTTTAGTTGAAATTTCTATTTAAATAAATATTTTTAACTATAATTAAGATAACATTTCTCATACTTTTTTTTTCTATATAAACATTTGATCGCTGGTAACATTAAAACGATAAACTTTTTCGGCGAATATTAATTTATTATTATATTTATGAATGTTAATAATTTAATTGAATCTATATACTAAATCTAATTGTTTATAACGCTTAAGTCTATTTGTTGTTTTGCTGTTAAGAAGCAGGTTAATATTATTATGTGATTTCAGATTATCTTCGTAAACATTGGTATTGTAACATTGCAAAATTTGCTATAAGAACACAAAAAATGTATATAAAAAATAGAAAATAAAACAATTATATTTTTTTTTTTTGTCTTATATTTTTATTTACAATCTATTCGAGTTGAACATTAAGTAAATCTGGTGGCGGTTGACATTTTTATTTTTTAGATAAACTTTCCCAATGGAAGATTTACCATTTTTGATGATATTTTTTTGTACAAATTATTTTAATTTGTTGGTTTGGCTGTTGTGTGTATGTATGGCTAAGTCATTCGTAATTGAAGCGCTGCGATCACTATTCTCTTTCTCTGTGTATCTGCTGCTATTCTTAACTATGCTATTGCAACCATCACAACATTTTTTTGGCCCAAAGGGCCTGGCTTGGCTGGGAATCGAACCCGTACTCACAAGATCGTGAGCGGACGACTCTAACCATTCGGCTATGAGTCGCCCTAAACAATTATATAATAATCAATTTTCATTTTATTTTCTTAATAATAATAAAATCATCTTGAAAAAAATGACGCGTCTTCGTGTATTTGTCTTAGGCATTAAAACATTAATACAACAAAGATAAAATGAAACGGTTATTATAAAATTTATTTTTTAATGAAATAATGCAAATAATAATTTCTTTGGTTATTGAGAGCAAATAAATTAGCAAGAATTAAAAATTAATATACTAGTGAAACTTTAATGGAAAGTAAGATTACTTTGCATGAAACAATTATTTTTTATTTGTTTAACTTTCATTTTTTTAGTTCTCGGTTTACGATTAAAATTAATATACTTTCAACCATAATAATTACAATTTAAATTTGAAAGATTTGGACCATATCCAATGAATATAATATAATCTTTCTAATGCTTTGAATTATTTATTCTAGGTACCAAAAATAGTAAGTATTATTTTGTAATTATATATACACCTTTCTTAATCAATAACAAATTAAAACATATTTAAATAATCATTAAATGAGAGTGACTCATAGGAGAATGAATATGAAATTATCTAATTCAATAAATAAATAACACACAAAAATAGTAAAATTTCCATTAGGAAAGTTTATATAATTAAATAAGAATGCCAACCGCCATCAGATTTACTTAATGTTCAATAAGTGTAGATTGTAAATAAAAAAATATAAGACAAAATAAAAATATAATCTTAATGATCAACAGTTACAAAAGGTTACCTTTTCACAATTTCTTATTAATTTAAGAAATTGAACCAAAATCATATGTCAATAATAATATTATAATAATATCAAAAATGGTATTATAAAAATTCAATAATTTTGGCTGTATTATTACTATTTTAAAGCAAATAATCTTAAATTAATACATTGTTTGTAGTATTAAATTAGCAACGAATAAAATGTTTATCCAGTTTTTATTTAATCGATTTTTTATTTATACAATTATTTTACATTAACAAATTGTAATATAAAAGTTCTGTTTATTGGATCATAATGATAAAAATATCTAAATATTATAATAATATTTAGAGAAACAAAAAGCTTAGTTATGAAAAACAAGGTTATTAAATAATTTACAGAGATAAAATAGTTTGATTACGGAATGATGGTAGTATTAGGACACAATTTGTCTTCTTAATATGAAAAAATGTACTGTTGCATGTATTTCATTGCAAAACGTCCGCGAAGATTTATTCTCTAGATATGCAGTATATGGAAAAATGTCTAAAATTTGTCTGCGCAACATAAACAATAATGTTGTAACATACACGCCGTTGATGAAATAAAGTTTTGCGTGTTTTTATTTTTTCTAGTTCAATTAAAATACAAAAAAAAAAGTACAGTCTTAATTATTGCAGACATATTATCATGAACATAAGAGAGAAAAATGAATTGTTACAAAATATGTATTACGTCTCTGCGTGTTTTATTAAAAATATAGTTTATAATCAGGAGGAAGCACTTGTGTGGTATGGGACTGCTGCATAAATACGGACGGATGTTCGTATGCATGGGTTAGTTGTGGTTTATGCGTGACACAGGTAACATTCGAAATTTTCATATGTATTTATAAAAGTATTACACTCTGGTAGTTCCGAGCGAGTCGTGGCCGAGTCCGTTTCATTTATCGGTAAATCATTTACATTCCGGGCTCGATTCTTTTCATGTACCCACTATTCCAAGCCAAAAGAATAGTTCTTACCGTTTATAGGAATATTCGAGCTGTGACACAACAGGATACTTCGGAACCGGAAAGCAAAGGAAAACGTTAATGTGTAAGGATAACGCGATGTACTATTATTCTCATTGGTAAGTTTCTTTTGCATGCGCGAATATTTACTCGCTAAATTAATTTTGTTAGAAGGAAATAGAAATTTTCTTTAGCTCTGATTTTATTAGAAACTCCGATACTCTTATTTCAATTTGTCGATATTATTTTCTTTTGAAGAGTTACGTACTACAATTTACAACATAATAATAACAAAAATTAAGTCTATAAAAAATACATATTCCATTTTTTCATTTAAATTCCAACATTAATATGCAATATATTTTCAATTAAGATATTATTTTTTAAAACCTAAATAAATATTACTTATTTTTATTTTTTTCATGAGTAATTAATAGATTATAATAAGTAATATAGATTAAAATTTACCAAAGTAATTAATTTTAATTAACATTTGTAATGTATTCTAATATTTACAAACTGAATAGCAAATAAATACGAACATCAGCAATCAGTAGTTTTTTTCTTTATTATTATAACACATATTTATTATCTAACATTGAAGTTATTTATTATAATTTTTAATACGAATATTATATTTTCATTAATAATATTTCAAATTGTAAAAATGGCAATAATTAACTAATGTTTCTGATATATACAGAATTTAAACTTACCAATTATGAAATTGTTTTTATTGTTAGTTTAAATGTATTTCCATGTATGTTATTTAAAATAATTTAGAACTAGTAAATAATAAGATTGCAAAAAAATGAGATTTTATTATATAACATGCAAACGTAACATCAATTACATGGATAAACTTTGAACAGTAACAAACATCTTATAATGAATCAATTTACTGTCGACTTGTTTGCTGTTCTTCATTATACTAATTACTATTAAAATGATTGCATTTACAAATAAAGCAACATGCAATGCAAAATACATAGTACAGAATAATTATTGATATCAAAAAGCCATATGATCATTAGATACTTAATTTTCCGACTTTCTGCTGTTCACGGTCTGTATAACGTCGAAGAGTAATTAATCACAGAAAGAAAGAAGAGCACTGAACAACAATAAACTTTTATTAATTATTGCATTGTCGTTTCAATTTTCATTCAGCGAATCCAATCTTATTTTACTTTTAGCACTAATAAAACTTTCAATTGTTCCTCCATCTATCTGGACACATGCGGATTACGCAATTCGGATTTTGTTGTCGCTTCTTCTTGTTGTTATTATTATTTCTTTTGGTGGTCTTCTTATGCGAGAGAGAAGATACGTGAATGTAGGCTGAACTCAGCAACATGGGAGACAACTCGACCAACAGTTGTTGGAATCACTTCACTACTGGATTCCATCGAGTTGTTTTCTCCTTCGTTCCAAATAAAAATCAAATTGCTTACACAACTCATCACGCAACGCATTTTATCTATGCACATTAATCGCGTCCGCAAACAGTTCCTGACCTAGGCGAAACGAAATACAAGAGTGATAAATGATGCCTGGCAGCTCGATCATTTGCATACCAATTTAGGTGTACATCAAGGAAAAGAACAAAAAAATAAATAAAACGTGGAGCGAGAGAAGGAAAAAAAAGTAACAGGCATGCTGCTCGACAAGTATTTTTTTTTATTATATTCTCCTCACGTAATAACTGCGAAACCTAACTGTACAAAAATATCGAAATTCGAAAAATTATTCGGGATATTCCGCACCTCTAAATCTTTATCTTTTTGCAGATGGTGGTCGCAGCGGCTCCATGACAATGGCCATTAATTGATTCGAGAGATGACATAAATGAAGTATTGTGTTTGGTGAAAGTATTCGAGTGGTGTCTGTGTTTGTGTGCGTTTTTAACATTGACAATGAAATTCGCAGCGCTGGAAGAAAGGAGCTCGGAAAGCGTGTGTCGTCTGGTTTGATGAATTTAAATACCAAATGGATATGGGCAGGTTGTGCTGGGCCGTGCTCGTGTGTTTAGGACTTTTGACAACGGGTATTAGGGCCATGGACGTGCTGGAACTCATTTTCGGGCCGAGATTAACGGAGCCCCAAGAAGCCGGTGCGGCTAGCCGCGATGGGAATGGGACGAGGGACATTCACTCCGAGGACCACGACTACATCAATGATGCCGTAAGTTAACCAAAACACAATGCATTATCTTGACCGCAACTTAATCATGACTATTATTTAATCAATGTCACTTCCATTTTAAAGTCAACTATATATTATTTTATTTCTATTCAACATAATTATAGAGAAAATATTTTTATTGACATTTATCAACTGAAGGAATTACTTGTTACTTTCATTAAATAGATTTTATAGAAAAGAAGATTAGATACAAAATTAATCGTTTTGATATCTTTTGGTTAGTCACTGAAACTATCTTAAAGTCTATTTCTATTAAGTCAGAAATGTAAGAAAAAAACTAGAATACATTTTTTATATTTGGAACAATAATTTGCATGAAATTTACATTTAAACCCACGGATGGGACGCGCATTAATTACTCACTAAAAAATTTTCTAACATAAATTTTGATTAATAAAAAAAATAGCTTGGCATAAATATTCATAAATAGTTATATATCAATAGTTGTATTTTGCTAAATATATATTATAACATATATTATTTATTTCTATTCATAAAAGGATTTCTACTTTTATTTTTAACAGTTATACAAAAACTTCTTAATTGAATTCAGGAATTTATTGTAAATATATAATGAAAGTTTTGTTTTACGTTGTTTTTTATTTCATATATTTTTATCTACTTTTTAATTTCTATATTTAATACTTGTTGCAATAAATATAATTATTATTATTATTTATAATAAAAAATTATTTATATAATAATGACTTCAGTCTTTGCAATTACTGCGAATTTTACATTCGTGAGGAAGTTATCTAAATTTTATATTTAAAGACATTATGTGAACTCTGTATAAACATATTAAACTGCATCTGCTGGTTCTTGCTCTTCAGGTTCGAAATAACGACCAACTTTCTTTTTGATTAATAGGTCAAAAACCCTACATATTTGGGTCAACGTAGATAGAAAAACGCATTACCTCAGAGTGTCATCATATTAATGATATTAGTTGGAAATTTATAATTCATTCAATTTAAACTAAGTATTTAAATGAGGATATACTTAGAAATTTAAATTATCCAAAAAAAAATGCTTTATGTTTATTATTACTTTTATTTCTCGCCGATTAAGTATAATGCAGCAGATGATTTAAATTTATTATTTTATCCATATGATAATTTTTGTATATATTTTGGCCTAAACTTGCTTCGGGCTGCAATTAAATCATATCGAGGCGCCAAGGAAGAGAAATGCTCAGCCGGTGTCGAGTCCTTGACCTTGTTTTACCTCATCATCGTCGTATGAACATGTATAATAAATTCTCCAAATACACCCGCTCTCGCATTGTTCGAACCTCTAACTCTCCATTTTTATTCATCATTAAATTCTATTTGGAAACTTTAATTTCTGAGAATCAAATTCTATCTTTCTCTTCCGTATTTTCATCAGTTATTCTTAAAATCCTCATTTGCCTCATCAACATCATCATCTGGCACGCGTGCATTCCACAATCCAAATCCGGTATATGCTCTGACAACAATAAAATACGCATTTGTGTATTTAACACACCAGGGGAAAAGAAGTGTGACAAATCATAAACGTTCTTCACTTTTAACTTTCACTCCCACAAAAGAAACATCCCATCACTGACTTGATTATAATTCGGCTGTGTTCTTTTTAGAAAAAATAATAAATGACTCGACATGATGAATCATCTTCTTTAATTCTAGAAGTTTCTAAAATTTGATCACCATTAATAGAAATTAGATTCTGATTGTATTATTAATAATAAAACAGGTATTGATAATAACTAAAAATAAATATTTAAATTTATATAGTATAGAATTGCAACCAACTACAATTAACTCAGTTTCTTGCTTACCGCTTTTCCGTGAGGCGGAATGGCATTGCATTTGCAACTGACCACAGATGTACGTGCGGGACTAAAACCAATTACGTTTTTATCGTGCTCGTGCATTCGGATGTAATATTGCTTTCGACAGCTTGTAGCCCAAATAAAGGAACAGCTCCCAGAACGGTTTTGCAAATCAGTGATTGTCTGCGCTTTTATATTCTTTAAATCTACTGTGAATAGAAATTTTCAAATATAAAAATACGATGAAAAGCACTAAAAAAATATTATAACAATATTATAAAATCTTCTATAAATACAATCAAAGTTTAAGGTGGATGCTCAAAATACAAATATTTAATCTAATATGGTTGAATTCTTTTAAATAAAATAAATATGCATACTTTTTATTATTTATAATTCAGCATAACAATGTGCTGATATTATAAATATTATATTTTATATTATCTTTTAATTATATAAATATGTTTATTATTTGTTTATGTGACTTTTATAATAAATATTATTATTGTTATTATTTTAAGTCAATATAAAAATAATATCTTAAAATGAGATTAAACTTAGAAATAAATATAATTATTTCGTTCAACTATTATTTATGTAATGTTATAAGTTTTGATAAGGTGTAGAAATCAAGTATTTATTAGACAAAAAAAACTGCATTGAATTAATTAATAGAAAATATTGTTGCTACAAAAATTTAAAGTAGAGAATAATAAGTATGTGTTTTGTCAAATAAGTAGTGTGGAATTACTTTCGCCAAGTGAATTTGGCCTTCCATTATGAACAGTAGTTTAATTGTGTCAGGGAATAAATAAATTGAAGCGTGACCCAAACTTGTTGAGGAGCTGCGGATATGTAGAAGTGGAAAACACTTTTTTTGCGCCAAATTAGTGTGCGGCGGTAGTCAGGAAACGAGCATACAATGTGTATTTCATACATTGCTGCACTCTCACAACACACAAATACATTAAATATACAGTTATGCCGAGTTCGTATTCTTCAGGATCTTCGACCAATTATTTTACACCTTGCATTGTACAACAATAACCATATGCTGCGACTAAGCTATAATCCATTTTGATGATTATCTTTTGCGCATTGGGCAATCATTACATCCAGTTAATTAACGACATACTAATTGCGTAATTAACCTTGCGTTATAGGGCTACCACATTATGCGATTCGGATACCCTTTTGAGGAACACGAGGTCGTCACAGAGGATGGATACATCTTAAAATTGCACCGCATTCCGTACGAGAAGAACTTCAGCACTCTGGGGAAAGTCCGGAAACCGGTCCTGTTACACCATGGCATCTTTGGGGCTTCCGAGAATTGGCTGTTTAGAGGACCTGATAAGGACTTATGTAAAGTATATAAAGTTTTATCAGGGATGCTTCGATACACTTAATATATACCTCCAAGTACAGAATGAAAAATTAAATTAACGTTTTTTTATTTTTATAAATAAAGTACCGTTTCTTTTAACGATAAGATGCACCTCAATTTTTCTAAATAAAAAAAGTACATGTTATAATCCAAAAAATTTAGTACTAATGATATACATTGTATTTATTATGAATGTATGTAAAAAATATAATTTGTTGGTGACCTTCATTAGACAAAATAATAGTAATAATAGAGTATAAGTACGTTATTATTTTTGAAAAGTTGACTTAAATTATAGCAATTATTAGTCATGTTCATGTATGTAGGATAAATAATTATTTATAATAAGTTTATCGAATATATTTTAATAATTATTATATAAAATTGTATTTTCATTTCAGGTTATATCCTTTCTAATGCAGGTTATGACGTCTGGCTTAGTAATTCCAGAGGAAATCATTACTCTAGAAAACACCTGACTCTGGATCCTAATTCCGATTTGAATTACTGGAATTTTAGGTAAATTTATCAATTCGATTCTCACTAAACAATATCTACCAATTACTTATTCTTCTAGCTATCATGAAATGGGATACTATGACCTTCCGGCGAGTGTAGACTACATACTGAATATGACAAATCAAACGAAGATACAATATGTCGGCTATTCAATGGGAAGTACAGTTGGCTACATAATGCTTTCGACTAGACCAGAGTACAATAAGAAAATAAGTTTGATGGTAAACTTTGCGGGGACGGGAATTGTGGCACACAGACTAGCACCGCATCTAAAAATTGTATTCAACGCCTTACCCACCATGGTGGTAAGTTATCAATATCAAAATCCAACCTACGAACCTTGAGTCAGTCATCAGCATCGTGATTCCATAATTGCATTGTATAATTATTAATAATAGTATTATTTGTTTTTATTCCAGGAATCACTCCGATATCACAAAATTCACGAGTTATTTCCACGGCGTGAATTGATAAGCGAGCTGCTGGGGACATTGTGCCAAGATCGGTCGCCACTTCAAATGATTTGTCTGTCTATAATATATTTGACAGTTGGAGTGGATTATGAACAATTTAATACAGTATGTTAACTATTAAAGTTTTCAGTATTTTTATTCTATATGAAATGTATATAACTAGAAGCATATTAGTTTTATTATGCTGCATCCTTACTATTCAGAATATGACACATAATTGTGTGTCAAGCTTACCAAATACTATTACCAAATGTATAATATCAGTGTCATCAGATCGATATGTCTAATGTCATGTAGTTATTCGCTATGCATAAGATTATATTTATTAATAATGAATTTTATTAATGGCAATTAATAATGTTTTTTTTCCTTCAATTGTACTATGGAATTTGGTTATTTATTTATTTATTTTTTATCGCTCATATTTTTGTCATTAATTGTTTGATATAATCAATTGAACCTTTTAAGTAAATTAGATAGAAGTGCGCAGTTTGAACGTGATAAAATTAAACTACATTATCAAAATTATGTGCTATCAAAACAACATGAATATTTTGCTTTCCGATTATTTTTTTAATCGTAATTTCCTATTTTCTAAAATATATTAAATATTAAATTGCAGAGTTACGTCCCGTATATTTTCAAATATTACCCGTCTGGAACTTCGATCAATACATTGCTGCATTACTACCAAATGTTCACCAGAGGTTTGCATTATTTTTATTATCATTTTTTTATATTTACATATAAATATTTAATTGTATTATTTTCAGGATACTTTGCCCCTTTGGATGTAAACATTTATTCAAATATCACGGAAAACACGTCTTCGAGAGAGTACGATTTATCGAAAATAACAGTGCCTGTTTCACTGCATTACGGAGATGGCGATGTTTTGGTCACCAAACAGGTAATATCATAAAAATAATAAAAAGGTAATTACATAATATTAACTATTTTTTTAGGACAATTTGGCTATGGCCAGGAAGCTCAGGAATGTAGTAGGCATATTCAAAGTACCTTATCGCCATTTTAACCACTTGGACTTCTTATGGAGTTCCGATTCCAAAAGACTGCTTTACGATCAAGTTTTACTTCTTATGGACAAATATAGATAATACATTTATAAATTAATTATTTTTAATATTGTATATAGTAAATTATTTTATCATGATGTTTTTATCATAAAATGTTTTGATTCTACCAATTAATATTTATTTTAATTTAAAATGTTTGTAAATTTTGACTTGTTGAACATACATGAATAAAATGTTCAAGATTTTTGTAAATACTTAATTTTAATAATGAACATATTTTATTTACATAACTTATTTACTTACCATTGGTAATTAGGTTATTAATACATCTTCTCATTTGACTTTAAATATAATAAGTTTTTCCTTGGGCTTAGCGAGGCCGTAGAATTTTAATTCTTATATTTTCAATTTTGCAAGAGATATCTCGTAGTGAAAAAATATAGTAGTAATAATGATTAAGACTAAACAGTAAAGTTAAGAACTTTCAGTATAGAATTATTTCGCAAAATCTGTTGAAATTATATTACTTGAGGAGTACAACAAAGTGTATCATATATCATAATAAAATATTTATCAATGAATAAAACGAATCACAGATTAACAAGGATTTGCGCTAATATATTGAGTTTTTAATAAAACTACAAATAAAAATGATTATCTACGGAAAGTAAACATAAGCTTTAGAACCATAATTATTATCTAAATCCTTTCAAACCTTGGTAATGATTTTGAGTGATTGCAAAACTAAAAATACTACTCTTTTTTGTTGTTATTCACCGCACAGAATTGAATTTAGTTTTAGATAAGAGTCTTGGTTATCGATGAATTGATAAATACAGGAAAGATAAAAATGCAAGCGTATATATAAGTCAATGGGATACTGTAATTTGTTGTAGTAAACAATATGCAACTGATAATAGCAGCTACTGCTTTGCTCCTTGTTGGCACAGGAGCCAACGATTTGGAGAAAGATGTTATGGGTTTAGTTCGGAACAACCCTGAGTTTGAAAATTACTTTAAAAATCTACCATTAGCTGTTGAGGAAGATGCTCATATGAGAGTCGTGAGTAGTAATTTGGCACAGTTTAAATTTACTAATTGTCTTATTTTAGCCTGAGTTGGTTCGGAAATACGGATTTGAATTGGAAGACTATTTCATTACCAACTCAGATGGTTATATTCTGAACATCCACAGAATTCCACATGGTTTAAATGGAGCATCCGCTGATAAACGACCAGTTGTGTTTCTTCAACATGGTATTCTCAGTTCTTCTGCAGATTGGATTTCAGTTGGACCAGAAAAGGGATTGGGTAAATAATACATGTATTTCACATTACACGTTTAATAATTCCAATTAATTTTAGCTTATTTATTGGCGGAAAATGGTTATGATGTTTGGATGGGCAACGGAAGAGGTAATCGTTATTCGCGTAATCATACTTCTTTGCATCCCGAGAAAAATGCTTCAAAGTTCTGGGATTTCTCCTGGCACGAAATTGGAACCATTGATTTACCTGAGATGATCGACTTTGTGCTGAAAGAAACAGGCGATGAATCATTGTTTTACATCGGGCATTCACAAGGCACAACTTCGTACTATGTGATGTGTTCAGAAAGGCCGGAATACAACAAGAAGATTAGGGCGCATTTCAGTTTGGCTCCAATTGCATACATGAATCACATGACCAGTCCATTATTTAAACTTATTTCCTTAGCAGAAGGTGGTCTTGGAGTAAGCAAAACTTGAATATCATCAAGAAATATCTTTATTTATATATCATTTAATTACAGGTTCTTTTGAAATTAATTGGTATGCACGAATTTTTACCTACCGACGGATTCCTTCATAATGTTACCAAAGCTTTCTGCGAGCCAGGAATTACTCAAGTCCTTTGCGAAAATTCCTTGTTTGCGCTTTGCGGTTTTAACAAGAAGCAATTGAACACAACTTTATTGCCAATTATGATGGGACATACTCCAGCTGGATCTTCCACAAAGCAGTTTCTTCATTACGCCCAAGAAATCAATTCTGGTAAGATTTTCAAATAACAAATGTAAACATGATCTAATCATTCCTATTTTGCAGGTAAATTTAGACAGTACGATTACGGTTTGCTTGGTAACAAGAAACATTACAACAGTTTCTTTCCACCCAAATACAACTTGAAGGCAGTTACGTCACCAGTTTATTTGTTTTATAGTAGCAATGATTGGCTTTCAGCTGTTAGAGATGTAAATAGGTTATATGAACAATTAGGAAACGTTCATGGAAAATTTTTGGTACAGGATTCCGGTTGGAACCATTTGGATTATATGTTCGGCATTGATGTTGTTGAGTTGGTTTACAATAGAATATTAAGCTTAATGACAATGTATTAAGTATATTGTTCTAAATATACATATATCATTTCAAAAATAAAAGATTTTGCAACTTATAATATTTTTTATTATTATATAATTCAACCATATTGTATATTAATTCCTAGAAAAAATATATATATATCATTTGCAAAATAATATAGCAAAAAAAAATATCTACATAAAAATAAAAAAATCTTAAATATTTATAGTTTATTTATTTTCATAAGCTAGTAGTTTTATTTACAATTATTTTTGTTTTATTACATCATAATATAATATTGGGTGAAGTAAAAAGTTTTGAGCGTTTTTCGTTAGATTGCTTTAGTGAGTCATATCTCACAATGTATATGTTGCATCTTGACATTCTATACTACGACTTAAATGCGATATAATGCTTTAAAATAAGTTTTTTGACAGTTTTGTGTTTAGTGAATCCAGTAGTGTGTTACAGCGTTCCAAAATGGAGGTAAAAAAAGAGAAAATTCGATTAATTCTTCAGTACAACTACTACCAAGGGAAAAAGAGGAGCAGACGACCAAAAAAAAAATTGTGCTGTTTATAGACCCAATAGAGTATAGAATGCAACAGCAAAATGTGAGCCCGGATTAACAACCAAGAAGGTTTTACTGTGTTTGGCAGAATTGGAAGGGAATCCTCCATTATCAGCTGGTCCCATCGGGCCAATCACTCAGTTCGGACCTATACTTTCAATAACTGACCAGATTGAAGCAAACGATCGACGAGAAGTGTCCAGAATTAGCCAATAGGATGAGTGTTGTGTTCCATCAAGACAACGTCAGGCCGAACACATCTTTAACAACGCGCCAGAAACTCGGAGACCATGGATGGGAGGTTATATGGCACCCACCGTATAGCCCAGATCTGGCACCAAACGATTATCAGCTTAACAAGCATTTGCAAAATTTTCTTGATGGTAAAAAACTGGCCTCAAAAGAGGCTTGCAAAAATGAGCTGGTCAAGTTTTTTACCAATAGGGACAAGGACTTCTTCAATTGCGGAATTATGAAATTGCCTTCAAAATGGACAAAAGTTATCAAACAAAATGGCGCATTTTATAAAACAAATTTCTAACTGCTCGATCAGTTATTAGTCCTTCATCATATACACTGCATATTTTTCAGCTGTTGCCTTAGCACTACTGCCATTTCAGTGGTTAAAAAAAAACGATGAACGTAACGTGTATCACACAAAACAGTTTACAAAAGACTAACCGAAGCCTTGTTTATATAATGAAAATAAAAACTTGTCATGGTAACTCACAGCTGCATCAGAAGTTACTTATGACTCAACTAAATATATCCACTTTAAAAATGAAGGAAATAAATTTGCATAAAATAAAACATAAAAACTGAACTTAAATATTTTATGCTATAACAGAATAAAACTATTCTATAATCACTGACGACCTAAAAAATAATTAAATTTTAATTGTTTTTATCTAAGCGTAATTATTCCTATTTCTGTAATTATTTTCGAATTTCTAATGAAAAGTGGATAATACTAATGAGAACATAAATTATACTTTATTTTGATAACATTGTTGTTATGAATAGTGTACACATTATATATATAACGGTGCGTTTCTTCTTGTGGAACATATGGAAAAAAAGTTGATGATCATTTAATAATTCCATTTCTGTAGTTTAGACATATTTATAATATTTAGTCGAGATTAGGAAAATTTGCTAAATAATATATAATAGTTATATTGTTAATATGTTTATTTAAGATTTAACAACAGCTGTTTATTACTTTATTGTTATCTCACTACATTTATAAGAGGTTTAATAGAGTAAGTAATTGCAATCAACATGCACTTTTACATTATATTTCTTACCACATTCGTGGCAAGTTTGAATGTCAAAGAAGTATCATCAGAAAATAATATCGAAGAAGATTCCCATTTAACTACAGTAAGTTATTAATAATAATTTTATAGACAACATTTTTTAATGATTTTTTTATTAGCCGCAACTTATACATAAATATGGATATACTGTTGAAAACCATTATTTAGAGACCTCAGATGGATACATTTTAAACCTTCACAGAATTCCTCATGTTAAAAATGGGGTTACCCCCAAAGAATATCCAGTATATCTGCAGCATGGTATTGTCAGTTCTTCTGCTGATTGGGTTACTTCTGGTCCAGAGAAAGGATTAGGTAAATAATTAAATGTATATAAGAAATAAAAACTGAACGATTTATTTTGTAGCTTATTTATTGGCTGATCGTGGATATGATGTTTGGCTTGGTAACAATAGAGGCAATCGGTACTCTCGGAATCATACGACATTAGATCCGGAACTTGATGCGAAGGAATTCTGGAATTTTTCCTGGCACGAGATTGGTATGATCGACGTTCCAGAAATGATTGACTATATATTGAGTGTTACCAATAAAACCAGTTTATATCATATTGGTCACTCACAGGGAACTACCACCTATTACGTAATGTGCTCAGAGCGGCCTGAATACAATGATAAAATCAGAGCCCACGTAAGTTTGGCACCTATTGGTTACATGAATCACGCAATTACACCACTTATTAGATTTCTTGCTCTATTTGAAAATTCGCTTGAGGTAAACTAGAATCAACTGTTACTTTGTATTATAGTAATATGATGTTTTAATTTTAGGTTCTAATGAAGTTAGTGGGAGGTTACGAATTTTTACCACCAGATAATTTGTTGAATTGGTATATGGCAAATCACTGCGACCCTGGAGTTATGCAGCCTGTCTGTACAAACATTCTATTTATCTTAGGTGGATTTAACAAGGACCAAATGAATACTACTTTGTTGCCTGTACTTTTGAATCATTTCCCAGCAGGTGCATCCAGCAAGCAAGTCCTCCACTACATGCAAGAAATGAATTCAGGTAATGATATATATTTGTATAACTGGCAATATTTTTTTTACGATTTCAGGCCAATTCCGTCAGTACGATTACGGATTGATCAAAAATAAAATAAAATATGGTAGTATATCTCCACCGAATTATGAATTGGAAAATATTTCCAGCAAAGTTTACTTATTCTGGAGTACAAACGATTGGTTATCGCATGAAAAGGATGTGAAAAGTTTGGCAGATCGATTGCCAAACTATGAAAAGATATTGATAGCTGATCCGAAATGGACTCACTTGGATTATCTGTGGGGAATAGACGCCGTACGTTTGGTTTATAATATTGTTTTTGAAAAACTAGAGCAGCATTAAAAATATTATATTTTATTAGCAAATTTAGAAATATGCAATTAAAAATATAGAGAAAAATTTATTACGTTCAATTATTTATACTTTCCTTTTGAAATAAAAATAAAACATGTAATAATGAATAAGTAATTAGTTTTTGTTTATCCTTAAATTTTAAGAATTTAAATAATTATTAGAAAATGCACATAGATTATTGTATATTTGCAAAGAATATGAATAAACATGGAAGCTATTTAAAATTGTAAATAAATTTATATGCATATGCATTATGTATCTATATATATTTATTTTCTATTTTAGTAAATAAATCAAACAGAAATATAGGTTTTTTTAATCGAAATTTATTTGCAATCTTTTTGTTAGAATATTCAGCAAATCAGCTCGCTGTTGACAGTAGGAACTTGGCGTTTATACATTTAATTAAATCTAAATTGAAGTTCCAAAGACTTGAAATGCATCAATCGTCTTGTTGTCTCGCTGTGCTATTGTCCAGAAGGTTGACCGTCAAAAAGTTCTAATGCGAGTCAAGCTGATCCATGTATTTCTTGGAAAAGTAGTTGACAATCTCTTCCACTATTATCATTTCATAGTCTTGGTGCAATTATTTTTTGGCGATTGTATACCGTTTGTCCAAACTGGTTTTAATATAACTTTGTATACTAGTAACTTATTCGCCAAAATCAATTACGAAAGCAAACAATACAACTTTCTAAATTTGATTTCCAATTGTTCGTGCCTTGCCTGAATAGGACCATATTCAAGTTAGTCTTATGTCCAGATGCATACCCAGGAATCTCAGCTTTAAAGATAATGGAACTACTTTCTTGTTGTGTCTGACCAAAGAACATAAATCTCGTTTTAAAGTGAAGGTAACATATACCGGTTTTGATTGATTTATTCCAATTAACTCTTCTTGAACATGTTGTGATGCAATTATGGAGCTTCCATCTGATGACATGAATGCTTTGTTATCTGCAAATGTCATATTATATGTATATAAAATTGGACCCAGGACACTTCCCTGTGGAACCCCCGATTCGATAGGACTCAGCTTAGTTTGTACTTCATCAAATTTAATAAAAATCTATCGGTTAGATAAGATTTCAATATTATACAAATACCAAAAAGATACCGGTTTACAAACAACAATGTTTATTTATAAATATGTATTTGTAATAAATACATATTGATTTTCATCATAAAATATGCAACACACTTATTATGATAAACTAAAATTTAAATGAACTTCTAAAAAGTATATATATATAGTTTAAGTGCATGCACTGAGGGATGTACATTCAAAATGAATACTGCTAGTATTGTTGCTTTAATATTAGCATTTGCCTGCGTTGGACATGCTTCCAATAACATAGAAGAGGATTCCAATTTGCTTGCTGTAAGTTCATGAAAAAATAGTTATTATGGATATTCAAAATATTAAGTATTGTGGTTTTAAAATTTAAAAAATAATTTTTTTTTAGCCCGAACTTATTGAAAAATATGGATATCCCATTGAAAACCACTATGTAACAACAACTGATGGATATATACTTAATTTGCAACGCATACCATTTGGTAAAACTGGAAATAATAATGAAAAACGTATACCAGTTATGCTCCAACACGGTCTCATTGCTTCTTCTGCTGACTGGGTTGTAGCTGGTCCGGAAAAAGGATTTGGTAATACATTTAAAATAATATTTCAATTATATTAGATAACTTGTTATTTCAATGCAGCTTATATTTTGGCTGATGCCGGTTATGATGTTTGGATGGGAAATGCCAGAGGTAACCGATATTCTCGAAATCATACGACTTTAAATCCGGATAATGATGCAAAAGAATTTTGGAACTTCTCCTGGCATGAAATCGGAATATACGATATACCTGAAATGATAGATTACATTTTACTAAAGACAAATCAGACTGAACTATTCCACATAGGTCACTCGCAAGGAACAACAACTTTCTATGTAATGTGTTCAGAGAAACCAGAATACAACGACAAAATCATTGCTCACTTCAGTTTAGCTCCAATTGGTTTTATGAATCATTTAGTTAGTCCTTTGATCAGATTCGTTGCTTTGTTCGAAGGCGGCATGGGGGTAGGTTATTATGACGCATTAAAATATAATATTATTATATATTTTATATTATTAGGCTTTATCTAATCTGGTAGGAGCTCATGAATTTAATCCATCAGGTGCTTTGCTGGATAGGCTTACACAAAAGGTTTGCGAAGACGGAATTTCGCAAATTGTCTGCAAAAATACTATGTTTGCGTTAGCTGGTTACAATAAGGAACAAATGAATACCACTTTGTTACCTCTAATTACTAGCCATTATCCATCCAGTTCAGCGACAAAACAAGTTCTTCATTACTGTCAAGAAATGAATTCAGGTAATATAAATTACGAATATTAAGAATAAATTAAGAATAACGTTTTTCAAAAAATAAATGTATATTTTAGGATATTTCCGCCAATATGACCATGGATTAATTTCAAATAAGAAAATATATGGATCTTTTAAGCCACCAGATTATGAATTACATAAAATTTCAGCTCCAATTTATCTTCTTTACAGTTTGAATGATTGGATGTCAGCTGAGAAAGATGTTAATAGATTGTATGACCAACTTTTTAATGTGCCTCTAAAGAAAATAGTTCATCCTAATTTTAACCATATGGACTATCTTTGGGGCATTGATGCCAAGACAATTGTTTATGATGTTATTATTAACCTAATGGAAAATGTACTTAACAATAATGAATAGATAACATTTACATGTATTGTTACTCTTTAATAAAAGGATTAAACAAATATATGATTTTTTTAAACATATTATAACCGGACACGGTTCAGTCAAGCTATAAAGGTTCAACACCTACAGGACCTGGGTTACTCGTGTGAAGAATCTGAAGAATCTTCCTTTTTCCAGAGTAGGAAGAACTCAACTTCGGCTCTCTTCCATAGCCAGATCCGGAATTACGTGTGTCTTCCTCTAAAACGATCACCACCGCGGATTGCACCTCTTGGTCGTTGCTATCTACCAGCATAAACCGTCTTCTACGAAGGCTCAATCACGACCCTTTTTCCGTCGCTCAAGAGTGAGCACCAATTCGTAGATAAAGAGGTTGTTCTTTTTTGTTACAATATTTAAACTTATTGTTATTAATTCATTTTAAATTAATCAACTGCACAATTTTAGTTTAGTTCAATTGCCAAATCTTTACATTACTAAACTATATGCATCCTGAGACTTATTTGAAAATATTTAAATGATATCTGTTAGATATCAAAAAATACTCAACAAGTAACAAATAAATGTTGGTTAAATATGAATTCGAATTATTTGGTATTAAACTAGACCATGCTAATAACATTTTAATTGGTCTCTATTATTATCTCCCTGTTATCAATGCAAATAGCGTCCTCGAATTCTAATTCTAATGGTTAGTGGAAAAGGATATATAGAGTTGAGTTACTGTAAAATGTAAACATTTAAAATGTTCACTATTATAAGTATAACAATAATATGTTATAATGTCTACTTTTCTGATGCATCCGACAATATAAGGGAAGATTCAAACTTACTTGTCGTAAGAAATAATCTTATTTTTAAATCAATAAAGAATTTATAATATATACTTCCTCATATTGATATTCTATTGAAAACACTTTTATTTTAAGATATACCAGTATTCAGTGCTTCTTAAAATATATATTATTTCATGCTTTATTTAGTTACTCTATACATTATCTAGTTAATATATAAAATAATCGCTATTTTACAGATTAATATATTATACGCTTTAATGTAACTCAAATATGTTACTTTTTTAATTCATAATAAATTATATTTGGAATTTATAATTTTAAAATTTGCAGCCTGAATTAATTGAAAAATATGGTTATCCTTTTGAAAACCAGTATGTCACTACCATTGATGGTTATATACTAAATTTGCATCGTATACCTCATGGTAAAAATGGTAAGCAAGACAACAATAATTTGCCTGTATTGCTTCAACATGGATTGCTTGCA
Organism: Nicrophorus investigator; assembly: GCA_963457615.1. NCBI lineage: Eukaryota > Metazoa > Arthropoda > Insecta > Coleoptera > Silphidae > Nicrophorus > Nicrophorus investigator. The sequence continues at coordinate 21,081,213 of OY735140.1, read as the reverse complement.
TCTTCGGCTGATTGGGTTGTTGCTGGTCCTAAAAAAGGATTTGGTAAGACTAGATAATTGCAATATAATTAGATCAAATTATTTTTAATTTAGCTTACATTTTGGCTGATGCCGGTTTCGATGTTTGGTTGGGTAATAATAGAGGTAATCGTTATTCGCGGAATCATACTGTATTCAATCCAGATAAAGATGCCAGCAAATTTTGGAACTTCTCTTGGCATGAAATTGGAATCTATGATATTCCAGAAATGATAGACTATATTTTACAATACACTAACCACACTGATTTATTCCATATCGGGCATTCGCAAGGGACCACAACATTTTATGTAATGTGCTCAGAAAGACCAGAATATAATGCTAAGATAAAAGCTCATTTCAGTATGGCTCCAATAGCTTTTATGAATCACTTAATAAGTCCCATGTTGAGATTCAATGCTTTATTCCAAAAAGGCTCAGCGGTAGGTATATTAAAGTTGACTATTTAAGCTGAAGCAATTTTCGATTTTAATTTTAGGAACTTTCAAAATTAATTGGTGCGTATGAGTTTTATCCTTCTGATAGTCTCTTGGAAAAAATAACGCACAAATCATGTAAAGGCGGAATTCCTCAAATAGTTTGTAAAAATGTTATGTTTTCTATTGCTGGTTATAATAAGCATCAAATGAACACTACTTTGTTACCTGTTATAACAAGACATTATCCTACTAGTTCGTCCACTAAGCAAATTCTTCATTATTGTCAAGAAATTAATTCAGGTATGCTAAAATATTATATTTACAGTTTGTAATTTTCTATAATGTATATTTTAGGCCATTTTCGTCAATACGATTACAATATTATTTATAACAAATATAAATACGGAAAGGTTTTTCCACCTGACTACAAACTAAACAAAATTACGGCACCGGTATATTTACTTTACAGTCCCAATGATTGGCTCTCATCAGAGGTAGATGTAAATCGATTATATAATAAACTTTCTAACGTACCCGTTAAGAAAGTTGTTGATCCTAAATTTGATCATATGGACTACTTATGGGGAATAGATGCAAAATCTATAGTTTATGATGTGGTTATTAATTACATGCGTAAATACCATTAATATCTATATATAATATTTAATATAAAATATTATAATCATAATGCAAATAAATTTTACATGCAATAAATAAATCAAATTTCATGAACATAAAGGCTTTTATCAAGGGTTCGGTAAAATATTTTACCTATTACCCCCAATATTAATTTACACTAGTCCCCTTGAATAATTTCCAATATATTTTAATAGAATTCTAATACATCATCTTTCAGAATGTATGTTTACTACACTGTGACAATATACTCATTCGATTTTCTCATATGAATTAAGCTACGTACCTGGTGTAAAATATGATTGAAGAAATAAGTGATAAATTGTCTTTGGTGCAAGTGAAAGAAAATTGTCACTGGGCCATAAAGTAGGTTTGCGCTCTGAGGATAGAATGAAGAGAAGAATTGGCAGTCCAGAAAGAAAAGGTGGTACGCACTAAGGAAAAAGTGAGAGGTGAAATTCCGGTAGTAGCATTGATAAGATCTTCAAGAGAGTCGAAGGAGTAAAGAGATCTTCCTTTCGAACAAAAAAAAGTGGCGTCCTTCAGACAAGATATTCAAAATTTCAAAAGTGGATATTGCACGATGAACAACTTCGGAACTTATAAAGCTATGACTAAAACATTATTTATATAATTTCTAATTAAACTTGAGTATTATAAGCAATATAAGTACGCAGTTAAATGCTTTATCTTAAGCTCCAAGTTATAGGAATTATACTGAATATTAAAAGTATTAGAAACAAAAAACAACACATTAAATAGAATTACTTACAAACATCAAAAATGCAGATTTACTTGCGCTAACTGAGATAAAGCTTAAAAAAGGAAATATTGCATCAAAATAATTTACTGCAACATAATCACAAATTAAACAAAACCTATGTGAACAATAACTTTGGAGACAAATATGTTAAATAACATATAAGTATAGAAGACATGAATATAAATCTTTAGGCAAGATAAACTAAATAACACGACCGTTGACGTAGAAATGTATTGGGTGCCACTTCCTTTTCCAGATAGGAAGAACTCTACACTATTCATTAGGCTCCAATTAAGATCCCACGAATTCTTGCAAAGCCAAATCCCGAATTTTCCTTTCATTCTCCTACCTAGTAAGCAAGTTTACCTCTTCTCGCTCTCTGAAAATACGGCTTTTCAGAGAGCTGGATTGCCAACTGAAGACTCTTTATCTCTCGCTCAAAAAGGAGCACCAATGCCTCCTTATCACGTTTCCTCCACCCATTTTAACATTTATAATATTATAAAACTGCACTGATATAATATAAAAATTAGGGCTATATAGTAGTAAATCATCGTGTAAAAATAAAGATGGAACAAAAGTTTCAATAATTTACCATGTGTGATGATAAAATCAAATAATTGAAAAATAGGATTGAAGACATGCCATTTTCTAAATACAACGAATTTGTGATAATAAGAGAAGAAATTTTTTTTTTCGAAATTAATCACCATATAGGAAATGAAAAGAAAACTACAACTAAAAAGGAATAAAAATCATTAAAAAAGAAAATACGAATTATGGCTACGTTAAAAAAATAATTTAGAACTGCACGTACAAATAATGAAACTTATGAATAAAGAATATGAAGAAGAGACAACTTACATCCTAAAAATAATTAAACAAATATTTTAAATATCAGAATATTCGTGAGAGGGATCCAAGAAGATAACAAACTGTTGGAGACATTAAACAAACCCATGTTAAAAAAAAATATATGAGCATTACAAATAGAATTTAAAAAAACACACACAAGCAAAGTTGTAAATATTATACAACAAACAAAATACAATCTTTTTTCTCCTTAAATCCTGTGTCCCTAAATTCCAAACATTCATATTAAATTTAAGTATTCCAATTCCTAATATCTATAATTATGTCCTTCTTGTTTGAATGGCTGCTGCTTTTTCTCTATTACAACTAATTTCACCATTATATTAAAATATTTTTTGAACATTATTTTCAGCGTTTTTTATTTTATAGAATTTATATTATGTTTGTTATAAATTGTGATGATCTGTTTTGCTTTTGTTCTTTGTAACAGATATATTTTATTTTTATACATTACTTACAAAACTTTCCTATATGTACTGAAATCTTGAAAAATAAAAAATGCATTAATAAATATTTATAATTTTTTTTTATCTCCAACGTGTAATGTTTGATTTACGCTATAAACCTTAATTAATTATTTATATGAGCAAAGCTAAAAAAATAATAATTTATTACTTAGACAATTGAATATGGAAATATTCAATGAACATCTCGAATTAAATTTGTCATTAGTTATTAATATATAATTGATGATAGTTACATTTATGCATAATTGCCACACATGAGAATTCTTTTAGAAATTAAAAATAAATGATAGATGCATTTTATTTGAAGATTAAAAAAAAACAAAAATAATAATTACTGGAAGAATATAGTCTCTAAAATGACAAACTATGTCATAAACTATAACGCAACATCTAACAATATTGTAGAATATATGTTTCTATAATTTCTTTCTGTATTGATTGTAGTAGTTAAGAACAACTGAATTAAATGAAAGAAAATGTGAGTAAATAAAAATAGTAAAAAAAACTAGACATTTGTTAAGTATAAGTAGTTAAAAACAAAATTGTAAATAGATTAGTTAAGTTTAATATACTTAAAATATAACAACATTTCTAAAAAGTTTTTAATTTTGTCTATAAAAATCTAAAATTAAGCTACTGTTATAAATGTACTAATATTTTTTTATTTTAACAATAAGTCCTTTGTTTTAATTTAATTATTAAATAAATACTGGACTTAATTATTTAAATAAATATTTAGTATATAATTGCAAAACCTGAGTATCTAAGTTAGTCATGAAGTTGTTATCAGTGCTAGCAGCACTTTGTGTGCTTTTCAATATTATCTATGCATCAAACAATATCGAAGAAGATTCAGCATTAACAGCGGTACTTTTTACATTCACACTAATAATAACAAACTAATTAATAATTGTTTCAGCCCCAACTTATTGAAAAATATGGATATCCCATTGAAAACCACTATGTAACAACAACTGATGGATATATACTTAATCTGCAACGCATACCATTTGGTAAAACTGGAAATAATAATGAAAAACGTATACCAGTTATGCTCCAACACGGTCTCATTGCTTCTTCTGCTGACTGGGTTTTAGCTGGTCCCGAACAAGGATTTGGTAATACATTTAAAATAATATTTTAATTATATTAGATAACTTGTCATTTTAATTCAGCTTATATTTTGGCTGATGCCGGTTATGATGTTTGGATGGGAAATGCCAGAGGTAACCGATATTCGCGAAACCATACGACTTTAAATCCGGATGATGATGCAAAACAATTTTGGAACTTCTCCTGGCATGAAATCGGAATATACGATATACCTGAAATGATAGATTACATTTTACTAAAGACAAATCAGACTGAACTATTCCACATAGGTCACTCGCAAGGAACAACAACTTTCTATGTGATGTGTTCAGAGAAACCAGAATACAACGACAAAATCATTGCTCACTTCAGTTTAGCTCCAATTGCTTTTATGAATCATTTAGTTAGTCCTTTGATCAGATTCATTGCTTTGTTCGAAGGTGGCTTGGGAGTAAGTTATTATGCAGCATTAAATTATCATATTATTATATATTTTATATTATTAGCCGTTATCTAGCCTGATAGGAGCTCACGAATTTAATCCATCAGGCGCCTTGCTGGATAGACTTACACAAAAGGTCTGCGAAGAAGGAATTCCACAAATTGTCTGCAAAAACACCATGTTTGCGTTAGCTGGTTACAATAAGGATCAAATGAATACCACTTTGTTACCTTTAATTACCAGCCATTATCCTTCCAGTTCAGCGACAAAACAAGTTCTTCATTACTGCCAAGAAATGAATTCAGGTAATAAAAAATAAAGAATAAAGTTTTTCAGGAAATAAATGTATATTTTAGGATATTTCCGCCAATATGACCATGGATTAATCTCAAATAAAAAACAATATGGAACGATCAGTCCACCTGATTATAAATTACATAAAATTTCTGCTCCGGTGTATCTACTTTATAGTTTGAATGATTGGATGTCGGCCGAGAAAGATGTTAATAGGTTATACGATCAGCTATTCAATGTGCCAATTAAGAAAATTGTTGATCCTAATTTTAATCATATCGATTATCTTTGGGGTATCGATGCTAAAAGCCTTGTTTATGATGTTGTTATCGGTTATATGGACGGTTTGCTTGATTTGTGAAATTAGCAAGTTTAATGCTGTTCAATAACCAGATGTAATTATACATTTTCTTTGTATTTTACTCTTTTATCCTTAATTGTTTCATTAAATGTTGTTACTATTATTAAATGCATTATATATTCCTACACATATTTGATAAATTATGAGGAATTATTATATAGGATGTGTTTAAAACTCCCAACATTATTTTTGGTCTATTTTTGGTATAGAACGTATATGAGTATTGGTTTGACAGTTTGTCAATCAAATTTTGATTATTGTAGAAATCGTCAGGGTAAGTAAAACATCAATCTATCAAATATTGTATAACGCGACAAGGGTGTAGGTCGAGTTATAAGGTACACTTCATACAGAGTGTGGGTTTTACGTATAAAGATACAGGACACCATTTCGTTTTGACTAGCAGGAAGAACTCGTACTTCGGCTCTCTTTCAGAATCCACTAATTCTACCACAGCCAGATCCAAATTTACGACTGCATCTCTTCGTTGCTACTCTCTACCAGCCTCAATCTTCTTCCTCTATGGCAACTTACGACTTTTTTATCACTTGCTCAAGAGCAAGTACCAATTTCTTATCCTTCTATTTCAATTCTTTTGAAGTTTCTTTTTCACCAGCTATACAGTTACAACGTTACAATTGTAACGATATTAATGAAAAATTGGATATTTTCAAAATAAAACAAGACGCTTAACAAACCCACCTGGTCTAATATTATTTTGAAGTCCTCGACTAACAGTCTTTTGAGGCCTACTCGATTAACTCAAGTTAATTGTGCTTATTTATGACCCTGAAGTAGACCGTTTCATTTGCTTCATATTTGCTAATTTAATTATTTTATTTATTATCAGTCACAAAAAGTAAACAAAATAAATCTTCATCAATCCAATAAGTGATTTCTTTCAGTAATAAACCATCCATCACTCCTAGTGGTTATCTTTGGGAACCCTGAACTAACACAGTTTTGTGCGCTGGGTTAACACTGTTTGGGTTCCATTGATTTACACTACCTCGAGGCTCTCGGTTAATACATCCGGGGACCCGCAAATAAGTCTATTTTTTTTGACCGAGGAGAAGAAAACCTTGCATAGGGACAACTATGGATTCGTGGTACTGTAGGATTCTTACCCACTAAAAACCTCTTCTCTTCTTCATCAACATCCAGATTCTACATATTGCTACTTCTCTAAAATGTCGATTGTCTTATTTGCTGTTACTCATTGGCTTTCACTGCTATTTTCTTTGTTCGCTCTCTCCATTCTTCGCTCATCTTCTTCTTTGGTAGAGAGAACGTCTGTCACGTATCTTATGATTAGTTGCCAATTATCGCTGATATATTGACTTATAATTAAAACAAAGAGTTATTGACCAGAACGTAAATTTATTATATTATATATATTTTAAAATTGTATTTTGAAGTATCTATCGTCCAGTTGACCATTGCCCATTGCCCAGTTATTGCTTACACCTTATCATTATTTGGGTGTCCTTAATTAACACTGTTTGAGGCTTCTGGATTGACACTGTTTCAGTCCTATTTAATTAGCCAAAGATTTGGTAAGTTCTTTTTTACTTGTTAACAGCTTCTTCTTGGTATGAAACAGAACTTCCTTATATGATGCGAAAGGGACGCATAAATACATTGCCTAAATTCGCCCCTATCGGATCCCATACTCATATTTGCAAGAATGTGTTTTATAAGAAATCCCTTTCTATATTTCTTCTTTTTACATCACCATTTTTGTTACTGAGTCTATGAAGTGACAAATTCGGTTGTTTTGGTTCGGTGCTCTATAGGATTTATTTATTTGAATGTTTATATGTATGTTAAGTTGTCTATACTATTTTATATTAAAATTATTTTAGTCAAAAATATATTCATAAATCAACATTTTCAAATGTATTGCTACAAACTTATATCAGACAATCATGCAAAGCGCATTTATGAATTTTCTTATATGATGTTCTATACTTAATATAGATTTATTCTATTCATATAGTTCAAAAACAGAATATTGTCTTTTTTGCAAGACAAATTATTTGATTTTTCACATACGTCGTACATATTTTTACTCCAATTCTTTTTTACATGACTAACAACAACAAAAAAAACAAAAAATTAAACAAGTTAAATAAAAAATATTTGTTCAAAAATAGATAACCCTGATTAGCAAGCCCTAATCAGTTTTGCCAGGAAAAGGGGATTACGCTATACATGGACACAACTTCTGATAAAAATATGAATTAAACAGAAATTTCAAAACTACATCTGTTCTTCATACCTGACGTAGAGAATGTGAATATACAAATTAAGGATTTTGAAAATCAGCAAACCGTTTAGTGTGGTATTACGAAACATGCACTTTTCATACAAAGATGATGACATAAAAAGGAATTGATTAGTTTGAATACATTGTAACATATATTATAAATATTTGTTTGACTAATGACAAAGCAAAAATGTTATCAATGTTCTTCATCGACTTGAAGCAACAAAATAACAATAAACTCCATCATATAATTTCATTTTTAGCCTCACCTAAAGCAAAGATAATACCATAATATCTCTGTTGCTCGTGATACTGACACATCAAGAATTATTGTTCAAAACAACTAAGGTGCGTAAAATTTGGGTAAAACCGACTAAGTAACGACTGTCCAAAGTCTTCAAATATACCAGCAACATGTGCGCTATGTTAAGGTAGCCACTTATGAAACTATAAACGATGCACAGTCTACAAATAACTCTTAGATCGAACTAATTGCCAACATTACCTGTACTCAATATTTATCGGAAAAAGTTTAATATAAATTGACACCAGATCCTATGGAATGCTACCAAATAATGGAAGTATCAAAAAAACACCAATTGGCAAACAAGGTAGTAATAGAGAAAGTAGCGAGAAGGACAGACTGGAATTGATTGCCGATCATCTCGTTAAAGTTTTCTAACAAATCCCGTCATAACTAGTTGAGAAGGATGATTGCAGGATAACGCATTTCCTTAATGATAGAGTGTGGATTAAAGTATGTCCACCTTTGTTGATGATTCTAGCAAACATGTCCATCTGCTACGTTAATTAGTTGTTATCGACTACCAAATATCCAAGTACCTTGGAATGCACATAGATTGACAGGAATAAGTATATTGCAACAAGTTTAATATAAATTGACACCACATCCTATGGAATGATACCAAATAATGGAAGTATCAAAAAACACCAATTCGCAAACAAGGTAGTAATAGAGAAAGTAGCGAGAAGGACAGACCGGAATTGATTGCCGATCATCTCGTTAAAGTTTTCTAACAAATCCCGTCATAACTAGTTGAGAAGGATGATTGCAGGATAACGCATTTCCTTAATTCCCTAAGTGTTCATTCCAAATGTCGCTTCAAAAGCTCCACTTAAGGTGAAGAAAGTTGAATGAATGATAGAGTGTGGATTAAAGTATGTCCACCTTTGTTGATGATTCTAGCAAACATGTCCATCTGCTACATTAATTAGTTGTTATCTATTACCAAATATCCAAGTACCTTGGAATGCACTTAGATTGACAGAAATAAGTATATTGCAACCAAGTGAAAATTGATAACAGAATTTTACGTTTAAAAACTCATGTATCTCTACAGAAAATAAAATTCTATAGAATTAAAAACCCATATGGACTTTTGATATCTAACTTTGGAGATCTGCCTGCAACACGAGCATCAAAATAAAAATATGTGTGCATAAAAAAGAAGTATAATTTCTAAAATTTTATATTAATTATTTGTATCTAAAATATTATATAAAATAGTTAATAAATAATTTCGCTTTACCTTTTACACCAATATTTGTGTGTTCGATGTAATAGTTTTTTTGTCTTATATTTTACAATCTGTCCGTGTGGACATTCAGTAAATCTGGTGTGACATCTAATCTGTTGACATTTTTTATTTATTTTTTAGATAAATTTTCCCAATGGAAGTTTTACCTATTTGGCTTGGCTGGGATTTGAACCCGAACTCACAATATAGTGAGGTGGCGACTCTAACCATTCAGCTATGAGTCGCCAATGTAATAGTAAAGTTGTAGATAAAATATATATGCTAGGTTTGTATAATTCCTTACTTATCTAAAAATTACTAACATATGAATTTTATCTACTAACATAAAGAAAACGCATAAAGCCTACAAAATATTTATTTCGTTCATACATACAATTAGTAAACAAAATAAATATAATTAAAATAATAATTAATTTTAGTACTTAATTAGTAACAAACATAAGATTTTCGAATTTAAATATTTATATTTGTTATATTTTGAATTTTCTTTTCATTCTTTTATTATTAACCTTGTCTCACAATGAATATGATCTATTAAAGTATTAAGCTCAGAAATATCAGAAATAAAAAAAAATCATTAATTTAGTGTAATATTTTATTTTAGGAATACTTTTGTAATGTTGAAAATTAAGAGTAATTGCTTTTCTTACTCCAGCCTATAAAAATATTTTATAATCACTAGTTTTACTGCCCCATCATGAATGACCAAGAACGAAAATAGTGTATATTTATTAAATAAACATATAATAATAAATTAAAGAAATTAAAAAATTGCCCACATCTTTTATATTGTGTTATGTAATAATTAATAATTAATCTTTGACACTAATTTAAAGATGATTAAATAAGAAAATATATTTTTACACTCCCACGACGATTTATTATTATGGATTTAATAAACATATTTACAATTGTTTTTACAGAAGTGCATTAAAAAATAAAAAATATCTTAATAAGATCAACAGAAGCTTTAATAACTGTACAATAAGTTAAAATAAGTAAAGGTTGTAAAAATAAGTTAAAGGTTGAAGAAAATGAGTGAACATCTCCTTCCTTTATGCAAATAACAACGACTTCATCCGCATTCCACAGCTGTAATTCGTATAAATCAGGGAAACATTATTATGTAACCTAATAGGCTGTGGGAACTGCCAGGTAAACGAAATGCTATATAATGTTTTGTGTTTCTTGTTTCAATTGAAAATTGCTTGCTCAGTTGCAAAATGAGATTCTCTGCACAAAGAGTAGCTTTAATCTATAAGAAAATACGCAGTTCTAATTGTGTCGTGGAATTGCAGATATAAACGCAAGCAAACAATTCTGATGAGTTGCCGGAGACGAGTGGAAATCTTTTTAAAATATTTAGTGATAAAGTTAGTGATATTTTGTGAATAATTCAGGTATTTAAATTATTATTTATTAGATTACAAATAATTAATAATTAATAAAATAAGAAATGATGTATTAATTATATATAAATTATTATGTAAATTAATTTAGTATACAAATCCAAATAAAAACAATCATCTTTTTATCCAAATGATATTAAAGATTTATTTAATTGTTATATAATTTATTTCATTTAGATATTTTATAATTATTGTATATAATTATAACATTCTGAAACTATTAATATTATTGTTAATTATTTTTTTATAAAACGAATATATAAAGACATAAATACTAATAAAAAATAAAATAAAACAGGTATACATTTTTACTCAAAAAATCTGCTAATTATGTAGATATTATATGTTAAATTAAAAATATGTGAAAAATGTAGGCAAATAAAGTCCAATCTAAGATGATTACAATAATTACTTTTACATCTATTCGTATCGCGTTGGTTTTGTAAATACAATCACTACTTGTTTGCAATATTTTATGAATCTAAACTTTATTTCTATTATAAAGAGTTACAATTTATTACGCAATGATTTACTTGTATTATTTTTATGAATAGTATAAATTATTAAATAAAATATGTTTCCTGAAATTGGTAATATTAAACAACTTAAGAAAATAAATATTTTTAACGAATACTGATAATTGTTACAATAATTTATATAATTTTTATTTCATTTTATTCTATTTCTAACTCTTTTATATTAGTTGCAATTAACAATATTATTTATATTTAGTCTTATTTATACCTTGCAAATTGTCAATTGAAAAATCTATTTTATACTATTTAAATTTTGTACAATTTATTCAAAGATAATAACTTTTATTGTAACATTTTTTCTTAAAGAATAATTATATTTCGTTTGGAAAGTTTGTTATATTATTAATAATTGATGCATATTCAAAATGTGACACTTCAACCTTTTTTGGAAAAAGTTTTGTTCCGATCATATGATCAGGGTTAATTCAGTACCAATTTCAAAATGGATTATAATAATGTGTATTTTATATTTTTATGAAATAACTCTCCGAAAGTGATTAGAGCAGATGATTTCAGCATTAAAACCAGCAGAATGTCTGCTAATAATAATAAAGAAATCAATTTGACGCACAACAATTACAAAGTTTTTATAAGTTTCTTTGAATACCCAATAAAATTGTTTAAACAAAGATGTATTATTCCACACCACTTGCTGTATTCTCGACTTTTTTGCAAAATTTAATTTTCATTTTATTTCAGTCGGCATAAAAGTTTTTTTACGAAAAACCTTATAAATTTTGGAAGGGTGGAATATTTAAGTTTCGTGATAGTTGAAGAAAAGTGTATTAATCCAAGTGGTGCATACATAAATAAAAAAATTATTTATACATTGATAAATGACAGTTTTGATTTAATAATTGATTTGATTATGTATATTTACAATTCCAATTATACAAAATGTTACGTCTTATGATTATAAATAAATTAAATAAATAAGATTTTCGAAGCAGAGAATGGAATGTATTGTTTATATAAATATTAATGTGTGCTAATGATTGAAATAAATTAATCAGTAGGTATTTAATTGTATTTATTCTCAACTTTTGTGATGTCAGGTATCTACTTCAATTATGGTAGTTTATTGTTCTTTTATAAAAAAAAAACGATTTAAAAACATTTATTTTTAAGTCAGTTGCATGTGAGGTGAAATAACAAAAATATATTTGCATGTATCAACACGAATTGCTTAAAAAACAACATGGAAAAATGTTTGCAATTTATAAGAACAATAAATCAATCCACTTGAAGAATGTGCCAGCAATAAAAAAGAAGCTCGCATTAATCGTCTAAATAAAGAGCAAATACGACAATAGATAATGGCAAATAAGTAATTGCAGATAAAGTCATTATAAACAATGTATCCAATACATATTTATGGTGAACTATTTTTAAAATGAGTTTAACATTTTAATTGCCGTTTCGCTCTTAACAACATAACAATTCGCAGAGCATTTGCCGCAACAATACCAAAAATAACTCGACTTACATAACAATTTCCGAGCCGAGCACGTTGTAATTATATGTGACATATGAAAGATAGTAGTAACTTCATCAATTCTGCACTTCGATAATAATGAAATTGATATTAAGAAGAAAGAGCGACGCATGCGTCTGCACTTGTTCACAGTCACCAATATTAAGTATCATTTAGTTGGTGTTCAGTCATCGCTCGGTCGGCTATTCGGGAACGTGGAATTCGCCGACTTCCATTTGAAAGTTGATCGATGGATTTGCTTCGATTTGCTCTCTTGAGAATTGCGAATCGGACGTGCGGATATGCCGAAAACCGAGCGAAATAATTCAAATAGAGGCGATGCCTTTATTGTATGTTGTCCACATACATTTTTCAAACGCGCTCCTTAACACTCTCATTTAATTTAAGTGAATTTAATGGACCACTTGACTAGTCCAATAAATATAAAAAAGATTTCATTAATTCTATTAGCGTGCTTCAATGTGCAGATGAACTGGACCGAAAGATGAAGTAACCTACTCTGTGTGCAGTGATTTCGAAATACATATTAATTGGAGCAATAAATTAAAATGTCCGTTTAAGTTAATATCCTATATAATTAAGTAGTTAAACACAAGAAGAGAAATAATAAGAAATATAAGTTTTTTTCATCTATTATTATAATTTTAGTTTTGAAAGTATATTTTTAATTGAAACAAAACACGTGCACGAGGTTTGCGCGGATTAATCAATTAATGGAATGTCGACTGAAAGTACTGTTCCGATAATTATCGGCTGTTGTATAACTTGAAGGAAAATTGTTGTTCATTTACTGAATACAACAGTTGTGATATATAATTTAGTGTCTTTAGAGTGTTCATTATTTCGCGCAGATAGTGTGTTGATGATAAGGAACTTTCAATGGACGAAAAATGTATCAGGAGTAAGTATTTTCAAACCATTCATAACTACCATATATAAATTTATAAACATTTTCAATTAAAAAAATAAATCATCGGAATATTATTGATTATATAACTAATTTTACAACAGTAATTCTTAATTTATAAACTAAATCCTACTTAAGTAAGTTAGTTACAATAACATCTCTGTGATTCAAATATCTAAGCTTTAACTAAATATTTGCAAAAATTGTTTTACTTAAGATAAATAGCATATATTATTGGTAAGATATGACCACTTCAAACCCCAAAAGCTTTAATTTAATTATGCAAGTAATTTTACAACAGTGATTCTTAATTTATAAACTAAATCCTACTTAAGTAAGTTAGTTATAATAACATCTCAGCTTTAATTTATTTATGCAACTAATTTTAGAACAGTGATTCTTAATTTATAAACTAAATTCTACTTAAGTAAGTTAGTTACAATAACATCTCAGTGATTGAAATATTTAAGCTTTAACTAAATATTTACAAAAATTGCTTTGCTTAAGATGAATACAATATATTATTGGTAAGTTATGACCACTTCAATAATTTTATTAGCTAGTTTTGACCACATTTTTTAGTGCCAATTAACATGATCATATGTTTAGAAAAAAGCCAGTTTTAAATAATATGTTTTACTGCACATAAACTTTTAAATATAATTAACAAACCACAAAAGTACTTACTAAAAAAAAGTATAATTCCAACAATAAAATACGATTTCCAACAAAATAAAAATAACATAGAATAATATATTATATTTCATAAAAGTATTATAATAATAATGATATATTTTTTGGTTTCATATTCTTGAAATAATAATTTTCATGTATTATATTTCATTTTGTTCAAAAAATAAATGCGTATTTAGAATAATTTAGTATTTTCCTTAACATAAAAAACATCTTAGATATTCATGTTCTTCTCTCATCTAAATACAATAATTGCAAACATATGTTATTGAAATTGCCATGATTCAAGAAGAAAACATGTTATCAAACTATTTACATGACGTAGTTACATCAATTGCTGCACGTAACTGGTGAGAATTGATAATAAAATTTATGTAACGTTGCTATTCCATGACGTGTTGTTGACGTTTTTATAATAGAAATCGTACATGCATTAGTTATCTCAAATGTAAGAATATTTAATATTCAAAAGAGATATTTTTAATATAAATTATAAATGATTTTTTGTGCATACATAAATATATTAACACATTATTAAAATTATTGTAGTAATAAAATATAAATTATGAATGGAAGAGCATTACTCTTAAAAATATAAATAAAATCATAATTATTATATAACAGTCATAACATAAAAACAATTTTAAATTAAAATATATTCATATAATCATAATAAAATTAAATTGATCAGCTCTTACAAAAATAAAACATAGTTTTCTATCTTGCTAAAACTAAAAAATATATTTAATTTAAATATTTTTATTTTCCATAATGATTAATTTAGAAGAAAATCATTTTTTTGTATTCTTTTTTCTGAGCTACATTAATGAATTTTCTGAAAATAATTATTATTCAATTCAACCATAATTATGCTACAGAAAAAACTTTATTTTTTAAATAATTTTATGAAACTATTTTTCTAACTAAAAAAAAGTTACATAGAAACTGTAGTTGTTCAGTGGAAATTGTTATTACATTAATTGCATATCTAACTTAAAATGTATTTGAGTCAGCTATAAATAATACTTTTATTTCCAGTAAAAAAAAGAAACACAAGCAGCATTAAAACCAAAATGACATGAAAAAAATGCAATTAGTTTAACTATACAACATTTTAATGTAATTCAGTAAGTTTTTGCAATAGTTATTAATAGTTACAATTATTATAATGAGTTTATTTAATTTTTGTTTACTTTTTGTGTGAATTATAATTATTATAAAATAAATTATATTTTTGTTTAAAATCTCCATAATTAGTTTGATAACATTTAATTGATAAATACTATAATTCATTTTATGATAAATAAATAAAAATATTGAAGCAAAAATTTGAAAATATTAAGACAGAAATATTTTGCATATTTAATAATTACAAATCAATTATTAAAGTATTAACTTATTATTATTGTGTTACCTCTGTTATAAATAATAACTATTAAAAATGTCATTAATTAAATAAGTGACTAAAATATATGATTACTAAATAAAATTATATATAAAGTCCTCTCTAGAAATAGATTTAATTGTATTTACTGCTTGAAGTGCGGAATGACTGCACCATGTACGAATTTATATTTAATATCCTTGGTAATTAATCTTCCTAAATATATTTTCAGATTTTAATAACTTCAAACGTCCAACCAAATATATGAAATATAAACTATATACTGGTTTTTATTTATTATAAAATAAATGTAAAAATAACTAATATTCACTAAACAATGTATGATTTTTTTAAAGTATTTAATTTTAATAAATAAGCGGCCATTATTAAAACACAATTATCTCCGGTAAATGTATATTCACTGTATTGCCTTAGGTTTTTCAGGTTTATTTTGATTGTTTATTAAAAATACATATAAATAATTTTCAATTATACCTGCGTTTACATTCGTAGTTTTTCCTAATTTTCAAAGGTATTATACGTGATAATAATATACATTTATCGGAAAATATATACACTATTCCGAATATGTTTTGTCAATGCTTCTTTTTGTAGAAATAAATAAGTAATTAAACAATAATAAATAAAGATAAATTTACAATTTTTATTTTGTAGTAATTTATAAAAAAAAATGTTAGATTTTTCTGTAATAAAAAAATATTTTATCAAAATTGCTTTCTGCACAAAAATAAAGAATTAATTTATAACCACGTTAAAAATGTAGCATAAATATGTTCATAAATAGTAAAAAATAATAGAGAGAAATGTTTATTTTTATATAATTATAAAAGTTTGCTTTTTTATCTAATTATTAATAATTACCAGTAAATATAATAATTGAAATTTATTATTTATATTTACCAAAAGGCGTGAATATTACTAAAAATTGTTATAACATATACATCTATATTGAATTTAATTCAAACTAAATTAATATTGTAAATTAAAACAATATAAGACAAAAAAAATATAAATATAATAAACAATAAAAAAAATATAAAAATTATTAAATAAATAATAAAAACAATTACTTTTCATTTTTAATTAAAAAGATTTGAAAGTAAATGATTCATTTGTGTACGCTATTGAAAGTTTCACTGTAAGGTTACCATAATAAATTAGAATCAGCTACGTAAGTGGAGGAGGTGGTGCAATTGACGAATTATTTATAAATAAACACGTTACGAAATGAAATAATAAATAACTACACGATTATTGCTCGGTTTTAAAGAGAAATATTGACATTTACTTCTTATAAATATTAAATTATTTATATTGCATTGAATGCATTCACAATCTACCATACTCTTGCTTTATGTGGATATTCAATTCATATAGTGAAGAATTCAACCAAAATATGATCAGAAGTAGATAATCATTAGATAGTCCTAGGAGAGTTAACTCAAGTCCTTGAACTGATTGATGCATGTCTGAAGGTTCTTCAATAAATCTGTTTGAAGACCGAATTCATATATTAAATTTTCATTAATTAAATATAAATAATTCATTTAATAATTATTTCATCATATGAAAACAATGTTTAAGTCTTCATTGCTAGTTACAATTCAGTTTAAACTTCAATTTCAAATTATTTAATTGTTATAACAGAATTTGGATTTTACTACTAACATTTGTCATCTACGTAATGTATGTATTTGATGTCATAATTGATTTGAATTAGGTTGTCTCAAAATAAAAATATGAACCTTATAGTTATTTATTTTTATAAAATACAAATTTATATTCATTCTAATAAATTTCTAAATATAATTTTTAATTCATAAAATAATAATTCATATTGTATTTGTAATTCCAAATATGTTCCCAATTCACATATATATTACAACAATTAAAGTCAACCAATAATTTTAATTTTTATATGTACCCATTCGTCATTTAAAAACATATTTTCGTTTTGTATTTTTGCCAAACAGAAAACTGTCAACAATAATAAAATCTTTTGATTCTTTCGTTATAAATGCAACTATATCTTTCTATTCTATTTTGCATTTTAAAAGAGTCTATTTTAAGCAATAATATTTACCCATTCCTCAATTTCTGACTTTTTTTAGAAATCATCAAAAATCCTTACGTATTCTTTAAAACTTAAGATAAGAATCCATCATTGAGATTTATATTAAAGGAGCAAATGGAGTACTTTTAGTGTAATGTTTCAAAATGTATGTCTAGTTTTTTTTTCTACCAAAACTAATAATAAAAATAAACCATAAATGCATAAGTTTGTATAGCAAAATTGATACTATAATCAAATTAATGCCCTAGGTCAAAACTTCTACAGTTTGTACAAACATGCAACGCACTTTGATAATGAAATGTATTTTCGAAATATCTCTTACCCATTCAGATAACCAAAAAAAGGACATTATTGATTCTCGTGAAAAATAGGCGTTTATCTCTGATATTTTTATATTTTCATAATGGCTAATACTTGCAGATTATATTAATTGCATCATCTGTTGGGTTCTTATCCGACAACGCTTTTAATAAACGAGATAAATGGTGCAACCAATTACAATCGTTATTATATTGTGACATGTGGATTTCTGCGTCAAAGATTATTTATGTTTGCTTATTATGATGTACATTTTACAATGAAACCATTATTAACATGCAAACAATGATTAATTATAACTGGCACACGGTGCTGAAAGGCTATAGTTTTTCTGTGAAAGTTCATTTTATAAATAAGTTATCATTAGTAAATGGAATTGCGCATTTTTTTATTGTGTTTTGATGTGTCATCTGTCTTTCTATGACGTATGTTTTTTTTGAAAGTACTGGTTTCGGGGTGCA
Organism: Nicrophorus investigator; assembly: GCA_963457615.1. Classification (NCBI taxonomy): domain Eukaryota; kingdom Metazoa; phylum Arthropoda; class Insecta; order Coleoptera; family Silphidae; genus Nicrophorus; species Nicrophorus investigator. The sequence goes on along the minus strand of OY735140.1, from coordinate 21,062,701 downwards.
AATACTGTCTCTTAGTGCTACTGATCTCTTTATATATATACACAAAGCAGAACTGTAAATACTCATATAACCTGTATTATATATTGTTTGCCGTTTGCTGTGCGAGCGCATTTATGAAAGTGACGAGAAAGTATCATGGACTGTACAAGGTGTTGTTTATCAGCGATCATAATCTTATCTGGAGAGAAGACAACTTAACATCACAAATGTTGACAGACATCATTATAAAACTGTAAAGCATCGTGATAACAGGGTTGTTCAGTTAATTGTCACTAGGTAAGTTCTCGAAAATAAATTTCTAAACCATCTCATATTAAAGGAGGTCGATGTTCTTATAACTGTGTATTCCTTATTCATCTATGCTTTTATTTGCAAATTATGAAACGTGCTTATAAATAATTACATTCAACAATAATTACGCTTGTATAAATTTATTTCCTTTTATATTTCAATTTTACTACTGGTTATCAATTTTTGTTTTCTTTTTTGATATCATTGTAGTGTTTTTCCGGTGGGTGTTTCTAACAGGTTCAAGTTTCTGACGGTCGGTCAGTTCATTTGCGTCATCGGATTGCGGTTTGAATAAAATTTTACTGACTGTGATATTTATGGTCCGTTATATAATGCACCTTCAGAATAACAATTCGCCGTGCAAAAAAAAAGGTTGTCACAATGTTTCAGTTTCTTTTTTTCAGCCTTTTTAGTTTTGGTACGCATAATGTTTCTACGTTTAGTGCCGTGAATGTGTAATGATGCACTTTGCATATATTATAGGAATAGCGAAACTAAAATGGTAACGGTTGTGCAATGCGGTTCAGCACTTATTCTAAAATTAGACGTTATAATTTACTTTTTGACTTACTTAAACAAAACAAATTTAATTATCCGTTAACTCGTAGATAAGAATGCTAATACGTTTTACATTTATATATTTTTTATATTAATATGATCAACATTCATTTTTAATTGTTCAACATTAAGAAAATCCCAGAACTTCAGCTTATTGTCTTATTTATATTATATACAATAGATTTCTGTACTACTAGTAACAAAAACATTTACATTATGTTGGAATATATGGGCGAAATTACAAATAATTAAAATTAACTTGAAAATCGAATATTTTGTAATTCGTTAATTTTATATTATTTAAAGGGCGTTATAATATCATGCACTATTTGAATCCGGACTAATCGAGAACTTTAAAGCGTCATAAAAATAAATAGCGCAAAAAGATAATTGATTGCAAAAATTCTGTGTTCTATTTTTTTTGATTATTATTATATAAATACGTTTTAATTTTTATTCTATGTAAGTGTAACCGTTTCAATAAATATTATTATTACATATTACTGTAACTTAAGTGTTTATCATACAAAAAGAGCACATTATTTTGTAATGTGATTACCTGAAGGTTAAATAAGTTAAAACTTATGAAGCATCCGTTATTTATGTAATCGGTTGTTTATCATAGTGGCTGTTACAGTGATTACTCAATTTAGATTTAAAGCAATGGCGCAATTGTCTTTAACAATGTTCATATGAAATCCTCGATTAGCCTTCCTTTGTACAAACTGACTTTTTTTAAACAGAAAGAGAAAGTTTATCTAAAATTTATGAATTCACGAAAATTAGAAATAATCATACATTTTGTTGCGCTTTCTTGTATGTAAGGGATGAAAGTTACAACTAATAATACCCTCCGTCATGATCTACTTAACTGGTAGCTAAGATTATTTTGTGAGCGAATAAAAACTTTTTAAGAAAGAATAAGTTGACCACTACTGCCACTCTATAGAGTCTGTCCGAAATTAAAGATCAAATTATTAAATATGGAATAAATATACATAACTGAAACAGATAATCAATATCAACATAAACAATAATCATAAAGTTACCAATAAATAGCGTATACCATAGATGCACGATTAAAATATGAATATTAAATAATATATCATTAAAATTAATAAATTAATTGAGAATATAACTAATTAAATACTTGCTTGTACCTTAAATGGTTTGAAAGTAAATATATAAATAAATAAATATTAAATATAACAGGGACATACATGTAAATATAATTTTATGGAGCAGGGACCTATCAGCTCTTATCATAGTATGGAGAGTCTGGTATATGTGGCTTAGTAAAAGATTTAAATTTGGCGCCGTTTTTTATATACTGTCATATGTGCCATCTGTTAATCTTACTATTAGTAAACATGGAATACTACACGAAATAACAACGTGTTTTTATTGTTAAATAATAAATTTAAAAAGGTGAATGTTTTATAGTTCATAAATTTATTTTTAGTGGAAATAAAGGTCCAAATGCGTTCTCAATTCGAATATTAATTATAATATTTATAAAGACGAAACTCGTTTTGTTTTGGATTATAACACATTGAGTGAACATTTTCTCGAAAACATGAAACATTTCAAGAAGCAGCAGTTTCTAAAGTAAAGGCACGAAAAATTTACGAAAAATGAAATATATATGTTTTAAAAAATATTGGAAATCTGGAAATGACCACCCCTTATCACATATGAATGTTTTTGTAAAACCCGTTCGTTCATATAAATTGAAACAAGGGGAAGAAACACCAAGATTATATATTTCAAAAGGAAACGTTTAGAAATGTCTTACAGCGAATATTCACGAAAAACTAACTCCTACAAGATCTCACAAAAATATTATTAATGAGCAAGCACATTAAAGACAGATAGATGTTCACTGTTTAAAAGAGATATAACCATTTTCTTGAAAATCACTGTCAAACTTGAATAAATTTTATTGAAGCTTCGAAAAAGTGTCTTCACATTTTTGAATATATCTCGAAAGTATAAACGACAAATTTATTAATAAGCACGCAAATTAAAGACAGATGTTCACGATTTAAAACAAATGTATTGATATTACTATAGCTTTTGTCATTTTCTTGCAATTCACTTTCAAACTTGAATAAAATTTATTGAAGCTTTGTAAAAGCAGTGTCTTCACATTTTTGCTTATATCTCAAGAAGTATGAATGACAAATTTATTAATGACCACGCAAATTAAAGACAGATGTTCACTGTTTAAAACAGATATTTTGATATTAGTATAGTATTTTAAATATTATCAGTTTTCTAATAAATAATGCGTTTAATTATAAAAAAAACAAATCGGATTGTCTTAATGAGATATCATATACATTAATATAATATCTTTTAATGAAAGACTTTTGGATGATAACTCTTTGTATTAGACAACGTTGGTTGTTGATACCTTTCGTCATTGCATTATTTGTTATATAATGTAATGAGCACAAATTAAATATTTGGCCATGCTCAAAATTTTCTTGTAGCAGCCCTACATAATGATAATTTAAAGTACAATCCGATAATATACAGATAAGTAAAATAAGTATATTAACTTGTTCAAGTGGAGTTATTGGAGTTATATCAATCTGATTTTGCCTATGGATTTATTTTCTTTATGGATATGTTAGTTGATCATGTAACCTGTTGCCACTAACTTATTGACTGACTTTACGATGCTTATTAATAGAATTAACTATAATTAAAAAAGAGACATTTTAAACAGTAAACAAATACTTTATAATACCACGTAAGAATGCGGATCTACATTTACGTAAATAAAAGTACATTTATTTTATTTATAATAACAGTTAGTAATTTTAGACAAAATTATGTTCATTCATATTTTATCATTCATATTCTTATAATCGCTTTGATAAAAAAAATATTACAAAAAATACACATGAAGAAAAAAATTAAGTCTGAAGAATAAAATAATATCCGTATTTTTGTAAATGGATCAATTTTAGTATAAAAACAAGAGAAATACAGAAATTAAGTTATTTAATTAGTTCTATTTTACAATCACAATGTTCAATAATCAAACTTATATAATGAAGGGTATGAACTAATAATTATATTTATTGCAGCAGATACAGAACCAGATAACAACTAAAAAAAAAATTTATTCAAGAATAATAATAGAGATACAAAAAAAAAGTATAACTGCTACTTATTGGACTATTGATGTATTTAATGTATTTAAATAAATTGGCTTAAATTATACTTTATTATATTCGGTTTTGCTTAGTGCAATTCTATAAATAACGTTCGAATTAAGTTAAGTTAATTTAGATATAAAATGGACTTATTTGCATATTACGTTGTAAATATATATTCTATATGCGGTGAGCTTGCTCAAGAATCGAATGCAATAAAACTTAAAAAAAAATATAATCCTGAAGACGATTACGAGTGTCGGCTCTGCCCAATGTGCGTCATTGCATTTTTTTTACCGTCGGTATGAGTAACGAATTCTTGGAGCCGAATTTAAAGATATTTAACCTTGAAGGACGTCTTTTCTTATTCAGTTTATTCAAACAAATATTATCACCACCGTTCTCAATCTCTAACGTGCATTAATTGAATCTACAGACAGCTATTTTAATCTATTGAGCATTATTGTAGTGTAATTAAATATCTGTGTTATTTTAAATATGTTTATTCTCTTAAATGTAGATGTTAATGTATTGTATTTACATAATGACACTAAACACTTATTTTGTTGTTGTATCGTGTATAAAAAAATGTTTATCTATTTTTTGTAAATACATTTCCTTGAATTTAATACATTTATTTATATATATAGAATTACAAGTGTAAACCTATCAATTATAAAAATATAATAATGGTTACATTTAAATTATTCTAATATACCTTCTTGGAATTTTCAGTGGAAATAAAGTTCCAAATGCGTCCTCAATTCGAATACTAATTATAATATTTATAAAGACGAAACTAGTTTAATTTTGGTTTAATTTAAGACATTGAGTGGACATTTTCTCGAAAAAAAATGAAACATTTCAAGAAGCAGTAGTTTTCAATGTGAAGACACGAAAAATATACGAAGGAAATATATATGTTGGAAATTACAAGTGTAAACCTATAAATTATAAAAATATAATAATGGTTATATGATTGTTTTGGTTTTACTTATTTGTAAATCTCGTAGTCATGTGGACTAAATGACTATTGAAAGAAGGAGTGTACAAAGTATGTTTTCAAATTCTGCAATATTTATTATATGTTATCATTAAATTGATAGTATATATGCATGATTATGCAACTAATATTAAGGTTGCACTTTTGAATAATGATCATTAATATAATTAAAATTGAGTTACTTAAGCCTTATTAAGTCTATTATATGAGTGTTAATTAACTCAAACACATTTGATTTTCCATAAATTTTATTTTTTGTAATTATACCTTTGATCGTAATTGTATTATTTAAAGGTGTAATAGGTTTTATTTATAATTAAAAAAATAAAAGATAGTTAAAATAATGTAGTTTGAATACTGGTTATGAAATTAACTGAAAATATTCTATATTAATTTTTACTATTGTTTGTATTTTAACTAAATAAGTTATACATCCTTGCCGTTTGGAATTATTGCAATCAAAAACCAGACTTTCGATTTAAGTAATTATTTTTACTATCAAATAACAATACATAACATTTTGGAGTCCGTTGAAAACTTTCACTTTTTAAGCCTGTTTTTGTAATTAAATTATGTAATATAAAAATAAAACACTGTTTTTAACAACATCTTTTAACCCATTATATTTATACAAATATGCAGTGACGGCCCGTGATAATATTATAGAAGCAGGTGCGGTCAGGAGCCAAAAATAACTTATTTTTATTATATTTATATAAAGAGTTCATTGATTTATTTTGTAAGTCAATAAATATAAGAAAAAACATAAATTATTTTTACAAAGTAAACACATAACATTTGTTTTAATAAATATTCTGCTTTCCTTCTTTTATAGGATATTTTTTTAAGGAAACTGTAATTTTTTAATAATCCTTACAATTGTACGGCTAGAACATTCAACATATGTTTTAATATATTATACAGTTTTGCATAAGCTGTAGTGACAGGTCTCACCAGATTATTGTCTTATAAAAATTGTTGACTATTTTTTATGTAACATTTAATTCTGATACGAACCTGTAATATATTATGGGTTCTCTGAAAAATATTGTGTACTGAAATTCACTTATTAAAAAATGATTTCAAGATAATTAAGCTTAAACTGACGTTAATTATTTTATAAAAATTGTTGAGTGTAATACTAGTATTTTCTTATATAACATTTAATTTTGATACCAATTTGTAATATTTATAACGCGTTTTTTGTAAAAATGTTGTCTGTTGAAATTCAAATGTCTATAATTAAAAAAATGATTTCAAAATATCAAAGTTGAATCTGACACTAATTATTTTATAGAAATTGTTTAGTAATACTACTATTTTCTTATATAACATTTAATTTTGATATCAATTTGTAATATTTTTTGGGAAAATGGGAAAAAAATATTTCAAAATATGAAAGTTAAAACTGACACTAATTATTTTATAAAAACTGATGAGTGTAATACTAGTATTTTCTTATATAAAATTTAATTTTGATACCAATTTGTAATATTTATAATGCGTTCTATGGGGAAATGTTGTCTGTTGAAATTCAAATATCTTTAATTAAAAAAAATATTTCAAAATATCAAAGTTGAATCTGACACCAATTATTTTATAAATTTTTTTGAGTGTATTACTAGTATTTTCTTATATAACATTAAATTTGCATACCAATTTGTGATATTTCTAATGCGTTCTTTAAGAAAATGTCTGTTGAAATTCAAATGTCTACAAATGAAAATATGATTTCAAAATATCGAAGTTGAATCTGTCACTAATTTCACTAATTGTTTTGTCACAGGCTTTAGCATTTTGTATCAGTAAATAAAACATTTACATATAATGAGAATAGAAACGTACTAGGAAAAAAAACATTTTCAAATATCTAAAATATATTCGAAAACATATATTTTTCTAAATGGTTTTTTTTTTATTGGAACCATATATGACTTTTATTATGACATTGTAGGTGACATTAAAACGAAATCAACAACCTATGATATCATACCTTATAAGAAGTCTTAAAATAATTTATTGCTTTTTGTTGGTTTATATTTTAATTGAAACTATTAAAATACCATTACATGTTTACTTTTCTCGTGCTTATTGCTTAATAATAATGTTTATAATTAACCAATTATATTGAGTGCAGATTGATAACTTAATTTTCAATTATTGAAGGATGTTTGCACGTGTTTACCATACCACGCGTAAATTATGCAAATTTGAGAACCGATCTAAATGCCGACTTGCAATGTGCTTATTCCAATACCGACATAAATCAGATTTTACTCCCAATAAAACTATTGGAGCTACATTAAAATGCAGTAATCTTGCATTATTTTAAATGCTTTAAAACCATTAATTTTCATTTTACGATTAATTCCAATTAAATGTTTATAGGCGCGCGAGCGTACACAGACCTTTGTCATGTCAATTAATTATAATTTTACCAACCTCACGAATAAACAAATTATATGTAGCGTCGTTCACATTGAAAAAAGTTGCCGAAATGTTTAATGACGTATTGTAGAAAGAATCAATAACATTTATTGATTGATATTCCTGACAATTTACGCATTGCTGTTGTAAGAATAGTAACAACAAAAAACAATAACAGCGGCAGAAAAAAAGAACAGTGGAAATATGCAATAATTGCTATTTGTCACAATTGCGACCAATTAATGTCTTCATTAAACCAACAATATTTTTATTTTCGTACGTAGGTTCCACGCAGTAGCGGATTTAGATGGTTTTTTTTTTATTTCTGCAAGAACTGCCGGAACTATACTTATATTAAAAAATCGATTTATTTATTTTATTGGGAACTAATTTTATATTTTATTGAGGACATACTTTTCAAATGTCATGAGAGCAATTAAATTTCATCGATCTTGGGCCTGTGTAAATTCTTTAAATGTTTCATCATGCAAAAATTCCTCTCACCAATTGGTTTACTTAACATAAATAAATCCATAATGCTATTTTAGTATTAAAAAATAAAGACATAAATTCAGTATTATAATAATGTCAATAACAGTAATGAATAAATGTTTGCGAGACATTAAAAAAAATGGTCTTTGTATTAGAAAATTTAATTAATAAATAATTGGTTTGAAGTATAACTACAAACAAATATAATGGGACTCGGATATATCAAGGAACTCTGTTGTGTACATTACAAAATTATGGTATATAAATTGTAAAATATTGCTTGAATGGTATTTAAATTTACATAAAATGCTGAAAAAATTATGATAACGCAGTTCTATTCGAAGCCTAAAAGTGCTCTAATTAAAGTCACAAATTTACAATACACTAATGTGAAATCGTTTAACTCGTGCTGTTTAGCGCTTACAGTCTAGGAAAGTCTTCAGCGTAAAAAGGCTAGAATAAAATACATTGTGAGTAGTAAGAAATATTAAGAATTATTTGTTGGTAGATATATAAAAAAATATGAAATTCTTTAAAAGTAATTCAATTATTTCCATTCCGGTCCTGTTTTTTTTCATAACTGTTCCAGCGAAACTATCATCTGATAATTATAAATATTAGAGCAAATGGATTAATAAATCAAGGATCAATTGGATAGTGATGTGTCAATCAATTCATTTAAGATCACCAATTGATAACGCATGAATAAATGCGTTAATTTTATTATAGACCAATTCATTTCCATTGTAAATTTCGTTTGATCGGAGCGCAGTTGTTTGAAGATGTAATAATTCAACAAGATGATGAATAAAATACTATAGAAATGTTGAGTGAACGTTCATAAAAAAGAATGAGTATGCAGTGAAAAACAAGGCACGATAATTTGATGTTCACCTTCAGATGTCAGAAAATGATTATGTTTAAGGATCACGGGTGGTCTGAGGGGGCCGGTTGAGGGATTCGCAGCTAATTATTATTACGAGTGTCAAAAATATCTCAATAGATTCATTAATAAATCTCGATATGCGAGTGGTAATTTTGTCCAGTTGATCAGCGCGAATGTTGGTTGTTGGAACGGGAGCTCGCAGTCTGCTCCATTGGTATTGGTTTGCCATAAACACCTAAAAAAGAATTGCTAGTTTCATGTATTTAGGCCAATGATAAACGTTGCAAGGCTACGCCACACGTCGAGATCATTGGAATATAAAGAGACCAACAATGCGATATCTCCTCGCTACGTTACAATTTTATTTTCCGTCGCGTCTTTCTCTCTCTTGCTCCCACAATATTTCGCTATCTTTCTCGGTGTGCATTTTATTGTCCTACAATAACGTCTTTAACTTATAATCTAATTCAACATTGCGACATCTTCCCCTGCGTCATCAGCTTTATTATCACCTGTGCCAAGTATCCATTAACATTTAAAATACTGCTATCTACTAGTTTTGGTTTATTATTTAAAGAACGTTCACTCATATTCCAACAATGAGATCATTTATGTCAAAGGATATTAAAGAAAAAAAGGTCATCTACAAATTGTTCTTTAATGCATTCTTACCTAATATTAATTATAATAGAAATAATAATAATTATTGCAGCAAATATTCAATTATAATTTATGTATATAGTAACAGAGCGAAAAGTTATGGTCAATATTCCATTATAACATTTTTTTATTATAATTATATAAATATTTTTTGAACTGATAAAATAAATAATAATGGACAAAATGTATTATAAAATAATGTTAAATTAATTTTAAAGTATATATTGCTCCTCTTGTGGTACAAATTGCGGGTGCATTACTTACTATTTTACATATTTTTTTTTAAAATTTCTTCTAAAGTTATGAAAGTACATAATTCACTATATTTTATAAACTATGAGTCGAATGATGGTTTATCACTAAATTTTAGAGGTGCAGTGATCTCAAGGTTATCACATCAAGAAGTGATTCACATTATTTGCTTATATAAAGAAGATCTACGATTCATTCGTTTCATTATTATCATCTTTTACGTAACATAGATTTATGTGTTTTCCTAATTTTATGATTTTGTCAGATAGCGGTAATACTTTATTTTAACTAATTATATATGTTTACTCAATTATCAATATGAGGACATCGTTTTTATTTTAATTATTAAGTCTATAAAGATAAAAAAATGGAATAAGATTTTTTTAAACAATATTTCTTTTAGGAATAATAAATCCATGATTTTTTTTACACACATTCTGATTGCTAATTAATAATAGTATAACAAAATTTGATATGATATAAATTCTAAATCATATGATTTCATTCATATATTACCATTGATATCAAAATTGTTCACCTACTATTTTTCGACCTCGAAAATAATTTACTTTCATAAATTTTTCATACAATGTGGTTCCAATAAAAGGTATTGTCAATGTGTTTGTTAATGCATGTTTATGGTCCATGGCCTTTTTAAACTAAAATGAAAAGCGATCTTTTGTTGATAAATTTAAAAAAATAACACAATTGTAATTATTTAAAATTGTTTTCAAGCAATTGCAATATATATCTAAATTATATTTTTTTGTCGCGACTGGAAAATTTTCAAATTAACACGTCCGTTTTTTTTTTCACGTATCTCCACTGTAAATGGTAATTGTGGTTTTTATCTATGAACGTAATAATAATAAACAAATAACAAATATTTGAATTAAGCCACAGCAGTTTTTCAACGACCGTTGAATGTATAACGATTTGGTTATTTTTAGCTCATGGTGTTAATAAATCTTTACCATAATCTTTCCAGATAAGAATAAGCTTTTATTCTTTTGATAGAAATATCTACAATTTAAAAAAAGATAAAGTCAACGTTTTTTAATTGCATTGATTTATAATTGAATAACAAAAATAATATGTAATTTTACATTATTGTGATAAGTTTATGAAAATTAATATATTTTTGATAAGTTTCGTAAATATTAAATATTGAAAACATAATGAATAAGTAAAATTATATATATTTATACATTTTATAGATATAAAGTATTGCACAACGCATTGTCGTCACAAGTGTCAAAAGTTCAAAGTGTTGCTCAATATTTTCTGCAATGCAAAATTCTGAAGTATTGGAATTTTCAATAAACATATTGATATTTTAATAGCTTTAAACTGGATTTATTGATATTACGATCAAATTAAATTGAAGGAAATAATTAGTATAAACAAATCATTGAACTACTTCCGACATTGATAACAAAAATCATATTATTTTTTTCAGAAACATAACTTTATTTAGAAATATATACTATTTTTAATTACGTTCTTGATTGATTTTTTAATATTATATTTAATGAAGATGTTTTGTTTGAAAAAATACAATAAATGAGTCTAATTAAATTTCAATATTTTAATGATATTAATGATAATGATAAGTAAATGCATTATTATTTTATGTTATTATATATAATTATAAAGTAATATCGGTAATGAAATATAATAAATGATATTTATGCATGAAATAAGTATTTTAAATATATGTATGCACTTGAGATTGAAAACATTTTATATGTGGTTAAAATAATAGTTCATCTCTGCTCAATAAATCAAATTTTGATACAAGGTTTATACTTTCTATATATCCTTTAATCACATGAACATAAATAAAAATTATAAGTTGTAAAAGATAAATGAAATACTCTAATAAACAAGTATTTCGAAAAACCGGATGATTTATCGAGTATAAAAATATAATTCAATTTACATGCTTTTGCTTATAAATTATATCCACAGGCTATATTTGAAATAATAATATATTAAATTTTGTACCTCTTAATGATTTATAAATGCAAGAAAACTGGAAATCTAACTTATAATGTTTGCTTTTATTTTTACCCGAGTTAAAATTATTTACTTTGCCTTCGCCTCATTTTTTACGTAGCTACGAGGAAAAACAAGTTTTAAATACCGCAAGGGCCCAACAATGATGTTTCAACATCTGTTCGGTGCTTGCAAGGCCGGGCCATAAATATGCCACCCTCCAGAGCGTCATTTAAAATTACCTGCAAGCAGTATTTATGTGAAATTACCAGAATTACGGATTTTATCTGAATGTACGTTTCGCGAAAACACGTTGAGCACAGGAAACTGTAGAGCAATTCAACTAATTGTTATCGGATGTTGATTAATTGGCCGCAGACCGTTATTATTTCGACATGGTAAATTATTGTTGCACACATACATAATATATACATTTCCTCTTTTTCTCTCAGATGTAAATAAATTTATTAATCTTTAAATATGAAAATACTCTTTAATTAATATGTAATAATTAATTGCTAATGTAATTTTGTAATAAAATAACTATTTTTGTTTCAGCCTCAACGAATTTTGGATACGCAGTTTTCGGCAGGGCTTGTGGTTGGATAATGTTGATGGGATGAGTAGAGAATTGCCAGAAAGTGATAAATATCGATTGGAAATGGATGAGATAGCGGAGATCAAAAGCAGAGCGGAGAAGCACAGACAGTATTATAGAAATCTTTGCGGCGGTGCAGACATTTTTCCGGAGATGGCGCCACCGGTTGCAGAGGGAAAGGTGAAGTTTGAAAATCTTCAGCCCTTAGAGAATAAAGTGAGACAACGCCGTACGGGGGTATACGAGCTGAGTTCTTCGGGGTCCGCTTGCGACTGCTCTATGTTCAAGAGCGTTAAGCAGTTACGTGAGAAATACCAGGAAATGCTAGAGGAAACTAGCAAGCAGTTGGAAACAAAATCAGGGGATCAGTTGACGAGGTCGAACAGCATGGAGGGCTTTTTGGTTCCTCCGACCAGTGGTTACTGTTCTTCAGGCACCAGCGATGATGAACGTGATAGAACTTGGCGGCATAATCAAGTTCAAAGATGCGGAAGCTCCGACTCCGCCGTTGGACAAAGCGATGACGAGGCGCAAACAAATAACCAGTGGTACGAGCAGAAAGAAGTCTACAATTATCCGGTGAGCCCTTACAGCCCCCGAGGATCTGTCGACCATACAAATGTTCCTTCGAAAACGATAATCGAGGCACAGTGCGTGCCGTATCCGGTGGACAGGAAGCTAAGTGATTGTATTAGTGATAGTGGCGATGGAGATAACAGCCGCAGACAAAGCTGTTACACTGACGATGGTGATGAACAGCCGCGTTATCGTTATTGGAGAACACCAAGTGTTGTAGTCAGTGATTATTCAGATGACATTATGGGATTGACATTGGAAGACATCGAGTATTTCCGAAACCAGAGGAAGGATTGTTCTTCGCCGGACTCTAGTTTACATAGTTCCTGTAGCAATTTGAACTATTGCGGCTCAACAATTAGTTGCTTGGATACCGATTACACAAGGCATCCGTACCGTAAGCAGTCCAATTGTTCCACGTGCTCCACCCTCAGCGGCGATGAAGAAACGGACAACATCCAAGCTTCGAACAAAAAGGTAACATATTTCACACTTATAACTCAACTTTATATCTGACATTTGCAAACAACACTGTTTGCACCTAAACTGTTAGCTAACACTTATATGTTGGAATTCACAAAACTTATATAATTATAAAATAATTACGTTATTCTTTGAATGTCACTGTAAATCAAATGATTGAAGTAAAATTATATTAAGTATATTATCAGCATTAAACTAATTAATATATTTGATATATAGAAATTTAATGCTGATGTCCATTCATTTATTAGTATTTGTTGATGATTGTAAGTACAAAACTGTTGTCTTCTTGGGATTTTGAATCTATTGTCGCGCGAAACAGGTTTAATGACGCACTTTACTAGACTACCGCAACTTTTTCGAAAACTCCTTTTCTCTTTTATTATTTTGTTGCTCTTGCTCAATCATGTGGCTGCTCAAACCACTAACTTGTTTGGCATCTTACACTTACCACGAATCAAGATCAGATTTAACGCGTCTCAACTCCAACGATATTAATTGATCCAATTAATAATTAAAATGATTGCGAGCGAAGCTCTGATTTGCATGAGTTATTCAGCCTTCACGTCCCAAAAAACGCGGCCTTAACGTGTTCGCAGTACGCAGATGGATAATTCCCCATAAAGAGACTTTAATTTGCCGTGAAATTATGCCCGATTCTCGGAAGTGAGACTTGCAATTCAGTGTACATCATATTTTCTCTCACGCTCACCATTAAAACATACTGTTATTAATTAAAATCGGATTAATGTAACCGAATTTTATACTACGAGTCATTTGCTTTCTTTTTCATTTGTAAAGTAAATATTAATTGATATTTAAGGCGACACTTGATGTTTATTGAATAATATTTACCTCTTTTGATTTATCATATCAAGTATTATCTACGTTTGGTATTCAGAAGCACTTAATATTTATAAAAGGTCAAGATTCTTTTAATTATCCTGCTTTATTCAAATATTATTGTTTCGAGAGTTCAATTGAAGGAGCGTTTAAAGCTGACGAATTTAAACAAATACAATTGTAGATTGTGAGTTATGCAACCCACTCTATAAGTCTGTAAGTTCAAAGCCTATATCTATTATAAAACGAAATTTACTTTTCAGATGTTGCACATATAATACTTTTACTAGGCAGTAAATAAAATGTTTAAGTAACAAGAATATAATTAGAATATTTGGGCGGAAAGACCTCTGTTGTTATCCCTTTGGTAATTTATAAAACTAATTAAGTATATTAAAAATACTATACTGAAATTCTTATTATAATACAGAAAATTTGAACATTATTTTTAATGAAAAACAATGTTAGTAAAAAAAACCATAATTACTTAAATACACAAAAAATGTATGAAAAAAAATCATTAATTTTTGTAACGGCCTATTGACTATTGTCTTTAAGCCGTATTTTATTAAATGAACTATATTTTCTATAATTTTGTTTCTAAAAAAAACATGAAATAAATTTGACTCAATATCATACAATTAATTAATTTGCATAAAAAATACATAAACTGTTCTGAATTTTAAATTATTTTTACAGCCACATAAATTATATTAACCATAATTTGAATAAGGACAGCAATCGTCTATTATATTCTATTTTTATTAAGTAATTATTTTTTCGAATATTGTTGTGCGCACGTATGCAATTTCTGATTAAATATATTAATTTTATTTACTTAAATTTTGAATTATTATTAAAAATTAAATATTACATATTTATATAATGAATTAAATTACATTTTACAATTTGAGCTTAGAAATCCGTGTATTTTGATAAAGGTAAACTTATCAGTATTTTTATGTATATATTTTATTTTTACAAAATTAGTTACTTTTAATTTGTTTATCTTATATTTAATTTTGTACATGTGTCAGCGATTATTCGCAGCTTTGCTGAGATCATCTCCATAGAGAATAATTAGTACTTTTAAATGTGGATAATATGTTCAAGGCAGTTTTTTTGCATATCTATTTTTGATTGTATATATTTTTCATAAGCAATTTTAATTAGTTCAAGTTATTTTGATCATTGAAAAAAATTATGGATTTCTATGCATTATTTTCTGAAGCAAATTTTCAGTTTCGTTATTTGGAGTCTTTACTTATTTTTAATAAGTGCAATGGCTTTTTTAAGTAAGAATGTGATTTTGAATAAGATCGTTGTTCAAAACAATATAATAATTGTGGAAATGTTTTGTTGTTAGTTATTAATAAACATATTTTATTGTTATATTTTATTTGTAATAAATTTGATTCTGACGTTATCGTGTAAATAACATAAAAATGAATTACGTTTGCAGCATTAGCTTCAGTTTAATATTAGTAATAAAGAAATATTTATTGAATAATATACTTTAATGGGATGACGTCTATTCAATTGCCTTTTTGTATGAAGGAATTATCTACTAAATAATTTGTAATCTTTTTGATAATGTAGTCGATTGAATGAAGAAATCATATTCAATAATAAATTTAAAATATAATTACCATAACATTTGAAGACGTAGAAGCAATAAATTACCAATGCCCATATAATAAATAACGTTGCCTCAAACAAAACATAAATTGGAGAAGAATAAAATGCCATTGTCCCTTGTTCCGCTCTTTTCATTATTTCTGTTTGTTGCAATGCGCTCAGATACGTCAGACAAAAATTGTTTTGTAATTTTCTTTCGTATTTTTTTCTCCTTTTCCTTTTAATAAACATAAATTGTCTGGGTCATTCCGCACTGACATGCAACTGACGTCAATCCTTGGATGCCAATGGCTCTCCTCTCGCTTTGTGGACACACCGTGAGTTGGTCGGGTTTTGGGTGCTCTTGAGAATCCTAAGGCGTACGTTTACAATTAAGCAGTCAAGTGAGATTAAAATTTATTATTTGAATATAAATCAAATATTAACTCTTTTTTTTAACAAGTATTCATATTTACATTTTTTTTTCATAATTTGAGTGCAGTTGATTTTCAGCTAACGCCATGATAATAATTTATACTTAATAATAATTTAGTTGTAAACAATTTAGTTTACAACCGTAAACAAATTATATAACTAATTACGTGTGCGTAATCTCGATAGCCTTGTGGTGGGAGAAGAAAATGAATGAAGTATAGAATAGGAAACTAGCCGCGCCAAGAATGAAACGCTCTAGAGATGGACAGATTAACGGTAGACCTAATAAATAAGTATAAATTGGTTTCAGTATGGAGCAAACGTTTGAAAGTAACGATTGTATACTTTTATAGTTGCTTCGGAGCTTATTATGAAAGACAAATTGTTAAAGTATACGCTTGACGAGGTAGAGATATTGGTGGATATCATAAAGTCGTTGAATTATTGCTGCTTGATGTTCGAAGATATCAGATAAATACGAATTTGCCTTTTGGATGTTCAAGAACGTTTCATCTTTTCATCCTCGACGCTTTTACACACACTTACACCGTTCTTTATGAATGCAATCAATTTTACACGGCTATTGCATTTATTATAGACCCCGTGAGACCATTTCTTGTTTCATCAATAAGAAACTGAGACTATTTCCTATCGCAACGTAACTAATAGTGAAATAGTGTTAGCATTAAATCATTAAATACATAGATGATATTTGCAATTTGCTTCCTAAATTGACTTTCTTATTGCATGGGAAATAATTCAAGGCGATATTTATTTATTTTTTTATAATTATAATGATTATAATTTGCAAATGGGAAACAGTCGTTAAATCTCAACAATTTTGAAATTATAATTTCCATGGACAACTTGGTAACATGTAATATAGTCGGACGTCATCGCGCCAAAGTTATTGTATTTATGAGTTATTATTTTTTTATTGAATGAATGCGCAGTATAAGTTAATGCTAAGTATTGAATTATGCAATTGCAGAATACGCGCATGCCAACATCAACCAAGTTTATATTATTGCAGGTAGTTATGTTTTCTTCATTTCTATGATTTATTGTTAGAATTTGTAATGGAAATAATCTAATATATAATCCATAATATTAATATTTATATCTTTATTCTTACTTTACATAAACGACAAAATTAGAGCTTATTATCTTGTAGATAGATTGCTTATCAAAAAAATCTTAATTTAAAGAACAAAAGTAAATATTGAGTTCAGTACTTAGGTTTTCTGATGAATTATTAGTATTTTAGCGTTAGAAAATAATTTTTCAATGTGATATAACTTATTATATTCAATTACTAATTACTTAAGTACATCGCGAATTAAAATATATTCATTCCCTTTTTTAAGTGCGGAATACAATGAGAAGATGTATCTTATGTATTTTTTTCTTGGCAAATTTTGGTTTGAAATATTATGAACGGTAAATGTTTTTTTGAGAAACAAAATATAAAAAGCGAAGAACATATGTGTACGATAATGGAAAAACATTAAGAATTATCAAAAAAAAATATGATTTTAAGAATTAAATATATTTAGAAAAATGATATTAGCATTAATATTAATTTTGATTATTAAAAAATAGAAAATTATACCCTATTATATATCATTTATGTTATATTTTCTTATAACTTGTTTATTATTACCATTTTCTTTTCTACTATATTATTTCTGGCCAATAAATATTATTATTATTAGAAAATTATATATTTTAATATATTTATACATTTTCTAAAATCTATTACAAATGCCTATTGACCATTAGTATTTTTCTCTAATTTTTATAAATAATAATTATATATGTTATAACAGATACACAATTATATAATAACTAAAAACATATTCATACAATAATAATAGAGTAACAAAAAAGTATAACTATTATAAAGGTTTATTGTACGAAAGACTGCCAAATATCTTTAATATTTAACTGTTAGATTCATATGTATTATTATTTTTAACCTTTTTGCATAAAAAAATATCAGCTTACTAAGTAAAGCATATTTTATCTCCAGTCAGGGTAAGTTGACTATATTTAAAAAGTGTAACATTTTATGCAATATTTACTTATTATATTCTTTCAAAGTAGTTATCAAAATATGACTTATTCAAGTTAAGAACTTTAGTAAATTCTTTCGAGAAAGTTTTTGTTCAGAGAGTGATGGAAAGTTTTATACGCATGAAGCATCGGTCTTCAGTTAACAATTTACATATTCAAACTAATATTTTTTATATTTATTTTAGATTAAAACTTCATCATCAATATGTGTTTTTTTAAGAAGTAACATTTAGGTCCAAATATTTAATTAAATTAATGAATATCTAGACTAAATTGTTAATCATTAATTTACTGAAAAAGTATGCCAAAATATATATAATCCATGAATTATGTAGATATATAGCAGCAATCATTTATTAAGTTGAGAAGGGTCAGATGAACAGTTTTCGCACGAACACGTTTGAAACTTTAAATTCTTGTTATTTTTCTTGTTGTGTATTATAGGTAATTGCTTCTTGCTTCATCACGAATCGCTTCTGTTGCATGGCTTAGTTTTATTGATTAATTTAAAGTATATTATAATACGTAACTTACATTATCCAAATAAGATAAATATCTTGCAAATTAATGAGAGGCATTAATAATTAATGAACGCGTGAAACAACTATTTCTACAATTTTAAGTATATATAATAAAAATCAAAGCAAAATCAATTAAGTTCCTGCAACATTTATTTATCGCTGTTTCTCAATACGTTTAAATTGTTTCCGGAATTTATTAATATTAATGAAGCTCACGCCTGGGGCAGTACATTCAAATTAAAAGATATATAAAATATACCGATTAATGATAATTTTTTCGTTTCTTTACTCCCCGCTTTAGCCAATGAAGTTTTAAGTTTCTAATCATGCAAAATCACTATAGATACATCAATCACGATTCGATTACAGCCTTAAGCTTTACCATTGGCCATTTCAATAATGATATATCACATACTCTATGGACTATCTACGTAACAACACAGCTTAATTTTATTCTGAATCTATAATGCGACCACCCATTACCGTGCAGCAATAAAAATATATAAATAAACACATTATGGCTTACCTATTTATTCTTTTGATATTCGCACTTATAAATTCAATACATAAATATTTAATGTTTGACTGTAGTCGCGTATATATTTTAAAGTGCTACTTGTTTTTTTCTATTTTATTCGTGTTTTTTTTGCCAACAGTAATAATGTCATAAAGCGATTTTACACAGCAATAAATGTCTGCGAATTATTTGCTCCTTCATCTTTTTGCATAAAACGAGCATCTGAATTTACGGCGTGGCTGCTGTAGATGAAGATCAGAAGAAGAAGGTAGTGCGGGAATGCGTTTCTTGCAATGCCATATTTGGCATGTTTATGCTATTATTATTATTGCCCACACGTGCACTAAATCATTGCTAATATCTTTCTCTCTCCTACAATTATGCAACGTTAATAATAGTGGAAACTTCTTGAATCGCATACCCTTTTCCAATTTATGTGCTCATATTTATATGACGTGACTTCTTCTTCATCTGCTGTTGCATTCATTTACAACTTAATAGTTCTTACTCTATGTCGACATAGTTGTAGATAAATATTTCAATTTTGAGCCTTGCAAATTTTTATTTCTAATTATTATATAATTATTTTTCTCCCACTATAAATCTCACTATAATATTAATTCTAAGAGTTTTTCTTTCTTGATTTTTCGTGGCCGCACCTAAGACATAACTGTAGTATTATAGTAGTTGTAATATACGTTTAATTTAGTGAATTGTTACAAATAAACTATAAGTTATTTATATTGAATTACAAACTGTAAAGATGTGTATGTTATAAGAAAATATATTGAAATAACTGAATAACGTTTTAATTGCATGTAATTAAAGTATTTATTATGAAATTGAGCTAATAATACTGATAACTGTTATTAGGTTTCATACGTGATTGTAATTGTGATCTTATTTATACGAGAATAACGTTTATGCAAAAACGCAAAGCCAATTAAAATATGTTTTAAACTAGTTTATAGTTAACTTATATTTCGAACAGCGCAATCGATGTTTATGGAAAGACAATTTGGCACACCTTTGGTTAAAATAACTCGTGGCGTATTAGTCTAGAGGTTTTAAGTTTCCTGCAGTTAGATTATACTTTCAAATGATTAAATGTTATTTTTCATATCTGAAATAAAAAATATTATGACAAAATATTTTAGATATAGAAAAAATTGCTCAGAAAGATCGTTTGAGCTATTTTTGGTAATTTTATGGTTGTTAAAATAAATGTTTTTATTGTAAGAAAAATATATGTTACATTCCAATATACAAATTATTCTAAATCTGTATTTTCTTTTATAATACTGCACACATGAGAGCAGAAGTTTAACACTTCCGCGGTTTGTTGATAAAATAATTACAAACAAATTTTCTGACCACACCTAAAATCCTCTTATACAAGAAAACTCAATTTATGTATTTTAAATAAAAATCAATTATCAAATGTATCAACCGAAATTGATAACAAATAAGTTCATAAATTACTGCATTAATTTATTACCTTTTTTAATGGAAGCCTGTTTTGGAATTTTGCTATCAATAAATAACTCTGCTTTTGGGAAAATAAGTGTTTTATTTAGTAGCATTAAATACGTGAATTAAGGTTAATCAGTTAATTATTTTCCGTTTGTTCCTGAAGCGCTACTTACTTGGTTCTTTTTTTTACCGTAAATTTAAAAAAAAATGAAATACTTTGTAAAGCTGAGCACTTTTTTAATCGTGAAATCCGTACTTTATATGTAAATTATGATATTCGTATTAAATATAGAGATTTTCAATGTAGATATGTTTAAAGTAAACACGGAATAAATAAAAAAAAGGAAAATAAGTGTTGTAGATCTAATAATATTTTGGAATTTAAATTAGTGAAAATATCAAGAAAAAATATGCAAATCACTCAAAGAGCTGGAATCAGTTCGCCGATGGGGAAAAACACGATTCTAATAATTCCGAAGTGCGAAAGGCTTCCAAGAAGTTTATGTCCCGTCACTGAATATTTATTATTCTCCTCCTATTTCTCAGCATGGTTTCGGCCCTAAAATAGCGGGTATCCTCTCAAGGAGGTTCTTTAGATGCTATATCTTGAGCGTATTAATATTTAAAGCGTATACAACTCGTGGAAACCCTAAAGAGGAGGCGCGACTCGCAAGATAAATAAACTGCGAAATTGTTGCTGGAATCTAGTTCATTTATTTCTGCCGTAAATATAATAAATTATCAGCAAAATAAAAATAAGAGAGAAAGAATTAGTTGATTTAATATTCCTGAAACTGTGACACAACCTTCGGCAAAACCATGTCAACAACGGTAGTAACAATAACACATTGTGGTTAGACTATGGGCGTATCATAGAATAACATCCCGTACTGTATTGAATAAATAAATAATATTTCTTATTTCATGATTGTATGGTTATTTGTTTTCAATTATTGTTAAGTAATCATAGACTACCGTATGTTAAATTGTTTGGGTAACTAAATTTTATGAAATTTGTCTTAATAAAATGATTTAATTAAGAGGGAATTGCGGCAAAGTCTGGAATGCACTAAATCCCAATTAAAATATTGGGAGCTGGGAATGCTGTAGCTCGATGCTTTTCTCGTTATTTTTATTGGGTGAGTATTTGTAGTTTTCGTTGATGCCGGGAAGAAGTATTGAATGATAGTAGGGCGCAAAGCCTTATATAAAACGCAAACTACTGCTTTATACGTGGGAAGTTCAGTATTCAGCGAGACGCGAATCAAGCGAGTTGGGAATTAATCGCGTGAATACAGGCAACGGAAAGAAACGGATTTATTTGAAAAGTGATTGGATTTATTGCTCTTTTTCATTTCGGACATCGATTGTTAATCAGTGTTAGAAAAAAAAACAAAAGGATTTACGAGTGCATTAACATCGATACGCATATATTTCGAAGGATCTAAAAAGAAGTTAACTAATGAGTGTTCAGGAACATGAGTTTCTTTCTATACTAGAGTCGTGTTTTATTAAAACTGGTAGTGCTGTTACAATACCATTGCAAGGTAAATTAAGCATGATCCGGGCTTTATTATCGCCATTATCAGCGAATGGACATCGCATTTTTCTCATTGTGC
Source organism: Nicrophorus investigator (assembly GCA_963457615.1). Lineage (NCBI taxonomy): Eukaryota > Metazoa > Arthropoda > Insecta > Coleoptera > Silphidae > Nicrophorus > Nicrophorus investigator. The sequence continues at coordinate 21,040,209 of OY735140.1, read as the reverse complement.
AGTTTCAAACAAATAACGCATTGTCGTTCGTTCTCTCCTGAGTAAAGAAAACCGGATTATCAACGTGCGTGTATACTAATTAACGAATCAATAAACTTCAACTTATTCATCTGAAGTAATATTTTATAAGGAAAAAAAAAACTTTGATTTCGAGAGATCGGACGTGAAAATGATTGGAATAAATTTTAATGTCGCGCTTATAATTTATTGCGAAACGCACAGACGTAACAAACTGTTATATATCTATATGTTTATTGATCCTGGCCATGAATTATTTATGGAACATCACCTGCATCAAAGTACTTCGTCCTTAAAAACACGTTAAGGCGCTTATATATTCAATATTTATCATTTTACACGAACGTAGTTAATGTAGTGTATATTGAACTATGTTCATAAAAGAAAATATCTCTATTCGATATGAGTACATATAAATTATTTGCAAATTTTATTTAAATGAATATTAATAACATTATCTGCATGCAAAAACATTCAATTAATCAGATGTTTAAATCACAAAAATCTATATATTAGTACATCAATGGATCAAAGTCTTCCTGATTACACAATTATTTTCATGACTCTAACATTATACTTTTATAAGTCTATTAATTACGTCATCTATTTAATACATACGTATATTAAAAAAATTAACACTATATACATTACATTCTACTTTAAAACTATGACATAATATTTAAATTACAGTAAAAACTATGGCTATTAGAACTAATAAAAAGCACTTATTTAAAATACTACTAATACGTATAAATTATATTTACAGTAAAGTGACTACATCCGTTATTTAGACATTTAACGAATTTATAATTATTATTAATTATTTTATACACAGAAAAAAACATAATAAATAATTCAACCATATAGGTAAAACTTTTTTTAAATTTAAATTTAATTAATTTGTATTGAATATAATGCATTTTTATTAAAGTAATTCTATTTTAATCCGGTTATTTCAAATGAATTACCGAGATTCAATATTTTAGTTGCTAATCTTGTTTTACATTCAATAAATAAAGCTTCTTAAGTTCGTAGAATCAGAACCAAGCCCACTTATTCTCTATATTACAAAGTAATTGTATTATGTTACAGTACACATACTTTACTTTGATTATAAACAAATCACGGAACAGTCAATATTTACCAGCGATGAAAAATAAAGTTATAGATTTAAACCGCTCCTAAAATAATCAATTTTATGTAAACATTATTACATTTATTTTTATCCAATTACTGTCAAAATATCATTAATCTTAAGATAATATGAATATTGTTATACTTAACTTATCCAAGTTTAAGTACAAATAAGAATATACTTTTGTAACATTTCCGCTAACCATTATTTATAATTGTTGTATTAGCAGCAATTCTCATGATTTTCGAAAACTAAAGTAAATTTATTTTCTGAATCATGCAATTAGATCTATTTATAAGTGTTTTATTGAATTTTGAATTGGTTAATTTTTGGAAAAATTCTGGCTAAATTTAAATACTTAATAGTATTTATATCATACTAAAAGTTTTAATTTCGTTGCTTCATTTTTATTGGAGTTGATATATAATCAGTTTCAACATGTGGGCGTTATTCTAATTGCTGACGTAATTTGAGGTATTAAATCAGAATGAAAAGACCGCTATAGATAAACGACTAATTAGTAATATGTAATCGTTTTAATTATAACTATATATTTTTTTAAAATAAATATTTAATTATGGGAATGTCATTCATAGTAATGATCATTGAAATATACACTTGCGAATACTCTTGCGAATTCACACAAATAAACGCGACTTCTCAGTGTCTCGTATGTTTATTTACACACCAGAAACATGTGCTCTTATCTAGTGCTATGACGCAAATTGAATGGAGATCTCCGCAACAACAGTCTGACAAGAAAATGAACCTCCGCTTTGAAAGATTAATGGGTTTATATCAACGTCCATCAATGCAAAACCAAAAAACGAACTGAAAAGTTGTCATGCTCTGAGCGGAAAAATGTAAAGGCAGAGACAAAACTACAGCGCAACAAATCTGATGTAATTTCCCGTACCATAGAATTGAAGGTTGCTTAAAATGTAATTACAATTGGCTTGAGGTCGTGACAACACAACACAGCAATTTTCACGAAACAACGAAAACGTTCCTCCTTGCCGCAGTAGAAAATACAACTTAGCTAACTGAACTACCTCCAATTAGCTGCTATGAACGTCCTGCCGTTTTTCGTGTCTACCACACATCGCATAGAATTAACATTAATTATGATTAATTAGCAAATAAAGCGGACTCGAATTTGTAGTTACTTATCGTATCTACAAGGAACATTTTCATGTTAGTTTTCGTATTTAGGCACTTCTAAAACCTGTCCAATAATAATGACAATGCAGTGTGTTGTACACTACAAATCAATTAGATATTCTCGGAAAATGCGACGGTTCCATTTGGGCTTCGGTTGCTTGGAAGGCAAACGATTCTAAGCGTGCGCTTCGAAAGACATAACCATTATAACGAATTAAATTTTCGCTTGGGTAATTATAAATGTTTGCGCACTTCGCGATTTCGATTTATTCTTTGCATCGATTCGCGTTTCTGAAATGCTCCTCGGCTACATTCCAAATACGCTGAAAACCCATACTCACTGATATCCATCAGAATGCTGCTGGTAGATGGATGGAGCAAGGGACGATCGACGGGAAGAAATAAAAAATTTATAGTGAACATGCTATAAAAATCAGTTCTGTAAACTACGCGTAAATGAAAATAGCGATTTTGATCTTCTACATCAAGCGTTACTTTATCCATCAAGAATATTTATTTATGCTAACCGACGCCTTTTTATGCGAGATTTTGCTTATGTAGAGCGAATATGAAATATTTTATATTATAACTCGTTTATTTTAAGTCGATTAAAAAAAGATCAAAGATTCACTAATAAGTAACTTAATTAAATATTAATGTAATGATTACAAAATCCTTTAACTCCTTCATGCGACGGTTTCAATAATTGAATATAGTTTAATAATTTGAACGTATTGATTTTAAATTATCACATGCTTCCATCAAGGCTATTTTATATAATCATTTTAATAAGATAATAAATATATTTGCGGTAATTTTTTTTCATGAAATAACGTGAAAATTATTAACGGACGTATTATATTATGACCTATGATATGCTTAAGGATGATGTAACATCACCAAGTGAAATATTTTCCAAGAACTTTCGCTAATTGTTGCCTGCTGTCTTCGAAGACAAGTCCATTTTGAGCACATGTTTAAGCGATTCTGGAAATAAACGCAAAAACGGGAAATATGATAATATAATATTTTAATGAAAATAACCTATGTCAATAACCTTTTGTACCAGTTTCAATAGATAAATATTTGATTTACAATATTAAATATTAACATTATTTTTGTAAATTTAATTATTATAACGATACTTAACAGATTTATGTTGAACAATGCGTGTCTCTGAATATACATAAGTTTTACAGTTAGAAATATAATTATAATAAGACTTTTATTATATATATTTTTTTTATAGAATAATATTTTTATTTTACAAAAAATATAATTTACATTAGTTATTTTATAAGCAGCTAATAAATATTCTTGTTATTTAGAAATATAATTAACTCAATACTTGCCACAACACTTTAAAATCATATTTTTTTGATTATACATTATACTATACTAATATAAATAACTTAAAACATGTGACAATGTTTAAAAGGTTTTCGTCACCTTCCACATAATAAGTTAATTTAAAATCGTTAAAGTATAATTTGTTGTAATCCGACCGGTCGAATATGGGACATGATTGAGTATCTCTTTCCAAAGTAATTGACCAGAGGATCGAATAAAAAGATTTGTATGTAATTTTTTCTATGCGAACTATTAATTATAACAGAGGAGGTAAATAAAGAGAGATGGTATTAAAAAAAATGAATGGTCAATCTTGAGATCTATTAATCATACCAAGGTGTATTAATCGTACGTGCGTTCTTTTTAATGTATTAATATTTTATGGTGTTATAATAGCTGTAAACATCACTTGGATCAATTTTTTTTCGGTTTTTGTTTTGCATATACATAGAAACTAATTGAAACGGTATGAATTGGATTTCCGAACGATTTGTATCTATAGTGGATCATTTCAATATCGACGAGAGGATGATTCTTTTTTTTTCGTTGAAACTCGTAGATGGAACAGATGGTCGAACGATATATTAACTCACTTATGTAGTTATGCTTTTAGCATTCTGCCAGGACTCTCTTAGGCTTGGCTTCTCTGAAGCGCTTCGATAAATTACTACGAAAATGCAATAAATAAAAACGCAATTGTAAATTAGCCACTAATCTAACATCTACGGACTGCGACGGAGATAAGTCAGCTTAACTTATCGTCTCTGTCCGATTCTAATTATCCTTTACTGAAAACAGTGGGTGAAGTAATTTAATTTATCACAGCCTTTATCCCTCTCACTCTATGCGTGGTCTTTTAATTATAGTGCGCTGCATTTCTATGCACCATAAAGGATTTAATTTGAAATTGTAATTGAATGCTTTCATCTTGTCGCTTCAACATGATATTACTAGAAATTTAATTTTGATAATTATAGTCCAACCCAAATCTTTAACTTTTGACTTTAATGAAAAGATATTAGTAGATTAAAGCCAGATCTTATTGTTATTATTATTAAATATTCTATATTTACATTCAGATAATAGCTATATTTATAAAAGTTAATTTATTTAGTAAATTTACTTAACTTTTTTTAATTCAATATTTGAATGGTAAGTACTTTTAAGGTTTAGAATAATTAATGACACACTGGTCATAAAGGCTCAATAAACGGTCAATAAATCATATATCACATCAAGCGTTAAATTCTAATTCGATGAAATTTTGTCTGTGGTTAAAATATAATTTCATTATTTAATGCGCGTTAAATTGAGTTAATTGGTCACAAATGCGTTTTACCGTTTAATACACGATAATTTTACAATTTTAGAGACCGTTGATTTATTAGGGAATCTGCTGTGGCCGAAACAAAATTTAGATAGGCAATTAAATGTTAATTGAAAGGTCTGTGATGTTCACGTATTCGTTTTCGGCATTAATTAAATTACAATCCGTGCAATAAAGATTTCAGGGCCGACTGGCGCAGCAAACATGCGGCTCGAATTAAGGTTGAAAAGCTCACCAAGAATGCTTACATAAACGAGTCGGTTGAATTGAATTGTTAGTAAAAGAGGTATTATCATGACCATTTCCAGATTTCCTCGTCGTGCTCGCAAGCAATTAAACGCGCGATTGCACCACAGCCTCACCATTATGTAACGTGTGCCTATATGAATTACATTAAATAAATTTGAATGAGGAAATATACATTATGAATGTTGTTATATGGCGGTGAGCAATATAGCCAGTTGTAAACAAACCTCGGAATTCGAACGAAAGTTGTTCTCAAAAACCAATAAGTCAAAGGAACGCTTTCAGAGAGAGATATTTCACTATGACTTTTTCGTTTAGATAATAGCATCCATAAATCTTGTTACATGCATATTAAGTGCTCTTGCGAATATTGAAATCACTTGGTAATAGCTACATTCAATACTTTCCAACATACTAGATTACTCAAAATGTTTTGAAATACTGCACATACAATGAGAAAAATGCGATCATATATTTAATAAGTCATCTAACATCATTTGCATCTGTTCACGAAGAAGACATTTAAAAGTAAAGAAATATAAAATTTTCCAGTTCTCGTGTTTAATGAAATCTAATCTTTTAATTGACGTTTTGTCAACGTTCTATTCAAGGAATGAGATTGATTCACGTTTAGTTCTAAATTAGTATGTTAATTTAGCTGTGGTCTAATCGTTTTAATTGGTTCGGCATCTACAAAAAGGAAATTTAAAGAACAGTAGGAGATTCGAGTCACTGCATGTTAATTTATGCTGATATTAATAAGACTAACAATGACGTCTCGTGTGCGTTCATCCACGCCGCCACCGGGAGGTTCTCTCTCAATTCCGAATCCTTCCACAAGGCCGAAGACCCTGATGGAAACGTTACTAGTTGCTAAAATGGAACAGGTCGCTCTCGGTGGACACCCTGGAAGACCTCTGGTCCGTACAGACAGTGTGGATAGCACTGGATCTCTAGGTTCCGTTACTTCTACCAGCAGCGATGTATGCCGTTGCGACGACTGCCTTTTGGGAATCGCTGATCTCTATGCGCAGACCGTGGAGGAGACAAGACAAAAGAAAAAGGTACTACTCCTAATACTAATTATTTATCCAAAATTATATGTAATTTATATGAAATATAGCTGAATATCAACATTTCAATTGTCTGTGAAACATACATTACCAAACATATAGAAACGTATAAATTACATTTCTTTAATATTTAGTTAATATTATGTAAAACATTAACAATATATAAAAGACTTAATTCATCTTTAATTTTTGTACGCTTTTCTCGAATAAAATAAATTAAAAAAAAAAATTCTACATCCCTTGCATATTATTAATTACACAAATAAATTAATATCGTTTGAAAAATCTGGAATTATAAATAAATGCGTATTTTTCATTATTTGCGCAAAATATTAATGTGCGCGTATGTAGATTTGCAGCTTTTTACGCGTGATATAAAAGTTGCCTATCTAATTGAATAAGTTTAATTAAACTTATTGCACGACATCGAATTCCTCTCGTGTTCGCGTTGTTAATTGCTTCAAACACGATTGATTAATTTAATATGTTCTCTGGCGAAATAATATTTAATGATTCGACTTATAAATTAGTTCAATTAATTTAATCTAACGTACCAATTAAAATCGACATTTTAATTTATTACATTTCGGTGAAACGAATATTTTATTTAAATTGTGAAACTGGTAATCTTTTTATCTATGTGGTTTGGATGTGTCATCGTTATTAATAAATAATAATGTTGTTAACTAATTAGGGAAACTATTGTGATTTTTAGATCTTTGAGAAAAAATATGGCAGTTTTTGCTATTTTTTATAGTTTAGTGGAATTTATTTAAATTTTCAACATATGGGAAAAACATAACAACAATAAAAGCAATGCAAAAATAATAATTTTCTTTAGTGGTGTCCACCGGAGAATCCCCATTTCTTGTGTTCATCGTGACCGCCCTTCTTGCCGAACTTCTCGCCATGTCCGTAATGATCCTCGTGACCGCCGGCTTTCTTGTGACCAGCATCTTCGTGGTGATGAGAGCCCTTTTCGTGGTGTCCTTTCTTGCCGTAGTGATCTTCGTGGTGTCCGCCCTTATGGTGTCCTCCCTTCTTGTGACCTCCCTTCTTGTATCCATCTTCGTGGTGGAATCCTCCGTGTTTTTCGTGATGCCCTTCGTCATGATCCTCATCGTAGAAGTGCTTTTCCTTCTTGAATTCGTCGAGCTTGTGAACGTCGTGTCCTCCCTTGGTGCTGTGTCCCTTCTTGAAGCTTCCCTTTTCAGCATACTTGTGTCCTTTCTCGCCCTTCTCTCCTTTATGGTGCTCGGCATAATAGCCATCATCGTGGTGGTGCTTCTTCTTGTGTCCACCGTGCTCTTCGTGATGGCCTTTCTTACCCTCCTTGTCGTGATGACCTTTCTCTCCTTTTTCGTAGGTATGGTGACCCTTGTATCCCTTATCGCCTTTCTCGCCGTGGCTACCGTGGTGATCCGCATGGTGCTCCTTACCTCCGCCTTTCTTCCATTCATGACCGGATGCAGCCGGCTCTAAGTCTTGCACTTCTTCGTGTTCATTTCTGCTAATCTCTCTGGCGTAAACCACACAAAGGGTGGCAACTAGGAGACCTAGCGCTAAATATCCTTTGTTATACATCATGCGATGTTGTACACTAGAAGATCTTAAACCGAACTGATGACTTCCACCTCGAACTACCGCCTATTTATATGATTTTTAGTCAATATTTTTTGCCCTTTTTTTGTCAAGTGAAAATATTTTAATCGTCAATTGAACTGTAACAAGTCTATTAACAAATTTACCATTCTCTCTTGCAAACTTGCATCTTGCGGTCCCAGCTTTCTCTAATAGTTTTTGCCCGTGATGTAACTGTTGGTAAAACGTGCCATATTCCATCAATTGGAACCTTATTGTCTCTCTGTGTAACAATCAATTTACAAATCTTACCAAACGTAACGAATTTTCATAAAAATCGTGTTTAGCAAATAAAAAAAAAACACAAACACATTAGTTTTAACTAAAATTACGTGTAACTTATTCATTGTAATTTTTAGTTCTTGCGTAATTATTGGATTGTGTAATCAGTAAAAAAGGAGTATTAGAATTAAGCTATTTAAAAATACTTAATTACTGATACCGTTTTAATAGAAGTCTATAATTTATTTCTCGAAACACACTAACTAATTATTTATCATTAATTAATTCTAAATAAATTATGCTTAAAAATGCTGTCTTTTAAATTATTGTTGGTTGCCGACGAAAGAAAAGGAAACTTCTCATGCGTTTGTAGTAATTGGATTTGAATAATGTATTGCGTGTATGGACCGGATATCGTCTCTAAATATTAATTAGAAAATCTCAACATATTTAATTTAAATTTCATCATGTTAGTGTCGAAAAATAGTGAAAACTAATTAAGCATCGTTACTAATTTCTATTTTGACTTATGTTCTATTATTCTTAAAAATTAAGTATTTGCATATATTACTTACATTACATATTTATAGTACTATTTTTACGTAACGTAAAAATATAATTGTATAGAAACTATACATAATTAGTATAATTGTTGTACTTTACACACTTAGTTAATCCAATTAATTTGCCATATAAAAATGTTGATTTTAAAGGAATTGTACATTCATTATATTCTCGCAAAAAAAAGTTACTTAGTTAAAATTTCATGCGTCCATAGCTGCTAAAATGATTCATACAAATCCAAATCACAATTAAGTCGTACATTGCGTTGTCACTGCTATTTTCGTTATTTAGCGTCGTAGAATATCTAATAATGAAATTGTACGTCATTTTGTGAGAAGACTTTGAATGGTTAACAATTATGTGATGAATTTTAATACAATTTATTATTCCATAAATTAAAATTTAAACTGAATGTCTATTCATTAGAAAATATATTAACTTATTTTTTTTTTTTGTGTGAATGAAATATAATAAATTCTACTTAGTAAATAATCATTCAGGAGACAGACTTAATGTAATTTACCGTTCAGATGTAGAGCGATAAGTATTAATGAAAATAATTTAATTAAAAGGCTATAATATTTATTGCCATTTAATAAATTCGTATAATTTCTATAGGACCGAGAGAGAGTAAAATGAAGGCAAAAAAACGAAACTACGAAACGAAAGAAAAAACATACACATGAAATTCCTGTTTTGAGGTTACTGTGGCAATGACCGAACGACCCGAATATATTCATACCCATCAGTGGCGGAACGATTGATTAGTAAAGAGTAGTCCATTAAAAAAATAGTAAATGAAATTATCTAAAATTTTATTAACATTTTTTTTTAATTTTAAGTAAAATTCTTAAAATAATCAATTATCATAAATACAACTAAACTAATTGGTTATCATTTGCGATTTAGTATGTTTTTAATTAGGATATTGAAAATGTGTTCTTTACAACTGCAATATATTAAATACATAAATATTAATTGAATTTATATTTAAATTAATATTTCTTGATGGAGGTGTTAACAGTAGGAGTTGGAAAGCAGTTTAATCTCTATTTGCAAACCAGTAGTTTGCCAGACACCTTTTTTTTCAAGTTTTTTTCATCTTTATTGGTGTAATGAAGCGTGATGCCTATATATTCAACGACTTTATAAACTCATTACTTTTTATAGTTTTTATGTTGGAAAGCTCCAAACGATCAAAGAGATTCATACATTTTTTATTATTTTTTTGTATACTAATTTCAATATCGTTGTATTTAAACTTTCGTTTTTAAATATTCACATTTTTTTTAATAAGAATACTTAAGCAGGATTATTAATTTAAATATTTATTTTCGCTTATTTTTATTTTTGTTTTCATTAAAATCTGTTTAGGAATAAATAAAATTCCAGATGAATGAAATGTATTAAAGATTGTTCCATAATATTAACAAATCCAGGCCATAATTTTACCATAAAATCGTATAAAATTTTAAATAATAAAGTGTAAAATGTTTTAAAATAATTAAATTCTGCAAATACTGTACAGTTTTTCAAAAATACAGTTACAGATGATTATTTAGTTGAACACCCACAAATATCAATTCTAAATGTTACAAAGTAACTGGAGGAGACACAGTTTCTGATTTTATTCGAACATTTTAATCTTTAAGCAAGATTAAGATAAAATTAACTCAACCAAAAGAATATATGAAAATTGATATTTAATTACGTTATTTTAGTTATAGTCTGTAGCTATATATTTATTGTATAATATATATTACATCGTTTATCGCGCAATATGTTATGTTACCTTTGTTGATCGTTAATTACCTGGGAGTGTTTGCGCTTACAAATTAATAAAGAATTCGACTATGTATTTATATTAATCGCAGTTGTAACTTTGTTTTATCAATCTTGAATCAACACTATTGGATAAATATTTAAATTTTACAGCCACCGGTGTTTTCATAGACACGACAACATTTTCATGTTGTGATATTCTCACGAATTGCAATCGTCCTATCGCCACAAAGAATCTGATATTCAACATCACAGAGCACAATGCTAATGGTTTGTAACAAGGAAAGTCCATTATCTCCATGAACCCGATTTAATGAATACCAATTCTAATGTCAGATTTAATTATGGAAAATTTCGTGTCAATTGCGGTTGGGTTTTCTATCAAATTAAAAAATACATATTCATAATTATAAATTAATAATTAATTATTTTTACTTACATTCTTAATCATTATTAATATATTATTATTAAATTTTATTTTTTTCAAATATTAAAAAAAAAAATCTACTTTTCCAAGAGGTAATAATAATACGAATCTTCTACGACAGAAAATTGCGGCTCAGGAGCCACATGTGGCTCTTTCAATCGGGTTTGGCGCTTCCATCTCAAATGTTTACCGAGTTCTGTTCTAGCAGACGCTTGCGCTAAAGTTAAAACGACATAAGTTGAGATATAAATAATTACAGATAATAAGTCTAGACACATATTTGGATATAACTGCAATAACTATTGATAAAATGGAACATTTTTATAGTAATTAATGTGCAAGTATAATTCCACAAGTGAAATATATCTAAAGCTACAAAATCCAAAAATACTATTAACATATTTTATTGCAAGCGCAATTCTTTCGTTACTTTATAATCGCTATGAGATGTTTAATATGGAAATGAAAATAGAAATTTGCCATCAATATATTCTGTAGTATGACAATTAGTAAACCTATTATTTGAGTAATATTGTTATTTTCGTAAAACACAATGATTTTTTTTAAATATATCAAATACGCAATCCGTTATAAAAATAGATGTTATAAATAAATCATCATTTTTCATCATGTTATTTGTTACTGAGATGTACGCAATTCACCCCACCTAATGCTCATATTTGTATTGAAAATAAAACAAAGTGTGAAAAGAGTGAAGGTTCTGGCTATTTTCGTTACAATATATAACAACTGTATACGGTCTTACAATACGACTACTCGGGTATAAATTGAGTGTAAATTATCGCAATAAAGTGGGATTATGATGCTAACACTGTTGTTAATTTATCCATGAGTAATAAACAATTTGGAATCGCGTACGCCTGTTTTATTATTTATTTTATTTTTCACCTCCGTCTTACGTTTTTCTACTTTGCATATACGTAAATGGTGTTCATTATGAAGACGCTGCTGATTATAATGCTGACTACTTTGGCGCCGACATATTCTGTTTTTTTTTATCAACCAGGGTGTTGTTGTTGTCGCAAATATTATTATACTTTTTTTTTAGTAACGATTGACGCAATAAAATGCTTATTTTTGTACTAGCAAAGACTTAAAACTTCTTCAAGATGCTTTTGGAATAATTTATTTTTTGTAGGAGTTACGTTGAAAATAAATCTCAAATAAATATAAACAATTGCTGCCATTCACGCTGAATACTTATAGATAGTGTAAAAAGGAAAATATTGAATAATCAAGAGAAGATAATAAATAAACAGTAGCACGCGCTCGTGCAATGCGTCTCGCGAATGTCAAACAATTTACGTTTCCTGGTCCAATATCCGTTTGTTGAAATACTAAATTCGTTTACCTTTTTCCTTTCATTATTTTTATTTAGTTAGCATATATTGCTTTTCCAAATAGAATTCTATTATTGTGCGCAAGTATTATTTATACTAATGGTTTTTGTGCAAATTAGGTTTTTTTAAATTTCATGATAAACAATTTAATTTTTAATTGCAAAATAAAGAAAACAAAATAAAGGAAACATGTCTCCGAAGGAAAAAGTTTTAAATTTAATAAATTGTTAAAAATTTCAAATATTTGTATTAATATTAATTAAACATATTTATTCAGCCAAAGGACTTAGGTATTTCTGTCTTATTTTTTCATATTTTCTTGGAACTACGAAGTATCCTTCATAAGCTTAAAACATTTAAATACTTTTATTCGAGACGAAACTTGTTGTTGGATGAATAAAAAATTATGCGTGGCGAAAAAAACACCTTTAAACTTATTCGCCATCAATATATTCTGTATTATGACAATTAGTAATAAATAGTAATAAATTATTGTATATTATATAGGGATTATGAAATTTTATAAAATGATTTTTTTTTGGACCTGGAATCTGCTCTGAAAAAATGGTAGCAAATAATAGTTACTATTTTTTTCTGTTCTGCTGGAAGAAAATCATAGTGATGATGACGAAATGCATAATTTATAATTAGTATTTTTATTCTTTTTTTTAATGATAGAAAATAATATGAAATAGATTTACTCCTTGATTAGCGCTGTATTCCTAGATCATAAGAACTAAATAAAACTGTGAAAAGAAGTCATCTTAACATATAGTAAATAGATACATTTTTAAGCTTCCAATAGACTGTGTTAATTGAGAAAGCGTTAAGCGGGGTCTTACTTATATACAACTTAGAAAAATGATAAATATTTAAAATTTAAATTTAAGTAGAAATAGACTATTAAAAACTGTAATTAAACAAACAAAAATATTATTTTGGTTTATTTCATAATAGTTTAGTATCTCGGAGGTATGGAATACATATTTCTTATACCTACGAACGACCAAAATGGATAATCAACTAAATGACACAACAGTAAATTTATTATCGAAATATTCAATTCGGGAATTTTTCTGTTGGCCTTTCATGACGTCCAAAGTTCTCGTAGCGCCAGTTTCGTTATCGTATGTTTTTTTTTTATTTCAGTTTTATTTTTATGTAAAAACCAGACACGATACTACAAATGCACTTTAAACTGTTCCTGGTATCGTCAAAATGAGCTTCGAATATATTTTGCGTCTTAGCAATCAATCGTTTTAATTTACTATTTTTGTACTAAAATCGGTTCCGCCAATATCCCGCACTGTTTGAAACCGGACAAATCGAGAATATCACAAAAAGAATTAACTGTACACCACACAAAAAAATGATATTTTATATATAAAACATAATTTTGAGTACAATTTTTTTATTTAGATTTCCCAATTAAAAAAAAGTTTGTTTTGTAAATTTTAAACCGTTGAAAATATTTTTTTAAATAATTATTATATTAAACATATTCATATAACAATAATAATAGAAAAAAGTAAAAGAATTCAAATATAGTTAATATAAAGATAAATTGTTAAAATTATGTTATAATATTTCTCTTCGAAAGATTTGATACCAAAAATTACAACATTACTTCTGTATTGCAGAAAATATGAGGGTTTCATCATATGTATAAATATCCTTCATCTACCATTTTGTTCAACTCTTAATTTCCTCAAAAATGTGTTTTCCTTTGCTTTGATAGCATATTTTTTGTAAGCGAAAATTATAATAAGATTTGTTTTATTTTTTTATATGTAACTTTTTAATATAAGTTTGTCATGATATGTACAAATTGTCATTTATAGTCGGCAAATCTAACTATAATTAAGAATGAACTGACAACATATTATAATAACAGAATATTAAATATCTGACCTTTATCCAGGAACCTGTTTTCTGTAAACAATAAAATTTGTATTTTATGTCTATTGCTGCCTTTAAAATTGAATATATAATTGAAGAGCAGTAAATATCTTAAATATTAATAAGTACTTAATATATGATTTCACATCACACCAATATTTTTATTTTGATATATTTTATCACAGTTCAGATTTGGATGTCTTGAAACATGAGTTTATAAACAATTATTTTTGAATTGAAATATTTAAATTATAGAATTTTCTAAGTAACAAGGAAATTTATATTATAAACAAATATATAGCATCAAAGGAAAATCCATAAATTCACATACGCTAGTGTTGTTTACTGAGTATTTAAAACTATAATTAACTAGAAGGATGTATGATGATATATATTTACATTTTTCACAAGAATTTGACTTTATTAGAAATGATTTTTATATATGTTGTTTTTTTTGGAGCAATTTTGTTCATATAATATTAAAAAATAAATTATTAATATGCGTTTTAAAAAAGACTAATCTTCTTTAGATTTGTATATATGTTTGCATTGGTTTGAATTCAGATAATTATATATGCTTACAGTTATTGGAAAGTCAAGTAATTTTATCGGTTTATTTAAATATTATATTTTACTTTCATTTTGTATTGGGCAAGGTGTAATAATTAAAAGAAAGTTCTACGATAACTTTTTTATGCATAATTTATCTTTTTGGATCTTTATTAAAATATCTTATTTATGCTAAAGATCGCAATTATATTGTAATTTTATGTGACAGGTTTCCAAGTTTTCAATAAATTTTGTAAAATTGAAGCCTTTAACCAAATATTTCCGCGTATAAACGTGTATATATTTATTTATTTGCGGTTGCTTTACTTTATGATAGAATAAAATGGAAGTTAAAATACGTATATATTGATATAATAAATATACAGCGTTTATTGCTTTCTGTAAGTTTATATTTTTTAATATACTCGTATTTTTAATTTTCATTTTCAAAGTATGAAATATTTCATTCAAAATAGTTTCGGTTTGATTTTGTTTTATTTACAAAATTCACCTATCATTGTGTATTTGTATTTCAAACGTGAAGTGATTAGGACTCACGGAAAATGTGGTTTTGGTTAGTTTGTAAAATAGTTCGCTGACGATAAGAAAGGTTGAGGTTTCCTTGTTGTCGGATATGCGATATATCCGTTGTTTTTTGGGGCCAAGTTTTCTGTTTTATTTCTTTTGAAACTCGTTCTTTGTGGGTGAGTATACGACGAATGCACTACGCCACTGGAAACGGTGTTCGTGCGTTTCGTGTAACCGGCTTTGAAATCCTCAATTCTGAATGAGGATCGTTCCTCCTATCCACGCTTGCGTAGCTGTGACGTTCAACTCGTCATACTTTTAACACTAATAATTTTCATATGAATAAGTCTAATGATCTGGCTGTGTACAGGCGTGTATTGGAACGTACGCCGTCTAGAAGCGCGCGTGGTCGAAAACACCAACATAGAGTGTAGGACTCGTCAAAAGTCCTTTTTGGAAAAGCAGTTGAATTCCAGCAAGTCGAGCCATGAACAGGTGCCATGTGCGTTTGAGTATGTTTTGAACTTTCCGAGTGGAATCAGTTAAGCCGTGCACTTCATCAATTGAACTTCTTCCGGCGGTTCCAATAACATACAATGTGAGTGAATATGACACAAATTGGTGCGGGATTAATTAACCAGTTGATACTACCGAAGATCACAATGTCGAGATACGACAATCCGGAATCGGAAAAGTTTCTGCGACCTTTGAAGTTGAACCCCGACGAAGCGCAAGAAAACTATTTGAACTCGCCCGAGATCACCTGCTCCCCATCTCCTTGCATATACGATGGTTGCGAGAACAACCCCAAATATCTATCTTCATCACCTGGTAACCGAACTCCATCGCCCGATTGGAGGTTCCGCAGGAGGTCTTTAAGCCCTTTCAATCGCAGTGCTTCACCGAGTCCTCGACGAGGCTCAATAACACCATCCGGATACGAACAGTACCAAAAGAGTTTACTCGAAGTGCCTTTTTCTACGGACTATGCTGATGCCTCCAGTGATGACTTAAGCTCCGAATGGGATTCGGACGTTCCAGAAGCCACGCTGGTCACCAAGTCCAAGGTCATTATTAGCAATGAATAAAGATAAAAAGAACCGCCAAAAGTCCTACGCGTACTTCAATAAAGAAAAACATATGTAGACGAGGGAAAGAAAACCGCACGTCGGCTTTCCATTTCCCTTTATAGGCAAAGTATTTATTTAGTCAAACCAGTAATACCTGATACTGGTATGCGATTACCCGCAAAAAAATATTTATTGCCATAATTATTTCTCGTTACGTTCTAGCGATGCCTACTTTAATCCCCTTACTTGACTCTTAAACGTTCAATTTATTGTTTCCCTTATGATTTACGCTCAAACATATTAGTATTACATCCTAAAATATATATGGTTTTCCATTAACTCCAAGTACCTTCGCTATAAAACGCAATATTATCATGTTTCCACTCATAAAGAAACGTATTACAATTCCACAAACAAATACAAACTTGTAATTTTTTAATAATACATTTAATCAACAAATATACACATTTACTGGTTTTGCTTCTCGATCTCTAGATAAAATGACTCGCAGGAAGTTGATTAAATTGGTTTTAATCAATAAACAATGTAACCTAGTTTACGAACTGGTTAAATACAATATCATAAATCTCGGTGAAACGATTCAAAATATAAATTCGATACTTTATGACGTCGTTTTACGTAAAAAGGAATGTTATTTGTTTGGTAATTGGCTCGAATTCCGGCGACGGGTTCTTGCATAATGCGTCTCAAGAGGAGCCTTCGTGGAACAATGATATCGTACGTCATCTGAACGTAAATGATGATGAATGGCATAAAAATGCGATAATGGCAGTTTAAATAGAGACCGCGATTCTATCTATTATTGGAAAACGGCAACGCAAGTCGAATGTCGTCCCACTCGTCCAATGCGGAAAATAACAAATAAAAAAAAACTGTATTTGTCATAATTCATTTACGCAGCATGTAATTACATATCCGTGTAATGCCATTCTCTTGATTGATTCATATATGTTACATGCTTGAAACGGATACTCTTAGTGCGCAATTTTATTCATTGAAATATAGTTTGCATAAGAAAAACAAGGGCTGCAAATTATACACATTTATTTTGAATTTAACGTCCAATAAAATTATCTCAAATGTTTTTAGTATTTTTTGCATAACGACTACTAAATCGTTTTTATACGAGTATTATAAAGATATTGTTTATCTTATTAATTATATTTTTTAATTAACAAATTAAGTAGATAACAATTAAGGAACTTACATAAAAAAATGATTTATAACTTTAATTAATGCCATTTAATTTTATCTCATTGATGCATACTCATTAGAAATGTAATCATTGACACATGTGATTTATAGTTTGCTTAACGAAACAAAATATCAATGACGCATTCGATGAGTAAATGTACATGTTAACGTACTTGCAGAAGTTAAGCAATTCTACTTATTAAAGTCATAATTCTGTTGTGTATATACAAATTGTTTTTGTTTAGACATTAAAGAAAAGAAAAAAAAAACGATTATTTTCTTTAGATTATTTATTTATAAAAAGAAATTTTAAATTTTTGACAATTTATTATTATATATACATTAAAATTGTATATTGTTTCACTTGTAATATTAAAAGCTTGAGATTACTTTAGTTTAGATTGGGTTAGGTCATAATTTTGATCAAATAATAAATAATATGTATACACAAAGTATTTCAACTCTGGAATAAAAATAATTTCAAATTAAAAAAATATTTAATATGTATTTTAATTAATTGCATTTTTATTGTTTACTAAAATCAATATAAGTATGAATAATATTTATTACATTTCATTGAAACAAAAAAGGCAAAACGGAATTCAACAGACAGAAATAAATTATGATGAAACTTCAAAGTTAAACCAGTTTGTTCAAGTAATAAAGTGAAAACAAATTTAATTGCATGTAAATTGAAAGAGTGTATATAATTTGTATAAAGTAAAAAAAAACTTATATAAGATCATTGATTTGATGATATTCTGTTTGTAGTTTTTTTTTGTATAACTGAGTGAATCATATTTTTTTTATTATTGTGTATTCCAGTAAAAAATATTTATGACAAATATTCATTTATATGCAATGACACATTATAAATTTTATATAAAATTTATGGTAAAGCATTTTCTGTAAAAAAGGCATGTTTTGAGTATAGAAGTAATGGATACATGCAGTGGGAATATTTGTTTATTTTCATTTCGATTTGGATGCAGTTTGGTTAGATGGGGAAACTTGTAGATGTAAACAAAATATTTCAATACCTCTATCGCAATACGCACACATACGCTACAAGAAACCGGTTCAAGTTTATAAACATTGCCGCAGTGGTTACCCATACCATAGACCAGTTGCTTTGTTAGGAACTCTGCATTCGCATTGGATTGTCTGCAGTAACTTTCAATTTCTTAGCGAAATCATACAATTATTTCAAGTATTTAAAATGTTGGAAAAGCCATGCCATTTTTCTGTCGCTGAACATTACATGAATTGAAATATACGTCTAATTAAGCAACTGGTTTTTGCATTTGGAAAATTTCTGGTCAAAGGAATTTTATATTAAAAAAAAACAATATTTCATAATCATACTTTGTGCATGCAACTGCGTCATTTCTAAGTGTTGAAACCACGGAGAAATTCAACCTCAGCTTACGGTATAATATTCCACTGATAATAAATATTCAGATTTAGATGAAGGTTGGATATATATATCCCCAGGACAGGAATATTAGGTGTTATATTATTTTTCCTATTGAAAAACATAAATAATAATGTCGATATGCAATTTTATATAGAGAAATGTTATATAAAAGAGGAACAGAATGTAATCAAATTCAAGAAGACACTATTAAAATTTTATGAACATAAATAAAAAAAATGTACTTTGTTCACTCGCAAAATACTTCCATTGGGAGAATCAGAAAAACTGGAATTATTCAAAATGTAAAGTATTTGAAGTCATTAGGTTTTCGTATATTAATATATATTTTTTTACTAGTTTATTAAAAATAAATAGTAATACTTAAAAAAGCTAGCTTGCATTTCATTGCTCTTTAATGTGTATGTAATTTGGGTAAATTTTATTTTAATTGCCGAAGTTTACTTTTAGTTTATTGCAACTGTGCAAATGTGGATATCGTAAACAACATTTTTTTAAATGTTTTCAAGCAGCGAATAGCAGGAGGGAAAACAATTTAAGCAAATGGTAATGCAAGAATTGATCCTAAGGCATTTAAATAATAAACAATAAAAAAGAAGAGGATAGTTTGGAGAATGCGAGTTTTTCTTTTTCACCTCTGACTTTCAATGCATGCATGTTTTGATGTTATGCCTTTCTCTTCCTGATCGATGATGATAGCACAAATGTTGATGACGGAGGCGTATTTCCGTTATGGAGATACCAATCGGACACGAACGTGGCTCTCTGATGTCGTCGCAGATTTACATCATAGTTGTAGTCTCCGTAATTTTACATTTCCATACCAATGTATTCAGTATGCACTGTGTATACATACATATTAATATAATTTTATCTATTACCTATATAACCTTTAAACACATTGACGTCAATCAAGGTGTACTTATTTACACGCTTTGGAGAATGCGAAAATATTATGTATATCTACAAAAAAAAGAAAACGGAAAAATAATACAAATAAAAAACGGAAAATAATAAGCGGTTGCCTTCATTACTGACTAATTAAAATTCGAACGTAATTGAATTACTAGTCGCACGTAACGTATGACATTTTTGAAGTTGCAATATTTTATTTTAATTCTTTGTTGCTTATTCTGCAGATTTTATTAAATTGTAGATTCGCAAATGGTTGCAACATTCATTGATAATTGATTTTAAGCGTTAGATTCAATTATAATTGAACGCTTGATTTTATTTAATTGAAATTTAATTGACGTTAATAATATTTTCCATCTTGAAACAATAACTATAATTATGTCTCTCTTATTATTTGTTATTTTATTTCTTTCAATTGAATTCAACAGTGATTTCATATCGCTGTTATTAACGTCATTTCCTACAAATGTTGATACTGATTTTTTTTTAATATCCTATGTATTAATCATTTATATCACATTTTAATATTATATTTATTGTATTAGAATTATATATTTAAGCAAAAAAAAAGTAAATCAAAATAAATTCAATCAATTATTAAAAGTAAATCATTTTATTAATTATTGTTTGAATAGATTTAGATGAACCACTACACTACTAGACAAGTTTTGAAGGTTGTTCAGGGAAGATAACAAAAAATGAGGGCATGATTGTCAGCGTTCTGGAAGATTTAAAAAATTGAGTTTTAAATAAACTATATCTTATCAATTTACTTATCAAATCAATTAAATTGAGAATATTTTAATATTCCAAATATAGACAGCACCAGAAGAAAACACTACTTCAGATTTTATAAATATTTACGTTGGACATGTTTACTGGAGTGCTCTCCAAAAATAAATGGTTTAACGTCGAATTAAAGTTATATTGCTTCTATTTCGAATCCTATATAATGATAGAAATAACTAGCCAAATGTATGGCACCAGTAAAATAATTCAACTTTGATTTGAGTCGAATGTTAATCATGTCACTTTTTATCTTCTAATGCTATTGGTTGTAAATATGTTAAACCTTACTGACGAAAGCAGCACGTGCTATACTTTGCAACATTATCTTAAACACGTCATCAACATATTAGTGTCGGAATACTAGAGTTTCAAAGAAATTAGAGCTATATGTGGATCTTCTCTGCTAGTGGGGACATTCTCGCGCACGTCATAAGCATGAAATCCGCGAACCTTTTGACGCATTTACTAATTTACCAAAACATCTTAAAATATTCTCACCGGTATTAAATTGTTGCAACAGGCTAAAAATAGATTTACAACTGGTTTGTAAAATTAACTTTCATTAATTATTAATTTTAATATATCCGTTTTGCAACATTTATTATTTCTTAATAATATAAAACGTTTCTGCATTAATTGAATAAAACTGTTACAATGTGACTATTATATAGAAAAAAGCGCAAATAGCATTTGGAAAATTAGCATTTACACAATCTATAGCCTATCCATAAAGAAAACTACTCGAAGTGAACAGCACGTGTCGCATAATGAATTTAATTTGCCGAGGATTTTCTTGTAATTGCACGTTGCGAATGGTGTGCATGCAAAAAACCAAGAATTCTAACAGACAGACATGCAAGACGAAAAAAGGCGCTCATGTCAGAGTACCATAAATATTCCGCCTGAAAACTGGCTGGTTTTGTAATTACACTTCATTCCCATTCTGAAGCAGGATAATAAATCGCAACAAATTTTCTGCGCTCGTCGTAACAAATTGTCATAATAAATTATTGCTTTTCTCTTCTATTAATTCTCGCCTTCTTAAGACAGGAAAATATATATGATAGATGGAAAAGAAAATCTTTCCAATTAGTATTTTTTTTATTCTTTGCCTATAAATCACAACTTAACATGTGATAATTAATAGATTGTTACTTATTATCATTATTTTGCAGCCTTCGGGATGGCGCAAACTGCGGAACATAGTTCAATGGACTCCGTTCTTTCAAACCTACAAGAAGCAACGGTATCCGTGGGTGCAACTAGCCGGCCATCAAGGAAACTTCAAGGCAGGTCCTGATCAGGGTACAATCCTCAAGAAGCTTTGCGAGAAGGAAGAAAAATGTTTCAAAGTGAGTTTAATTTAATAACATTTAATTTACTTTATATTAATTGGATTGTTTCAGGTATTAATGCAAGATGTTCTAAGACCGTATGTTCCTGAGTACAAAGGTCTCGTGACCAGCGACGACGGCGAATGTTCCTACCTACAATTACAAGATCTGTTGGGCGATTTTCAATCCCCTTGCGTGATGGATTGCAAAATAGGCGTGAGAACATATTTGGAAGAGGAATTGGCTAAAGCAAAGGAGAAGCCAAAATTGAGAAAAGTATGTAAATGCATGATTAATGTAAAGGTTTTTCAGTATAAATAATTATTTTTTAAGGACATGTATGAGAAAATGTGTCAAATTGACGAAACAGCGCCAACAGAAGAAGAACACAGACTTAAGGGTGTTACTAAGCCTCGCTACATGGTTTGGAGGGAGACGATTTCGTCGACTGAGACTCTTGGCTTTAGAATAGAAGGTATAAGGAGGTCAGATGGGACATCTAGTAAAGATTTTAAGACTACGAAAACTAAAGATCACGTTATGAAGGCGTTCCTAGATTTCAGTAAAGGATTTCCGCATGCCATAGTGAGTAGCTTAATCTCAATAGAAAACGTGAACAACCTAATAAAAATTAAAATCTGTTTTATAGCCTAAGTACATTCAGCGTTTAAAAGCGATAAAAGCAACATTGGAGGCATCCCAGTTTTTCAAGAGTCACGAGGTGAGTTTTATTATTTCAATAAATTCCAATCTTTAATCATATATAATTACAGGTGATTGGAAGCTCTTTACTGTTTGTGCATGATCGCTTCAACGCAAACGTTTGGTTGATAGATTTTGCAAAAACAATTATACTTCCTGACAACGTGGACATCGATCACAAATCAAAGTGGAAGGTTGGAAATCACGAAGACGGTTATTTCATAGGAGTTGACAACATAATTTCTATATTCGTTGCAATCATGGAACAGCAACCCACAGCGATCACTCCACCACTCATCCATCCATCACAATCGGACGATGAGAACGACGACTAATTCTTTTTACATCTTCTCAATCACCACTCAGTTGCCTTGTGTGCTGCAAAATTTTGTACATACCCACCACAAATGCCATTTTATTTATTTTATTTTTTTTTTGTATTTGTTAATTTTAATTTAATACCCAATTTCTTAACGATACGAACGTGTATTTTCGTCTCGGAAAGTATGAAATCTAAAATTAATTGTCTTATACTAAGATAACAAACACATTCGAATGAATATTTGATAATTTATTATTTCATTTTATGTTGTTTTCTTTTGCGCAATGCTGTCAATGCACTGAACATTATGTTTCATTAATATTATTTTAAGGTATTTAATTAATTGTATTTATTATTACAATATTATGTAATTAATATATTTAGAATAAAATTTAAATTTATCTTGTTTATTTGCATCACATAATGGTTTCAGCATTGGAAGATTTATCACATCCAATTGAATAAGCCTTATGCAATAAATTATACCGTTTCTCTCAGTTGTGTAGATACTGCATAACAAGGGTCTGCAGAGCAGAAGGGCCCACAAGCGTGGGGACCTTGCATTTGAAACTTTCATCAATTATTTATTCACGAAAAAATATTGTAATTGGAATTTAAAAATACACGTTTTGTGGTTAAGTTTGCAAACGTCCAAAATCACAAGCAAAGTGAGGGGGGAAAGGTCACTGTTTCCTCTTTTCAGAAATGATCATTATCTAAAATATATTTATCATAATACCTAATATCTACTGCAGTAACAATTATGTTTCTATTCTATTTGAAAGTTAATTAAAAATAAATTTAGAATATCTTGGATATACTATTTATGGAGATAGTTCAAAACTTTGTCTTAAATGTTGGGAGTTTACTGATCATTCGTAACAATCACACAAATAGATAAAAACAAACAAAAAATTATATTACAATAATAGTGAATCAAAGAAGTTTTCCGCTCAAGTGTAATATGAATTATATAAAAGTAATAAATCCTGAAAATTCCCATATAATAATAATCTATATATAAATAATTACAACTAGCCAAAGTGCTCTGGACCTATTTTTGTTGATTAGATAGAGATAATATGAACATATTAATATTAGATATATAACTTATATAGATGACTACTATCCAAATATACTACAAACTTCCAGAAGTTATTGAATCATTTACTGAGTGTTGGACTCATATTTCACATTTCATTTAGTTATATGTATGAAAAATAAAATAGTTACATAGTATATTTAAGGTCCGTTTATTCAAATCTTTTAGGTGCTTTTGTATAAACTGCTGCATATACTTTTTATATAGCATCATAACGAAATAAAATAACAAAACATAAAAATCAACTAAAAGTTTATTCACTTAATTAAAAATCTTTCTTGGTACAACAATTGATCAGTTTTCTTATAATTACTATACAATTCTTTTGACAGAGTAAAATATACATATATGTAAATATATTTAAGAAATGTCATGCTTAAGAGACTAATAAATGCTATATAAAAAATAAATTATTATAATCTATATCACTGGCTATTGGCACGTAAGTTAATAACTTTGGCGCAATCAGTAATTCTGATGGGCGAAATGTTCGCTAATATCAATTGAATTTAAAGTAAATGTTTCTAAACAGGAACCTTAAAGTATTTTCAAGTGTTAATTAATTAAAGCTAAGGAAACCAAGCGTTTGTTTGATCTTTGGAAGCCTTTCGTATGCGCTGTCTCTGCACAGGACTTGGAGTACTACATGTATTTGGAACAGGCCGCAAGGAAAATCTTCGAGGTCTGGCAGCCTGCATAGGACTATATGGTGGTGGCGGAGAAAGCTTATTCTCGTCAAAAGCGACAGGTCTGAGTGACAGTCTTCGAGGCTGTATAATAGTTGGAGTTGTGGGTATCATTGAAGACCGCCTCGATTGGAATGCCGGTCTGATTGCAGATCTTCTTCGTTTAGGAGGTGAACCCTCCATTTTTCTCGAGCCCTGTGGTGATGAAGCTTGTGGAGGCGTTAAAGACGCCGTACCAAGTTTTCTTTTAGGTTTATTTTCCGGCACATTTGTCAAAGCAACCAAAAGTTCAGCAATTGTTTGAATATCTTCTTGTTCTTGTATGGAAAGCACAGACGGCCTACCATTCCGGGTTTCGGCCAAATAGTTGTGAACATCGCTGAAAGCTCTACTGCGCTGTGGTGGTGGAGAAGTGCATATATCCTGTTTTTCGATGTCTTTGTTCTTATTCTTGCGTCGGAATGTTTTACGTAATTTATCAAGGAATCTCGTCGGTGGCAGTTTAATCAAAGGTTCTTGTTGCACTGGAAGTGTCCTACTTCTAGCTCTTCCA
The DNA here is from genome assembly GCA_963457615.1 of Nicrophorus investigator. Taxonomy (NCBI): domain Eukaryota; kingdom Metazoa; phylum Arthropoda; class Insecta; order Coleoptera; family Silphidae; genus Nicrophorus; species Nicrophorus investigator. The sequence goes on along the minus strand of OY735140.1, from coordinate 21,014,803 downwards.
TGTTTCATAGTTTCCCGCATTTCTTGGAGTTTCAGAGAAGCAGTCTGACCGTACCAAGTATTTTGATTCGACTGTGGGTATTGCGTTTCAAATGGAAACTTAACTTCGCTGCAAGCTCTAGGTCTCCAACTAGTTGGTATTTGGGAATTCGTTTCGCTTTTGTGACTATTAATTGTCCATTCTGATTCCAAGATCTGACTATCGCTGAAACCGTTGTAACCCGTACAACAGACATCCTCTTCAATAGTTTGACCCAGCACATTGGAAACTCGCAATAATAGTTCGGTTTGCTGTTTCTTCTTATCGGAACCGAAGGTTAATTCTTTGTCAATCAAATGCAGATCGGTGTCAGATTGGACGCGTGGCAATCCTTCTTGATCTACGCATTCAGATACAGCTCGCTTTCTGACCATTGTTGGTGAGTCTTTCTTGAAGTACATGCTTAGATCTGGACAAGATTGACTCCTGCAGCCGATGCTTGGAGCTTCAAATATAGATTGCTTCTTCTTGTAGACCGGTTTAACTCTCATGACTAGAATCTCGTGCAGCAACGATCTTAAGGCTCTGAATTTATCGGGAGTTCGTTTGATATTGTATGCTAACATTTGTTCGATGGCATGCATCTTCTTGCTGCGCAGACCTCTTGAGATAAAACCCAACACCATTAATACGTAGCCCAGACCGATTATGATCCAAACCAGGAGAAAGATTTCGTAAAATATAAATGATTTCCCAAACCCATTATCGGCAACAGCTGTCAAACAACATACATATTATTTATTAAAAATATAATGATCACAATTATTTATTTATATTACCTGCTACATAGTCGCCAAAACCTATCGTAGTTAATGTTACGAAAGCATAGTAAACTGCAACATCGTAATCCCAACCTTCGAAAATCATAATAACCACAGACGGTATGAATATAAGCAAGGTAAACGCTGGTACCAGATAGAGAATGATTTGAAATATGAGACCTAGCCGCGCATTGTCGTGATGCATTTTATCCGTCTTCCATCGGTTATACAACTTCGTAAACTGTAATAACAATAAACAAAAATAATGTTATTAATATGAGAAGAGTAAGTAAATCTGTGATAAATAAAATAAATTACATCGCAGGTGTGACAATAAAAATAATTGCGTAAAAGCAATAGTAAATATTGAAAGGATGCATTTTGGAACTTGCGTTACCGTGAGATGTCAATATTAATAATTGATTAGCGAAATTTCTGAATCCACGTGCAAAATACGTAATGAAGAGAAGTGGCATTACGCTCGAAGTACTATTGTAGTTATCGTCCGATTTTATTTACAAGTCGTATTACAGATAAACAATAAGTGATGAAAACAATTATAGTCTCCGTTGCATTGAGTACCATTTTGTTTTTTTCGCTTCTAGATCATAAAAATCAGACGATAAATGATTATTATCTATTTAAAAAAATACAAGTCTGAAGATCAAAAGTTATTTCCGGAAAATCCAAACTATGAAAGTCCATAGATTACATTTTTTTTTAATAATATCTACTTGAAGAGTTTGCTTTTAATTTATGTTTTTTTTATTTATAGGCATTACTAAGTAGAAGTTAATTTTATAATTAGATGGTATAATTGCAGTTATAGTTTAAACGCACTTTTAATAAAACTAATCGTCGGTAATTTCAAAGCGCATTAACCTTTCGGGGCCCTCGTTTTACACATGGTCAGTATCCGTGCAAAACTGAATTGAAACCGTACTTAAATAACATAAAACTAAATAAATATATAAATAAACAAGGAGCGCCCTTTTGTACGTGTTGTGTGTTTCAATAAACGATACGGCCTCTTTTTTCCAATGTGTTCTGTCTATTTACGTAACGTGTTAATGATCGACCGATTGTCGTCAATTGTAGTTCAGGAAAGTGTGAAAATAAGATAAGGCTTTGATTTCGCAATAAGAAGTTAACCATTGTCCCATATTTGAAATACCCATTAACGCGTCATATAAGAAGCAGAAGCGGCAAAACAAGAAATGCTGGATAAAACCAATGGTTTTTCATTCTTCTGCCTTAATGCCAACGCTTATTTATACATTTTATTGCTATTTTGAAATTGTTGCTAAAGCCTCAATGGAACGAGAACCATGAATATCGCAATAATTCAATGCCGTTCAGGTTTGCACTATTCTTTATTGCCTTCGCTCCAGCACAAGTGTTTATCATACGTCAATTCAAATGCTCTGCCACGTAATCTTCAAAGGTAAATATTGAATAAATATAAAATATTCATTACAAATCTCACAATCAGTATCTATTTTTTATCTTCAACCTGATTATTAGTTTGAGATCGTTAAAAGAAAGCATACACATCTAAAATAAAATGTAATTATATAAAACAAAATATTAATGCTATGAATACCTTTTTAAAAAAATAATTTATAAATTTGGAACATAATATTTTTTTTACGAAAATAAATGTTTTCCTATTATTTTTGTGTCCTTTGTATGTATATACTTCTTTTATAATTAGAACATATGTTTAAAGTCATAAAAGTAGTTGTGATTCGAAATTACATCGATGGTGAATATTATTTACATATGAGGTATTAGACTTGTTATTCTGAAGATTAATTTTAAAATTAACTTTATTTGTTACTTTATATGATAACATAACTAAGATTTAAAGTTATTCAATTCTTGATGTTCAGCATTAAGTGATGTAGAATTTAATATTTGTCATAGTTATACTTATTAATTTTAACTTCATGTTTATATTTCTTTAGCAGTTGTTAATGTTTGGGGTTAAGATTTAAATTTTCTGCCAAAATCAAATTATGTAATTCGATTTTATTATTCTTATTTCATATATATTTTATAAAAAAAAATATAATTTACTGAAAGAATTTAAATAAATTATTTTGAAAATAAAAAAACTGTTGCATATTTTTTTCAGTTAAAAGTAATACAATTTTAAGAATTGAAATAGTTTAGTAACCTAAAAAGAATTAAGTAGTAAAAATAATACAAAATGTAAATAAAGGTTGTACAACAAACATTGACCTCTAGTGTTTGACACTGAAAAAGTAATTGATTTGAATTGAGTAATATGTGTGTATCGTGTCTTTATTTTGATTATACAAGAGTTGCAATACATTATTTTTAAAGTCGACATATTCGGTGTAGTGAATGAATGATGGGCTTGTGTATGTGTTTGTATGCATACCTTCTTCCCAAAGAAGTCACCCAACGTGACCATCACGATACCATTGATAGGTATGCCGACGAGTCCATAAAATATCATAACTATTCTACCCAACATCGTCGTCGGAGCCAAGTTTCCGTAACCTGCGAATTACAAAACAATTAAATTGTGCATTAGAAGTTTCGTAAAACAAAAAAAATATATCATTAATCAAATCGAATTAAATATTCAAAGACGGTTCCTCGAGAAGATGACATAACGTCGAACTGTTTGTTTTACATATCAATTAAAAAATTTAAATAGCACCGTTCATGATCGAAATTTCTATTGTATTTTATTTCAACTAGAATCGATTTGCTAATTTTCTTTATTATAAGATGGACATGCTTACCTATAGTACTAACTACTGTAATTACAAAGAATAGAGAATGGTAGAAATCCCATATCAGAGGATCCTCATGCTTCGACATGTGGGTGTGCATGGGTTTCCCACAATACGCTGTTAATTTCTCGAAAATCTCTTCCTGCGTAGAATTTATGCTTGGTATATAATGAATCTTCAACAATTCTGAAATTCAACAACAAAATAGAACATAAAAATAATTATAATAGATAAATCCACATTTATCAATCGCGATCATCAAAGATACTGAAATTTCCAGAACATTATTATTATTTGTTCGTATTACATAGCAATAGATCATATTCAGTTTTACAAGTCTTAAAAATATAATATTTACAATTTTATGTATTATGACACTTATTGTTATGGTTCGATATCAATTTATTGATAATGCAAATAGTTTTTTTTTCTATCCCCAAATAACATATGTTATTACTATTTTTTCATGTTTCTGCCTGGATACAAGCATATAGATCGGTATTGAACTTAGGATCTCTCGCAATTGCCTCAGACGATTGATTGATGAATCGTTGAGATAAGATTACGCTTCGATTTACGTGAGGACCTGACAAAGTTTACCTCGTCTGATTCCCAGTAACAAAGTATTAGATAATACATTATTATTTACTACTGCAAAGCCCGTTGGTAGGATTATTGGATTAACAGAACACTTCAGAATAAGTCCCTAAAATATGATGCATTCTGTTGACAATTGCTTTGAACTTGGCAACGCCAGAATATAATTAGATATAAGTTCTTTCCATTGAATCGTTATTTCAACAATTTACAGATTAATAAATTAAATAAATTTACTAATTATTATTGGTCAATATAATTTAATCTTATATTATAAATACACACAACAACAAAAAACACTGACGTTTTCTTTCTTTATATTTTACAAAAATTGCTAATATACCTACGTTTATCTTTTCAGGGGAAATTTCTAAACATCGCGTGATAGGTGAAAACATTAGATCTGAACTGACTCGTCAGAGAAGTGTACAATTATTGTTTTAAAAGCATCTTAATGATATATAATAAAAATAAATTTAAATATTACTTGTCAGTAAATAAGCAAGCTTATGATAATGATTTTCTCTATTAATTATTATATTAGATGAAACAAAATAATTAATAAAGAAAATTTAATTTAAATAATTCCATTGATAATCTAATCTATTCAAAATTACATTATTATATTATGACGGAATTAATTATTAGATAGTAACGATTTTTATCAAAATATTTAGATTTTTTATAAATATAGATATTAACTAAACAAAAACACCTGAATTATTGTCTAATAGATATGAACGACAATGCAATTATATTACGATGAATCAAATCACAGCAAATAATAAAGTATTTATTAAAAGTCCATAAAATTTGATTAAAGATAATTTTATTACGCCGAATTTTATGTGCTGATCTCAAACTTTGCTTGAATTATTTGAACAAATATAAAATTTATTTATTATTTACTAGAGTAATTTTTTGAATTAGTTGATTTATTATGAATTATGTAATCCTTAAAGGATTTATCAAGTTATTCCAAATTTTATGTTCTAATCTTGATAATTTTATTGAAAACTGCTTTAATTATTTTAAAGAAAATAAAATTTTATTTACTTATTATTTACTGGGATGATTTTTTATTAACTGCTTTATTATGATTTCTATAATCCTTAATAGATTTAACAAGTTACGCTGAATTTTAAGTTTTAAACTTAACATTTTTATTAGAAATTTTGCTTGAATTATTTTAAGGAAAATTATATTTGATGTATTTATTATTCATGATTGGGGTGATTTTTTTTTTATTAGGTACTTTATTATGATTTCTATAATCCTTAATGGATTTATCAAGATCCTAGATTATGGGAAATCCGGATTGTACCAGTTCAGCACGAAGTTTAAATTCCGGTTGCACCTAACGTGCAAAATATTATTACGGACAATGTAAACAAAATGATAATATTGCAAGGAAACAACATCGAAAACCATCATTACATTCAATATATCTCAATAAAATTCAATTGATTGTGATGGTTTTCATTAAAATAATTGTTTTCGTGCAATGGATGAAATTATTAAGTTTTTATCAAACGTTATCTATAAATTTCGTGCTGACGATAATTAAGTAATTAAAAGTACCTTCGATTTCCTTGCGCTCCTTTCTCTCTTCATTTTTCCGAATCTGCTCTTCCCTGCTCTCAATTTGGTAATAGAAGGAAGCTCCCAGCAATAAATAGATTATGTAGAGGCACAAAAGGACGAACCACTGCTTCTTAGACATCATTTTGGCTACGGCTGTAATGAGGCAAATGTTAAGAAACCACCATTAAAACCACCTGGATTTGTATATTCGCGCATGCAAATGGTATTTTGCAAATATTGTGTGTTGGATTTGCCGATGTTGTTAGGATACGATCGTTAATGGAACCATAACTTTTCTTCCGGAACAGTTCAATATCATTAAATGAATTGAAATCTTTTGTCGCTCTTATATACAGAGGCATGTTAAGTACTGCCTCAATTAAGTAGTTAAATAAATGTTAAATGTTCTCTCCCGTCGGAATTTTCTTTTTGTTTGTCCAACTAATATTTGCAGCAAAATAACTTGAAATGAGATAAAATAGCGCTACTCACGTTTGGTTTAATAATATCAGTCTTTCTCGTTGCAGGATCAATCACTAAACTGACAGGCTCCTCTCTGGCAAGTCCAGTTGCAACAATAGCAACATCAACAATAACACTAATGTAACAATTGTCGGTGTTTGGTTTTCGATGAATTGCAAGGCGTGTTTTCTGGTGCCCGTCAATATCTTCCCATCCATTTTGGTTGTACCGAAGAATTTTTCAAACACATACTTGCACGAGTATTTTCACCGAACTGGACACAGCAAGCGGCAAATTTCGTTTGCCACAATCACACCTTAGTTACTCTATGTTATAATATATGACAATATTATTGACAAGATTACTTATAGCTGGATCCAAATAGGTGTGGGAGGGGAATTGCGTGGTCAAGATAACTTGACTTATTGTGAGTACACTTTTTTTCATTCGTGTGTACTTGATTAGAAATATTAACGGAAAAGTCTAGTAATTTATTGTTTTCGGCTAGCCACAGCGAGTTTTTGCGAAATCCGGTTTCAATTATTCATTTGCACTCAATACAGGCCTAATCAATAAACAAATAAAAAACAAACAAAATTGCCGAGATTTAATTACATTTCTTTAATTTCAAACGCAAATTTCACGGAAGGAATTTTCTGCTCATCGAAATAAGGAAAAACATGTATGTTTACATTTACAAACAAAAAAGGGTTTAATTACATTAACTTATTTACAATACTAAATAAATAAATAACTAGAAACTATAACATCAAAATTATAATAATATAAAATATTAAAATATTACTATGAAATTAGTAATATCTATTTTTAAGAGAATTAATCATTAATTTCTTATGATAACTTACGACCTTTCAAAAAGATTATTACAATCTTGCACAAATGCACTGATTTATATAAACTATATTTTATGGCAGTGATATGTCACTAAATAATTTATAAGTTTTTAACCTCATAATTATTGTACAGAAAAAAAATATGACTGCAGAGAAACAATTCACGTTCGTAAAAAAGGAGTTCATAAAAATACTTGACATATCGCGATAGGAAAAGGAATGTTAACGGAATTGACTATATTTTAAAATAAATTCCTTATGTTATAAGAAAACTGAAGTAGTGCAATTGATTGTTGTTTGTGATTTATATTTCCAATATAAATTATGGTTACATATTTGAAAAATGTTTTATTGCAGGAAATAAAAGAAATTTATAAACAATATTTAAAAATAGATATATTCACTACTATACAACATAACTGCTAATTGAATCCTGATGGACGTTTGAAAAGGAATGTGGATGGTTTATGGAATTGTTTATATTTGGTAAGTTAATGCTAATGCACTTAATTGTATCCTACTTTTCTGCCCCAAAACGAAAGAGCAATACATGTTTTCAACAATATATTAGTAACAATACATTGAGATATTTTCAATGACAATAGAAATAAGTCATGTTTTAGATATACTTACTTTTGTGGCCAGAATCAATTAAAGAAATAATCATTAAATAAATCTTCTTACTACACAATAGCAATAATTTATTAAGTAAATAATTGTATATATTAGAACATAGTAGTGACATATTTTATAGTTTAGTCATTGGATTAGCAATGTAATGTTTTAAAAGAAAAAGACATATTTGGTATGCGCTAAACAAACAAAGAATGTATACTTTACACAATATAATAAAACACTTATAATTAGTTTATAAGTAAACATATATAAACATATGTTAATAATAAATATATGTAACATGATATAACTTTTATATAAAAAAATACAAAGAATATTTTTATTATGCTAACCATTATCAAATCTAAAAAAAATGCACTTTTTTTCTTTATTTATATATCAGAATAAAATATAACTGGATAGGATAAATTATGCATGTGTTATACTACAGTATTTATATAACAATTATCAATAGAATGTATATAAAAGTGAATCAGAAACAAATAATTCAAACAATAAATTATAGTATAAATGTGAAACACTTTCATCTTCTTGGAACGAAATCAATCATTAATCAAACTTATATTTATTAATATAGACTTTCCAATATCCTGTAGCCCATATATTGAACATCCACTGACTCCGCACTGGTCCTCATTAGCATCTCGAACTCCTTGTTGGGAAAGTAATGGTAACCGATTGCATTTAATCAATAGAATTAAAATAAATTATTACGATTTACATCTTAAAAAATTCAATTCTCTTTCTAATATTTCACCGTTCCAAATATCTTTCCTATATTCACCAGATTAATATTATTTGTTTTATTATTTTATACACTACATATCACACTTTTTTTTTTGGTTTGATGATATACTATGTATAAAAAATAAAGGAGAAAAATATGAAACAAAACTAATATAAATAAATATTATGAGAAAAAAATAAATAATTAACAAAATGAAAAATTATTAACTAAGATAAAAAAAAATATATTAATAAGATATTTAATTACATTTCTTTAATTGTAAACGCAAATTTCACAAAAGGAATTTTCTGCTCATCAAAATAAGGAAAATCATGTATGTTAACATTTACAAATAAATAAGTTTTAATTACATTAAAGTATTTACAATACTAAATAAATAAATAACTAGAAACTTTAACATCAGTGAGCAAATTAATTAAAATTATAATAAGAATCGAAATATAAAAAAAAATATACATAGTTTAGAAGATATTAAAATATTACTATAAAATTAGTAATCGCTATTTTGAAGAGTATGACAACTGACAAAAATTTATGACAACTTACGTCCTATCAAAAAAAATATTATTATTTTTTTTTATTATATTATAAACTGTTGTTTTTACATACTACATATCACAGTTATTTTTGGTTTGAAAATATACTATGTATAAAATAAAGAAGATAAATATGCAACAAAACTAATATACAAAATAATATAAATAAATATTATGAGAAGAAAATAAATCAACTATAAATATAAATAATTAACAAAATGATAAAATAAATAAATACATTAAGAAAAAAAATAACAATTCCTTAAAAATAACGAAAATCAAACTAGTTCTATCGATCGAGGGATAGCCCGAATTTTCAATTAGATTTATTACATATATTATATAATCAATTTGATATCAGACATTTTCGTCTAAATATATCGCATTTGTCATTAATATAACGACCTTTCCTATTCTCCTCCTAAGCTTTGATATATACAGGTAATAATAATATCTCAATGAAAGGTCCAATAGTTTGAAGGTAGAATATTTGTTTCTATTTTTAGACAATTTTGATACTATATTATATATATTTATTATATTTTTGATTGAGATTTACTTACAATTTCGTGCAATATAATTCAAAAAAATATTATATATATTTGTTACAAATATCTTAAAATTATATGAAAAAAACGATTTTGTGATAAGAATAATATATTATTTTTTAACAATCAATTTTGCTGAATATTTTTGTAATCTATACATAAAATTTAAATATAAAGAACTAGTGATATAAAAATATTTAAGTCTGCTATATATCATCCTTATTACTTATTACTTTCATACCTTTGAAAACAAACAATTTCTCTGTCTCATAAATATTTTTTTATACTTACAACACATCTATTCTAACACACATCAAACAAAAAATATACTATTTTTTTTATCACAATATGCTGATTTAGCTGAAAATTAGATCAAAATTGAATTTAATAATAAAAAGTAGTTATAGTACAAAAGTAAATTAACTATTTGTGTAAATATTACTTAGAAGAACGAGATACAATACTCATTCCACACCTAAGTTATATAGTTAAACGTATGAAAGTACTTATGTAACATATATTTAAAGTTTATATATTACATATACAAAGGCAAAGTTACCCCGTTTTGTTATAGTGCGCATGTTTTAACAATCATATCAATTGATATATATTATCAATATTATTTTATCATTTTAGAAATTAAGAAGAAAACAGTTTTATATATAGCAAGATTTTATTTTTCTTAATATAACCGCAGGATTGACAAGATGCTTCTATTAAGTAAACATTGAATTAAAATATAACGAATATTTGGACTACGTTAAAAATTTAGAGAAATATATTTTAGACTAATTTCATTTTATTTTAGGTTTTTACATAAATTCTATAAAATAAAACAAAAAGATTGTCCTTACTGAAAAATAAATTGTATATGCTGCTATTATAGTTAATTCAGATAAATCAGTTGAATAAAGATTGATAGTAGTAATAATCATGTGGGTAATTTGCAAGAGATATTTTAAACAGACATAAATTTTATTTAAAAAAATTGGAGTGGCGACACCTTAATGCGACTTTGAGACAATTTAGTCGGCCATGCATATTAAGCTGTTAAAGATGTTTTAACTTTATCAAATATTTCCTGTACCTAATGATCCGAGCCGTTTAGCTTTCCAGGCATCTCGAGAGTATTTAATAGTGGAACCTTGTACTCGAACCGTATTTCATTTGCATCACGTACTTCTATATCTCAAGATATTAATTGGCAATTATTGATACACATTTTGACTAATTGAGTCAAATAATAAAACGATTATCGCCGTTATTTTATTTTGTAATATAACTCAGCAGATAGTTACAGATCCTTGCGAAATATAAGACAATGTGATGAACTTTTAATTGAGATTAGATTACCTGCTGCACTACATACATTGCGAATTTTGTGGCAATAAATCCGCAATAATTGATTTCATTTTATCATACTTTTATGTATAAAAAAAACACGTACAGATATAATCTTTTCGATTTTATTTCTTGGTACCTCGGTAACAATTAAATCGATGGAGTACCGAAAAAACATGACTCAGGACAATAATCGTGTAATTTATTAATTGTTTTTTTTCTCAACGCGGATCGTAATGAATCTTTGTTTGGAAGAAAATTCATGGAAAGATCAGGAAATTTGCATCCGTATTAGTGCTAGCAAAATGAGCTAAATTACTGTACAAGGGCGTTATTAACTAGATAAGAGCAGGAAACGGAGAAATTATTTTCCGGTTTATCAAGAATAATATGTATTTGGACTGAATAGCAACTCATACCAAGGATGCATGTGTTATAAATTACTTTTATGAACTTTTTACGGGCAAATTGTACAAGTAAGGTTGCATGTACGATATTTAATAAATCCAAAAAAAAAAAAATGTGGGTCAATCGCAAGAGTAGAATTCGAAATTATTTATTGAACAAGAAAAACTGAAATTGTCGCTATGTTGCAATTATAAATGTAACAATTATTGTTTATGTAAGCTGAGGACACGTGGTGTTGGCTTAGCTGATTAGTTCTAATTTACCGGAAAACAATGGAAACGAATGTCGATCTATGAAATATTCCTAAATCAGACATTTTCAAATTTCTGCTTCGGATGAGTTTCGATAATTAGCGATAACCGATGACGTGAGATGTACGGACGAAAGTTTCTTCCATACAATTAATTGCTAATTAGTTTACGCTGCTTTGGTGATAATTGGATCTGTATATTTGCCACTGTCCACAGGTTACGGCTATCAGGGGACATTGAGTATATAGATATATAAATACAAAACACATACATATTTTTGTTTTTTTTTTATAAATATATTCATATGACAATTTAAATCCATATTTTGATGGTATCTTATAAAAGAATAAACATATAGGAAATCTCCACCTTGACATCCATTCTCAGGAAAATTAAATAAAATATCTTAAGAAAACATATTATTCTTTTTAGTTTTCTATAAATTATTACCCGTGCTCTGTATATTATAATTGCTTATTTGAAAACTGCTACATTTATTACAAAAATAATAATATGTTGCATAAGAATTTTGTAAATAAACATATATATCAGGTTTGCATATTTATTATTCGACCAGTAATTGTAATTTATTGTTAATCACGAAAATGCATTTATAATTAATAATCAACGCTTATGAAAGTTAAAAAATCAATATATAGAACATATAAAAATATTTAACTGGTTTTAATACAATTTATATGAATTGTAATTGTAATTTATTAATAATCACGAAAATAGCATTTTAATTACTGTTACTTAATAAGAATAATATTTTGAAGGATTACCTATACCTTTTTTTTAATGAATATATATACATAGAATAATGACAAGAATAATAATTAAACTTTATACAAAAAAGCTGCAGCAATTGCACAAAGGTCATGATCATATGAATATTAGGAATCGCTATAGGGTTAAAGTGGGATACAAAACTTGGAGAGAGGGAAGAAATATTGGAATCTTTGGAAATTTAGACACTTTTGGTTTTGGTGTAAAGAAGATCATTGGGACGAGTGGAGTGGGTTAGAACGCTTGGAGAGAATGTTTTTTTTTGTACAATATTCCGGCATTGGAAAATAAGAGGAATGGGACGGAAAATAAATGTATAGATGTATATTTCGGAACTACGCAGGTCAGGGAATGGAAATAATGGGATCTGGATTTTATTTTGTAATTCAGTTTTTTGGAATGGGAATTGAGATTGAGTTCACGAAGAATTCACAGGTATTTTACAGAGGGGAAAACGCCGCAAAAAGTGTTGTAAATTGTGTATCAAGGATTCAAGGGTGAAGGTGTGATAAATTAATATGGTTTCGTCTGCATACTGAAGTATATATAGGTCGGGATCGAAATTGAAAATGTAAAAAAAGGTTATGTAACAATGGAAGAGATGTGAGCCTTGCGGGCTCAAGCTGGGAAGAATAATTACAAGGGAACGATTTTCAATGAGATTCTTAATTATGTTGATGCGGTTTTAGAATGAAAAGTTTGAAATGAAGACTTCGGAGCCAGACACAGTTGAACTCCTTGGTCACATCAACGAATAGCAAAAATTCGATTTAAAAATAAATCACAACAATAAAACTTCATATTTATTAATTAATTACTTAATACAAATACCACTTTTAAGAAATATGTTAAAGATTATTAATTTATTTTATTCCTGTCTTTTTGACATAAATTACTTCATCGTTTTATAGCAAATTACGCTGTTTTATATTCTAAACAATAATATGTTATATCCAGATTAAACATCCCTATAGTAAAATAACATAAATGGTTTTCCTTTTAATATAAAATTCTATAATATAATTTAAATATGAATAAAAGTCTTCAATTAAAGTTTATAATAATTTGCTAATTGATCTATATATTATAAATCGTCAAACTATTATTCATCCTTTTAAGATATTTATATAACTTATCAAGATCATAAGATTGTCCAGAGTCGACGATTGAATTTTCTATTAGGGTAAATTATATCAAATTTATTTGTTTTACCTGGAATACAAATAAATTAAAATGTTCATTTTTATTGTAAGTACAGTTATATATTTGAACAGAAATACTAATAAAAATTACACTTTACATATATGTTTCTTATTTATGTAATAAATAATATTTTTTGTTATATCCACTAAATATTGAATGTAATTTTCTTAGGCAATTCAATTAATCAGGTATAATGTTTGATTTATTTTAAGGTTCAATCATATTTATTTCTATTTTATTTATTAACCCGTATTATGCATTAATTAAAGGTTTTTAAAATAATAATTATATTTATTGTAATAGTCAGACAGATAAAGACAAAAAATATTTATATAATACTAATAATAATAGCTAAAAATATAACTATTATAAATGGCTATTAACACAAGGTCTTTCAGCCCTTTACATTTTTATTTAATTAATTTTCTTGTGTTTGGAGATTATATTAATAAACGCCTTTAGTGGCAATGATATAATGTGTAATGTAATACATATAGTAGCGCGACAGAGCAAACGCGACAGAGTGCATGCCCGAGATACATTTTTATATAATTTATTATTTTATCAGCGAACAATCATCCAACAAACCGCTATTTAAGGATCTAGGCTATGGCCATTGTGTCTCCAAATTTAATTATAGATTATTGTGAAATTGAGTAACATCACTTATGATTATAATTGCACCAACAATAAATCAATTAGAAATGAAAGCATTCAAAGTGATTATAACAAAACGTTTAGTTTATATTCTTGAACACATGAAAAATAACAAATAATTATTACAAATTGAATATTTGTAAAATGATGATTTGTCTATACAGAATACAATCTAAGTTAATAATAAAAATATTATTTATTTATGACGGAAAACCCTTTGATAAGATGTACTACTTCTTTTAATAGATTTTGTTATTATTACTATTACTTTTTTTTATTTCTGTATTGTTTATTTTAATCCCTGGTTGAAAATCTTTAAATATATAAAAACTAAAAAGAATTAGTTGGGTAAAAATGGTAATTTATTATAAATGTAATATTTTTTTCTTGTTTCGTCAATCAATTGATTTTTTAATAATATTTGTGCACTATTTCATCAATTTCTTCTTCTATGGTCCATTTGGCGTGCGTCCAGTGGCGTATTATGCATTAAGACAATAAGGCACATGCCGTTAATGTTTTAGAAGCCCTTCAAAATTGTTCATCAGAGGAATTAAGTTTTGAGTGCAAATAAATATGCGTATATTTAAAGTGAAGAGCAGATGAGTAAATTCTTAAAAAAAATCAAATGATTTCAAGTTGAGGCCCCTAAAATTGCTAGGCGCTGCTGCCTAGGAGCCGAACTATCCTTAATCCGTCATTGCTTGTCTCCCCTGACACCATTAATATTAACTATTTCGCTTCTTTCTTGCTTCCAAGTTGAAATTATGTATTGTCAGCGACATCTATATTTACTACAAGTGTTAATTATAATGTTATGTAAAATAAGAATCATAGTAGCATAATGGGTTGCATATGCAAATGACAGATAGAATTAAATTTCTAGTATTGGTTGCCTAAAAGAGTTATTGCAATGTGGTAGTTTAAAACGCCAGAGTGTTCAATAAATTGTGCAAAATTATGCAATATTTCTGTAAAATACATTTTAAGTATAGTTGATACCATGGCATCAGAGGCGGCAATTAATAATGCCGATTTATTTTTACGTGAAGTGGCTGATGTAAAAATAAGGTATAAAATTTGAAGTCATACTTTCACAACTCATTCTATTAAATTTTTTCATTTTTTTCTTTAATCTAGCAATACACCCAAGCATGTAGCACCTAAACAAGTGAAGGAAGAATTACAAATTCTGTCCTTAAGTAAGAAATCTCAGGAATTTATTATGGATACATTGAGGCATATTCATGGAGAAGTAAATTGGAACTATTTCACCCATATAAAATGACCTTACTTGAATATTCTTATAGGATTTCAAATTGAGTGATGCCAGCAACTACGAGGATAAAGGGAGCCATGTAGCTAAGAATTTTTGGAAGGGTCGAGGCAATTTAATCATTAAAGGCTGCTTCGATTATTCCAATACCAACAATGAACCAGAGAGTGAGTTAGATAGATTGAAAATGTTCGCACAAATGAGATTGGAAAGGTATGTGTCATACCCAATGTGTTAAGGTTAAAATAACAATATTGAATTTCAGTTATGGATTTCACAAAGAGCACTGCCAAGAAGCTTTAGATTATTGTAATGGAGAAGTAGAAGAATCATTATGTTTATTATATAATAAATACTTAAAGATCGATGCGAAACCAGAAAGTGAACATAACTATTCAGAAAATGAACTGCTGGAACAAAGAGAAGATGAAAAAGGTGTACTGGAGTCCATTTATGACAATGCATTTACTGAAAAAGTTAATAACAGTGTTTGGATCATTAACTGTAAGTTAGATTATCTCTCTAAATTATATTGCAATAAACCTGAAAAGAAGAAGCCAGTTGAGAAAGTTCAGAATAAGAAAAAAGTAGAAAAATGCAGATATTTCCAACGCGGCCAAGCATGTAAGTTTGGTTCAAAATGTAGATTTTCGCATGAAGAAGATGAACCAAAAAATGATGTTAATCAACATTTAGATAATTATACATATGAATTGGAGATTAGATTTCCACTTAAAACAATGTATCCATTTGAAGCTCCCATAATATTTCTTAAAACTGATGCTGTCTTACCACGTTTGTTAAATTTGCATATTTGTAAGCGATTGCATCAGGAAGCGGAAGTTTTAGCTTCAGATGGTATTGCTAGTATTTATTCTATTGTAGAATTACTTCAGAATGAAGAGGAGATGACTAGTTATATCAAGAATAACCCTATACGGTTTTTGGACCCTGATCAGTCTTTGTTCCCTAAAATCCAGGAAATTGATCCAAACAAGTTGAAGAGATCCACGCATTATAAGAAAGGCATTACTAATAGGAATGGAAAAAGTAAATTGAGTTTGGAGCAAATTAAAAAGGAGGATAAAAAGTTAGCAGAAAGATTTGCTTCCATTAAAAACGATAATAAATATAAGAAGATGCAAGAAGTGCGGAATAACTTACCAGCGATGTCTTATAAAAATACTATATTAAATACACTGAAAACCCATCAAGTTTTGGTAGTCAGTGGAGAAACAGGGTGTGGTAAAAGTACACAAGTACCACAGTATATTTTAGATGAGTGGTTAGAAAATTACCAAAATGATCACGTCGAAATTGTGTGTACCCAACCTAGGCGTATTTCGGCTATAGGTGTTGCAGAACGTGTGGCTCAAGAAAGGGCAGATAAAATTGGAAATGTGATCGGCTATCAAATTCGCTTGGAAAGTAAAGTTTCATCCAGTACTAGATTAAATTTTTGTACCACCGGAATTTTACTTAGACGTTTAGAAGCTGACCCGATGCTAAGTAACGTAACTCATATCATAGTTGATGAAGTTCACGAAAGAAGTGAAGAAAGGTAAAGTAAATACTATGTGCGAATTCAAATTTAATTAATGAATGTTAAATTTTCAGTGATTTCCTATTGCTTATAATAAGAGACTTGTTACCATTGCGTCCAAATTTAAAAATTATTCTGATGAGTGCTACTTTGAATGCAAGTATATTTTCTGATTATTTTGGAGATGTACCTGTACTTGAAATCCCTGGACGCACGTTCCCCGTTGAACAATTGTTCTTAGAAGACATAATTGAAACTACAGGCTACGTTTTGGACGATGTTCTTACTTACGGAAAAAAAGTAAAAAATATTGAACAATTTGAAATTGAGATGGAATCTTGTGACATATCCATGCGAAATTTTATGCCTAAGGATTGTGTTAAAGATGAAAATTTAAGAGTTGCAGAAGTTCTGTCTCGATACAATGGTATTATGTTAATATTTGTTTATATATTTTTTATTAATTCAATAATTTAGGTTACAGTGTGAAAACTTGTAAAACCATGTATCTGATGGACCAGATGAAAGTCAATTTAGAATTAATAGAAAATATTTTATGTTGGATTGTGAAAGCGAAACACGAATTTCCGAAAACTGGTTGCATTTTAGTGTTTTTACCTGGCATTGCTGAAATTATGGCTCTATACGATCAATTAATAGTGCATCCAGAATTTAATCCGAAAAATGGAAAGTATGTTTTGCTACCGTTGCATTCTAGTTTAACCAGTGAAGAACAATCCAAAGTATTTGAGTAAGTATAGAACATAATTATATAAACAACAATTAATGTTTTACCATTTTATAGAAATCCAAAAGGTGCAAGAAAAATTGTGCTTTCTACTAATATTGCTGAAACATCTGTCACAATAGATGACTGTATTTTTGTTATCGATGCCGGTAAGATGAAAGAAAAGAGATTTGATTCGAACAGGAACATGGAGAGTTTGGAAACGGTTTGGGTAACGAGAGCAAACGCGCTGCAGAGGAAAGGAAGAGCAGGCAGAGTGATGTCCGGCGTTTGCATTCACTTGTACACCAATCACAGATTCAGGTATCACATGTTACCTCAGCCCGTACCAGAAATACACAGAATACCTCTTGAACAGCTTCTATTAAACATAAAAGTATTGCCAAATTTTGAAGATCAAGATATTTATAAAGTTTTAAGTAATTCTATCCACTATGTTCACGTTTTTGGTTAATATTACATGGGTGTTCATATTTTTTGTTTAGATAAAATCATCGAGCCACCTGTTAAGGACAGCATTGACTCATCTGTAATTCGCTTGCAGAATATAGGAGCCCTGGATAAAGAAATAAATTTGACTCCTTTAGGTCACCATTTGGCCGCGCTTCCGGTGGATGTGAGAATAGGAAAGCTAATGCTTTTCGGGGCAATGTTTTCATGCGTTGATTCGGCTTTAACAATGGCCGCATGTTTAAGTTATAAAAGCCCTTTTGTAACACCTTTCGGTAAGAAAGAAGAGGCTAATGCGAAAAAACGTACTTTTGCGAACGGCCTTAGCGATCAAATGACTGCCTTAAAGGCATACAATGTAAGCAAATACTTTTATTTTAAATGCTTGTAATCTATTCCTAATTATTTTTTTTTAAGAAATTTCAAGAGGTAAACAAAAAAAGTTATTATGGCGGTATTAATTACGCCAGAGAAAATTATTTGTCGCATAAAACTTTAATAACTATTGCCGATATTAAGCATCAATTTCTGGAGTTGTTAGTCAGTATTGATTTTGTGCCAATTAATTTGAATAGGAGACGTCGGTCCGGCCAAGATGACGTTTACCAAGTAACAGGCCAAGAATTTAATGCAAATAATGATAATCAAAGGGTACTCTCGTCTATCCTTTGTGCTGCCTTGTATCCAAATGTAGCAAAAATATTACAACCAGAAAAATCGTTCATAGTCAGCGCAGCCGGAGCGGTTCCCAAACAACACGAAGCCAAGGATTTCAAATTTAAAACGAAACAGGAACAGGTATTTTCATATTCATGCAAAAGTGAGATAATTAAGTTAATATAATTTATCAAATAGGTTTTTGTACATCCCAGCTCTATCATTTATGAAATTAAGCAATTCACAAGCTCCTTCCTATGTTACCAAGAGAAAGTTAAAACTAACAGGATCTTCATAAGGGACTTGTGTATAATACCCTTAATACCTCTTGTGCTCTTCTCTGGTTATGAACTAGATATTAATGTGCACAATGGGACTACGTTCATTGCCATGGATGATAATTGGATCTTATTTGAAGTAGATGAGCATAAGGTATATTATACACTTGGGTATTTATCGCGTTTAAAACATTCATATTTCTTTTAGGTGGCCGAAATGATTAAAATGATACGGATTGAATTACTCGAGTTATTAGAGGAGAAGATTAAGGATCCACTATTAAATATTCAACATCACGATAAAGGCGAGCGCATTATCAACACTATATTGCAATTAGTTTCCGGGGAATAGCATCAAATTATTAACTTATTTTATTATAATAAAGTGTATATATTTAAATAATATTCGCTTCGTTATTTGTTTTTATATTGAATATATTTTACTAATGCATTAATGGCTTTTCATTTCCTCCTATTGATTTTCCAAATAAATAAATGTATTTGTATGTGAAATTAGATTTAAGTAAATTTTCAAAAGTATTTAACAGTCTGTGCGTTTTTATTAAGGTAATATGCCAGTAAAATAAATGACCGCTTAAAATCTGGCAGTAATAGAATAGACCATTATAATAATATCACCCAGTTTGTAATTAACATAACTATATAATGGTATGGTCGCTGCGATAGTCCCCTTGCTCGTTTGTTTACTGATTCCCTCTTCGACTGTGGTTCATACCACAAGATCCAACGGAATTGTTCACGATTCATGTCAAGATATGCGTTGTTCAAATAGTACTTCTAATATTCAATCTATATTCTGTCGATATAAAGTACATCCAAACCAATTTAATACATTGTATATTTTCAACAAAATGTATTGATAATATATAATGATTTATAATGACCTAAGTTAATGAATGATTTATAATATATTTAATAGTAATATTTATTGCAAAAATAAAAAAATAATACAATAAAAAGAAAATTTATTCGAAGTAAGGGATATTTTCTTTCTGCCTATATTTAATATATTACGAAAAAACTGTATATGTATTAAATTTATAATATTACTACTTAATATTAAAACTTCTATTCTAATAATTATATTCTTGGATTATATAATTACGCAAATGCAATTTGGAGTAAATGTTCATTTTAATTGAACATTAAATAAAACGTCTCTTATTTTACGAGCATTTTAAATCATTATTGAGACTATCTGCGAACATCATTTCCGCTACAAAGAATATAATTTGTTTTAGTATACATTGTAAACATTATTTTTAATTTAATAGTAAATGTGTTTAATGTCTGGTACTAATAGTTACATTTTAACAAACGATTTAAAATACAAATAGTTCTAACTGCAATACCTCATATAGTCTAGGAAGGACAGTTAATTATTTTTTACTTTGTTGTAATGGAATTTAGTATGGTTTCAAATTTTCATACCAAACTAATAGAAGCAGGACTATTACACTATAATTTTGATATATAAATAATTTTAACAATCTTGAAATATTATTTTCATAATATGGTAATTATCTTTAATAAAAATAATTTATCATCACACATACCTCATACGAGAATAAAAACAAGGTCTTTTTTTCAAGCAATTGATCCAATAGGATTGTATAATTAATTATTTTACATTTCTCAAGATAATCTATTAATAAAATTTCCAAAAAACTGGTGTCGTTTTCAAAACTATTCAAACTGTCGTCGTAAATAACAATAGTTGTGTTGAAATAGAAGATTTAATAAAATGATATCTTTATCGCTATAGTTGACCTATTTCTTCCTTTCAGTTAAATTTTTCAAAAAAGAATTAAGCCAGACGAATTGGTCTTTTGTGGCATGATGAAATATTTATGATTATTCAGTAGTAAAAAGTTGTACATAAATGAAATATGCAAAGAGATTGCCTCGTTGGCTGCACTATTTTTCACTCCAGAAATGAGATGTACTTCAGAAATATTGAATACCAGCGTCATGAGAGGATTGTACAGTAGTCGACAAAGATATAACTGACGATATATATTTTAATCAAGATGAATTGCTATGTTAGGTAAGACTTAATGACTAATAATAATATGTTATATTTCATGAAATTATAATATTACTATTGTTACAATAGTAATTAATATTATACAGCTAGATTCATAATTCAATTTGAGCTAATTTGTAAATAAATATGCATACATGTTTATATAAAGGGCTATTATCCTCCGTTATATATAATAAATACAACAATTTCATATAAAGCATCTATACATAATTTTGATTTTCTTATTTTATTTTTATTTAAATAATAAATATTATTTAGTAAAGGGGTACCAAACCTTATGCCCACTGGCAACATGATGATCAATTTGAAAATTTTGCATTTCCCGGATAATTTTCTTTTATATTGAATAATTTGCTTGAAAAGTAAATGTTGCCGTCATCCTAACTGTTAGTATATATTAATACTTATAAAGGTATGTGGGGTTATACTTTAGCCCGTTGCTGGAAAATTCCATAAACCGAAAGTAACCTACCGCCTCTCTAGGGTATATAAGACATAAGCCTATGTATATTCTATCAGTTTTACCTCACTCATACTCGCTAATTCATTTGGCTCATTTGCCTCGGGTTCGTTCCTATCAAGGTACTCAGTACTTCTAGGTGTTTATTCATATTGTCTCACTTGTAGTATCTGTAAAATATACGTCGCGCCTTTGCATATTTCTCTCTACCTGAAGATTGCTCTTTCACACCTATAACCGAACATCTTCAAGTTCAATTAATCATCCTTGTTATTTGAATATTAAATGTTTAAATAAAATTTAGGGAAGAGTCAAATGTAAAAAATAACGATCCACTTTAATTACATTATTATGTTAATAATATTACTATACTCTGATTTTCATTTGTATATGCATACAGTGGTTGAATCCTGGTAAATGCGTTTTATGTAAATATTTTAAGATGTATTAATCAAAATTCGTATTGCTTTTATTCATGAGTATACATAAAACATCTCATTCTGGTATCCGCTTTAATGAAGAATGTACGAGTGGAAATAATTAAAATTGTCGCCTTGCATAAAAGTTTTGTGCTGAGCCCAGTGTTCGAAGGGACGCGACGAGCGAAGTCGCTCGAACAAAAAGAAGAGGATATATATAAAAAAAAGCCGTTGTAGTACAGTCAGGTATGGACTTAAAATCCATGAGATTATCTTTGTATTTGACACGCTTTCGTTACGAGGGTTTGCGCCGATAATGAGTTACTTAATTGGGAAATCCTTCAACCCCTTCGGCAACGCGTCCCAACATACAAATGAGTACGCAACCTTGCATATCGTAACAACGCATAAATAAAGATGTTTTATTTTATATTTAATACCGAAAATTTGGTCTTTAGAATCTTAGGATTTGATTTGTTACATTCTCTTATTTATTTAAAAAAAACCTTGGCTGTAAATGGTAATAAATTGGTATTGATTAATCACTTCAGGTTTAGTCAAAATTTAATAGTAATTAATTTTTGGTATCTAGAAATAAAAATAATAGTTCACTTGGACAACTCCCACGCAGACTTGCAATTCAAATAGAATTGTCAATACGAAATGAACAATGCATATACATGCATACATTCAAATGATTTAATCCGGCCATATTTGATGTATTTGACAGCCATGCGTGTCGTGTCGTTGTTTTGTAACGGCAAACATGATCAATCCCAGGCGTAACATTTTGCTCGGGACTAATCGGATTTGCAATAAATAAGATCGTTAAAAACATTCAATGCCATCAAATTTGAAGCGAAAAGGGTGATAAATGATTTTTTCACGTGAAAGACTGAAAGCATTGATTACGTGAATCGCGTGATAATTCTACCTTCTGCAAATTCATTAAATGAAAATAATGCGATTAGCGGAGCCTCCGGTACGCGAATTATTAACGTAAATAGATGCAATTAGCATACAATTTTCTTGAAAACAGTATTACGGATATTTTTCACTCATCCGACCGTTATCGAGCGTCATACGCCTGCAATATTTAATACAGGTAGGATATGGCAAAGGATTACATTTGAGATATTTGACTTATGTAGGGTTTCCGTAATCAAGTTCATATTTTATGAAATAGAAACCCTTCACGTACAGCCAGTTAACCCCAATTCTAATACACTTACCCTTTGCTACCTCAATATCTTATAGAGCAAATCGCATAAAAAGAAGATATTACTCTCAGGTAATTCCAATATAAATTAAGTATATGCAACGGATTTGTATGTGTGTTTCACTTAACTATTTGCTAATTAATATTAACCTTTAACAACAACAAAAAAGCGCTCCACAACATTGACATTTACTTATTGTATCATTTAATCATGTTGTTATTTTCGTACAAAAATAAGTATGGTATAATTTTTCTTCTTGAAAGATGTTTATCACTAAACTAAATAAAAAAAAACAGATTATTTAACCTCTTTACAAATACACGTATAAACTACTTTTGGATATATTATGGCATACATACGGTTCAGATAAAGTTCTTCGAGTTAGGAAATTAAGGCGATTAGACGATCATTGATTAAACCATCAAAGCGAGCATGATTTGTAGATTGCTTAGGACGTAGTTTAGATGTTATATTGCCGAGTAAATATTTAAGGGAAATTATTTATTTCATTTCATTTCAGATTTATCAAAGGCCACCAACAGTTCTACATTTCCTAATAATTGAAGGTTGGCCTGGCAAAACCCATTGATCTTTCATATTAAAGCAACTACTGAGAAGATTCAGATCTCACATACATATATACTAGTCTATATACATTTATTAGTAGAGGGTATATGGTATGATATAAATTAACATATAGATTTATATGTATCATTATATATAACAACATGGTCACTCATTCAAAAATTACGAATATTAATCAGTTGCTAGAAATAAAAAATTGTTGCTCTCGACTATAGTGTATATTATTACAAAATATCTTCGACTAATATTTTCTTATTACATCTGAATCACAAGTCTGTACTTCTCAAAATTGAGTTGTAATACTTATTTCACTAAAGAGAATTTTTTGAAATCAGATTATTATCATTTTTTAAATAGTCTATGTGTATAATATTTTGTGATTTGTTCTATTAAAAGGCTTAAAAGGCATTTGGAAGGACTTTTGTCAAGGTTATAATTTTTTTTTCTTTTGATTGATGATAGATGTTTTATTAAAAGAAAATTGTAGATAATTTTATTTGCAGCTATTAGGTTAGGTTCAATTTTAATATGGAGTGCACATATTTTATTTATATAAAGGCAAGAAAGCTGCTGAGGCTCATAAAGAAATATGTGAACTTTGATTGATTAACTGAACGCACGTTTCAGAATTGATTTAAAAAATTCTGATCTGGAGATTATTTTACTCAAAGATGATCATTTCTTTGCTGACAAGGACCAGAAGTTATAAGAGAGTGGAATCATTATATTTCCAGAAGGATGATAAAGGTCATCAGACAAAATGAATTGTTTAAAGTTCATTCTAGAAGTTGTTGACTTACGAGAGCAGTTTGAATAAAACGAAAATCATCTGCCCTAATTACATGTTGCAAAAAAACTGCAACATCATCAGCAAACATTCAAAAAGATCATAATACAGTATTAGATGATCAACTACTGAAATAGTTGATATAGGTATTTTAACAGAACGAGTTTTCATATTTTGAATCTGGAATTAAACATGAAAACGCTTGCGAATTTCTCAAGCGTCTTCGGATTAAAGGATTCAAGTATGAATTGCTTGAACATCGACTATATTTACCAGATTTGGCTCCATCTGTTTACCATCTATTCCTAAAATTATAATAAATTTTTCTGGAAAGCGTTTTTCGTCTAATCAAGAAGCAATTGATACTGTTGATAGTTATTTTACAAACATTGACACATATAATTATAAACATATTATATAATTGTTAGAAAAATGTTGCATTATGGATTATATTGAAAAATGAAATAATTTTTGAATCAAGCAAAAAGGCTTACATATTTTTTATACTACAAAACCAAAATTACATTCTTGTCAATCCAGTAGTTTATAAGTTTTTATTACTGAATATAAATAACTTTGTATTTAATATTCAAACAAATATTTCCTTTATGCTTATAGAATATGAAATGTAATTGATGCGAATTAGGATGGGCAAGGATTATTGAATATCACTGCCTCCCTGTTGCATAATTGCTAAATACCAATTAATTGGTTTGATTAATCTTTGCAAAATGTTTCGGAACGCAATTTCGCCGTTCGATCAATAATAGCTGTTTCTGTACATAAATTAAGTTTATAGGTTACAGCTGCAGTCAACTTTTATTGCATGCTTCTCAAGTTTCATCGATATATACAATTGCAAAACTTTGAGTGCATTTTAATGCACATATTATTGTCATGAGAATATAAAGGAATCGAGTTATTACCTTGTTGTTGACAATACCAGAAAAACAAGTAAAGTTATGATATAATATGCAAACTTTCAAATTTATTCTGAAAATAGGTTTTATTCGAGTTTTCTATGCATTTAAGTATTAGTTTTTGCTAATATTCCAATAACTATTAATAATTACATTATTTGTAATTAATTACAATATAAGAAAAATAATCATTCTCCAATTAATATTTTTACAATTATCAAATGCAATTTTTTCACAAACACTTATAAGAAAAATCTACTATCAAATGCAAATATTGATCATTACCATAATTACTTTGGTAGTAATTAATCGGAACGAAACTGCGTTTGAAATAGAAAAAAATGTATATTGACTGGTTCGGTCCGGTGATAACAGTATTATCGAGATTGGAGTCAAATTCAATTACAGGTGAATGAAACGCAAACTAACTCAGCTACACTACAAAATATTCGTTTTATTTCGACGTCGACACTGGAAACATTTGAAACATTTCACATAATTTAAACGAGTCCAATTACATTAAAACTATTTTTATTTGTTCAAGTGTTGACCATTGAATTTAACTGAATTGTATACTTTAGAAAGCTTTTATTTACCAATTTCACTATTTACATTATATAGAAATATTTTAAAAATAACTTAAAAGTATTAATAATTGTATTACATATCTAGTTTACTTATTCATTATTACGAAACTATATTTTGGGTTTCCTTCTGTAGAATCTTTCAGTCTTGGCTTTACTACGTTAGAGATCTTTATAAATATCTATGTATCTATATTTGCACTTATTTCAGTATTATGAACTGCATTTATTCAATAGTATTTAAATATATATACACAATATTCCACTTATGTGGTTGAAAAATAAAATTTTAAAATTTTAATTTCTGAATTAATTTTATTGATCTCAAATACATTTGCTACATTACTTAATTAATTTCTACTTTTACAAATAATTATTAAATATTTTTAGCATTTATATAATCTGTAAAAAAAATACATTTTCAATTTGAATCGATTTTCTGTGAATATTTAAATTTATTTATTAATCCCGTGTTTTAAATTATATGTATGCAGTTAAATAATGTTGTAAAATAGTTTCAAAATAGTTAATATTAAATTAGTAACGTCAATCTGTTAAGTTAGTGAATAAATTAAGAGTAATATAAATGAAAGACATTACATTATGTGAAAGGATCTAATTTTTGCTTTGATTAGTGACAAATGAATAATTTTCTGATATCTAATTGAAGGAATTACAAGAAGCTGTTTACGTTCATGTTTTGCATCAAGATCGGCGATAAGCCAACCGATGAATGGGTATTTAAAAGTCTTATCAAAGCTTTGCATCCATTCAAGTGCCGGGACTTTATCCGAAGATTACGGAAACTCACTGGAGACTTTTAACCAGTGCGAATAAAGAAGTATGCGAGATAGCAACCATCAAGAGAGAGACAGAAAAAGGAAAATAACAAGCTGCATAAACGATAAGTGGAGCTTTTAGGCAATTTATGTGCTGCCCTTAAAATTAAGCTCGGTGCGTGTGTAGGGCCAATTAACTGCCGGCAATTAAGTCTCGGGTCCTTCTCGCTTAGGCCCCAATCCAATAACAATCACCACACCTACCACTTCTGATCGTAATGTATTTTTTCTATTGCGAAGCTTTCAACATTTGCATGAATCGGAAATATACGCGTTTATATCTATTTTTCGGTGGAGGAATATTAATAAAATTCAAGGAGCCGGCACATTCATTTTCGCATTCGGGCATCCCCAGAGAGCCTGGATAAGGCAATGATTTATAGTTGCGTTTAATAGAGAAAGTCTGAAGGTTTCGGTGAAACAGTTTCCAAATAAAATTTAACCTGACAGAATGGAATTTGCGTATGATGTTGAACGGAGGACAATTATAAGTAGGAGATATGATCAAAAAAAGCAACTAGAGGGATTTTCGGGAAAGAGTGTTTGGGTGAGATGTGGAGGACGCCTCTCTCGGAGCTTTCGGGAGACCAAGCGGCGCCGACGCGTGTCCTGTTGCAACGCCGTCGTCCTGATACGAAAAGCACAGACGGCTTTCTCCTCTGAAACCCTCCGCACGCGACTTTCCTCCGAAAAGTAACGTAACGTTTAACTGAAAAAAACTTTTCCAGAGGCGAAGACTTACTTTTTCCCGAGTTCAATATGCATTAGTTGTTGGAGTGCGCGGAACTTCCTGATGGATTCTTAACGCCGCGTTTTAACTTTTGTGAAAATTGATGAACATTAAAAGATGTAGAGACTCGCGTTTCTTCATTGCTTCTGCATTTGAGATGAACAATGTGTTGATGTAGTAAAATTTAAATGATGATACCCGACAGGGAAATGTTAAATGCTAGTGAGGGTGGGAGGTTCTGGATGGAGAACAGTACTCATAACAGTAGTACTGATAAGACGCGTGATGCTGTCGTCCAGAGTCCAGAGAATTTCATGTTGTTATTCGAAGATATTGATCAATACTTCAGTCACTTGAATTTCACCGGCAATGAAACTGAGACCTACGATCGCCAATTGATCAATTGCACCTACTTGAACACGACCAATTCGACATGTCTCAGCAACGCGACAAGTGTCGACGCTTCTGTTTACCGCAACTACTGGGCATTAATATTGGTCCTCTTCCCCATCTTCACCCTCTTCGGAAATGTCCTTGTGATCCTAAGTGTGTACAGGGAACGAACATTGCAGACTGTCACCAACTATTTCATAGTTAGTCTCGCTTTAGCCGATCTACTAGTTGCTGTTGTTGTGATGCCGTTTGCTGTTTACGTCTTGGTAAGTTCTCAACTTACTAATTCATTCCTATTTGCATTCATTATGCTATTATCCCAACTTGGATCATTTGCCTCGTCACCAGAGAGAGGACCAAGCGTATTTAACTCCTCTAACTTGCGCATAATAAACAAATGACGAAGACGAAATTTTGCAACAAACTTCACATTCTAAATAGAATTATTCCAGCTCGCTGCATCATTAAAATTCTATAAAGCAATTACATACAACTTCCTCTTACCTAAAGCATGCACCAAGATAAAACACTCCTCAATTTATTATTAATTTCAGACTTAAACTCTATATTTTACAAAATTTGCAAGAGTCAATTAAAAAAATAAAAATAAATAAAAAGTATATTTATTGTCAATTGAAAAATCAGGAATTAAGCTCCGAGTTTATTGCGAATGTAAATATGAATAAAACAAGGGTCCTAATAACAAAGGTATTGTGCTATTTTCAATTTACCTTAATAATTGGGAAAGTATAATTAATTATTTCCACGCAAATATTTACGTTTAATTATCTCTGGTGTAAATAGCAGAAAAAGTATTATTTGAAAGCGAAATTTGCTGATTTAAATGATTTTTCTGCGATGAATAAAAAAATCTAACAGTATAATATCAGTCTGCGTTATTACATTAGGTGTGTTGATACAAGCTGCATGAAGCTGTGATGAATGGTTAACGTATAGAGCAGCATCACAATTGATTATTAATTAATTTTAATGAAACGGCTCCAACCAGTAGTTATATTTGATGCTGCAAATTATATTATCAGGCGCCATATGCAATTAATATAAGTTAATTCGTTAATCCACTGTTAAATTTATATATAACGATAGATGTTTCACAAAATTAAAATCCTCATTCTTCTCATATAAAAATAATTCAAAAGTATAATGAAAAAGTGATCAATTATAAAAAGCTGTAGTAGTGTAGTTTATTAATTAAATGTATTATTAAAAAAAATTAAGTTGTCAATTTTATTATAAATCTACTGTAAACCTTGGGCTTATATATTCATGTGTAATTACTAGATTTAATCAATCATTAATTATTTATTATGAATTATTTTTGACATTATATTGCAGTATTTATTATATAATCACAGCTGAAACAACAATATTAATGATGTTTTTTACAGAATTATAATTTATTTTGAACGTATTTGCGTTATATATATTATTTGAATTTGATCGATTACGCATATGGGAAGTATATGAATCTTTTAATCCTATTAGTCCTACTGATCCAGATTTTGTCCGCAAATATGTTTGTCCGTAAAACTGAGGACTTATGGTAATATTATTCTAAAACAAACCGATTTTAAAGAATTAATACAAAAAAATAAAATCAATATTTCTGTTTATATTCATGTAAATATAATAATCATAAAAGCTATAACTTTTTGTTTAAAAACAAAGAATTGTTTAATTGATTTTATTTTTTGTTAATTTTGTACATAATTAATTAATAATACAATAAATAGTTTATTTTACTATTTAGAATATTTTTTTTTTATAATTTATAAAATTATTTGTCCGATATTATGAATTAATTTTGCTAGAAAGCTTACATCATATGTTTTTGATACCAAAATCAGATATAATCCAAGAAAATCTTATATGATTATAAATCTAATCTAAGTTTCATATATCTTGGAAACTATATCCTTTTTATTTTTGGAAATTAAGTCGTAAAATAAAAAATTGTATTGAATATAGTTATTTCAAATAACTACAGCTTCAATCTGTCTGCATTCATTGTAATTTGGTTTAAAAATTTTAAATTAAACTAAATTTTAATTCAACAAAATAAAAATAAATTCTAAAAAAATGAACATAAACTTATTTTTTTTTATGATATATTTCTTAATATTTGATCTTTTTTTGTGGTTTATTTATATTTTATTTATTCAATTAGTCTAATTTCAAACATTCCGGGATTTAAAATAATTTCTTATTTGTAATTAGAAACATTTTTTAACTTCCCATTTTATGTAATAATTAATACTAGTTTAGAACTACTTTATTAGAGGTTCTAGATAACTTTGGGTCAAATAATATGAGAATATTATGTTTGAATAATATGAATATTATATAATTATAAAATAATGCATATCCAGTTGAAATCATTGAATTAATAATACGTGTACGTAAATTTGAAAAAGGAAATTGGTGATGTGTTATATTCCTACCATATGTTGAAAAATAATTACCGAAATGTATTAATTCTAAAACTGCTATTGGTAAAATAACTATTGTTAAACATCCGCGCTGTTCAACAAATCAAATAAAGTGTTTCGTTGTTAAAAATGAATTTAGTTCGCTAAATTCACTGAACGCCAGCAATATGTGCGTACTGATGATCAAACGTTTCCATTTGCTTTTATTTATATAGTGAAATGTTCATTCAGTACGAGATTTATTAATAATATTGATTCACAATTGCAGATGTGCAAATCCATAAAATAACAGAAAATTATGTTAAAATAGGAAATATTAATAAGTAAAAAGTTATATTTAATAAAGTTTGCTGTTTTAAATTTAGTTATTACCTATACTATGACTACGATCGATGAAAATGTATTTTTAGAATGGAAATTATTTTAGCGGAAAAAACAAGCCTTTTTATTGTTTTCCACAAAAAGAACAATGGGAAATAGTTTTTTTTTAATGTCGGCTGCAAAAAATTATATATCTATAATGTATGTTATATTCATAACGTCAGTCTATTACCTCTCACCTCGGGGAGTTAATCGTGCATACGCTCTCAAATTGAATTTTCATCATGTATTTCCTCGCAGCGTCACAATAATGAAGTTTTCAATAGCCTAGTTTGACGGGGATCTTTAAAACAGGAGATGGAAATAAAAATAAAACTAAGGTGAAGTCGTTCCTACGTGGCTGTAACTCATCAAAAAGTTTGCAGAGCAAATCGAATCAATCACAACGCAATATAGGGAATCAATTTAAATAATTTTATAGTCAATGTGGAAGTATTTTGAATAAATAAAAAAAAGCAGAACAAAAGAACAGCGACATCGAATGGAAGGACGGGGGACCATGCATTACATCATTTTTTATGGGATCAGGGTGTGCAGCAAGGGTAGAATAATGTATCCTCTGGAAAAAAATCACGTCTCCGGATTTATTCATAACCTATCAATAGGATAATAAATCTTATTGGATCCATGCATATTTCTTTAGAAAGGTTTACAATTTGATAATATTTATCAATTGCTGTACTTTACGTTTGAACAACAACGTTTTGTTTAATCATTCAGATTATGTCGATATTAAATATAGTATGTATTATATAGTATATATTTTATGAACTATTTTGTAATTTGATAATTAAACTTGAATGAGTGGTCCATCCTAGGAAACTTTTTGTTCTGATTGTTCCAAAGATAGATATTTTATTTTTGTTTTCGTATTCTTGAAAAATTAATTACTTACCTGTTTATTATGACAGAAACAACAGTTTCCTATAAAAAATAAGTAATTAAAGGCGATTAATGAGTAATGTTTGATAGTTAGTTCTTTTCATAGAAAAATAATTATGGAAACATTCAACAGTATGTGAAAAAGTAATCTATTACGTTTATTGATTATGTGTATTATTATTAAATTAGATTAAACATTTTCAACATTTCATGGTGTTTAAATTTTCATTTTTATTATAAATCTTGGACTTACATGTGTAATTACTACATTTAAATAATTATTATATTTATAATATGATCATAGCTGAAACAACAATATAAATAATGTTTTTTTTTAAGAATTGTAATTTATTTCAAACATAATTGCATTTGATTTATTTATATTTATTTGATAATTAAACATGAATTGTATAGGAAATATTAATCATATGATTTGAAGTAAACCGAAATAAAACAGTGGTCCATCCTAGGAAACTTTTAATTCTGATTGTACCAATGATAGATATTTTATTTTTGTTTTCGTATTCTTGAAAAAATAATTACTTACCAATTTAATTTGATGAAACAACAGTTTCCTTTTAGAATTGAGTAATTAAGGGCGATGAATGATTAATGTTTAATAGCTAATTCGCTAATATCCACTGTTAAATTTATTTTTAACAATAGATGTTTCATAAAATTAAAATCCTAATTCTTCTCATAGAAAAATATTTATAGAAACATTCATCAGTATAGTGAAAAAATGATTTATTACGTTTATTAATTATGTGTATTATTTTTAAATTAGATTAAAATTTTAACATTTCATTATGTTTAAGTTTTCAATTTTATTATAAATCTACTGTAAATATTGGGCTTACAGAATCATGTGTAATTACAACATTTAAATAATTAATATATTTTTAATATGATCATAACTGAAACAACAATATTAATAATGTTTTTTTAAAGAATTGTAATTTATTTCTAAACGTATTTGCGTTTTATACATATATATTTATTTCATAATCTCGAGGAATTATTAATCATATGATCTTAAATAAACCGAAATACAACAGTGGTCCATCCTAGGAAAATTCGTTCTAATTCTACAAATTATAAATATTTTACTTTTTTTCATGTATTTTTGAAAAATTAATTACTTTAATTTTTAATATTTACCTGTTTATTTTGTCTGAAATAACCGTTCCCTATTAGAATTGAGTAATTAAGGTCGATGAATGAGTAACGTTTTGTGACGAAATTATAAAGTTGCAAACTTCAGGCATAAAAGTAATTAGATTTGACTGCAGATATGTAATTGTGATGAGCACATAATTAAATAAATTAAATTAAATCCTCCGCGCGGAGAGAGCTAAAACGCGTTGAAATTATAATTAGAGGAATCTTAGAGTGCGTTTGCTTCTAATTATTAGTAGACTTTTCCAATGTTTTTCTTCTGTTAATGGGGTAGAAGAAATACGTGAAATTAATTAGAGAGATATTCGTGCTCGTTGATAATTAAATAGCATCTGCGAATGTTTTAATTAATATAAATTACATTTTTTTCCTTTAACATTTTCTTTTAACATTTTCGTTTTGAACATCCAAAGTCGAATTAAACGTAAAAAGTTGTTGCGGGAGAAAATCAAGCGGGTGTTAAATAAACTAGCGTTAATTCGAGAAAGGATTTAATTTAAGCACGCACGTTTTGTGAGTTATTGATGTTTTGCGGTTCGCCTTGCACAGTTTCTTTTGTGGTGTAAATAAATCAACTAATTAATTAGCGCGCAAGACATCAAGGCAAAGTTGATGAATGTATATTGTGTATAAATTATGTAGGAGCACATGGGACGACAACATTGGGTATTATCTTTTAAGTAAACTTTAAGGCTGTTAATTAACTGACAACTGGCTCAAATGTGTGTGTGGGTGTGGATATTCTCGCTAGGATGTGTATATGCAAGAGACTGTTTGTAGGTGTTATCTATACTGAACTTGGCTCCTAATCTCGGCGACGAATGTAAATTAAGTCGGGACGGGACTTAAAATCTTTCTGCCGACCGAATCCTAGTTTCGATAAAACAACAAAGTTATTAATACCGAGGCAACTTATTACGCAACTTCCCCGGTATACCGGGATCGAAGAGGCTAAGTGGATTTAGGCCCTAATCGCATGAGCTATAAAGTGCTTATAACCTATAACCTTCAACATCCACTTGAGAAAATATATTCAATTATTTATCAGCGGCAATTAAATGAACAAAAAAAAAAACGATTAGCTCGAATATATAATAACACAGAATAACTAAGATGAAATTAACAAAAACGCGGCAGGTATAATATAACAAAGATGAATTTTCGATATTAGGTTAGATTACAATTTCACTAATCATAAGATATCAAAATGAATATGTTAAGTACTATACTTAATACATTTTACTTAAATTTCGTAAGCTAGCAAAGAAGAGTTATCCATCGAACATCATTCTATTGATTTATTTATAAATATTTCAGTCATAACTTGATTGACATAAATAGATGGAAATCATAGTCAAATGAGCATAAATGATCACTGTTAAATACAAAGACACATTACATGTAATTATTAAATAATAGAAAACAAAGCAGAAATAATCAATTTTAAACTTTCATTGTTTATTTTTTCTTTGTTGGAAATAAGCTTTACATTTTACATACGAAAGAACTAATCTTCATTCGAAACAAACAATTTTTTTGTATTTGAAAACTAAATTTTGGTTAAAAAAGTTTGGTATGCTTCTAATTTTGAATATGTTGATAATGTAGCAATTTAATTTATTTTTATCACAATTATTAATAATATTTGAATACTGGAGTTACAAACATTTCACTCTCTGGGATAATTATCTGGGATAATCTTATAAATCTTGTTTGAAGTGTTTGATATTCTCTCTGTTAGAAGGTTGAGTTTATATTCCAAAATATTGAAGTTTTTTGATACGTTTTGATGTTAAAGATATTATTACAAAGTTAAATGTAGAAAATTTAGATTTTCATAAAATTATTATTATTGTTGAGTTATAAAATTGAAAGTTCTATGTTTATTTTCGACCGGTAAAGTATATCAAATATGAAATTAACGTTTTATAAAGTTTGGTTAATGTTTTCATTTAATAGAAAATAATTTAATATATACCTGCAGATATGTCTATTATAAAAACAGCTGTTGTAATTAGTTTCGCAGAAGGTTCGTAAATCTGTATAACCATGAAAATAACCAGACAAGCTTTAAATATTTTATGCGATTTATATTTGCATTTCTAGCTGCTCCTATCGTTAGAAGCGAACATGCCATTTTACTTTACTGCCCTTTACTGTCACGCAAGGAGGATGTGGAGGAGGCCAGATGCTCTTGCTGAAGCCACTCACGTTTTGCATCCGCTGCAATAAGTTAGGTAGACGCAATTAGTTTTATGTTTTTATATAAAGTGCAAGTGGATGTACGATTTGTGGACAAACATCGCTCGTCCCCGTCCAATGTTCATGGCACAGTGTCCAAGATTGTGACTTGCGGACAATCCCGAAAGAGACTGATCAATTCCCGTTCCCGGATCCGGATTAGAGTTGCGACAGTGGCGGAAAGCTATTTTATTTTTATTCTATTATTTTGAGCCCCTTTTTATATATCCTCAGATGTCGTGTGTCCATACAATAATAACACCGATGATGTCAATAAAAGTGTAATAGCCTTCATGTACGTTTTAACTGCTTCTATTATAACAACAACAAATCGTATAATTGCTTTGATTTATTTCCTGTGCAGCAGATGTTGTTCTGCAGATATTCACGTTACGTCACTGCCGGCATTCTGTGTTGTTGACCGAAAAAGAATTGGTGGCAGCGCCGGGTCGCAAGTTACTTACCTGGCTAATTGGAGCATACATGCATATACATTGTAGAGTGGTATTGAATTTTAAAGTGATTGCGTGCTTTAAAGTATGTAATATTTTCACGTTACACCCATTACACAAAATATAAACTTGAAAGTAAATGTAAAAAAAAAGTTTATGTAAATTATAATACAAAATTGATTTGTGACATAGTTTTACCCATATTATTAATATTATTAAATAATACAAACATTTAAAGAAAATATTTATGGATTGTTCTATATTTAATTTCAATGCCTACATGTAACAAAATATCATTAGCGTTACATGTAAAATCATTATGTTAAACATGCAAAATGGTCTAAGATATAAATTAAAACATGATATAATTGATGAAAATAATAATATTTATTGCCACAATAAATTACAAAAATAAAAATAAAATAAAATTCAAGCTTTTGTGATGAAGATATTATTTTTATAAAATAGTAGTTAAAATTAATATACAGATGAAGTTTACTTAAAAACTGTGTGTAAAGATTAATATAATTACAATTTTATTCAATGGATTTCTGTCAATTATCTGAAATAATTCTGAATATTTTAAATAATTTATGCATTGATTTTTAATTAATCTTTTTTTGGGGCATAATTGAAGGTTATTGTTTTTTGAGGTTGAGTGCACCCATAATAATATTATATTAATTTCCCGATTAATTATTCATTTAATTCATCGATTCTATTTAAATATAATTAAGTCCAAATAAAAAATAATTAACTGTTTTTTGATACGTTTTGTTTATTAGTTCTACGATTAAATGTACTTATTGTTCTTACAGAATAAATTATGTTGAATGATCTGATATATCTAATAAATAAAAATGATAATATTTCTTGATGTAGAAAAAATATTGGATTGGGTTTGTTTAAAAAACTTAAGCTGCCAAGAAAAAGAATATTAAAAAAGAGTTTTATATGCGAAACAGTAAAAGGGCATATAAATATGATTCTTTCTTTTTAGGCCTCTCTCTTTTTTATTACATTTTATGATGTAATAAGGTAGTTAATAAAGTGGAGAAGAAAATGTTTGGAGATTGAGTGCACTGATAGATTATGTGGAGTAAGGAATCTTGCAAAGTACGAGGGAAGAGAAAAAGATGGTCGGGGGGGATGAAATAAAGCAAGATTGATTGAGGACTCGACTCGAACCACACGAACCCTCGGCTACAGAGCCCCCTGCGCCTCCCCCTAAAAACCATCCACACACGCACGAACATATAGGCATAGTACAGGATTTTTGCGTTATAGTATGGAGCAGAGAGGTAGGCATCGGCGTCGGCATGGTCGAGGAGTGAGGTGAGTTTCGGGTTCACAATATTTCACAGGTGAACATCAGTCCAGACCCAGGGAGCGTATTAAATCCCACTGTAATCAAATTAGGAACGCCCCAGAGCTTTTCTGAGACCCGTAGCTGCACAATTACTCTATGCATTATACATGTCACACATCGATGGACCTCACAGACCTTCCACATTACTCCTCTCCGTACTAAATATGCTTTTTACACTTTTATGAATTGACCACACCGCGCACTCATCGCACATTCCGTTTCGATTGTTCCTATAGCTATCTCCTGTTTTCTCTCTCTATATATCTCTTTCTCTCGCCTCATACAAAATAAATACAATCAGCAAAAACCATGTTTTATACCAACACGGAGAACGGAAGAGAGAAATGTGGATAGCTGCGGCTGCGGGGTGCAGAAGAGCGAAAAAATCGAGGGACTAGCAAAATCAACATCGACTGGGATGAGTGGATCGTTTTTGGGTGGTGGCACGAACGAATAATACAAAACGAACGGAATAAATAACCGACAGCACAGCTTCCAAACCGAAACTGGAGCGTAATTTTTACAGGCACTTAAATTCAAATTGACAAATCGTAAAACTCGACCGCATTAAAGTTAAATAGTCATGCTAAATGCACGAATGCATTCCCAATCGAAGAACGCATTATATAACTTAAAAGATAGATTCAATCTACGTTCTTATTAAAATTTTAATTAACATTTTCTCATTAGCAATTTTTTAATAATTTTATCTTAGTAAAGTGACCCAAATAAAGTAAGTATTTTAGACATACAAAAATAATGTATTATTTATATTTCAACTATAACTAAGGCCTTAATTAAACTAGTATCATTAGAATATAGCACAGACAAGATTATTGGAAATATATTATAGCACTTCATAAATAATTATATATTATGTAGTACTTCCTACAGTAGGTCATACATAATTATTGAATTCAGTCAGTAGTAATTAACCTTGAGGATATATATGATATTGGCACTTAGGTATAGATAAGAAATAAGGGTGTACATGATGTTTTAATTATTTTAATAATATATACTATATTTTAATGCAATTCGTAAAATTCATCTTAAAATATATGAAGAACTGATAATAATTATTTATTAAATAGAGAAATACATATTGACAAATCTAAATGAGATTTATTTAATTGTATATGAATTGAGTTTTATTTATCTTTAAATATAAATTAAAATAATTATTTTTGTTACTAAAGTACTTAACCACAGAATTATAAATTTCAGTTGATGTAACTTTGTCTTATGTAATCTTCAAGCAGCGATAACAAACATAATCTTCATATTAAAGAAAATAGCTTATAATGAATTATTCATAATACATTAGCGGTTGTTTATTAAAAAAAGTTTTTAATTAATTAAAGCTTTTGGTATTTTTGTTATTACCACATATTATAATATTTATTTTCATTAAGAATCCTTACTTATTCTATTGCATATAATTTATAAAAGAAAGAACATCAGACTATAAATATACAGTAAAATAAATAGTACCTCACTTAATAAGTTTTTAGGATGACATATAGATAGCGCCTCTATAAACAAATCCATATGATTTTTAGGAAATACCAACCTTCAGACCACATCTGTCAAAATTTCATTACAATTTGACGTTTAGTTCATAAGTTACAGTGGTTTTAGTGACGCTACTTTTGGAAAAATCTGATTTTCAGCAAACCACTTATCAAGCCATTGCTATACTTCAAGGGTATTTTTTACCATCAAAAAGCAATGTTTTATCAATAAATTTATCAAATTCATATTTTTGTCATGATATGATAGTTAATAATTTTATAAATAAAACTAATTTTTTAAATCAATTTATAACTTGAATGTGTGTCATTATTACTAACTTTATACGTATTCATCATATCTATTAATAGAAAATGGTTGACAATAGTAATCCAAGGCGGAAGTAATTGAAAAAGAGACTCAATTGGAAATACCATATAACTATATATCAGATTATCTAATATAAACGCCGATATTTGCTACATTGTAATATAATACTTAATCTTAATCGAAACTATATAAGTAAGTTGAATTAGATTCAACGTTAAGGAAATATAAATTGGTAACACCACTCTCTCAGCAAAATTTTAGAATTAAAGTAATTTTTTAAAACGAATGTAATCTAGTAATTTTCTGGCCGAAGGCCTAACGGCTATGGCATTGTGCCTAGTACATTAAAGATACCCTTGTTACCCATATATAAAGGAGGATGTAAATTAGTACGAACTTTATACAAGGAAGTGCAATAGTCAAAAGGTTAAATGTCCTTTTGCCAGAACTGAATTATTAACTAATAAAATTATTGTTAAATATATTTACTGTGAATATTCTACTATATTCTTAGATATAAATAATATTATTGTGTTTTATATAATAGGAAGAAATTGTATGTGTAATATTATTTATTTCTTTGTATTAAAAGTTTTATAAAAATATTTTTTTACCGCTAAGGTTTATAAATAATTGTATAATTTATATAATAATAATAACAATGATATAATGAAATATATGGGATCATTTAACGTTCAAGTAGATAAATAATACATGAAAGCAATAATAATAAAGAATAAATTATTTACAGATTATGGCCGTGTATATTGTTGTTATGATTATGTAATTAATATTCAAATAAAATGTTTACTGCAAGCTAATGGATATTAACGTAGGTATTCCTGCCGAAGCTACAATCAATTATCCATCAAAAATAAAGGTCAAATATTATATTTTGATCAATAATTTCTAGGCTGATTAAACATGTTAATTAATATTTGCTATTTGCATTGACGGACATTATTAGGATAAAATTCCATGTCTTCGTAACATAAAACTTTTGTGCCATACTTAAAATATTATTATTGATTTCCAAAGTACTCAAGTTTAATTTATTTCAGCAGTGGGCAATTTATATTATGAAATACAAGCTGATGTCATAAACTGCTTAAACTCTAAATTAATTTCAGTTTGGAACAGAATGTAATCCAGATTTTAATTTTACTTAATCCCTACTAACTCGAATGAACAAAACGTAAATATAATTCTACTCTAAAATAATATTTTAATTACATAGCGATTGCAGTTAAAAGCAATAAATAATTATTATTAACTCAATGAATTAAACGGAAGCTTAACTATAAATCGGATGTGTTTATGACATTGGAAATAATTACTTTATGACATAAATATATCAATTTTTGTATGCGAATTTCAAAAAATAAATGATTCCCTGAGGTTTCATTCTGACTTGATTCTGAAAGAAGCAATGAAAATTGTTAAGGTAATGAGATGGCAGTTTGCGATACAATTATAACAAATACGAAGTAAAGCTGCTGGAGTGCGTCGAAAACCAATTATAAAATATTGATTTAATTAGTAATTGCCAATTAAATACGTTGATATTTCGTATTTCGTCGTAAGAAACTGAATACGTAATTGAATAAAAAGGAAGCTTTATTTTCAATTTTCTCTTTCTGGCTATAATATTCATTTTTGATTAGGAAATTAATATCTATATTTATTACTTATATAATATTTAAAAAAATAATACATAACTGGCCAGAAAGATCTACGAATATGTTTTTTATTATTATCTGATGTGAGTCTGTTAGAATACAAATAATTATTATCATCACTTTTCTTGATTTAATTACATGACAAATATTCAAATAATAGTAGTTCTTGTAGTTTAATTTAGTTATATAATAGCACAAGGATATTTAAAAATAGTTGTTATAAATATTTACATGTTGAAAGAAATGTTAACAAGGTAATAATTAATTACTACCAAATTCAACAATATAAATATTTGAAGCTAACTTTTTTAGTCAAGAATATATATTCTATTAAGTAAGATTTTAAATATAAAAAATAATACAAATTCCTCGTATTCTCATATACTTCGATCAGTCTGGATTCACTATAATCTTGTTTAAATATTTAAAATTATTGCTTATTGAATCAAATAAAAATGAATTAAAAAAAAAATAATAATCAGTTATATTAATTTTTTTTGTTTATATTGTTGTTGTTACATGAAAATGTTTTTAGTTGTTATCTGGTTGTGTATCTATTTCTATAAATATAATAATTATGATTATTAAATTTAATTAATTTTTATGCGTTTAATTTCTATAGGATTTAGTTTGGAAAATGATTAAAATAAAATTTGTTGATTTTGTGGAATAAAATTTAAAAAATTTGGATTACCTATACTATACGAGGTGCTTTATAGTTGATATTTATCTCACCAATATAAAATGACAATACATGTAAATACAAAATATTAATTAATTTTGGCCTGTTTTAGCGCACGGCAATTATTGGCAAATAGTTTTGGGTGGTGGCAGTATAAAACCATGTCCGCGTATGTTTGTAGAACGACGATATACATTTTACAATTAGCTTTTCCCGACTAAAATTGATCGGAATTCATTTATTAAATTATTAATTTCAACAACAATATTCGGTCACAGTTTTGGCACATTAATAAAATACCACAGAAATTTTAAATTTACAAAAATTTCATAATTGATAAAATTCAATGAATTTAATATTAAACTAAACTACATGTCTTTAATTGAATTTGTTTAGGTAATGAATTGCTTTGATGATAAATTACATAGCACTGAATATGTAACTGAGTTTCCCATTTCAGATTTTGAATTTGCTTTACGTATAGTAATAGTAATAACTGATCGATTATTACCGATAGTTCGCTTATTTGCATATTTATGTACATTTGCTTAACATATTTCAGTGATATTGCATGATACAAACAA
Organism: Nicrophorus investigator; assembly: GCA_963457615.1. Lineage (NCBI taxonomy): Eukaryota > Metazoa > Arthropoda > Insecta > Coleoptera > Silphidae > Nicrophorus > Nicrophorus investigator. The sequence continues at coordinate 20,972,923 of OY735140.1, read as the reverse complement.
TACAAATACTGGTTGTAGTGCTTATAAGGTACAATACTATTCATAATTATTAACTTTAAAATACTTATTAGGATAAATTGAGTAAAAATGTTTCAGACTTAGGGAATGAATGATAAACTATATAACAGCGTTTGTCAATCTATGAATTGCGACTCAAAATTGGTTTCTTAATGGGTTATAAAACGTCACTATATGCATCTTTCAGTTCAGTTTTAATGATATCACATTATATGTAACATAACTGGTAGTAGGTACATTTGTACATATATTAATGCCTCTGGTACAGTATGAATCGATTGAATATTTAATATAAAAAACATGTTGTAACTTACTATAAACAACTTCTTGCTTTATAAAATTATAAAAATTATTGAAGTTTGATTCTACGTTACTCACAATGGTATATGAGGACCTTTAAATTGAAACAAGAGCAGATAACGAGATGGCATTGAATTACACACGAAAATGAAATGTTTCAAATCAGGACCTCTTTGTTTAATAGCACAAGTAATGCTATGTTTTATGTAACTGATACTTTTTTTTAATTAAAAATTTGTAATTTGAATATTTATTTTATGAAAATTGTATAATATTAAAATTAATTACATAGTATAATTGTTATAAAAGTAAAACAAAAAATAATAATAGATAAAATGTACATATCGTATTTTTCGGACTATAAGACGCACATTTTTATATCGAAAAATGGACTTAAATTTTGGTTATGGTTTGAAAGTAACATTAATTTTTTTTTAATAAATCGTCTCTAAATTTGTGGCATTTATGCTACTGAAGGAATCACCGATTTAACTAAATACTTTGTCTATGATCGTCGATAGCTAGTATTAGGCTTAGGCTGTAATCGTGTGCGCTTTTGTACGATTCATTTGAATTACTTTTATAAATCCTTAATATTTTTTTTCTAAAATGAGCGTAAAAAAAGACTTTTATATAACTTGAGGTATAAACTAAATGTGATCAATTATGCAAAACAATATGATTATGATCCTAGAGTACCATTAAATCTTATAGACCGAAAAATACGGTAAATAATTTATTTAGGGTAGAAAGACCTATGGTGAATATCCCTTTACAGCAGTAGAATTTAATTTAATTTTTATTATATTGAGTACGTTTTTGTTAAATATTTATTGTAATTTATTGCTGCAATAAATATTATTATTAGTTTATTTAAATATTTTATTTAAAAGATATATTTTTAGATTGAATTACTAAAAATATATAGACTTTTTATACAATCCCTGCATACTGGTATAAACTTGAGTCTGACTTAAAATCAAAAATCATTATAGAATTTTTAGTAAACGAGCACTTCTACAAAATTGGAAAAGTCTAGGGAGATGGTATTTATGTTCTCCATCGTTCCCTATTGTCTGCTTTACAAACTTTCCGTCTATGATGCTTGCTGGAATGACGTGCAATTATTTGTTAAGCAAAGATAAAATAGAACTTTTTATAATAAAGAAAAAAACATATATGAGAAGTGGCTTAGTTTCCAAAAAAATATATAATATAATAATATTTTATAACATAAAATGTTCCATCATATTAATTAATGTAATTATTGCTATTTAATTAAAATACTTAATAGTATATTCTATGATTATATAAAAAAGTTCTTGGCAATATTTTTCATTGGTTTTGTGTGTTGCCAAAATAAACATACAAATGTAAATGGACGGATGGTGCTTTCGTTCCTTTTGCTTTAGTTACTATGTCAGTTTGGATTTAAGGATGTTCATTCTTCCTTTCGTTAGTTTCCTTATAAGAAATTTCTAAGCGCGTCTCGTCTCTAGAGTGAAGGAGAGAAAGGACGAATAGGAGCGGAACAAAGAAAAGGAAAAATCAAGGAGTAATGTGAATGGATGGAGCTATCATTTCGTTTGTTGGCTTGCGCTCGGTTTACAGACGTTTTGTATTCATTGCGTGTATTCGCGTATCTGCCGTGCATTCAGTTGTCAGATTTAAATTTGGGGATATTTTTTGTGGATGTGTGTCAGGACGTTTGTCGAATATCGGGTGCCATTGTTGGGTCCTGATTGAAGAAGCTAGAAGGCACAAAAAAGGAGCGATGGTGCGGAGCAAGCCTTTGATGGAAGATCTTCAATTTGCAGGCCTCGATCAGCCACGGCTGTCGGACCTTCTTTTTTTATAATTATTAATTTTCCGCGCCAATGTTTGAAACTGAAAAATACGAAACAATTACGAGTACTTGTCACGTTCCAATATCAATTAAGGTCTATAAAGAAAATGAACTTGGCGAACAGAGTTTTACTAATTTTCTCTTTTCTTCCTTTTCTATATCAGTTGTTAAAGGGAAATTAGAACGTTGGAATTTGTAAAGCGAAGGTCGACGTTTCACCTACAACAATTTTCTAGGACGTTTCATCCTCCTTCCATCCATCTTTTTTTTTGTTCCTTCATTCTTCTTCATCGCCACTTTGATTAAAGTTTTGGTATACAATAAATGTATCACGTCATTGATTGGAACTTATTGATTTTCAGCGACGAATTTAAAGGCCGAATTCTAATAGCTGTATGTTGTCCTAGTCATACTTTTTATTACCCATAGCGAATACCAATATATTTGATAAATAGAGTCAATAAACGAGAATTATTTTACGGACTCATACATGAAGCCAATCGCATTACATTTTTATAGTCAAAGCCATTACCGTCTTTCAATATGTATATCTGAACAAAACAAATATATTTCGATTACTTCATTTCTTAATGTAAAATTATATTTGAAAGGTTGTATTAATAAAGTTAAATAATATGTATTTAAAAATTATTTATTTCTTATTTTGAAATAAAATACCAGAATTAAAGAAGCAAAAGTATTTTAAAATGTTTATAAATTTTAAACTCTCATATTTGAATCCAATTTGTGTTACATTATTGTATTTAGTAGATTATAGTATTCTTTACATCATTATTAGTTATATTAAAACTTATAAATATTACTACAATTAAAATTAAAAATTAAATATGATTTAGTAAACTATATTAAATTTTCGGTTTGTTTTTATAAAAACTCATTTAATGCAATAATCCAAGAAGTTTTGAATTCTGCTTCCAGTGATGAGATGAAATCAATATTTTGAAAGTACAAATCCGCGGGCGGTTCGCATTGTTTAATATAAGAGCAATGCATCAAAGTTTATTACAACATAAATCTATGAAATAAAATTGGTTTCGTGCGATTTTCCAAAGCGTTTAATGGATGGGAAATGACGGAGTCATCGATACACTTAATTGCGTATTGCATATATATATAATATATATATACGCACACGCAGATACGTTGTGGGTTATTTAATTGAATTTAACAGTTTCGACCGTAGCAATAAAACGTGAACTAATTACAGTCTAAACTGATAATACTGCGGCTACTCTATTATCTAATAATCATTAAATGAGTCGTCAAATGACTATTCTCAATCTATTAAATGAGGATTATAATGAATGTAAATATTGATGGCAGGGGTGGGCCAATAGTTAAACAGTGGCCATTTTGGTAATGGAGCGAAGATCGTATAAAACTAGTTATTAAATGGTCACCTATGCTATATAATGGCATTGGCATTTAATCATAGGAGACGGGCGTCTGGGGGGTTCGGAGTGCCGTAGCCCTTACTTTCCACGTCAATTAAGTTAATCAGTGGGCAGGTATTCGGATTGGATAGTATTTCGATTAAGCGGAAAATGGCTTTCAAAACTAATCTCATTTGTGGTTAGCTCTGAAATTATCACCTGTTACTTATTTCCACACGTAATTCTTGTGTGTGTGCTTTAGAAATTATCATTATATCTATTGCATCATCAAGAATTAAAAAATACAAATTTTTAATAATGTTAAATATCAATTAAACTCGATATTTTTCTAGATTTATTTCAATAGGATCACAAAAAATATAAAACTTAATAAATTCAATTATTCTAAATGAAGTACAAACATAATAAATTCTTAATTTAAGTATAGTTTTAAGTATGCTTTCATTCTGTACCAGGTAGAAATACATTACGGATAGTATAAATAGAGATGTTTTAAAAATTTATTAATAGTAAAAATAATAATTGTATATTCTAAAACATATTTCATTGAAGATTAAATTTAATATTACATTTAGCTGAAAAGACTGCTGTTAATAAACCTTAGTTTATAAATTATAAGTCAAAAGTAATTAGACCATTTTTATAAGTAATAAGTTTTTAATATTTAAGCTCTTATCAAAAAAATGTACTTCTTGGAAATAAATTTATTAGAAATAAAATATCAGTATCCAAATTATAGAAATGGAAGAAGTAAAATGATTAAAAATATTATAATATAAATATTAATTGATAATTTTAAATTTCATTCTTTAAGTAGAAAACAATTTGCTCTTCACAATATTGCGATTTTCCTGATATGTTTATCATTCCCTTTCGTGATGATTCTGGACTTGTTTCTTCAATTTCTTCATGGATAGTTATCTTCAGTTAATGTATAGTCAGTATTTTTTTTTAAATATGCCATCATAGAAAGTTTTTGAAAAAAAAAACAGAATTAACACCATAAACATGTAAAAATGACTAAAAAAAAATTAAAAAAAATATTGTAATATATTCGTAAATAATAATTGATAATTTTAAACTATAACCTATAGTTTTATTGAGATAGTCAGATATGGTTTATAAACCAAAAATATGCTTGGAATTATATTTTCTTTACTTTAAAAAAATTCATCTTTTAAGTAGGCACAAATTTGATCATCACAATAACACGCTCTTCTTGATATGTGTACAATTCTTTTTCGTGATGATTCTAGAATTATTCCTTTAATTTCTTTGTGGATGATTGCCTTCAGTTAGTGAATATTCATTGTATTTTCTTTGAAATATGGCATGAAAGAAACTTTCAGCAATTATGTAAGGTGAGCGTGAGAGTAAGACTATGTTTTGATCATCAGTTACATCAGTCGAAAATTTCTCCACATTTAATTTCCAAGAATTACAAGAAAAAATGATAATTTACTTACTATTCAATTCTGATAGAATAAATGTCCAAGAGAACAAATTGAACATAGTTATGAAAGAAATAAACTTTTTTTTTTAATTCAAGCGAAAACAAGAGGTGACATTATAAATATCTCCATTGTTCTCTTTATTCCGCACTAAACAATGAACTATCGATTGACTTAAACTATGCATGATACTTGTTCCATTCTATAAATCATTTTCAATATCTGATTGAGGTTTACCTAATCACTTTAGTACTTGGATATTTGCAGTAATTGTCGAAACAAGTACATACATATATCATATTAATGACTACAATTAGATTTTTCTTAACATTTAATAAAATTTGAAACAATTATAATAATTACATAAATAATTTTAAATAAAAATTTATGAAATAAAAAGAAAATATTTCTTTTCGTAATAGTTAAATTAAAAATACTATATACTTAACAGATCAATAAAAGTAATATAACAATGAAGAAACACATTTGTTTAGCAATTTCATGATGATTTTATCTCCATTATTTTCATATTAACTAAATTTAGCTGTTTTTATATAAATTTTGTCTATAATTATTAACTAAACTATAAACGATCGATTGATATCAACTGGCATTAATTAATTGGTTTATATTAATTGGATTAATTTGTAAGAATTTATCTCATAAACCGGTAATTATTAATAAACTATTCTCGGTAATCGGAAAATTTTCACCGTTCACCATTTCATGAATATGCTTAGAATATACCTTTCAAGTTTGATTTGCTTTTGTGTTAAAAATACATTTATTGCATTTATTTCTTCAAGTTTGGTTTGGTTGTATATTAAAAATGCATATAAATAATTTGCATTTATTATAGTTTTTCTTAATTTTCAGAAGTAAATGTGAATTGAATGTACACAATATATTCCAAATAGAGTGATAACCGGAAAATGTATACATTATTCTATATATGCACTTATATCGTAATATATATAATTGTTATATATGATTTTTTGTTGCATTATTTTGTGAAAACTTCTTTTTGTAGAAATAAATAATCTATAACCTCATAAAAATATAATTGTAAAAAAATGTTTTATTTTCTGTAATATAGTTTTGCCAATAAACATATTTTGTCGGAACTGCTTTCTATACAACAATTAAGAAATAATTTATAACCAAAATGTACCAAGTTATAAGTAATTATTAATAATTATTTGTAAATATAATTATTGAAATTTGTTATTTACCAAAAATTTCAAATATACTTTTCGAAGAATGAAATAATATAAATTTATTTAATTTAAAACATTCAAATCAAATTAACTACTTAAACCACATTTTATTGTAAAATCTTCTAACTATATTAAATTAATTAAGAAATAAATTAAACTTTCTTCATTTTTATTAAATATCCTGTAGCAGACGATTGCATACTTTGAAAAAAAAACAAACAGCAGTCGTTTAATAAAAAAAAGTGGCGCGACCACCTGGAGGGCAGGTTGCCATTATGGGGGAGAGAAAGTCCCTAGAAATGGACCTTTTAAATGAGCCCCGTCAGCAGCGGGTCTAATAGGTGCAGATAACTCCAATGGGGTTGGCAGCGATGAGCAATATTTTCAAACATTGCCTCTTACCTTCACTTCGGACAGGGAGATAGATAGAGGGAAAGGTAAAAAAAGAAAAGTTGGAATGTGGAAGGAGAAGAAGAAGGATCGCGAAAGAAATGCGGCAATAGGCCGACCAATCAAGCAAATTGAACTTTGGCGATCTTGACCTTGTCCATCTGTGCGAGGCTACTCGCCTGATGCCCCTGAAACGGTCTTCCGCCGAGCTTCCCATTCATCCTGGTTACGGATCCTTTTTAATAATTCATTAAAATCGTATCATGCAAAATTTACATTAATAAATAGACCTTTGCGTATTGGAATTAATTCGAAGGCCGTTGAATTCATTAGGGCTCCTATGTTTGCGTGCCGTACTTACGAGTAAATTGGGAAAATTATACGGCAGCGAAAAAAGTTATACACGTACCAAGTTGTACAAAACAACTGTTTTGTACTTTAAATTGCAATGCCATTTGCTTGAGTATTATTACACTTTTCCGTAGACCTACAATTATTGCGATAAACTTGATGAACAATAAAAAAATATTTACACAAATTTTAAAACAGTTTACATAACAATCATTTCGATATTACTTATTTTTTCAATAAACATGCTTAATTTCCTCAATAAAAATATATTAAATTAAGAAACTTCTTTGGCATTTTGTGAAGTATGTTTATTTTTTTAAAAATTGTATATAATAATTATAATAGGGCGGAAAGACTTAGGTCGATAGCCCTTTGGTTACATTTAATGTGTGATCAATAAATATTGTTGTTATTATTAATTATAATAATAAACATTTATTGTATAATACAATAACAAAAACAAAAGGGAACATAAAAATAAAGAAAATTCTAACAATCAAAATAAAATTACATTTCTAGAAAAAGAAAAATATATACATGCTAAACTGGCCAAAGGGCTATCGACCTAGGTCTCTCTGCCCGTGAATTAAAATGTTGGTCAGTTAGGAAATCATACGCATTAAAACAAACCGGTTGAATAAGAGGGAGAAAAATAACAGAAAAGGGAATAAGGTACGTGTAGGGTACTTAAATTTAGAATGTATAGTTGGGCTTTGAGGGATACAGAACCTGGAAAGGGAAGATGTATTGGTCACTTTGGATATGAATTTAAGGGAAAGGGAGTGGTATCTATTTATATAAAATATCGAATAAATATTACAATTTTAGGAAGAAAATTGAAGGTATGTTATTTTAATATAAACCATTTAAATTTTCAATTTATAATTGATTTAGTCAACAGAATTATGACTTGTAAATATTTTGACAAAAGATGAAGATGTATTGGTCATTTTGGATATGAATGTAAGGGAAAGGGAGTGGTATCTATTTATATAAAATATCGAATAAATATTACAATTTTAGGAAGAAAATTGAAGGTATGTTATTTTAATATAAACCATTTACATTTTCAATTTATAATTGATTTAGTCAACAGAATTATGACTTGTAAATATTTTGACAAAAGATTTACCATACCACAAAAGGCTATTTATAATAGAAATTTACTTTAATTATTTTTAATTTGTATAAACTAAATTTCTTATATTTTTTATTCATAATACAACAAAAATTATACATTTTATTAAAGGCAAATATAAATTAATCTGACATTTTTTAAAATGATTTCTTAAGTATAAACTTATTTTTTTATAGTAGAAACACTTGAATTTTTAGTCAAATAGTATTATTCACACATTTTCAAATTACAAATGTTGTTCTACACTATAATACACTAGTATAATCATGGATCTCAAATGATGGGGATAAGACGAAATTACAAGGAAGTGTTGAAAAGTAAATTACTAAATGTACTCTCTTTAATTTTGTTCTTCCATTCAAAAAAACCTTTTTGTCATTGCTTTGTGCTAAGAAACAATACAGTGTTTGCTGTTTCTTACAATTATTGTACTTATGAAGCGAGTATGATGGTTACTAATAACGCAATTTATTAAATTACACATTATAACATTTGATAATAATTTGTATCATTAATAAAATTATGTTAAAGATAATAAAACGAAAACATTAGTTTATTAGGGCAAAAAAAACCTAGGTCGTATTATATATAGAATTTCTTTTTCTTCTTTTTATTGCAACTAATTCATTTATCTCTTAATTATTTTTGTTTTTCAGAGTTATATTTCTTTTCCTTGTATTTTTTCTATTTTTATTGTATTATACAATAATACATAATATTATTATTAGTTTATTATGATTACTTATGTCGGTGCAAAAAGTTTTCCGTAAAACCACTGCCGAAAGTTAAGCAACGGGTTTCATGTATAGTTATGAATTGATAGGATCCTATAAATGCATATTTTATTGTTGCATATTATTGATTCTAGTATATACATGAAACTTGTATGGATTTACTCCGCATGCTCGAAATATATAAAATTAATTGACATATTTTTATAAAAAGGCCTCAATCGGAACATGTTTACTAATGATTTTATCGCAACAATCAAAGACTAAGTTATTCCAGTATCATAAAATAAATACTAAACAAGTCACGTAATCCCGTTTTTACATTCCGATAAAAATCAATGCAAATAAATCGTATAGATTTTAAAGCATATTATATTTCTTGTTGGCTCCATTCATCTAAGTGCAAATGTCATACCGTTGAACCCTGATCACCTCGCATCTGTAAATATATATATATAACGAAATTGTGTTATGAGCGAAATTTATTCGAGCGTTATATGACGATACCGAGAGGTGGTTGCCGTGCGAAATATTGATTAGCAGCGAATAAATAATTGTAACTGCTGATTTATTCTAATTAATTTCCAGTCTAGACGTGTGAGCGTTATAATGCAATTTTAAATTCAATTAAATATGTTACATTACAATCCGCATTCTACGTATTACATTACATATTAGTAATATGTAATGTGATATTGCATTTCAAATTTTAATTACTAGTTCTCAATGGTGTTTACAATTTTAGTGGAAATAATAAATTACTTATGCAACGTAATTAATTATATACGTGAAATAATAATTAAATATACATCATTTGTAGCATAACAGTATATCAATAATATTTAATCGTTTATTATTTATTACTATGTAGCTTTTAATATGTATGTACATATTGTATATATTGATCGTGCTTACGTATATTCTTATTTATATAACAAGATTTGCAGTGCAGAGAAATGTAGTGTTTCGTAAATGTTTTTTTCTTATTTTGTCGTCTTTGTTTGTGATGGAAATATAAATGCAAATTCATTCCATTGCACATGGCAAGAAACAATTTCATACACGCCTTCTCCTTTCTCGATTTTTTTTTTGTTCTTCGCCGACTAGCTCTTCTTATATTATCCATATAGACCCTCATCTCCAGTTTTTTTAGGAGTCACATTTATTATATTTATTTTTCATCAACTGTCTGCAAATACATAGTCTGGTGATTTCAGCCACTTTAACTTGTATTGCGCTCTTATGTTAAATTCTGAACTATTAAATTCTCTAAACCAACTTGAAGCACATCAAATTTAATATAATAATTTATCTAAATATACAAAAAGAAAATATTACATATAAATATTAATAATTATTACAAATATTAAAATAGATATTGATTATGCTTCAACGAACATCAGATCAAGAAACTTTCATAGTTAATGAAATCCAATTAAAGTATGTTTGCGTGCAGAAAATATCTTCTTTACTGCGATTTCTAATTACAATTACGTTTATAGAAATTTTCAATTATCTTTGAATTAATTGCATAAAAATTCTGAATTTATTGATTCAAAATATATAGATAATTAAAATTAATTAGTAACTATTTGAATAAGTGCATAAAAATTATTAAAAAGTATATTTTTTTAAACAAATGTTGATTACGCTTTAACGATCATCAGTTCAACAAACTTGCTTCGTTGCATACATAATTAAATCCAATTATAATATATTCGCATGCAACAATTATTGTATTCACTCACATTTATAATTACAATAATAAAGATTTATTATATGTTATTATCATATAAAAAATTGATGCTTTGTTATTTATGGCAAATAAAGTATTTACATCATTTTTTGTACTATACTAATAATATGTGTTGAAAATAATTTCAATTTTAACAAATTGGTTTGTCAATGTTATATTTTTGACATACGACAGATGTTACTTTTAGTTTATTTCAGAAGGAAATTGCGCGTAATTTTATTTGCATTAGTTAATAATCAGCGTTAAGGCAAGAACGCTATAAGGTATACAAAGAGATATGTAAAGTTTTTGGTATTGATTACTTAACAGAATCATATTTAAAAAAATTGTCGTTCTGAAGATTTTTCACTATTGTTGTTGATGAAGACTTGAAGCAAGTTAATATTATTTGTATATATAATTAATATTCAACTCTTGGGTAATTAGGGACAAGATACAAATATTATATTATAAATATATTAATGCAATTCAAATTGGTAACTTTTTTAATTATAATAAATATACATGAATTCAGCTAATTGTATTTTTTTTTCTATATAATTTTGTATATATTTTTTATTTAAAATTACAATAATATCTATTAACATTAATTTCTTCCCTATCTTTATATTTATACTAAAGAAACACTTTGTTTTCAGTTTGGTGAAACTACTGAAAATATATATAGTCATATATAAACGATGCTAATGTGGATTATTTTGGGAGCAAGACAAAAACATTGTAGCTATAACACAGGAGACTTAAATTATTAGACTAACTATACTAAAACTTTTTGCTATATATAAAACTAATGACAGACAGATTTAAGCCTGCGTTAATCCAAATACTAAAACGGCTTATAATAGTTTTTTATTTTCCAATCTTAAACAACATTTTTTTCTCAAAATATAAAAGCAATTACTGTAACTTATTTTAAAAACATGTTTATGAATATATAAAGAAATGTCTACTAATTGACAGGAAATAATAAAATATTATATTGTGATTTTCAGTATTTTAATTCTATGATTTTTTTTATATATAATGACGTGCTCCAGAGTTTATTTTCAAATATTTTATACTTAAACGGATGAAATAATATTCAATGAAAGTTTTATATTTTTAACGATCTAAAGAAAACATAAAATCATAGGTAATTTTAACGTAATATTTGTAAACGATTAAAACATTTATTGCGTACTAATGAATTAGATTGATCAGAAACTACGAGGAAAATGAAATTGGAAGAACAAGCAAAATGCTAATCAATGCTTTCAAATCTTTCCTCCTTTTTATGCTGTCAAAAAATACTGTATGATAACTTCATCGGAATGATAGTGAAAGTAACAAGTATCAATGAAGTAAATAAAGTATTGTTCAGTTAATTACTAATAAAAAACTGCAAATACCAAAGGAACTCTAAGAAAACACTGTAAAAATTTGCGTTAAGAAAATATTATTTGGGGTGGTAGTAAATTTAAGATTAATATTAATTATTAAGCAATTTTACATTTGTATATAAAAAAGAGAGTAATATAATAGTAGTAATATTTCAGTTATAATGAGACCCGTTAATTAATTTTGATATGATCATTTTGTAAATATTTAATAAAATTTAATTATTGACAAATGGCAATGTTTACTTCTATAAATACGCTTTGATTAGTAACTTATTATATTGCAGAAATCCTGGAAAATATGGCAATTTAAATGTAATTAAAATCGAGTTTAATTAACAGCTTGTGCAATTAATTAAATGGTTCGGATTCGTTTGCTTGCAACTACCGACTATGTAATAATCACGCAATTTCAACTAGTCTACTGAGTGAAATATGTATATGTTGAAGATGTTTCGATTAGAACAGAGTTTCTCAAAATAATTTGGTACACTGCTTTATTTTCAGTAAAAAAGATTCATCTGATTTTTTAAGCGAATAAATAATATCTTCAAAATTTTTTATTTTTATGTGAATAAATATGTCTTAATTAATTAATTAATTACTTCCAATAAACTAATAAATTTGAAAAATGGGTGATTTTTCCTCATTTCAGTTGCCAAAAACATGGAAATAACAGTATCTGAGCCACATTTTTAAATTTAATTAATTTTATTGGAATATGATTATATAAACATAGTTTAGTCAAGTGAATCAAAATTAAATACGATTACTTATTAACCGTGCATGGTTGAGCCATGGGCCGAATGATATGTGTATGTTCTTGCTGAACTACTGAAATTACTCGCCATTGTTAACGTATTTCAGTTAATGATTTAAGTTTGGTAGTTAATTGAACTTGAGAGAAGCGTGCACGCGGTTGTAAAACACTTTCAAACTTTCATGCATCTCTCCGTCCAAGACAAATATTCAATATCTGAGCCCAGAGAGATATCGCGTTTCAGTTTCAGCGAAAGAACGTGACTGCGACAAATAATTTACTTTTTTTTTCTATTTCCCTTCATCTCCTTTTCCCACTCTTCTCTTCTTTCTTCTGCTCCGTCTTCTTCCATCCACGACGAGTCTTTCGTGTCATTCCACCCCCTCAACCTCATGTTCACCTCTCCTCATTTTTTTTTTAATCGGTTTTATTCCGCCGGAATATAAAATATTGCCTCCCAAATTGAATGCTGTGATATATTTCCGAAACCATTATTAACACATCGGCTACTCTGATTTCATACTTTGAACCCAGACAAGCGGAGATATATACATATATACCATTTTCTCCATTTTATTTAATATTCAACCGCATTTCCATCGATTTATTTTTATTATGACTCATTTTTTATATTCATGTAGTATTTGTTGAATTCGTAATTTATTTTATAGAAATTGATTTTTATAAGTTTGAAACTAGACGTGTAAAGCAATCTTGCTTACATTGATTTAACCTATGAGTAACTAAAAGATTAATATCATAATACAGTAAACAAATATAAAGTGATAACACATCACGATAAAAAAGGACCCCAATTCATGAATTACACTCAACAAATAATCCGTAAATTAAAATATATGGAAATACATCTGGCTTAATTAACTAAAAAAGGTCTGATATGAGTACAATGATCAAAATAAACTTTTTTTGTCGTAATCTATTCGTTAGAAAACTCAGCTAATAAGTTTGCTGTTGACATTAGAAACTTGCTGCTCATTGCCATTTATGCATCTCTTTAATTAAATCTAAATTGAAGATCCAAGGGCTTGAAATGCTTCAATCGTCTTGTTGTCTGACTGCTGTCCAGAAAGTTGACCGCCAATACGTTCTTATGCGGCCGATACATGTATTTCTTGCAGAAGTATTTGGCAACCTCTTCCACTGCAATCATTCCAAAGTCCTGGTACAATCTTCTATTGGCGATGTACCATGGAGCACCTGCGATTCTTCTAAGACATTTGGATTGGAGTAACTTTTTTGGAGATTTCTTTTTTAATATTTGATGAGCTTGCAGTTCGCGATAATTGAAAGCCGTATGTCTAAACTGGTTTTAGTACAACTTTGTACTCTAGTAACTTATTCTCCATAGTCAATTGCGAATTTGTCCGAAGCAACCAATACATCTTTCTAATTGGTTTCCTGAATATGGTCCTTCCAAGATTGTCTTGTGTCCATGTATATCACCTTTGATGGATGATGGAACTACTTTGTTGTTGAGCCTGACTGGAGGAAAAATAAACTTAAACATTGTAGTTAAATGAATATTATAAATATACCTAAAAATAATAATCTTTAAGTATGAAATCACTAAAAACTTTTCTACAAGAGCATAAAATATGTATTTATATCATAATTTAAATAAATATGAAAAGTATTTGAAAGACCTATATTTATTCTCTTTATTTCTTTTAAATATTTATAGTTAGATAGATTTTTATGATTAGTCACTTGGTTGTATATTTCATTTGAATACAATAAATTATTACTTTTAATTTATAATATTTAAAGTTTTTGAAAGGTTAGCAGTAAAACGGACCCAATACTCCATGAAATAACATGTTTCCGGAACACCAGTTTGGAATTCGCAAAGGGCTTTCCACAGTGGTACAAATTCTCCGGGTTTCTAAAGTAATTACGACCGCAATTGAAGAAAAACATTACTGTTTTGCTACATTTTTAGAATTTTTGACTGTTGTATAAAATTAAGTCATACCCTTTCTTCCAAATTTAATGAAATAAAATTGACTCATATTACCTGTACAATGAGGAAGTAGTTACTTTAAACAATAAAAATGAGTCATCATTGAAGAAACGACGTAAAAGAGGAAATAATTAGGTTTGAAATCCATCAAACTATACTGGCTGCTATGAAAAACATCAGTGCTATGGCTAGATAACAAATTATTAATATATAAAGTACAGATGTGAGGTTCAGCAAGTTCCTCTAACATCAATAAATGCAGCAATTTCAATCAAAAACATTATGTACAATTAGCAACGCACTACAGTATATCCCCAATAATATTTTACACAGAGAATTACAAATAGAAATAGTTAAAAGTGTAATTATAAATTTTAATGAAAGGTAACAAAAAAATTGCAATCACACCCAAATAAACTAGAGAAAAATTTGCTAGTAAATCACACATATCAAACATACAGACTTAAAAAGTTCAACATACTAAACTTATTATATAGATTTAATTAAATCATACTACTTTAACTAATATAAAGTTGGATACACCTACATTAAAATCACCAACAAATTTATTTTATGTCCTTTTTGTAATAGATTGTATATAAAAAGAGATAATAATACAAAAAAGGATCAATTAATTTTTGGTTGATGAAAAAGTTTAAATAATTTACATAAAAATTATTTAATCTTACAGATCTTGCATTTGTAATTATAGGTACAACACAATTCCTTTCAATTTAGTAATTAGTATAAATGTCCTGGTATTAAAGCATGAAATATTAAATTGATTATTAATTCACTTCCGTTTTCTTTGAATATCGCAAGTACTCAAATATTGATATAACAAATCTACATTTAAACCTAAATAAATATATTTGATTGTAATTCTATTATACTTTGCCTTTAAGAGATTCAATGATACAATCATTACTTTTGATTAGAGTCAATATTTTTCTCAAGTCTTGGAAACATCTTTATTAAAAAAAGTTACCTCCACTGGGACCTCTTCAATTTGCAAACAAAGGAAACCATTTTTTGTCTCCCACATGGATATCACTGCTCTGAAAGTCACTAACATACGACTATTGGACGTCCGTTGTGTGTATTATAAATTATACACACCAGTAAAAAAAATATTTTAGTATAAAAAAAAGATGAAATTTCATAAATTTATGTATCTGAACTTCTTTTCATAATTTAATTGTAAATATAATAATTTTATATACAGTTTTTGGGGTTGTAATTAAATTTTATTGAATATATAAAATTTTAGATTTGAAATAATTTTTGATATATTTGTAATATGTTGATCTAAATGAATTGACATAGCATATTTATTGATGATAGATTATATAAATTTTCAGGAGATTCACTATTACTTTGTGTTATAAAAATATAGGGTAATAACATTTTGAGCGATCTACCATTTGTGATTAGGGAGTGATTACTTAGATAAAGTGCATCGAGAAACCTCTTGAAATTGGTTTGATGCAAACGACAGCTAGTAGGACGATAAATTTCCCTTTTTATTCCTCCTGGGCGGGCGAAACTTGCATTAGAATATTCCAGCAATATATAAGATATCCACGATCGCTCTGGAACCGTTCCCTGAGCGTTTTACATTTAAAAAGTCAAGTCATAATAGCCGCAACCTAATGACGCGTAAACGTGTTTTTTCCAGCAATTTCCAACAGCTTCACCATTCACTTCTTTCTTTCCGTTTTAATTTTTTCCTAAGTATTTTACCTGCATTCTCCGTAATTATATTCAACTCGAGCGAATTAAATAGCACTGTTTCGTTTCTTAAGTAACTTGCTTCGCTTTAATTAACCCATTCGGAATTAGATGTTTTCTTTTTAACATGGATTACACTTATAGAGAAGCAATTACAAGAATTTCGTGAATGGCAACGGTATTCAAATTCGGGTGGAAAAAGGTGTTCGGAGGGGAGAAATAAATCAAGCAGGAAAGGAGGGACAAAAAGGGAGTCCTCTTAAAAAGATTGAAACTTTTTTTTGTCCCCTTTCGCGGTATTCAAATGGACTAAGTATGATACATTCTACATCTGATATTTTTCTAGAGCTTTGCGTCTTCCGTAGAGATGCGCGTTTGATGTCCAGAGATTGATCGAAAATGGGTGAATTAAAAAATAAACCAACCCCCTAAGGAACTTAATCTTCGTTCTTTTTTACTGTTGTGCGTAAGCTCCAAACAAATTATCTCGATGGAAATCCGTCTGCCTTAGCCTTAATTATTTACAGCTATAAATATTCACAGGATGTGTCTCCGGAAGGGGGCAGAAAAGGTAGGAATAAAAAACAGGGGACCTATTTAACCACAGAATTGTACTTTTTTTTACTTCCCTTTCCTTTTCTTGTTTGGCTTAATATTAAATTGGAAGGTTTTAATTTAGGGAGAATTTAAAATTTAATGTGTCCTCCAAATTAAAGTACGTTCTTTTTTTCTGCTTCCACTTTTTTTTTTACCAAACTCTTTAATAAATGCTATCTTGCTTAGGATAGTTTTAAAGTCGTTATCATCGAATTAATTGACACTTTGCAAGGCGTAATTGGTGTAGCATGGAAGATAATAAGGGATAAATCAAATAGGTGCCGGCGGGGTTAATTGTTACGACGGGTTTTTGCATCGGAACTAATGAAATTTCAATTTCGTAAGGGATCTGCAAATTCGCGCTCGTAATAACTTTCACCTATATTTTATAAATAACTAGGGATAAATCATTCAGACAATGTAATTTTCTTGCTCCTGGCCAGATTCGCGTTCTGAAATAATTTACACACAGCGGGATTTATCATTTCGTCTGCTCCGGAATTTCCACGATTTATCTTTTCGCTGAATGGAGCAAATCGATCGAAGATCAAAGGGGGATGCGCGTCCTGATTTTTTCTTTCTTCGCTACGCTTCCAAAGTATAGAATTTGTTTCGTTTTAATTAAAGCCACCACGTGGAACAACGTTGCTTCCAGAACAATAAGATCGTATCGGATTTAAATTATATAGTTTAGGAAGCAAACAATATCTTAAGGCCTCTTTGGGTTCCTCGCAAAAAGGGGATATAATCTAATTCTCCTTTGTGTACGTATGATCCCATTTAATCTACTTCCCGGTTTTTACGCAATACCAATTACTAATAACGCGGTTTGTTGGAGATTCCTTATTAATGTTCCACCTTTCTTACGCTGTGCATTTCCTTTTTCATTCTACACCGACTTCAACCAATTTCAGAGATAAAGAAAACAAAGGGAAATTAGAAAATAATTCTGACCGGGGACTCTTGTTCTACAGCAAGGACTTAAATTAAAATTTTCAAGATTTACGAAGAATATTGCTAAGAGTGTATAATTTGAAAAGTTACATTTTATTACAATTTCTGTCCTTATATCGCCTACAGTGGATTATATTAAATATTATTGCTATTTGATTCTCGCCATTTCATTAAAAACTGTAAATTAAAATTTTTATTAATAATATTATAACATAATAATTTGTCAACTAATTCAATGACATTTATTATTATTTAAGTAGTTACTCTATAGAATATTTATATTATTTAACTAGTTTTTAACATAATTACACAACATAATGGAATTACCGATTAAAATATTATATAGGATTAAATTATTGAAATATTTTTTAGTATAATTTAATTAATGCTCTAATTTTTAACAGCAGTATTAGTTATAATAATATTATCCAAAAGTTCACTAGCTGCCCATCTATTTATTTACAAGATTTCAACGACTTTTAATGAAAATAGGGATGAGCGGCACTATTTTTCATGGAAAAAAACATTCATGAAAATTTTAAACGGAAAGACTCAGGTCAATAACCCTTTGAACAAGGTTTGTTCAAAAGGTTATTTATTATACATATATTTATTATTATTATAAAAAATATTTAAATACATATTTTGCTGCACCCTCAATATAGATATTGGTCTATATTTTATAATATATATTTTTCTAAAGAATGTCTCATAAATTATAATAATTTGTCATCTTTGTAATTTGTAAATTAAATAAAGAAGGTGTTTAGTAGATTTTTAAATTAAATTCAAGTATATTAATGAGTTAAAATAAGAATAAGTGAACAATTACCATATTTATTTAATAAAGTGAATGAATATTAAAGGGATTTGCAGGCATTTGCGTTTCTTTTCATAGAACCTGGTAAAGGTTATAAAATAAGTGCGAAGGTCTCTAAAGATTATGGGGCTTCCAGAGCATCTTTTAAAGTTCATCAGGTATACAGATTGTAATAAAACGTTATCGTGGACGTGAAAGGAGTCCGCACATAAAAAAACCATGTCAGCAACAAATTTACACTGGACGATCGTGTGGAATACGCAATTGCTTCAAGGATTTAGTAGATGTTTAAAAATAATTACTTTCCGGAATCCCAGCGGCCGGAATTGAGAGGTACCAGACAGTCCGGATTTCCGCTGCGGTCATAATCAAAATTTTATTGAATGGAATCGCATCGCTGCGGCTTTTACTTATTCATTTATCCTGGTTTTTCGAATCTACCCGAGATTAAACCATAAACTTCTTTTCCGAACGGGAATAACGCAATAACAATAACCGCGTTGAAGCGACCACTTAGATCAATATCTAATCGGCATTTTGTTATTTATCTTAGCAATTCAAAAGGATTTTATTATTGTGAATTAGCATAGGGTTTTGTCGTCGGCGGAATGAATCATTTAATGCCAGCAATTTTCCACCTCCGTTGCGGATAGGATGGCCTCAAACCTGGGCGGATTGTGGTGATGATAACGAGTAGTTGTAGGTTTTCTCGTTATATACGTGGCTTGTCCCAATCAGAAGAAATCTCGACGCGTTTACAATGCTAACGTTATCGATCGTTTTCCACAACTTATCCATCAATCAATGTCAACATTGCAATTCAATTGCACATAACGAAATCATTGCAGATGTATCTCTGTGTAAACATTATTCCATATTCAATGTAATGAGTAAACAATACTAAAACACAAATAAAACATTCTACACCAAATTAATTTACTTTAAACATTTTATATTGATAATATATTGTAATATGTTATAAAGCCATCAGATAATATGAAACCTCTTAAGTATGACAAAAATGTGCAGATAAAAAAGTTGATACAATTATTTTATAATGTAATTACTATAGAATCTTAAATTCAATTTCATATAGGTGGAATTTAATTTATGCTTGAGAATTAATATTACTCAATTACTCTTTCCTACGTGATCAACGGAGGGTAAACGCATGTATATAAAGCTCGTGCATATGAAGGAAAGCTATCACTTCCATTTGTTTTACATCTACAACAAGAGTGATGAACTCCCTTTTGGTAAGTATTGATATTTTAATAATATTATTTAAATAACTGCAAACATTGAAATAGTAATAATAATAAATGTATTAAGGTTGCTACTGTGATCCTCGCTGCATTTTCCGGCAGTTATGCGGAAACTAAAACTCTTGAAAAAAGAGGTATAATTAGCGGAGGCGGAGGTGGATTCGGTGGAGACCATGGAGTTTATTTGGGAAGTGGAGATGGTGGAATTCATGGAGGTGGAATTGGCGGAGGTCACGGCGGTTTCGGAGGTGGATTTGGAGGCGGTGTAGGTGGAGGATTTGGAGGTGGTTTCGGCGGTGGAGCTGGAGGTGGTTTCGGTGGTGGAGCTGGAGGTGGTTTCGGTGGTGGCGCTGGAGGTGGAGGTGCCACAGTGACCACTATCAACCAAGCTGTACCAGTGGCAGTACCACAACCGTATCCAGTCACCGTAACTCGACCAGTAGCTGTGCCAGTACCAGTCCAAGTACCATACACTGTGCCACGTCCTGTTCAAGTCTCTGTACCAGTTCCTCAACCTTTTGTTGTACCAAGGCCATATCCAGTTACTGTCTCCAGACCGGTAGCAGTACCAGTCCCACAAGCGGTGCCAGTTTCAGTACCACAGCCTATTGGAGTACCAGTACCACAACCGTATCCAGTAACTGTAGCTCAACCCGTCCCAGTTAGAGTACCTCAGACTGTTGTAGTACCAGTGCCACAAATTGTTAACATCGGTGGAGGAGGAGGAGGTGGTGCTGGAATCGGAGGAGGATTCGGAGGTGGATTTGGAGGTGGTATTGGAGGAGGAATCGGCGGTGGAATTGGAGGACATGGAATTTCTGGAGGATTTGGAGGCGGTCATGGAGGAAGCTACTCTTCTGGATCTTCAATCGGTGGAGGAAGCAGCCATTTCTCATCATTTTCAGGAGGCCATGGTGCTTCCGGATTTTCTAGCATTTCATTAGGACATGGCCATTGATTCTACTGTTCCCAATTGTAACAACATATTTGGATTATGAATAAATATTTAATTTGAATATTTTGTTGTCATTATTTGAAAAGAAAAAAAAATGTTTGTAAAATACAAATAAATTAATAATACAATTGCATATTATGGTAATTAAACTCTATACCGTAACTAATATTTCTATTACATATAAAATTGCCTCAATTGGTATATCTAACTAATATCTTTATATTAACTAGACTTATATAAGGAATTTTCATCAAGATGTGGGCAACACAAATAAAAAAATGAATAGAATAATATTTAGTTAAATATTATTATTTCAGTATAGACTACAAAATATACAATGTATTTAATATAAATAACGCAATTTTAATAACATAACATATATGTCCTTTCGATGACTAATTTGGATATAAAAACTGTTAATATTTAAGAATTCCATATGTTGGTTGAAATATTAATCATCTTCAGTGTCAATATCAATATAATTAAAATAGAACTACACAACTTAATTTAGTTTTGAAAAGTTGGAAAACTATTTAAAAAAAATAATAGTAAAAGAACAAAATTTCTATTTGTTTTGAAGACAATCTCTTACTATTTGGCTTATTATTCCCAAGTTATCATTAACTCAATTTATAGATTATTGATATTGTAGTATAATAAAAGTAAAGTATAAGTATATTTATTGTATTATAAAGTTTGTATTGAAATACTTTTGTGGATGGTGACCGATATTAATGAAACATTTATGAATCGACGCCGACGATTAATAGTCCATTTTACGAGCGTAGGCTCATGAACATAATCTTCATTCTGAATGGATTCCACCCATAGCGACTGAGATAGACTCACTTAACGATTGGGCTATCCAAAAGTGTTAACTTTCGTCCAGTTTGTCAGTTGCTTTGATAAATTGGATAAAACCCGTGAACCATACGACGATACGTAATGTAAACACCAACAGAGATCCATTTAGCTGCGTTCCTACTGACGTATCCATCATCTAATGTGCAAATCCAAATCACTTCTGCACAATTACTTCGTTGTTCGATAAAGAACGATAGTATACACTACACTTCCCTTCATGGTTTTCCGCATAAGTAAAATATTTTCAAACTTGCCACGCACGCATTTACATAAAAATCCAGCGGAAATAAAACAACTTAACGATTTATATATAAATCTGAGCATCTTTTTAATTAAACACAGTGAATTAAACTGTACATCCCGTTTGCGGCTGAAAACAAATTAAAACGGCGTTTTTCGAACGTTTTTCGACGTGCTCAAAATCGAAAAACGAAAAATTCGAAACGAGTGAATGACACATACGAGTGGAAACGAAAAAATCAACTTTATTGAATCCACGTCAGATTAAATCCGGTTGTAATCAGGATTGAATTCGTGTTACATTTTCTGGAAATATCCGGTTTAGGGAAAACCGCGCACTGCAATTAAAAAAAAGCATATATGCCATCAATTAATGCCACTTACCGACACATATTCATTATAATCTAATTAATAACACAATTATGTAATTAATGAATACAACATAAATCATTTAGTTCAGCTACAATGAATAATGATATTTACAAAAAAATACATTTCAATATTTTTCAATATCTTGCCTTTTAACGTATAATAATCATAAATGTTTTTATATTTTTCTCAAGTCAAAATATTTTGTTTCTAATTATTGTGCATCTACATGTCCGCGTCCATTTGACATGAGACTAATTAAAATATGTTTTATTCCAAATCTCATCCAATTTTCTGTTCAAGATTAGTTTTGAGCAAAATTATAAAATCAATTTATTTAATTTATTGCAGAAACACAAATCAATATTTTATTGTGTGTATATTTATATGTAAATACTATTGTTTCTTTATTTCTGTTGTTTATTCCTCTCTCGCTCTCTCTAAATTAATAAATTCCCAATTTATGGAGGAAACCAACAACTTATTTTTTTAAAGGATGAAAATTAGGAAATTAACTGAAAGGTTGTTAAAACTGTTAATTTATTTTAATTATTGTAATTTTTGAAATGAAATTGTAATACTCCACTTATAATATATTAATCGATTAAGCTTTATTTAATTGTTTTCACAAATCAAAATATCCATGTAAAAAATAATTTTGTATTCAATATATTAAAATTAATTGACTTACTTTAATAATGAATTAAGGAGATTATAATATTTAGATTATAATATTTAGATATGAAATTAAAATAAATAAAAATAGTTTAAACTAAAATTTAAAAAAATCTATTATATATAAAACTGCTGATTGTACTTTATTTTATTTTAGAATTTCTTTAAAATCCGAAGTTGCACTGGTTAGATTAAATGTAATAACATAAATGATGGTCTTGAAAGTTTAATGTCTATGTTCGTTCGTTTCGATTAGTGAAGTTCCAGCAATTTCAGTTCAGAAATCGGCCACGAAAAGTACCGTCTGAGTCCTTTTATTCGCGTAATTTGCGTGCAAGAACGCCTTTGTGGAAACGGCTCCAAATGAATAGGGTCTCTCCTTTTATATGTATTTATTTTATTGTCCTTTAATATCGGGCCCTCTGTAAATACCGAAGCGAAGAATTCGGATTCGAAGGCGGTTACTTTTATTAAGTTTAACTTGCGAAACGTAATTGCGATTCCAAAACAAACTTTTATTAATTATATTCATTTCGGGGAACTTCTTATGCATTTAAATTAATTTCTCATCCCGGAAATATACTTAATCAAACCTGCTCATTTTCGCGCTTTCCGAGGCAAAGAACGGCGCCAGCAGAACGGAAACAACATGCATCTTGTTGGAAAGTTAGCGCATTGTAAGTTACCCATCCTACGCCTGTACCAGATAAAATGCATAATTTTAAATGCAACGCTCTTAAAAATTCTTATTTTATAATGCAAAAAACTAGGTGAATATTTGATTAAGCATTTTTATTACATATTTTCTTCGCAATATGTTCTATAATTGATGTTCTTTTCATTACATATTTTAAACGCAATATGATCGTATTTAAATTTACAATTATATAAATTAAATTCTGCTCGCTTAATGTTCAACAAACGTTTGATAATAAGTATATGATTGTTCACGTGATTGATTGTTTGGACTCACTAAAATGTGACAAAACTCGTCTCAAAAAAAATATTGTCATCGCAATCTGACCAAAACATAATCAAACTAGTAACTTGCAAATGATATCATTCATATGGCAATGTACGTTAACATGAACATGGAGTACGTATCTACGAATGTATGCATTTATATATGAATTCATACTATAAACATATAATTTATACAAGTTAATTGATGCTGAATATATTTTCTACATTTTTTGAACTCATAATTGACAAAATTACATAAATTATGATTAAAGCTATGCAGAGTAGCAATTAGATTAGTGGCGCAAAATTTGATATTTTACATTGAAATTATTATATATATTTCTTATTTTTGAATAAGGAGCGCTTGTTACACAATTAACAACTTCTTTTAAATAATTAAGTTTTTATTTGTTACTTATCTATATACAGAATTTTATGAGTTATTATAATTAATTTTATGTAACATATTTATTTAATAAGATTTTGATAGTAACTTAGTGATTCTTAATTGAATATACTACAGTTAAATTTAACGTTATAGCTGGAATCAAATGAAATAAAAATAAATCATATATAATTGATTTTATTACAACTTGAAATATTATAACAAGAGTCAACAAATATTAACATTATTTACAACGGAAATTTACAAAAAAAACAGTTTTCTATAACTTTTATGAAAGTTTACAAGTTTGCGTAATTTTATAATGTAATAATTTTCTATATTTCCTTTCACTACAAGAGTTTTTAGAAGTTAAATTTATTTCCTCACTAGTCATCGAATGAATTCAAAAATGCTATTCATTTGAAATATAATTAATTGCAATAGAAAATATAAATAATTAAAATAGAAAATTTTGAAAGAGTTAAATTTTATTTTTATTTTTATTATTGTATTTATATTTGTAATTTCTTGTTGCAATAAATATTATTATTATAAAAATTACAAACAGAATTTACCTAAATCAATTCTTATACTTCTCTATCAATTAAATAAATATTATGAGCAAAAACAACAAAAAATGAAATTATATACTTTATAATTTCATTTAATATTATGAAAGAGTTTTCATACTAATTTGTAATCGAATACAAAATTAGTAAGTAAATTTAGAAATAAAATTTAGAATAATAATTATATTATTTACATATTTTTTACAATTATTGTTTGTCAAGTTATTGTAGTAAAACTTTATTTTAATTGAAAACTAAAATTTATATTTACAACCAGTGTATACATTAAATAAACTAATTAATTAAAATAGCCCATTAATATATAATTGCAAATAAATATTATGGAAAATGGCTTTCCATCGATTAATTTTTATTTTAAACTTCTGAATAAAAGCATGAACAGACTTCAAATGAAGGGGCCTTAAGCGCTTCGTCGAAAGTTCGTAGAGCATTTAGAAAATATTTAATGCAAAGTTTAAAATTTGGTGGCAGCGCCGGGTCATAAACTTTCCCATCAATAAATTAGCATTACAAGTTGAAATAATTATTTATTTTCAAGCGGTCCAATTTTATGTCGCATACATTCGTAATTACGCCATAATTATTTTATCTCATTAAACGTTAATATTATTTAAAATGAAAAATAAAATTGCTTTCATTTAAATTTAATTAAATTACAAATGTAAATGAAAAATATACATTTATACATTATTTAATACAGTTTTTATTTGATTATTATACAGAATTTCACTTTGTTCATTTATTATATTTGTTCTATGTAATCATGAAAATATAATTTAATTTTTAATTATTTTATAAATTATTTATATGCTTGAAAACATTGGAATAAAATATATTTCTATTGAAAAAAAAAACATAAGTTTTATATTTGTTGATTTATTTTATATAATTCTTGTTTTCATTTATGAACATACTACAAATAACACCTCTCCTAATAAGTTCGTAGGATGACATTTAGATGGAGCATCTATTGACAAATCCATAAGATTTTTAGGAAGTACCAACCTTCGGATGACGTTTGTCAAAATTTCATGGCAATCTGACGTTTAGTTCACAAGTTTTAGTGGTTTTAGTTATGTTACTTTTGTAATTTTGGATTGGATGGATTTTTTTTGATAAAACATTGCTTTTTGTTGGAAAAAAGCTTTACAAATGTCTCCGTCGAGACAAATAGTAGATAAATGCTTTGCTGAAATTCAGATTTTTCCATTATGGATTTGTTGATAGAAGCGGCATTTATATGTCATCCTACGAACTTATTGAGTGTGATGTTATAGTTTTTTATTACAATAATATTTGTGGAATTTAATAAAAGTTAACCACATTATAGTTTATTTGTGTTTAATTAAATTGCATTGCTCGATGGAAGACAGCATAGAAAGGTATTTTCCGTGTTGGAAATTTCATTTCGAAAAATGTGGATAGAAGCAAACACAAACATGGAGTACGTGTGCGAGGATTGTATGTTTCTTTTATGAATCGCACAAATCCATCGGAGTCTAGACAGACGAACATTCCACGTACAGCCAACAATGGAGATGAAGAAGAAAAATATGAAACGGAAAATACACACAACGGAGAATTTCCTTTTCGCTTTCGAATTGATTTTTGTGCGATTTATCTGCGGCCATTGTAATACGAGGGAGAAAGTTTTCTCGATGGCCTGGATAACTTATCGCATTATTATTAGCATTATTGAACCCAAAGATAATCCACTTTTCTGCTATAATCTTGTCAAGCAGCACAAAAAAACTTATACGTTTGTACAATATTTTTTATTATATCTATTGATCCAAGATAATGCAGAAAGAAAAAATGGTAGTTATGTGAACCGAAAAGATGTTTAAATAAAATACGTTATTTTTGTAAATCTCTTCGCATATTTATTATTTACATTAAAAATAATATTGGAGGGGCAAATCTAATTTTACTTCCATCGGTCCATTTTTTCCATTTTAGCGCTGAGCACGTTCCAAAGTTACAATGAAATCATCCCAATCTCAATATACGTCATGAACTTCATGTATTTCACCATAAACCATTTTCATAATATCATTGCTCCGCGTATACTCTAGTAATATATTTACTTTATTTTAAAGTGACTCCTTTGTAGCGACAGTAATGGAATAGGACATTCAATGATATAATAAAAAATACCTATAACATGCCTTATGTTTTTGTAATTGCATTATGTAATATTACACTTTATTGAATCGTGATCAGTATCTCGATTTGCATACGTGTTGTATGTCATCGGCCTGACATAACACGCCTATGTAATGCATCACATGTGACAAGCCCGTCTTCAGTTTTGATGTATTAATTATTATATAAATATCCTTTATACACCGTAATATAATATATATTAATCCAGGATTAGTTAAATTAATCTCACTAATGAATATATGTTTAGTGACAATTTTAATTATAGTTACTTGAATACCTCTCATTGTACAGGTAATCAGTTTCTTCAATATCCTACTTTCAATCAGAATAATCTAAGACTTTAAAACCGCAAAATGTAAAGAGCAAAAAAAGTAATGTAAATCATCGCTTGAACTAATTTTTTAGATTTTATTTTATAATCCGCATTTATCGAAGCCGCACTATGTGGAGTATTAGAAAGCAATGATTTTATCTTATATTTATATATTAACAATCTATTTTTTAATCTATAATAATTATTATTTTGTTAATATTGTTGTAAATTTTTATTATTATGTATGAAATATCCACTTTCATTACTAACATAAATTTAATACAAATTTGATATTTTAAATTATTGGGATGAAATTGTGTTTCCTCGGGTATAATATTGAATGAAAGAAAATCGAATATGTAAGCAGCTATGTATTTTGAAAAGGTGCCCAGAATATTAAGCGAGTCGCCTTCGAACTTGCCGAACTTGCAGCTTTCCTCCAATTCTGCTTTATTTTAAGATTACCATAGCATTTTCGTCTGATTTCCCCTTTGCAATGCGTATGCTTTATATACAAAAGAATTTTTGTTTCCTCCTTGTTTGAAAAGTTTCTATAAGAAAATGTATTATACTTTATAATTACTTTAAATTCTTTAAAATTATTTAATATAACTAAATAAAATTATATAAACAAAATTAGTATTAGTATTCTGTATACTTTGGAAATGTAACGAATGTAGCATGTAATAAAAAGTAACTAGTCTTGAGTATAAAAACTTTCTTACTGATCATTCTCCGAAAACGTAAGTAACATTACACCGCTTATAAAACTAAATTAAACAGAATAATAAAAGTCTGGTGCATTTTATGTTACAAAACTATTTTATCCTATTATTTATTTCTGTTCTTGCTTGAAGTTTGCAAAGAAGAAAACATAGTTGTGGTTTTGAGTTTCTTGATATATTGAACCAAGTACGAGCGGATGCGCTGTATAACATTACAATGTTAAGTGTTTATACGATATTATTTATACCAAGTTTTAAGCTATTTTAAACAAGACTTAAATTGTATGAAATAATTAATAATTCAGCCATTAAATTTTCTTGCAACTTTTTAATTACACTCATACATCAATTAACTATGATGCGTTCCTTGTAATGACTGTAAGGAAACCTTCTTTTTCAGAGGCAAAAATACTATTTTCAAAGCAATTTAAAAAATAAAATTGCTATATCTACATTAGTAATAATAATTATAATATCGATATAATATTGGGTTGACAACTAAGTGATTGTGGATTTAAATTCACATTTAATTCAGTTTTTTGCTGGCAAAAATCAGAAGTTTTATGAACTTCGAATTAAGACATTGCCTGAAAGAAGGCAAAATGTCATCGATAAAAACGATTAAAAATTACTTATACTTATTAACTATAATTTGTTAATTAATCTAATTAAAACTAAATACTTCATTTTAATTTTCGACAGAATATATATTTTTTTAATTTTTCAATTTGTTTATTAAAAGTTTAGTATTTACCATCAAATATTTATATTTATTTAAAAAAATAATTTATACTACTTAAAATATATTTTCAAGGAATTTGTATTTTCACTTAAATATGATATATTTTAAAATTAAGTATATACAGCAGATTGAGATTTCGTTGGAAATTCGTTTTCTTCC
Organism: Nicrophorus investigator; assembly: GCA_963457615.1. Taxonomy (NCBI): domain Eukaryota; kingdom Metazoa; phylum Arthropoda; class Insecta; order Coleoptera; family Silphidae; genus Nicrophorus; species Nicrophorus investigator. The sequence continues at coordinate 20,943,680 of OY735140.1, read as the reverse complement.
CCATTTACAGGGTATTTATTTTCTCTGTGAGCGTAGAAACTGCATTACAGCCCCTAACTTTCTGGGTGTTTGGGATGTAAGTGATGCGACGGTGTAACCTTGCCGCAAATTCACGCCACGCTTTGATGCAACGAAAATATGCGCCCACTTTATCTCCTTCTCACTCTATCTTCATCTCACCGACACACAAAGTTCGGTATTCCGTTTTATTAATTTCCTTGTAAGGATATGTGTGTTTTGCGCCCTTTGTAGCGCCGCCCTTCATCTCTCATTCACCCATCTCGTCCGCAGTTCCGTTTGGTCCTTTCGCGTCAACTGCCGCAGTTACGTTTCATCCTAAACCCCGTTTATTTGGAAGAAACCCTCAATTTTTCTACATAGTCTTCAACAGCAACCCTTTATGCTTGCATGTCACGGATATCTGGCGTGCTTCCTGTTAAATTTTACAAGCGCATCGTCGCCATCGGAGGGAATATACTTGGAACGAGATTATAATTGATCCCTTGAGGCATGTACTTATAAATATTTTATAAGATGGACCATCCTTCATTCGTATTAAAAACTTTTTCATACTTCTTTTCCACTTTGCGTCTCTTCTCTTTTTTTGTCAGTACGTTGGATTACAATGTAATCTATAAGGGCAGACTAAATACACCTCAAGGACCTAACTTTAATATTATTTAAGCAAATTGAATATTTATTTACACTATAACAAGTAACTTCCTTTTTTTTCTATTGTAAAAAGCGATCTCTATAGAATTCACGGCAGATCGATATTTTCAATTACTCTCCATATAAATAACTTAAAAACTTACGCAGCGTTCATAATAAAAATGTTGTAATTAAAATATTATATTACACTTTCTTATATTAGACATGATGTTACACATTTTTAATTAAAGTGATTCGCACTATATTTACTTTAAAACTCTATATAGAATAGCTTATAGTAATTAACAAACTTTGAAATTTGGTGGAAGAATAGATCCTATTCTCCTGGAAAGCTACTGTAATAAAGTAATCATTTTTAATACTTCATGAAATACATTACTTTTAAACAATTTGAATGAGTAGTTAAAATATTTATGAAATCGAATCAAAAACCTTTTTTTTATTATATTTTTAAGAATAAAAAACAAGAAAATATTCACATGTATAATTTTATTAAAAATGGAAAATACTAAAATTTTATTACTTTTGAAGATTTCGTTAGTATACAGTATAAAACTAGAAATAAATCAATAATAATCTATTTTTAAAGTAATTATTGTGAATCCATATCAACAATATAATAAGTATATAACAATAGCTCTCTGCAGAATCAAATCAGAAAGTATACTAACTTGAGGCTGGCAAAGATGTGTCAATTAGACACAGGCTATATAACTATAAAAGGCGAAAGCCTGAGAAAAAGAAGAAGAAGAACAATTTCTCGCTTAGTGTGAGAAACTAAATACTACTAACTAAATTGATTTGAACTGTTCATACCGGACCATAATAAATTAAAGGGGTCGGCAACCTTTTTTGAGCGAAGAGCCATTTGAGGCCTGTTAAAAAAACGTCTAGAGCCGCACGTATTGCCATTTTTAATACTACATTTTTCCAACATAGCAAACCTTTTCATTTAACTAAAAAAATGTATATTACCTTATTCTTAAAACAATAACCTTTAAGTTTTAATACACAAAATATGCTATATTATTTCAAATTAAATATTTTTGGACTAAAACAAACACAAACAAAATATATAATATAATATCAGATTCAAGTAAAAAGAAAATAGCAGATAGTAAAGTTGATAATAGAAAAATTTACTTTAAGGATTAATGATTATTTAATGAGTGAAAAGACATAATAATTAGTAATAATGATAATATATGGCAGACTCATAATATAGATGTATAGTTTATTAAGTTAATCAATACTAGATTTCTATAATTCTAGTATTGATTTCATTTAACCATTTTTTTAAAGTAATTTCTATTGGACATTGCCCGTTAGCAATTTTCATTTAGTTGTAAATTATTAAATCTCAATGGTAAATCCAGAGATTGATATCGTTTTAGTCGCTGCGTTGTTAAACTATACTCAAGAAAATTGACAGCTAATATGTTTGTATGTTTTTCTAGCCTATTTTGGAATCGGTTATCGATTTTCATAATACATTCTTCCACTATTTCCATTTGAAGATACTCAAGAGTTATCTTGTTCTAAATGTACTATGGAGTACCATTGATCCTATTGCGGCTCTTACACTGGTATCTTTGTAAAATATTAATGTTACACGTATATTAAAAACTTGTTTCCTTTCGAAATTGGCAAGTCTTCCAGAAGTAACCAGTAGAATTTACTTAAATTCAAATTGTTCCCTTTTTGCTATAATGTAGTCTTTCCAGATTAATCTTCTATTTTTATGAACACCCAGATATTTAAGTTTATTAGCCGACGGTACTATTTCTCCATTGACTGTCATTGGATACAAGAGATATTTTTTATGGCACATGCACTGATTTCCATTTTTGTAATCATTTCTATATTAGGTTCAGATTTTCTGCATTAGGTGATAGTATTATAGTATCATTTTTAAACATTACAGCTGTTCAATGAGTAGTTAAAGTATTTCAAAAACTAATCCAAAATCTTATTCATGTTATATTTAAAAAAATAAAAAAACAATAAAATAAATTCACATCCACAAATTTATTACAAACAAAAAGACATCTATAGAAAATACTATAATTTTATTGCTTTTGTATACAGTATTAAAAAAACTATTAATAAATAAATAATAAACTATTTTTGAAATGTTGACAAATAATTATTGCAAATCTATATGAAGAATAAATAGGTATATAACAATACCTCTCATAGTATGAGAAACTAAATGCTACTAACTAAAGGGGTCAGCAACCTTTTTGGGGTGAAGAGCCATTTTGAGGATATTGCCTGTTAAAAAAACGGATAGAGCCGCACGTATTGCCGTTTTTACAACTACAACTTTGCAATATAGTAAAAGAATGGTTCCAAGAACCATAGGTTGCAGATCCTTGGTTTCAGGATTTTCATTTAGATTAGAAATTGTATATTACGTTTTCCTTAATATAATAGCCTTTAAGTTTTAATACACAAAATATGATGTATTATTTCAAATCAAATTCAGTGTGAACAGTATATGTAATATATTAACAGTTTCAAGTGAAAAGAAAAAAGCAGATAGTAAAGGAAATAATATCGAACTTATTTTAATGATTGTTGATCATTTAATAAGTGATAGGAATATTAATTAGTAATAAGGATAATCATAATATAGTTGTATAGTTTATTATGTTAATCAATACTAAATTTTATTTCATTGATTTCATTGAACAATTTTTGTTGAAGTAATTTATGTAAATTATTTGTATTAAGTTAATACTGATTTTCTTTTTATGTATATGTTGGGAGCAATATATTTTTTTGATTATAGTAAACGTTTCAAATCCCCATACTTCTGTTCGAGCTCTATCCAACATCATTCCACAATGGCTGTCACGAGCAGACCATCACACTCATTCCATTCTAATGAATGCACACATTATCAATAAATTAATGCCAGGTGGAGAGGCGCTATATGCTATATCGCTCTTCACCAAAAAAAAAACGACAAACGTAGGGAAAAACGCATACATATGACTTAGACAGCAAGAAACCAAATCCAGTTGAATACATGCATCCATTGTAAATGATTTCAATTAATCCTGCTTTGATAAATGATTAAACTCTTTCAATGGTTTTGAAATATTTCATTTCCCAATAACAGATTGGTCTAAATTTGCAAATACTGATAATATTGATTGTTACGCCTCTTATTAGTCCAAATGATTTTAAAATATCTGTAATAAATTTAACCGGAGACAATAGAAAAAAATAAATAATTTAATTACATAAAAGAAATATGAAACTCAACTGACATTTTTATTCATCGCGTTTATGATATTCGCTTGGGAAAATAAATAATTTAAAACGCGTAATCAATCATAGCCCGAAATTTGTGTTACAATTACACTGGGTCATGTCATGTCCACAGAAGTTTCGCATGCAAAACTGTGTTATACTTATTATGGAAATAAACGAAATGAAAAATGTTGTCAGCCGTTAAGCTATCAATTAGTTTCGTTAATTAATTGCTGAAGTTTCCCGTTAAATACCCAATATTTAATGTACGTGTACCAGTAATTATGCTCTACGAATCGTTAAACCAAGGACACGACGTAAATCACTCTCGAGGTGAAAATATTCCAGTTACGAAATCTTCTCTCGATTACAGGTCCAATCTGAAACAATTAATGGCGTAGAAATTTTATGATTTAGTGAGTGCGCCACGGAGTTTAGGTCTCGAGTTATATATTAATCACGTAAACTAGACAACAAACAGTTTGCGGATAACAAAGTTACGTGGAAGGGTATTGTGTCAAAAGTTAGCTGCAATCCTGTTACCTTCAAAGCTGAAACATATTTCAGCGGGATTTATTTCAACGGATAGATAAAAGGAAAGTAGCATTGAATGGTTCGGATCTTGAAAATGGTTTTCGCCAAAATTAATGCCAACCTAAAAATAAACTAAGCTTTTATATGCTTAGTTCATTTCTACTACATTACAGCAAAGTAATCAGCCTAATTTATTTCTAGATGTAGTTTCCCCTGAAAGAGCCAACTAATTCCCTAACATGAACCAGTGGAGAGAAAAAAAAGACATACACACTGCGTTTTCCCATTTGTAATTAGTGTGTTAGTTGTATGATATGTCGTTGAATGAACAGCCCACTGCTTTCTTACTAATGAAATGGGATCACTTTTCTTTTTGCGTCAGGCAATTCAACGAGGAGCATCGCAGATCCTTGAATACGTATTAACAAATGAACTCAGCGATGAACAATTCTTTTCAGACCACAAAAGAATATATTAATAATATGACAAGTACAGCGTGGTATCCATTATTTTTCATTTATATCTTCTGTTTTATTTTCCTTTCTCCCCTTTTGGGTTCAATTTAAAAACAATGGATTGTTAGATGCGCTTTCAACAGGTAGTAATATAAAAGAGCAAAAAAGTAAAAATAAAGAAATAAATAATGTGACGACAAGAAACAAACCAGTAAGCATAATAATTGCGGAGCAAAATGGGAATTCTTTTATTCTTGCACGGGACTAAAATCCTTTAATGTAATATTAGAATTATGATTCGGTTTCGTAAGGATATATTTTTCTTTTTGCAGAATGCTAAAAGAGAATGCAAATTGAATGTCCTTTCTTCCAGTCTAGAAACAAAATTAATTGTGAACATAATCCAAATGGAAAATGAAATACAATCACATAATGCAAACTTTATTAATTATTATTTTTAACGAACGTCTATAGTTATTTTTTTAAGTAAAGAGTAATATATCATTCATATTTTTTTAAATAATTTCAATATTATTAATGTCATATATAATATAACATTAAATTATGAAAGCTGACATAAAAGAACATACAGTTAAATTATTGTACCAACTTGTAGAAAATATTCATTTTAATGTAAATTTATGCAATATAATTTTAGCGTTCATTTTATTTACAATCTAATTTGTAAGAAAACGTTTAACGGATTTGCATTGGACATCGCCGATTGGCAATTTGAGATGTTCATTGTAGAATTTTAATGGTAAATCCAGAGATTAATATAATTTCAGTTACTGCGTTATTAAACTGTAGTCAAGAAAATTTGGATTTTTTCTAGCCAATTTTGGAATTGTTATTAATTTTCATAATCCACTGTTTCCATTTGAAGATACTCAAGAATTATTTTGTTCTAAATGTACCATGGAGAACCAAAACTCATTTTGCGACTCTTACACTGGTATTTTTGTAAAATATTAATATTACTCGAATATTAGCAACTTATTTACTTTTGAAATTGGCAAGACTTCCAGTTTTCTGAACTTAATTTTGAGTTGTTCTCTTTTTGTGGTATTTCCAGATTAATCTTCTATTTACATGAACACCCAGATATTTATTAGCCGATGATACTATTTCTCCATTGAGTATCATTGGAGGATAAGAGTTTTTTTTTTAAGGTGAAGGTGATTTCGATTCATTCACATTCATTCTCCATTTTTGTAGCCATTTCTTTATTAGGTTCAGTATTTCTGCTTTCTCCAGACTCAGTTGGACCAAAAGAGTTCCTAGTTCGCCAGCCATTATATATCTCCGCCAAAACTAAACTAATTAACTACTTCTGAATACAAAGGAGGGCGACAGTGAGCACGACAATGCATTAGGTGATGCAGTAGCATCTGTAAACATTGCAGCTGTTGCTTTGTCCTTTAAGAACATATCTGGATTATATATTGGGTTTGCAACTAAGTGATTGTGTATTTGAAATAAGAAGGAAAATTCTATTTTTTTCCTTAAAAATATAACTTTATTCAATTAGGTATTGTCCGTTTTTATTGATAAATTGATAACTTTTCAGGCAGTGTCATAATTCCATGTTCATATAACTTCTGATTTTTGACAGCAAAAAACTGAATTTAATGTAATTTTACATCATTAGCGTCATTAAAAATATTACCATTTAAGAAGTTCTGCATACAACAAAATAAATGGTAATCTGAAGGCGCAAGGTCAGGGCTATATGGTGGATGTGACAGCACATCCCAACTTAGTTCCAATATTTTTTGATGAGTGACCAAAGATATGTGGGACTTTGCATTATCATGCTGGAAAACAACACCTTTGCGATTTTCCAAAAACACCTTTTCGTTTTTCTTGAACTGCATTGCTCAGTTTGGCGAGTTGAAATAATAATCCTACCAAACTGACAGCATAATCTTTTTTTGGTGAATCTTGCATCATCCACGATCTTTTCTCATTAACCAGCCAGAGTCGTTTCAGAAACGAATCAATATAGTTGCGTTTCAGAAGCAAATCGCTGATGCTAATGCATTGCATCAAATGAATTTCCTTTAGCTGATGAGGGACCCATAAATCGAGTTTCTAGATATAGCCAAGCAGTTTTATTTTTTTTGAATGCATGTATGCTATACATTGAGCTTCTCTGCAATCTCACGTATTGTGCTGCATGGATAATGGCTTTCATATAGGTCTCATCAACTGTCCAGTTGAAATTCAGATCGTAGCGCATTTTTCAGTAAAAAAAAATCACCAGTAAGAAATTTGGCAAACCAATTTTTACACTGCCTTTCTTTCAAGCTTTCATTCCCATATACTGCACATAACTTCTTGTATGTTTGCGATGCTTTCTTGCCTTTCCGGAAATAATATAATAAAATATGTCTGAAATGCGTGTTGTTCCTCCATCTTTAAATTGAGATAAAAAAAAAACCAAGTTTTTTTTATTACTAAATTAATGGTGAAAGTCCAAATAATAAGATTACGTTTACAAAAGAACTAGCTAAGACCACCTATTGACAAAATCCGCAATCACTTAGTTGCCAACCCTATAGTATGGGTCCTAACACGTTTTCTTGTACTACACCTGACATATTTGGATACAAATTTGTCGCTCTATCGAACACTTTCACTTAAAATAATCTTTCCGTTAAATATTACTTTATTATTTTATAATAATTGTTTTGCAGTGTTCTGTAATTAATAGTGCAATCCCACACTTTGTCGAAAGCTTGACATACATCTAACAATTCGCCTAAGCAGTAGCGCTTTTCTTCTAGGTCTTGATTTTTATATCAATCATTCTACTAAGTTGCTCTATGGTACCGTGTTGATAACTAAATATAAATGGATGATTTGTTATTAGAACTTTTATTTGAATTATAATTTATAAAATATTTTCAAATATGGTGGCAATTTTAAATGTGATTATATGAAATAGGATCTTTGGTCAATAACCCTCTCTAAGAGATATATTTTTTTGTTTCGCTATTTTTATATTGATATTATTATTGTTATATGAATATATTTTAGGTTATAGTAAATTGACTTTGATATTTGTATGTTTTTAAATATTGTAAAATTAGATAATACTGATTTATTTGTTAATTAAAGACACTACTTGATTAAATTTTAAGTTAAACTATATTATACAGTTTGGATACAATTAGATTATCAAATATTTGCTTCCGTTGGATAGTAGATGTATTATCTAATTAACTAACTGTACGTGCTTAATTCCGCACGTAGCAAGAGGAAATAAATGTTATTCTGAGCGAATTAAGGCGTTAAAGAACATGATGTAGATTTATATTACTTTAAGCTAGTATTAGAAATAAATAAATATTAATTATATTTATTGCATCAGATATACAACCAAAGAACAACTACAAATATAATTATGCAACAACAATAATAAAAAAATAAATAAAAATGGCTATTAACCAATAGTCTTTCTGCTCTAGTAGTAAAATAAATAATCTCCATTCTAATTAAGAAAAACATTTTTTTTTTAGAAATTTGAATTTATTCATCAACATAGACTCCTTCAAGAGTGATAGATCCTTTAACTTTTTGATGCCTTTTTTGTAGAAGGATTTTGTTCTGAAAATAGTTCTCAGTGTTGCCAATCATTTCTTCATTTCAACCAAATTTCTTTCCCTCTCATTTTTTGGATTCAGGTGTGTAGTAATGGATTTATGTTTCATCTATTATCACTTACCGATGCAAGATTTTCTTTTTATCTAGCTTGAACAGCTCCAAATTGCGTTATTGTTGTTTTTGGTCCGGTGTGAACAAACGCGGCAACCACTTTGAAAGCATGCTCAAATTTTTCATGTAAAATTGTAAATATATTACCTTCTGATATCTTTAAGGTGTCAGTCATATCACGCAACTTCACTTTACAGTCTTTAAAAACTATTTTGTGGACTTGTTTTCCGGAACAACTTTCGATTTTGGACGACCAGAGCGTTCAGCATATCAGTATTTGTACAACCGCGTTTAAATTCATCATACCAGTCAACAATTGTTGATTTCCCTGTTACAGAGTATCGTTTTCAGAAATTATATGTCAGTATCTACATTGTTGTGTTATGAAATTCCTTAAACCATGGATTTAAAAAAATGGAAAGAAATGAGAAAGGATCGATGTTTATACATAAATAGTTCTGTTGTACTTTTATGCTGGCTATAAAAAACATGAAGATGAAAAGAGGTTGTACTATTAATGCATATTGTAGCAATCAAAAGCAAACTAAAAATATCGCAGTCGGTCGCGTGTCTCCTCTATTTTCGTTTAGGACGCTTTTATAAGCGAGTTAATTTAATAACAGCTTTAAAATCGATTTTAGTCATATTCTTTTGCAGAGTACATTTCCAAGTGCCTCAATTTTCAGGCAGGAGGACGCCGCTCGATCGTTACTCTCACTTTAATTCGACTGAAAGGGAATCCACTTATGCGCAACAGAAGGCAAAATGAAACAAGAAAAATGTAAAAGAAAAAACAACGAGTGCAAAAGAAGAAGCGTGGAACGAAGAATGAAATCTTAAAATAATCTATCATCATAAAACATAATTCTATTAAATACGGCGAAGAGCTTGATGTGCGCTGAAGTAATATTCTCGTTTAATAGCTGGCAACATTTATCTTAGTACTAATCAAAGATTAATGATCCAGAAAAAAAGTAATTTAGCAATATTATATACCCCTTCGAATTCCGGAATTGCATTAAAGAGCTATTGATCAAGAATTTGGTTAGAGTAGTCGGAATTCGTTTGGATGTCGAAAGAGGATTAATTGAAGACAGCATCACAAACATTTGCAGCGTTTACATCGATAAGTTTGATGAAAGCTTAAAGAGTTTTCGGCGCTGTATACCCGCCAGGCCAATGCTCAATTAAGGGATGAATGGAATTCTTTGTACATTAAAATTACTGACCATTGGGGAGTGCCCTTTGTGATCTGACTCGGTATTTGTGATTAACTATGTCTTTATTTACAGCAAAGTAACTGCGAAATTATTTCACGACATCCAACCCTGTAACAGGAAGTGAAACGGAGAGGGAGATTTAGAAAAAAATCTCGGAGCAGTAAATGGGAACCCCGAGTTATCCCCAGCGGAAAACAAATAAATTGAAAACAGCAATTCCTCCATTTCCTAAATCCTATTAATATTTTAATTACTTAATTTACTTACTTTATAATTCAATGATGAATACAAATCTAATTTACTTAATGTGAGACCTCAATTGTCAAATATAATTTGTTCGAAAACCGAAACCATTAAATTTATGCAAAATATCCACAAGAAAAAAAAAAGATCTATTAGTATTCACATTTTAAATATTTATTATCATGTATTTTATATAACTACTATATAACTAAATATATTTAGTATTAACTAAAGAACTATTACATAATACTAAAATTTCTATTTTGGAAGGTTAAATAAACTCCTGCAATAATTGAAAATTAGGTTTTTGAATTTAAATGTAGAAGACGTGGTAGTTCAAATTAAATCAATAAACTTGAGAAAAATATAATTAAAAAATTTAAAAAATTCACTTACTTATTTCGCTTTGTAATTAATTTTATACAGATAAAAAGAAAAAGAAGAAAGGAATGTACTAATATTAAATTATAAATTTAATTAAGAAAATAAATGAAACATTCTGCTCTTGATTATAAAATTTGAGGCAAACGTTTTCGTAATATTCAGTGTAAATTAAGCATCTTCGTTATTTTTAATGTGTTATAATATGTAAGTTACTTCTTTTAAAATGTGTGATGTAATTAAAAAAATAATACAAGAATACTCGTAGTCACACAGTGTTTATGTGGTTACGAAACATTATCATTACTTTGAGAACGATGCAACATTAGAACCCTTCCCACAACGTTCATTCGGCAACGTAATAAATTGCAGTAATTGAAAAACTTTTATTAAACTCCATTACAGAAATGACGTTATGTGAATTATTTCACCAACTTTTAACTTCATATTTTATGCGCTATAAATGTTTTTTTTTCGCCTGTCCCAATTCCGAATAATATATTCTGATAGCACAATGTTATATATTGAATGTTTTCAATGCGTTGCGAAACTTTGGATGATGTGTAGAAATGTATTAGAATTTATTAAATAATTGACTTCGTAATTAGTTATCGACAATGTAATTTTATTTTATTGGGTTTCGTGCGTGGAAAGCGCTCGGAAAGTTTTCATTCGGCTTATAAAGTCTCAAACAGGAATCATTATAACTGTTTAGCTGGAGGCCAAAAATATTTAAATTATTACGAAACTTTTAACAGCTCCGTTCACTGCATCCTCTGTACTTTTTCTTTATTTATTCAAAAAAATACAGTAATTGATTTTATTGATATTTTGTAGTTGTTAAAATGCACAACAAGGAAGTAAATGGATGCTTGAAGTTCGTTGAAATTTAATAAATCTGGAATTAAGTTTTCGAGCTATTACCTAATAAAGTTTTGTGGACGTCGCTCAGCGTGGCTAAAGTAAAATTTAGGTTACATCTTTTCGCATAAAGAATGTTATTATAACTTTGGTTATGCTATCTACCACGTACTGCTGCGTCTTATATATACACAGAAATAATTTTACCCATCGCCACCCCGTCTGAAACGCTTTAACATTTTCATTTATCCACAAAGTTTTCAACTAAATCTCAACAAACTAGTTTGTATTTTAAATAAAACAAAGAAAGTGTTTTGATAATGTGTATAAAAATATCTTGTAAATACATTAATTTATGATTTGTTTGAACAAAGTTTAATATACCTTTGTTCATACATCGTATATATTACTGTCTATCCCGTCTTCATATACGCGTATATTTCAGGACTGTTATTTTCTTTTCATGAAACGAGAAAAACTATTTCTGCTCTTAATATTACGTAAACATACACGATTATCATAATTGTTCGTACTACTATTTGTACTATAGTTCTAAAAAATTTTAAGAAATGTATATTAAAAAAAATATGTCATTAAACTTGTATAGAATTTATTTATATAAGGTCGTTAGGCTTATGGTCAAAACAAACTGAATAAAGATTTGCAAATAAAAATATGTATTTATAATACATAAGAATAAATATACGAATGGATTTTTTTCATGTACTGTTAAAAAAAAACAAAGCTACATCCATCAAACAGAATAAATCAATGCTTGTCCAGCAGAATACATCGTTTTATGTTTGCATTTATTGTAGACGTAAATCCTAAGTGTTCAGGTTTATCCGAAATTTGTTTTTTATACTTACTATTCACATAAGTCCGGATTTATATCAGCATTAAATACTGAATGCAATCGAAAGCGATTTGGATGAAAAGATACAAATGGCAAAATATAATTTAAATATGAGAGTTAAATCTGCTCATTTTTTATTACAAATCCATAATGAAAAGAATATTGTATAAACCAGAGGTTCCCAATCTTTTTCGGTTTGCGGTTTTGCGTTTGGAAAGAAAATAATGAAAGACTCGAAAGTTGCTAAATTCTTGGAATTTTGTCAGCATACACGATTGTTGGCGCAAAAATTCGAGAATTGGAAATTCCAAGAAAATTGCCGAATTGTTTAATTGAATATAATGTAAAATTTGGGAATCATTGGTATAATATTTTTTTTCATAATTCCTATATGAAATGTTATTTTATGTTTTATGAAGAACAAACAAAATATTAAGAAAAAACTTAAAATTTAACTTAAACTTAAAAATGACATAAAATTATTAAATTAAAAATGTCTGATTTAGTTTTTGCATTAATCAACATATTTATATAAAAAGTGTTAAAATTCTTAATTCATTATAAAATACAAGTAATGATCTATTTATTTGAGTTATCTGGTCAGATGGATCTTGTATAAATTTAATCCATTGTTTACAGAATGCCTATTACGAAGATTTATGGGTCATTTATTGTATAAAATCGATATGGTTTTCTCAATTTTTTAAATTAATCTTTGATTTTTTTATTTGTTTGCACTATAATATTGACTGAAAATTCTACGAAATTTACAAAAATTTATCAATTTTATTAACAGATATTTGTAATTAATTAATACAAATTTAGAAACAATGTGTTTTATTGTTTTGATAAACTATTTAATTATAGGATATAGTTATTTTATGTGTACTTGATAGTAATGATACAGAGTAATCAGAGTAAGTAAATTCAAATAGTAGTTGGATGGGTTTGAAAAGAGAAGGTCTTCATTATGTTAAGAAAATGTGTGCTAGCGTGTTAATCCATTTGGCGTATTAAAGATGAGCGTGCAAAAAAGGGGTTAGTCTAGACATTTTCGCATCGGAAGTTTTAATTAAAGGCCATTTTCCGCATCATACACCATCTGCACGCAAAACGGTTCTCCTTGACGGCGTGATTTTCGCCGTTGTTTGCTCTACTTCATCCTTCTCATTTTTTTTATGCTTTAGTTTAATCCAATCAGGGGAAAGTATATACGTGTACACGTGCGATTTTGGTTAACGAACCGAGACATATGTCGGTTTCGGCTTCGATAAAGTCACCACTTCAGTATTAGTGTTTGGCGGAACTAGTTGAATGCAGCTAACACGAAATTGCGACCGCAAACAAAGGGCCTTAAAATTACGAAACCGAATCGATGGTGCTACTATTGGGGATCGTGCCGCACCCCCGGTATTACTTTTGGCTTTTCAGTCTATCCGTGTTTGCTCATAGTTAATAAATTTGAGTAGCCTTGGCACTCGTTTCATATATATACTCTTGTATATAGTTAGGATCCCGCATTTCTTGCTTAAAATAGTTGTAGCCCTATGCAAAGGGAACATAATATAAATTCCTCAGGGTCCGCCCATCAGCTCAACACTTATTGACCTACAACTTCTCATGTACGGACCTTCCTGTAATATTTCCCTTCGCAGGGATCTCGTGGGTAAATAAAACTCACCCAAGATCAAATCACCGCGCACACGAACATCGATTTTATTCTGATTAAAGTTTACGCGTTAAGTATTAATAAAATACACCATTAAATTTAAACCCTACGAATCAGCGCTAGACCCCACTTTAATCTTTACGATCAACCCCTTCATTCTCTTCCACCAAAAAGAAACGAAAAAAGAAAATAGAAAGAAATCGGTTGCGTGCGTAATAAAAATTCTTCTCCTCTATTTTTTTCCTTCCATTCTTCAGCTTTAACATTGAATGCCAGCTGATATTTTATTACAGATCGATAAGGAGTTCCCTTGGTTGTTTTTCTTTTTCGTTCTTCATCTTTTTTTTTCATCATTCTTGATCGAGGATGTGAGACAAAAAATGTGAGAGTCAAGAGGTGTTTCCAGGTCTCGTAATAAATGGTTATACTTTCGCCCTAAATCAACACAACTGATAAATTAAGAGCTCCGGGACAAATAAAAATAAACCATCAATAATTTTCTTGCACGTAATTTTGAAATTTATATCTTCACGAGCCATTGAACCAAATTGGCAGTGTTAACCGCACGGAATGTTCCAGTTTAATCCGATTTGGATGTGCTCCAGAACTAGCAGAAAAACAGCTTATATAAACTCAGTTTTGTAGCTTCCATTTTTTTATCTTACTAATATATATCCCGTCATAACTTTCTCATTTTTATAATACAATTACAAAGTTTCAATCAATATATAATATTTGTTTGGGATCACCCATTTTATTAAGATAAAATTAAAAAGACTTCATTTATTGTATAAACACAATTGCGAGGGGAAATACAACAAAAGAGAATTTAAAAGCAATACAAAGACAACAAACAAAATTACAAAAAATAATGTTTTGGGCACAAAATAGTGCATAAAATAATAAAGACGCGGCAGGATCTGATATACAAGAGGATATAGGAACAGAAAAATATGAAATAAACACGATGAATAGAGGTTTATTAGTCTCTGGCATTATATAATATAATAAAATTGCAGAAAATATTAAGAAAGGAAAGGAAACTATATAATTTAAAAATTCACTATAAAGAGCAAAAGAAAACATCGTTTCAGCACGCATTTTGCACGCAAATTTCTGCTCTGTAACTACAGTTCTACCGATCCGATTTAAAAAAATGAACATTCATATTAACGCTTAGCTTCTACAAAGCTACATGGTGAACTCAGATAATTTTTAGGATCATTCCTTGTGAAGAAAATAATTAAATTTTAATCAAGAATTTTTTTGTTATTTTTATTAATTATTTCTTGAACCAAGCGAGATAAAAAAGTTCTTTCTTCGCCATAATGCTTGGATTACTCCTAGAAGTATCCGGTTAAAGTTTCATCGAAATCGCTCCACGCATTCAAAAGATAAAATTAATTTTTGAGCAATAAATTCAAAGTCTCCGGATATGAACGTTTCAGCCAAAAATAAACGCATTTTGCACGCAAATTTCTGCGCTGTAACTACAGCTCTACCGATCCGATTTAAAAAAATGAACATTCATATTAACGCTTATCTTCTATAAAGCTACATGGTGAACTCAGATAATTTTTAGGATCAAGAATTTTTTTACATCAAATATATAATTATGTAATGTTTATTTTTTTTATCTATTTTTTCGTTATTGAAAATTTGATAAATTATATGTGTTACCTATTTTGGTTATTATATAGAGCAAATGGTACATAAAAGGATAATGGTCCAATCTAGGACAATCTATTTATTTTTTACATCCTACTCATCTATGTGAATCACTCTATTTATTTGTATATTTTTATAATGTATTTTATAAACAACTATCAGTATTTGGGTAGATCAATTAATTAGAAAAATTGCTATTAATGCGAGATCTTCGTTTTGTAAGAATTTGATTTTAGTACTGCCAAAAAACTACACGACAAATATTTTTAAAATTGTGCAAAACATATTTTTTTATATTGAAGCTTCGAGTGTGAAATCATATGCAAATTTAAAGTTATATAAATTGCAATGTGAGTAAAAATAAATATATGATGAACATTATGTGAGAAGTTGAGTATAATTTGGGTATTTATGGTAAGGGTGAATTGCGTTTGCTCTTCCCTTTTATTGTTTAATGAATATATAATTTCATTATGGATTGTAATTTCTCGGTAGTATCATAGTATCGAGGGATGGATGCTCGCTTTAATTGTGTACCAAAAACAGGTTAAGCTGAAACATGGAATACATTATTATCATGGCAGAATTTCAAATAAATCTAATTTTGCGCGGATGGCTTGGAATTTGGGCTTTCTTGATATAATAAGTTTAAATATTCAGGGTGTACATGAGTATCAAATGTGAATGTCTGCATATACAACAAAGTAGTCTACATATCAAACATTGCCAGCACGTACATTATAATAGAGACATACACGCATTCTCACTCTTTGTGCTTCTCGCATTTCTATTATAACCTATGGATACGCCTGATTTTCGATGCACGGCTAAAACGTAATGTTTGTGTAAAATCCCCTTTTCCACCCATTGTTGAAATCTAGTTTGTTGAACAAAATGTATTACGTGGTATTGCATATTTATGAAGTATCTAAAAATCGAATTTACATTCCCTACATTACATTGTGCTAATGGACGTTCGTAAACATACCCCTCTAAATATTTAATATTTTATTTGATCGAAATCTGCTTTATATAATATGAAACCTTTATATTTATATAATATATTTTTATTATTAAATTCATTTTCCAAACTATCGGTTGTTATATTCAAATAATAAAAATCCATTAGATTTAACAAATCTATTAAACAATATTATACTTTTTATTTACAAATAATATCATATTACACGTTACAATATAAAAATAGAAAGGAAAATAACAAATAATAACATTTCTTTCAAAATACATAAACGAATTATCGCATTTGCTTAAAAGTATTATCCTAATAAAATTTACAATTTATTTTCTGTATATTAAACAAAAATAATATACAAAAAAAACACTTAATTATAGCTTAAAACTAGTAAAATGAAATTATATAAACAAGAAAATTATAAATCATTTTTTATAAAAAAATTAATTATTCTTTTAACTTATAAATTTATGAAATATTTTCAATACTTTATATAATATGAAACCTTTATATATATATTATAGTTTTATTATTAAATTCATTTTGCAAACAATCAGTTGTTACATTAAAATAATAAAAATCCATTTTATTTACAAATAATATCATATTACACGTTAATATTTCATTTATTTCCAATTTATTTTTTGCATAATCAACAAAAATAATACACAAAAAAAACACTTAATTATAACTTAAAATTAGTACAATGTAACTTTATAAATAAGCAAATTATAAATCATTTTTTATGAAAGGATTTATAAATTATTCTTTTAACTTTAAACTTCATAGAAATTTATGAAATATTTTCAATACATAACGTAGGATGATGAATTACTCCGTGAGTGCAAGAATCAATTAAGAGCGTTCTTTAGAAATTTATTATTTGTATTAACTTTTGAATCACTTTATAAAGTGTTGCATACTAATAATTATACAATATTCTACTTTTAATGGCTAAGAGTTAAATATATTTTGCATAGAAATTTATGCTCAACTTTATTTTATATTATTTTATATTTTTGTGCAAAACGTGAAATGATTATTTTGAAAAACGTATTGCGAGTACAAATCGCAAAATAACCTAAAAGATAAATGGATAATTGGATAACATAATATCATCAACATATTAGATACAAATCAACAAATCATGTTTAAAATAATTGAATTTGAAATGATTTGCAACTGAAAATTCTGCTACATTTCGTTTTAAAGCAAATATAATTTAAATAATTTATTAATTGTTTACGTGTATTTAATCTTTATTAGAAATTAATTTTAATAATGGTTTTCAATAATCAAAATTCTTATTTAAAATCGTGAACTTTAAATATGTATTTTTCCCTTTCGCTTTTAATACTTTTTAAACTATGAGAGTAGTGTATAGTGTATAGTTGAATACATATACATGGTAGTATTGTAACTCCAGAATTCTAAAGTATTTCTTTTATATTTGATGTTATAAGTGATATACTATACTAATACTGTGAAAATAGCTTAAATCAAAATTATGAAAAATAAAAACAACGAAAAGTGTTCCTAATTCATCGCATTACTTTACACGTACTTTATGAAAAAGTTTGCTCTGCAACTAATAAATCCTCATATACAATAAATTATTTTGAATAATCGTGGAATAGAGCGACTTCTGAATGAATCTTTTATAATTGAAACTATTGCTAATCGGTGAGTTTCGGATGAGATAAAAAAGGTTTTGAATCCGGAAAAGCATCAGCTCGTAATATTTTGGAAGTATCAAATTCTTTAAGATATGATAAATGATATATATTGAAAGGTAATAAATTACTGAAAAATATAACTTACTTTGAAGGCAGACACCATTAACAGTAGAATATTGTATACTAATAATTATACTATATTCTACTGTTAATGGCTAAAAGTTAAATATATTTTGCTTAGAAATTTAGTGATTATTTTATATTATATTATTTTATATGAATATGCTTCATTTTCTGTCGTCATGAAATAGAGATGATTATTTAACAAAAAAAGTATTGTGCGCATACATCACAATACAACCTAAAAATATTTTTCATATTTGATACAAAGTCATCAACAAATCATGTTTCAAAAATATGTATTTGAAATGATTTGCAACTCAAGGTGCTGCTATTTTTTTTCCTATTATTATCTATAAATTGTATTAAAAAAAATTGTAGTTTAACATTCACATTTTTATTCATATTTAAATATTTTCTAAACTGTTGAACTTTAATTTAATAGAATCTTTCCTATTTAATAATGGATTTCAATAATTAAAATTGTTATTTAATGTTCAAAACAATTATTATCTATTTTTTAAATAAAATGAAATTATTATATTAATAAATATTAAATGAAAACAGTAGAAACTTTTCATAAATAATGTAGTGATAATTATATAATTGAGTGCGAATATTCAAGGAATTCTGTTAAAAATTGTTGATTTAAACTTTTTCAGGCGTGTGTAGAGCATCGAATTAGCGGATTATTTAAGGGGTTTGTTTTTGATGCGGATTAGAATCGGAATTCCCATACTTCCCAGTATTTAGCATACTTTTATCTTCTTGCTCAGTCCGGATTTGATATTATTATTTATGCGGACAGAGCCGGAAAAAAAAAGAAGGGATGAGAGGGAACAGCGAATAATAAAGGGTGAGTCGCCCCTTTGAAACAAAAATATAAAAAATAAATAAATGATGTTTGTGTTCTCGATATTCGGGTAACCGTACTAAAACACAGAATTTATTAATACCGTTCGTGGGGGAGCTCTCGGTGGTCTGGAAGATATTTGAATTGGAACTTGAAAAATTCAAATCCTCGCTGCGAAGGGGGTTTTGCTTGTCAGTTACGCGGTTGTGTAATGAATGTACAGTGCGTGGATGTTCGCCGGGGGTGGAAAGATTAAGATAATCAGGGGTGGTCCAAACTTGGAAGAGCGGCACCCGTCTGTTAAAGATCCTTCAAGCCACCTGGCACTAACAAATAGTGGACGCGCAGTAAGCCTAGCGTCTGCTGAAAATGTATATGTCATACTTCCTTTAAGTAAATTATTGTTGCTGGAGGACCTCAGTTGCACCAGTAAATAAAACACAGGCGGATGGTAATTTTTAATGAAATCCGCAAGAGCTGTTTGGCGGCAACTTTCGGACCATTTATCATACCCAGAAGTTTTTAATGACTGCTCTGGATTTAGTACTTTAAACTTATACTCCTTTTCTTTCGTCCCTGCCTCCTTCTCGTCTATCCTTACTTCCTTCAGTTTGTTCCACTCGAAGCAGTCAACGGAGTTTTCCCCCTCACGGTGAAAAATGTTGCTTCCATTTCAGGCCATGTGTACCAAGCGTGAGAACTATGCTCCAACTTTCAGCACGCCGAACTTTTATTATTGCATTTCCTGTTCTACACACAATTTAACGTGAGTTTGCCCAAATTAAATGAAACCTCAAAAATTTATAAACATATTTATCTTCCACAGCATATGATCTGCTTAAGGAAAGAATAAACAACACAATCCCCACATGCATTCTCCTCCAACGTAACACGATTTTCCTCCGTTCATCTTCTTTTTTTTTATTTGCATTATTTTCTATCGAAAACATAATGGAAAACCTTTCAGTATCGAATTCACATTATTCCTGAACTGTATCCGATGTACAGCATTATCGCATTTCCAAATTGTTTATAAAATAATAATGATAACGGGATTTCTGTTCGTGTTTTCCCCGCAAATCATTAATTATAGAATATTTATTCAACTGGCGCGCGTTTATATATTCCGTTATTTAATGCAGTGCCGCGGCCAGATTGATAATTACGTAACTGTGTCGAAATAATTTCGTTCGAATTTCGGAACACTAAAATAAAATGGTGAGCGACGCAAAAATAAATGAAAAATAGTTCGTCACAATTAGTATTTATCGGCCCGAAGCGGACTGATGATGTAAATTGAAGGAACATAATTGTGTACATTAATTCATTAAATGCGGCATAAATTATTCCCTGTGTGCATATTAATTCGGCGGGGGATTTTCCAGGTCCCCCCTCTGTTTTTGCACCTCGGCCCATCTGTTTTCATTTCGCCGCCTTTCCTGGCGATGGAATATTCCATAATTTTATTAACTTTCCCTCCATACTTATTTCAGAACCAAATTATTTACTTAAATAAAGTTACATTAAAAATGTCATAACAAGAATTTCATTTTCTAAATAATATTAAGGGAGAGAAAATAAATAAAACCAATACCATTTTACCACTAAAAATAATGTTAGTAATTTTCATTTAAATAAACGTTTTTTTGAACCTGAACCCAAACCATTTTATACTTTATTGCTAATGTTCTGCAATTATATAATGCAATTATATAGTTTCAAAATTCAGAACGAAGCTCAAATTGTTTTTTTTATTGATTATTTAATGTTAAACAATAAATATTAACAAGTTTTCAATGAATCAAATTAACGGTTTATAATGCAAGTTATAGATTTTCCTTGAGAAAGAAAAAATATTTGGAGACGGAAATACTTATAAAAATATTGTTTGCATATTTTAAGAAAAGTTATATTGATGTGATAATACTTTGATAAATTGTACATCAAATATTGAAAGATTGACATTTATGAGACAATAATCTCTCATGCAAAATGTTTACTCTTCTTTTAGATGGATAAAAAAAGTATACAAATACTATTGATTTTGTATTGAAGGTAAAAATTTAGAGAGTATAATTAATCTGTCCACTCAGCAATAAAAAGTACATTCCCTGTAGTAATTACGAGTGAATAGGCCTCTGGCAAAACTTTATTTATGGACACCTTCCCTAATCCCTGAATTAAGTGAATAGGCCTAAGGCATTTTGCGACCGATGCCACCCTATTGTTACGCAATTGACTCAAATACGATTAGAAGTATCTCTCGGGAAGGGGCTGTCTTACATGACATGAAATGTATAGACAGTTATTTATCAAAGGTTACAGATATACACGTCATGATTTGAATACATGTTCTGAGTATACTTAACCTTTTAATTAATAAAAAATTTTCATATTGGAAGTATCTATATATATATATTGTATTTATTCATTAAAATCTATAGTTTTTTTTAATTTGTTCACCTTCCGTATTTTTACTACAGTTAGTAATTTTTAAATTTTCATCCATATTCTTTATCTTATACCGAGTTCCTTTATTCTTCATTCTGCAGGCTTTTGCCTGAAATTCTCAAAACTGTTTTGTATGCCTTGGTTGTCCTCATACCGCAAATTCCTTGTGCACAGAGCAGCTTTCACTTTTTGTTGGCTGCCATATTACTGATGCATACAAAAGGCTTGGTTTTATTATACTTTTATATAAAAATCGCTGACTCTTTTCTTCCAAATCCTTTCCTTCATACCAAGTGCTCCTAACCTAGTACCAAATAATTTAACAGTAGAAAATAATCTATTACTTCCTAATATTGTCTATTTATGTATTTTTTTAGTATTGCATTTAGTTTAAGTATAAGTTTTAGATTTTTACAAAATAACAGTATAATATTGTATTTACTCGGAATATTAAATTATAAATTATTTTCCAAAATTAAAATTCCTGGTTCTTCAAATATTGCTGCTCAGTACGAAAAATCATTTCTTGTTAGATTAAGTTGTGTTGTCAGTGTAATCATTAGAAAATCTAGCATTTTGTAAAATACATCTAGAATTGGCTGATAATTTTTTAAATTAGACCGTCTTTTCCGTTTAAAATAACTTTAAATAATTTTTGCTAATATCATAACTTTCAAGCCGCATAAAAATAAATAATCGAAAATGAGACTTAATTACTACAACTATAATAAATCCATACTGACCTAAGCCAAACTGATTTTAAAATAATATAATGAAAAAAGATATAAGGAAAATTGAAATTAAAAAAAAAACTTGAGGTAGCTTATTAAATTATGAAAGCAGAGGGATTTACTCAACTTCGAAACTGGCTAATTCCTCGTGAAATTTTAATTTTAATCACATGCGCTGCAAAAATTGTACGATTAATAAATTCATAACAAGCTTAAGAATGACATAAAGATTATTCAATATGGATATATTTTGTTTATACAAAATTAGTTCTTATTTAACGTTTTACGTAAAATCATTGCAAAAAAACTAGATTTTTAGAGTAATATAGAAAATTATTACAAAATTTGTAATAATTTTAATAAGCATGAATAAAATTTAAATCTAAATATTTTTAAGATTATTATTTTTCCTTTAAAAATAAATAAGACAATAAAACTCACGTGAAATCGAAATTAAGAGGTTCTGGATCTTTATTGTTTTTCTTGCTGCGTTTTGCGCGAATTTTACGATTACAATTTTATGATCCACGAAAGTTAATCAGTTATACCCCTTCTGAATGCTTACATAACTATTTCGTTCAAACAAAGTAAATGTGATTCTCATAGTATGTCGAGTTGTGCCCCGATTTTATTTCGGTTTCTCCTATTGTAGAACTTCGGGGTATTATTAAAAATATAATCAAAATAATATATATAAAACGACATTACATAATATTATTGTTAGTTTTTAGATGCAACAAATTTATTTTATAGTTGATTCAATTCCATTGAATTCTATAGACTTTCATACAATACAAACGTTTGTAGCACTTCCTGGTCGATAACCATTTAGGAGAGGAACAGTTTAATTTATAAAAAAGACTCTACAATACGACGTGTTAAATTTTCGTGAAACTAACAATGAAAGTTCTCTAATTGTACAATGTGTAAAAGCATAGTACGACATGACTTTGGTTTGTTTGTTCGTCGGCAGTACATGTTGATATGAGAATGCCGAGCTCGAATGCGTGTATGTCAAATACAACGAACCTGAGACGAAGCTAATGCCTCCTGAGGCCGAAAATACTAATAACATATTGAATTTGCCCCCTGGCAATAGAGCAAGCTTCCGAGAGCATTCTCAATAAACTCCAATATGACATGGAAACTATGCGACACTATTCCAAGAATCGATCAATCTCGCATTTCTCATTTACCACCAATATTATTATGGAGGAATGCTTAATGCACCTTCTTCTTCCATCTCTGCACTTTCTTTATAATATTATGGTACCTTTACCAAATGCCATTCCAAATTTTCATCTTCCACAGATATTCTCAATAAAACAAAACTAATATTACATATTAATGGAACAATTATAAATGTAGTGTATCAATAATATAATTATTAAATAGGTAATAAATACTCAATGACATATTTAATTATATTTAAAAAATTAAGCACGTTAAAAATATATTAATTTAATTTTTAAATTTTATAATATAATTATTTAAAATTAAGTAATAGTATTTTTTTTATCATTAATTCGATTTATATTCGAATTTCATGGAGATAAAGCTTAAGAAAAAAATTAATTTATCTTTATTTCACTCCATTCTTGTAAAAGTGTAAGCGAGTTTATGAATTTTCAAGAGGAAGCCGGTTTATTACTGGTAAACAAATTGTCCTCCATCTGTTTTACTACTCTTACGGACTCCTTGACCTTTTCATCAGTAGGCTGAAGAAATACCTGAAAATATTCCAAACTAACGTTAATAAAGCACGCATTTATTTTATACGTTCATAATAGATGTTATTAATTTTAAAATTAAATTATTTAGTTTTAATTTCAATCATTATTAATACTAAATTACGTAGAAATTATTGTAATTAATAATTGTGGTCTGTATTAAATCAAACTAAAATATATTTCACGTCAGCGAATTGAATATTTAATATTGCGTTTTTGACATATTTGACGTAGAATTTGCTTGCGCGTGATATGAAATATTTTTGGATGGAAATCAATTCGGAAGAATTCGGCAGATACGGTAATATGATATATACATATATATTTTGCAAGTGTATCAAAGACATCCGTCACCGTATATGTGCATGTGTGTGTGTTTATATAAAGAGTTCAAAAGCGCTTTTGAAATGTCCAAGATAACGGGTGTCGTTTATCATGATAACACCATTGACACTTCTTGAATAAATGCGTTTCAATGAATGCAGATCCACACATTCATTCGATCTCCTTCCTCCTGTATATCGGGTTTACTGGGAAGATGTATTGGAGCTACAAACACACGCTTGGCCATAACGATTTAATTTATTTCGAATAAACCACACGTAATAGTATTTTAATCGTTCTACGGTTTATCGAAATAAACGTAAATGATGGAAATAAATTTTGACATTTGTGACTATTTATCAATATCAGCTATATACTCATATATGATGAAACTCTATTGATTTGTAGTAAAAAAAAAACAAAATTAACTGTTTTTATTGTTATGTCGTATAATTTTATTTACAATCTATTCAAAGTGAACAGTAAGTAAATATAAGTAAGCTTTCTCGGTGGATGTTTACCATTATTATATTTATGAGATTAACAAATTACTTAAATCTATATACTAAATATAATGGTTTATAGCGCTTAAGACTATTTGTTGTTTTGCTATTATCAAGTAGATTAATAGAAAGTACATTGTTATGTGTTTCCAATCTGACTTCGTATCTTCAACTAAAAATTACTATTGTATCCTCAACTAAATCCATATGGAGGTCTTTGTGTATTTGTCTATTCGTAATGAAGGACGGGGTTCTGATGATATTTCTTAAACATTTTGATTGAAATCTTTGTATAATTTGTATAATCGATATGTTGGCTACACCTCATAATTGGATAACATACGTCCATACTAGTTTCATTATTACTCAGTAGTTTATTCTTCACTGATAATTCAGACATTTGCCCTAAAACCAGTATATTTCCAATTACTCTGTTTTAGCCTGAATGTAGTCTTTCTAGGTAAGTTTTATGTCGAGATCTATGCCTAAATATTTGACTTTTGTTGATTTTTGCAGATCTTGGCCATTAATACTTACTGTTGAGCAAGTGTCTATTTTGCGTGAAAGTGATATGCACAAATTTCTTTGATATTCTCCACATTTTAAACAATTTCAGTCATTTGTCCTGCAGATATTTAGATGCTACAACCGGATTCTTATTCGATGCTAAGATTGCTGTATAATCAGCGAATGTTGCAATCGTGGTATTGCTAGTTTTAGAAATGTCTATACAAAATAAAGGCAGTGGTCCTAAAACACTTGCCTGTTCTATTCTATTCTCGAGATATGATTCGATGTGCCAAGATACTACTTAAAGTAATAATGATGTAGATTAGAAGTTGAATATCAAAAAATAATTAACACTACCTTTTATTAATGTCAATACGTTTTAAATTCGATAAACCATAAAAAAAATGTGAAGAATACACCATTTTCTTAATAGTAATTAAAATCTTTATTGGACATAAACCATAAAGTATTTCTGCTTGCAATTTCTTATATTTATGTATCTATTATAATTATTTAGACAAAAGTAAATTCAACTTAATAATGACTGAAATTCTATTGAAGCTTCGAAACATATCTCAATAAGTATGAACGACAAATTTATTAATGTGTCAAACTGTCATTGTCAAATTTGAATAAATTTTTTTGAAGCTTCGAAAAAGTGTCTTCAAATTTTGGAATATATCTTAAAAAGTATGGACGACAAATTTATTAATGAGCAATGTTCATTGTTTAAAACAATTATATTGATATTATTATATCATTTGCCATTTTCTTGCAATTCACTATCAAACTTGAATACATTTTATTGAAGTTTCAAAAAGTGTCTTGACATTTTTGAATATATCTCAAAAAGTATGAACGACAAATTTATTAATGAGTACGCAAATTAAAGACAAATGTTTACTGTTTAAAATGAGTTTATTGATATTGTTATATCATTTGCCATTTTTCTTGAACTCACTGTCAAACTTCAAGATACTTTATTGTTGCTTCGAAAAAGCAACTTTCTTCAAACTTTTTGCATTTATAGACCAGTGAAAACATAAAAAAACATACCGCGGGCTGGTTGATATTTAATATTGGAATAAAAAATATTTCGTAAATTTCGTAAATAATTTTTTTTTCCTAGAACAAAACCATAGAGAAATATTTAAGATTTATATCTGACAAGATTAACTCGATTTTAAAACAAGAAATTGGTATTTTCTAATTATTTCCATATAGACATATTTTAATTCTTAAATTAACTTATATTTGCTTAAGATAATTTTTTTTTTTTTTTACATAAATTTGTCATATATAATTCATGAAAAATATTTTAAAAATTAAGTCAATTCAATAGAATTATAAAAAATATTTTAAATTACAGCAATACCTATTATCAATTCCGTCAATATCTAGGACTGTTTCAAATTAAATCTAGAAAGTACACACAAAAAAATTGAAACTGATTGAAACAGGACTATGTGTGGTATTTCTATAGTTACAATATTATTATTGTGTAATAACTAATAAGGTGTATAGGGGAATACATAAAATAATAATGATTGACTGCAAACTAACCGTACGACGCCTATAAACTTTACAATGTATTTAGCAATTATTGAATACATCGCTGTGGTGAATAATTAAAACAGTCGTTTTGCAAATATCTGAACGGGTTTCACAATGATATCAATGAATAATAAATTACGAGGCTGCCATATGCTGAATACAACTCGTGTTTCCGGGGAGTTCGGAGTGTAATTAATTGATGCAATATCATTCTGGATAAAATTAGAAAATACACATCTATATTACATATTTACATAGAAATAATGAAAACTAAACATTTCAGGAACATTAAAATACTTGTTTAATTAACGCTAGTTTAATTTACTTTTTAGTTCTTATTACAAAATGTAATAATATGTTTATTTGTCATTTAGTATATGTGTTGCATTTGATTTAATAAATCCGGTTTGTATATAATAATCGGTCATTATTAATAATATTCGTTTTTGGTAAATTTGAATAAAAATTGCAATTATTATATTTATTAATAACTGCTGTAGCTTTGTACATTTAATAAAAATATTATTTATTATTATTTTCGAACAAATTTGTATTATTTTTAAAGTGGTTATAAATTATTTTTGTACTAGACAAAAAGATAACATATTTTTTATAAAGTATTTATTTCTTTCTACAAAAAGAAGTAGTACAATATTACTAAAAATCATATATGATAATTATATAGATTTCGATAAAAGTGTATATTCGGAATAATGTATACATTTTCCGGCAAATACAAGCTGTTCTCATTCAATATACATTTGCCTCAGGTAATGTGTAAAAAAAACATTGTACTCAGTTTGAACGTAGCTGGTTGGCGAATGTGTGACGGAGCTTTAAATGTAAATTATTGAAAATAAATATTTAATGACTAATTTTATCTTTTTTATTTTTATAAATATATTAATTTCACATTCTCCAAAAATCACAAGAAGAAAAATTCGTTGAAACTATTTAAAAATAATAGCCGAGACTTCTAATTAATAATGCTTATAGTCCTATCGATGTTTTTTTTTGTAATAAATGATTTTTTATCGTCTAGACTCGAGATTGGAATTTTCTACATTTCTTTCTTTACAATTTTTACTACCTTTCATTCATTCATAATGAAAAATGCAGCTGAGCTTTGGAAGCAATATTTGTAGTTTTTGTTGTTGTTGTAAATTATTTTTTTACTATCGTCTAGAACCGAGACGAAATTACGAACTAGTGCTTCGTTCCTTTAAACTCGTAAATCTAGTATTTTTTTGTCAAAATTATTTTACATGGATGAATGAATCCAAGATATTTATATTTATTTACATATTGATTGCATAATTTACATTTATCATTTATATATAAAAAATATAAATTTATTAATAAAGCGAAATCTCGGTTTCGAAAACTTAACCATTTTCCACATATGAATTAATGTAAAGTTGATAAAATCTGTCCAAATTATTACTTACTTAAACTTTTATAACAGCAAAGCAAGAATAAAATTATATACAATAAATAAATAAAATTTTAAACTATAATAACAACAACATTCATTATAACTATGAAATTATATAAAATAAACGTAATAAATGTAAACAAACTAAAATTTATCTTCACTCTATCTATATGGATTAAGGAAAGTAACTTAAAATATCAAATCATAATGTTACCCATAAAATCTTTTATTTTATTGGAATATTATTTTTATTGGAATATTATTATAAAAAATATTATATTAAAAAAAATCAAAGCGGTTCTAAAACATTTATAAAAATTATTAAATCGTCATGACAAATGCAGCGGTTTCTAATCATGGAGACTCGAGAATTAAAAATTTTATTAATATTTGGAAATCATCATGAAAAATATCATGACATAACTTACAGAAATAAAAAAGGGGAAGTTGAACTAAACTGAAAGTATTTTACTAAAAGAATAAATTAAATAATGTTGAAATCCATTAGATCAATTTTAATTTGCCAATTATTTAAATTATGTTAATTAGGTATAATAGCTGATAGACTTTTAGAGAAGATAAACTTAAGTTGGTATTAAGAAAGATTTTATGATTATATTAATGATTGTAATTATTTATAATTACTCAAATAAAACATTAAAACTTTTTGTAATCGTTCGTTTCTCTGCCGCACCCTTTAAGTAAATTAGGTGGGTTAGTTATCGCTAGGGTTGTATGCCATTTCGACCACTCCACAAGCTAGTTTTAGGAGCACAATGGAAACCTACGACCATTCATCATTAAAACCGCAGAGAAAACAATTTGTGAAGCATGTAGATGCGTAGTAAATTTCGTATATCGCCGGATTGACAATGGATGTTCCTCTTCTCGCAACAGTGAACTTATACTTCGTACCTGACTGGACGATAATGCAAATCTTTCACCATTTATCACTGACATCCAAATGGAATATGTAGTGGAGCCGAGAGAGAAGCGTAGGTAAAAAAATAACAAATCTAATAAATTCCGAAACCCGAATTTCATATGGATTTCAATGGATTTTGAGTGTATGTTATATACGTAGAGATATAGATATAGTTTGGTGCCTTTAAAGGAATCGCTTCTATATAATATGGCTGCTCTCTATTCTGTTTATCTGCATTGCCTCCGAGTAAAAACCCAATATACAATGTACATTTTGATTCTATTAAAATATTTTACTTCGAGATTTTCCCCAAACATTCGAGAAGGAAAATATGAAATAATATACTTTTGCTGAGCTTGTGAATTGTTAAATTGCTATTTGCTACTGTTAGAATTTATTTACCGAGAAGAAACGATATAGATTTTATCGATTTGTGTTTCTAATAAAATATTACAGAATCACCATCTTTATATTTACAAGCCTTTGTTCAATCCTCGAGTTGCGCAATAAATTTTAAGTATTTTCCGGATTCTACACTTCCGGTTTCTTAGTACAATCAAAGCAAACATTGTATATTTAGAAATAATTCCATACTTCCATAAATTGGAGTTGTCACAAATAAATAATGTTTATATATTTCGATTTAATTTAGTAAATGATAGACCGGAATGTCGTTTTAAATAACTACGATCAATCGGAAACATTTATTATTGCTTTTTTTTTATAAACAATTCAGCGCGTTTCACCGGTCACATAAAAGGCTAGTTTCCATTCATTTACGATCGGCAATTTTTCCTCAAATATTTATTCAGTATGATTAATATTGGTCCGAAAAAATGTAATAAATTTCATATTTGCAAATAAATTAAATCACTAGCAGTGCAAACATCGGCGGAATTAATAACACTGGAAATGCATCTACAAAAAAAATTGTAGCCTGTTATTTTATGAGCATGTTTAATTTAATACGTGAACCGTGATTTACATATAAAAAAAACATCTTTCTTTGCGTGCACTTGTGTACACGGAAACTGGGATTATGCAAGTTCCTTTGGGAGATCTAAATACAGGCGAGGCAGCGCCTTAGGGGGAGCAGCTAATTTGAAATACGTTTAAAAAAGTGATGGCGGAAAATGTGTACACAGATTTCAAGTTTCAAGTGGGAAATTTATTATAAAAGAAAAAATATATATAATAAGGGATAGCAAATAAAAAAAAGTAAAGTACTTTCCTTTGTTGTGTGAAGATGCCCGCTTGTGCTTTCAACCGAATTCATTAAAAAAATCATATTGCAATTAAAAAATAATTAATTGGTTGTTTTTCAGTACTTTTTTCAACTTCAATAATTTGACGAATGTGAAAAAGTCAACAATTATATAATTGCCATTTTATTATAGTCCACATATAATTAATATATCACAAAATATTACTACAATTACTTTAATCAATCAAAATTTATGAATAGAAATCATATTGCAATTAAAAAATAATTAATTGGTAGTTTTTCAGTACTTTTTTCAACTTCAATAATTTGACGAATGTGAAAAAGTCAACAATTATATAATTGCCATTTTATTATAGTCCACAATTACTTTAATCAATCAACATTTATGAATAGAAATTATTATAAACTTATTAATTATCTTGTTTGTTTTTTCTCCAATTTAAATTGAATTTATTTTCATGTAGTAATGTCATTAAAGTAAAGATTCATATAAATTCCATTGAGCAATAATTAATTAGGAAGATTCTTAAGGGAAATCAATTATCGATAATTAATACGCCTCGGCGAAAAGTTTTTAAAGACTTTATAAACTGATATTTCGATTCCAGTTATTTCAAAGACAAAAAAATGTCTAGACGAAATTCTAATTAAAACCTAATTGACATTTGGAAAATCTTTTATTATATTATTTTATGTTATTAATTAAAATGCTTAATTATTTGTTATAAGTTCCAATTAAATCATTATTATTAAATTGTTTAAAATTTTCAAAATAAAAAAAATCTATACTATAATTTTGCTTACGTGTAAGATTTAAAAGAAAGAATGACGTTTTTGGGGGCTAATAATTTTTATTCCTCATGTAAAATTAAAGAAATTATTTTAAGTTTTGAACATCCCCATTTGGGTTACTTAATTCGCCCACCCCTGTTTTAGACAAATACCATTCATATATTTTAAGGAAATGTAAACCGTAGTATGTTTAAATGCATGCATATATCTTTTTTTTAGTTGCATTAGAATAGGGGGAAATGAGGATTACGCCAGTGTGTATGTATAATATGTTAAATTGCGAAAGGGGTGAGGTATGAAAATTTGGACTAATGGAATTATCGATCTGGAGGGCTGTAAAAGGAACGCAGCAACCTAGGCGTGCCTCGGTTACCCGAAAATCTTTTGTACGTGAAAATAATGAAAAAGAAAATACCCCCACACACACACGCTACGCACTCGAGTAAATAGGGCATCGGAAAAGGGATGTTTATTTCGTCGTGAAATTCCCATCTATTCTCCCTTCTCGCCAAGTGTTAAATTCGCATTCGATTCACGCAACTTAATTTTTAATGGTATTTTGAGCGTTCCGCTGCGCCCGTGGTAAAAGAAGGTAAAGCCTGATGGGCACGAAATGTATATTATGAATTGGATGGCATAAATCAAAAGGGTTATCCTATTCTAGGCTGCGGCCGACGCGGCCGGACGTGATGCAAATTGGAGAAAATGCACACAGCAGGGCTAATATAAATGTGGGATATTGGAACAAATGTGTTGCTATTTGTCAGGTTCACTGCGGGATTTTGCAAAATTGAATTCGCTACTTATGCACGCCCGAGTAACCCATCAGCTGTCAGCTTTTTCAAAAAAATAAGACGGGAAGAAGCAAAAAAAAAATATAAGGGGCGATAGAAGTGGTGGAGAAGGAGGAGGAGAACAAGGAAAAAGTTTTGACAACGCAAAAGTAATTTATTGTGTTCTCAAATACAATTTACGAAATTTTCACTCACCCACAAGTAAGCCAGTAAAAGCATGCTTTGAATAATATCCTGGGCAATCATTCTTGATTTATCGATGTGCTCCCTTTTATATCTATGTGTGTCGAGGATAAAAAAAACTCTTTCGTTTCTTTTTTTATTTATTTATTTTTTTCCTACTCAGAAGAACTATAGCGAGAAGAGTATACTCAATTGCTAATTAAATAACATGAAGCCTGTACTAACTAGTCGATACTCAAGAAATATTTAAGTATTGAAATTGTCAGTTTTCAGAAGTATACCTACTATATTATACTATATTATACTATATTATACTATATTATACTATATTATACTATATTATACTATATTATACTATATTATACTATATTATACTATATTATACTATATTATACTATATTATACTATATTATACTATATTATACTATATTATACTATATTATACTATAATATACTATATTATACTATATTACACTATATTGTACCATATTATTCTACATTATATTTCTTGAGAATTTTATTAAATAAAATATAAGTTTCTCAAAAAATTAATAATACTGTAGTTTTTACATTTTCCTTTGAGGAAATCGCTTCTTTCTTATTTATTAATCAATTTTTATATATACTAGATATAATAGTTTATAAATAAAGCTAGAAAAAAATATGTATACAATCCTATATAATTTTCTATCCTTAAACCAAAAATAATTATAATTAATACAATAGTAAATTAAAATAAATATAATATAATATAAGTATAATTTTTTACAATTTTACATAATAAATTTATGGGTTTTATATTTTTTCTAGAAATATTTATTTTAATAATTCTAAAAATGAACAATTATATTCCATCCACAATAAAAATTAAGTGAATAAAGTTTTCTTAAAATTTTGTTTTGATGAAAATCACATTGCACATCGAGGATTTAGAAATTCATTATGTAACGCAATTATTTGCAACGATCGTTCCGCATCGAAGACAACTACTGGAATCGTGCAGCAGTCAGCAGGATCCACTTCCGGATGCAATGGCAGCCGCGGAAGGAAGAGGTGAACGCTCCCTGACCGACAGTCGGATAAACATAACGAACCGACAAATCGCATCAAGACTCACATCACCGAAACATACCAGACGTCCGAATAATC
This sequence comes from Nicrophorus investigator, assembly GCA_963457615.1. Lineage (NCBI taxonomy): Eukaryota > Metazoa > Arthropoda > Insecta > Coleoptera > Silphidae > Nicrophorus > Nicrophorus investigator. The sequence continues at coordinate 20,910,212 of OY735140.1, read as the reverse complement.
TGGATTTGAAACTAAATTCTCCAATGCGTGCTTGTATCTATATATCTTCAACATAACTGGAACACGTTATTTTTTATTGATTTGTTGTTTCAAAACAGCATACATTTACAAGTAATTTAATAAAATAATACCAGTTTTAAGTTTTGTGATAAAATGAACACATTTTATATTCTAAATAATTATCAAAGGTTTCAACAACAATATCTAACAAAGTACCAACATTTTATTATGAACTATCATGACTGAAGCAAAGAAAAAACAAGTTATATTTTGTAGTGTTTACATAATATGTCCAAAACTATTACGACCTGGTGGAAAATAAGTTTGAATTCTTTTATTTTTCACGAAATCTCATCTCATCTTCATTAACTGTCGTAAAAACTATTTATTATTTTTCATCATATTCGGAAATCTTTTTGTTTATCCATTTTTGAGTCATCGTCAGCCATAGGCCTTAATTAAATTTTTTGTAGTAGTATTTGACCTTGGGCTATAATTATCCAACAAATAAATAATTACTTTCACATAAGCACGAACCAACCAGTAAACCATGTTGAAATATTTAAAGTATAGTGCAGCAAGAATTTGTGCCGTAGACTACGGGTCGGCATCCCGCGGCTCTGAAACCGCCTAGGACTCTTTTGATAGGAAATTGCGGCTTCTAGCTTCACTAATAATTTTAATTAAAAAAATAGTAATAAAAAAATGTATTAAGTAAATAAATATATAAATAAATAAGAAAAAACTTATTTATAAAAAAAATAGTCTGTTAACTATAATTAAAATGGGCGGAAAGACTTAGGTCGATAGCCCTTTGGTCACATATTATGTGATTAATAAATGTTGCTGTTGTTGTTCTATAATTAAAAAATATATTTAGTTATATTAAAGTATAAGAAATAATAAGTAACTAATTGATATAAAATAATAAAAATAAATAAAAAAAACTAATACAAAATGTCCCAGTTAAAATATATTTTACATATTTTATTGCTTTCATAAATTAACAAACTTCAAATAGTAAAAGCACTATATTTTTGTGTTTTATTTGACTGAAAATGTGCGAGTATTGCCAATCTCTGGATTAAATGTATTAAACGACCCCGCATAGCGCTGCATCAGATAACGCTTAAGTGCATGTATTTATTGCTCTGGGGTTTCATCTTGAGAATCCATTTTAAGCAAAGTCCTGAGCACAGAACCGCACTATTATTTTTTATTGGGTCTAATGCAATGGAAATATAAATTATGGTTGCTTATTTACTTATTTGTGGTGAATTGATCGGTCCATTATTGCCCATTCTATGACAATTTATCTGCACCCTTTGCAGTTGTAGCATTTTTTTTATATTTTCTATAGAAAAATGTAACGATAATTTACAGCGATTGACTGCAACTGACTTTTATCGTCTATAGATTCAAAGCTACCGAGATTTAAGAGACATACTTCATAAAACGAGATTTTCAATTTTATAGTGTCTACTGGATTTCATTACTTACATTTTGTATTAATTTAAATTAATTAAAATTAGTCCAAAATATAAAAAAATAACAATTTCAATATTTTTTCTCAAAAATGAGACAATGTTACAATTTTATTATTAATTATTTATTTAGTCACAATTTATACTAATATATTTCTGCCCGGACGGTACATATTCAATTAAAAAAAAATACTTGGGAGCAAAAACATTATTTTTTAATAATATAAAAAATGCTTTATCTTATTGTGTGTGTACATAATACGTGTAAACAATATACACCAATATCTTATTGTATACATTTTATTAAATTTATAATAATTATTAGTAATCTACTTTAATACATAATAATACATATATCTTGGGTTTCAAGGGCATAACTTTGTTACCTATTTATTTTCTTACCTTTAAATTATTTCAATTAATGAAAATGTAATAAATTTAAATAGTTGTTCAAAGTATTTCTAACAATTCTCGTTAAGGATTATTCTTATTTAATTAATTAAACTATCGTTTTTTACGCTGTTTCTCAGATACTTTTTTCCATGTATTCTTTCGATATTTATCTAAACTGGAACAAGGTAAAATGAGAACGGGAGATAGTGCGAGAGATGTTTGCGCTTGGATCTATAAAACATCTTGATGTAGCTTCTATTTTTAAGGAACATTGATAGGTTAAGGTGAAGTGATGTAGGTCGATTCACTTGGTTCGACCTGCAGCTGTCAATCTTGGCAGGTTAATTCCATCGCATTAATGAGATTTCTCGAAAGGATGGATGTATTTACCAAAGGCCAGGTTCATAATAAATAAAAGTAAAGGAAGAGTAAAAAATAAATAAAATGAAACACATAACGAACCGAGCAAAAAACAGAAGGCAAATTTCAGGAGCTTTTGAAACGTCCATTTGAGCGATGGGCTCGGTTAGAAAAATATGTGCTTTTGTTTACAGTGATCTTTATTACAGCGACGTATGCATATTAGCTCCATTCTGTTTTCCCACTGTCCGTCCTGTGATAAATTGTAATTTAAATCTTCGCCCTTCTGGCGGGTAAAATTTTTGATTTATTCGGAAGATTGCAGTCGGCCCTAAGGGAGAGGGGTTGAATGTAGGAGGATGAAAAAAGAACACGCAGCAGCATAAAAATGTTCCCGGAGTTTTTTTTTTTCGCTTCTCATAAGTAAGTTTCCTTAATCCCCGTTGTTTTCGATTTAATTTTGGTGCGAGGCCCAGGGCTGTAATTCACTGGCTCGTTAAAAATTGCGAAAAAAGGGAGACGAGGAACAGGAAAATAAAAACAGAACGAAAACGTCGGGGGCTTTAATATTTTATTCGCCAAGGAATATCCAAAGGTGCTTAAATGAAGTTTCCACTGGGAGGATTTTCCAATTCCTCGGATTACGAAATACATACTACTTGCCTGTGAATTACTAACGTAATATTTTACTCATTTCTCTTTATACAATTTCTTATTAAATAACAAGATAAAATACTTTTTCAGTCAAATAATCTAAAGTATATGAGCAAGATACTATAAGTTTTATTTTACAAAATATATATTACATGTTATCAAACATAATTTGTTCGTGTTTCCGAAAACCGAAACATTTTGGGGATTCTGTACTGAAATTGATACGTTTTTTTAGTTTTGATTTGGTTATATTTAAGTGTTAAAAACTAAACTGAATTGTTTGATAATATTCTGTATATAATAAATATTCAACACAAATATCATTATAGCATAGCAGTCAAAACTAACATTTATTTTTAAATTAGTTTATTTAGAGCCATAACTTTATATTATGATCTTGGTAGATCAACTTCTTAGTATAGACATTATACCAATTTTATGTTTCCTAAATGTTGTAATTCACGACATGTCACTATCGCATAAAAACATTTATTACAGTAATTTAATTATGTTACTAACAGTAACTGAATTTATGGGTTTCCTTGGAGTTACACAGCACAAGGGAATGTACTAACCTTTAATACTAACTTTAAGAGGTATATCGGTAATTTAAAAATAATATCTGATTGAAATTAAAAATATAGTAATGCTAATTTAATGACGTAATTCGAAACATAAATTGTATAAAATAAATAAAAGTGGAATAGAAATATTTCTTCATATTTTTACCGTCGTCGTTTCTATCATACTTTAACGAGTGTCTTAGTCTACCATCAAAGACGAGTTATTATAAATACTAGATGTATCGTCGGAAATGATATATAACATCTATAAAATATAAATTCTGCTCCAAAAAGGCACCGGATTGTAATGGTATTGAAGATGAATTAATGAAAATATTAACCAATAATAATATTGGATATACTTCCAACTAGTTTATATTTTAAAATTATATAATATTATAAATAATTAGTTAAAAAGTATTTTCATAGATAATTTATATGCATAAAACATAAAATGTGATATTTTCCTTTTATATAAGTTGTATTTAGAATGGGTAAATTTACACCTCATATACAACTTCAATAATTAGATCATAAATTGTATCACAAAACCTTTTTAATGTTAGAACCATTCCATTCATCATAAATAAATTTATTACATTTAAAGTAATATGCTTAATAGGATGATCAAATCAAATATATTTTGAGCCATATGATTCATAACACATTACTCAATAAGTCTCACATATATGGTAATATATGATTTCTAGGTAGTATCAACCTTCCAACGATACGTGTTAATATTTCATGACATTTTGACAATTAGTTTACAGGTTTTAGTTGTTTTATTTACCTCAGTTTTGTAATTTTTGAAAGAATGGATAAAAAAGATGTATTTTGATTAAAAATTGTTTTTTTGATGCTGTTGAAGCCAAATAGTGGCTTGATAAGTGTTCTGGATACTCTATACCAGGGAAATCAATTATTATTGACTGGTATACTGAATGTAAACGCGATTGAACAAACACCGATAATGCTGAACGCTATGGTTGGCCAAAATTGGCAATTGATCCGGAAAACATAAAAAAGATCCACAAAAGATTGTAAAGTGAAGTTACGTGAGATAGCTAACACCTTAAAGATATCAGAAGGTGGTGTGTTTGCAATTTTACATAAAAATTTGGGCAGGAATAAGTTGCTTTCGAAGTGGCGCGGCACCGGACCAAAAACAAGAACGCTTCCAAGATTCAGAACGTTGTTTAAAGCTGTTCAAGTGAGATAAAAAGGATTTCTTGCATCGGTATGTGACAATGGATGAAACTTGGATCCATTACTACACACCTGAATGAAAAAGATGCTGCAGGCTGAAGGAACTATCTGATTGCCAAAATTAAGGACAATTTTGAGAGCAAAAACAAATCGTTATACAAAAAAGGCATCGAAAAGTGAAAGGAGTATTGGAATAAATGTATCAATCTTAAAGGAGAGTATGTTTATGAATAAAGTCGAATAAAGTTCCAGTGAGTGATGTGTTAGTACAGATTTACAACTTAGTCATAGTCTATAAATTAAGACATTGAAAGAGTTATAATTAAAAGATAACATAGATACTATAGCTATGGGTTTCAAATAGTACCTCTTAGTACTGGTTACTATTTTTGATAATTCTCATTCTTAATTATTATCAAACTTCTCTAATTGACATATTAGTACGCAAATGCAATTTTTTCTAATTATATATTGGATATTCGTAATATACATATATATTGTTAATATTTATTATAATGTATTTTTCGGATTATGCAATGTACCAAAATATATGAGATAATATAATCTGTATTGGAGCACAGGACACATTATTCTAAATAGATTTTTTGACATAAAAAGGTGTGTCTTATAATGCATGTTATTATATTATGTTCATAGAATAAATATAATAATTATAAATGGTAACAATATAAAAGAACTAATATAGTATCCTAAATAAAGTTAACTTGAACCTATTATTCGCAGACGATAAAACATGCTGGTAAGTAACTCCTATTGAATCAACCATAAATTACGCAGAGACTGATTTTATCCCATGCGACCAATTTAGCTGTTAGCAAGTCAGATAGGATCAATGTTTATCGCGCCGTTAAAATATTACCATCGTGCATTTTATTCGCAAATCCGGCTGTAGGTTTTGTTTGCTAATTAAATAAATATATATAGATATATAAAAACAGTGATGCGGATGTACGTGGAAAGAAGCCGAATCGAAGCAAGCAACATGTGCGGAAATAACCCTGACCGAACAATAGGGGTCAGGTTTGCGCTTGCTACGTGATCTCCGCAAATTAAATAGAGCGAAAAATTAGCTGAGCCTCAGGAAAAATATTGAAGTTAATTAATTCCCAGCATTTCCCAGTATTTTCACGGGGTTCCGCTATGAGAAGTGCACTTACTGCATGGATTAGTTCCATTCATCACAGGATGAATGCGACGGCAGAGGTACATTTAGAAAATACGTGGAAGTGTGAAAAGCAAACACAAGAAATGCATTCGAATTCGAGACATAAATCAAACAATCGCCTACAACGTAACTTTTTATCCCTCGCAATACCAGAAGAGAAACTTATTCGGTTTTCTTTACGCGTGAGTGTGTGTGTTTGAGAGTGGATGTGTCGAGATGGAGAAGACCACGGTGATCAACTTTTCGCTGGAATTCTTGGAAACGAAACTTGGGATTAGTATCAGCGGAACAGAGGGCGTATAAGGGTTAAGGGAATCCCCACTGCTTAAAACTTCGGGCGTGCCGATTGATACTTTGGCCTTTGCCGCTTCGATTCAATTTCGTGTCTCTCAAAAGAGTCGTCAATGAAGCACACTAAACTTATTAAATAGCTTAAATGAATTATGGCTGTGCCTGCCGCTTATATTGAATTTCCCGCCCTGTCGAAATCACCGACCGCCTACCAATTATTATGATTTATCATTAAACCCACCTCATCCATTTGCCATCCAGAATGATAATCAACGCAAATCCCCAAATCCCAACCCATTTATAAAATTTTCAAATTCTTGTTTCCCCAATCCAATTCACCTGTTGTAAAATCCTGATACTTTTTTGTTATTAACAATCCATTTTTATAACGTCTATTTACACGAAAATTAAATTATATAAAAAAAAATCATTTTGAATTTATTAAAAATATTATCTTTCAAGTTTAAATTTAAGTCCAATAAAAAAGTTTAAAACATATAGTATGAAATTTATAAAAAATATTTTATTGTTATAATCGGTTAACGAGTTTGGATTTTCTAAGACTTGATGTAAGATTTTTAAGTTCTGATAACTAAAAGCTTAACAATCGATTACTAAAGCTAGTGGTTATATGAACTCAATGATCAGTTAATTCGGGTAGCTTAATATTACGTAATTATTATTATACTTAATATTACGTAATTATTTTTATGTGCAAACATAATTTGCGGTTTATTCTACTGCAAGAATTTTTCAAGAACAGCTTTTTTTAATAAAATTTAACCTGATAAACGAAGCCTTATTAATGCCGGGCCTTATTAATTACAAACCCTTCAACCGTGATTGTGTAGATATGTCTTGCAAGTTTTGATATACGAGTAATTTAGATTTCAAGTATGTTTCCTGAACGAATAATGTTCGCAAACAAAAGTACCAGTGTATAAATATATTTTGCAAGATCTTCTGGTTGGATCAATAGATCTTTACATAGATTACATCCGCTGTTATACGGAATAACTAGATAAAGTATAGAACAATTAGTGATTTTGTAGAATAATACTCTAACTTTTAATATTAGTAATAATTACAGATAATATACATTTTTAGTATAAAAATATTATATATATATACAGTACGTCTTCTTGTCAATGACCTTATAATTATTATTGTTTAATTACAAATGGTTATTATTAATCTATTTTTGTATTATTATTTGGGCCATATGCATTGTGTTGATGGGGTTGGTTCTAATCGAGTTTGGACCAAGTTTTTAAAGCGTAACCCTAGGGCGGGTGTAAACTACGATTACACAGTGTAACAGTTGCATTTAATTTTACTTAGACGCTAGATCCTAGATTTGGGAACACGCCCACCGTTATATAGCATATACATATATATGGTGGGTGAATGAGTAACCCCTTAGCCGCATTTAACAACCACAGTTAATTTAATGTTTTAATTTATAGTTGGCGCATTAATAACAATTAGTAGTTTGGCAATTATTATGACTTTAATACGCTCTAATGCGATTACGGCATCGTTCCCTATTTACTGCCACGCATTATTTACCAATTGTTACAAATTTGTATAGATATCATTAAACGTGATCATTTTAATACATACGGATTAGAGAAAAGGTATTGAGTGAACAATAGCAGTAAATTTTGGGTTTAAATTAATATATAAATTTTACACAACATGCGTACAAAAAGTATAAAGTTTGTTGTTATTATACTACAAAAGTTGCAGTAGTTATTAAGACTTTTAGTAACAAGAGATCGCTTCCAACTGTTCTGGATTTGTTCTGTTTTTAAAATTTTAAGATGAAGCATGTATTATTTTTCTGATAGTTTTTTTTATTCGTTTTTAATATTTAGAACCAAAATGAGTTGTGGCAAATTAGAGTTAATAACTATAACACATTAGTTTCAACTAAGGTTTGGCAGTGTACTATTTCAATAGACAATTCCGCAATGAGGGCGAGCTAACACTATTTGAGTATAGACTTTGGCGGTATGTGCATAACGTATAAAGCACATCATACCATTTTGATAGAAACTGCGTAGTTACCATGACAATGTATCATTAATAAAGTATGTTGCCTATACTTATTATAACAAGTTTTAAACTTTCAGCAGATAAATATGCTTTCAAAATAATTGTTGTTTTATTTGTGTATATACAATCATATTTCGATATAACAAAGTTCGCAATTTAAATGCTCATTAAAAAAAATAATATTATAACTCTCGATAATCATTTAAAAAATAAGTAAATAGAATAGTAAACATCATCTATAAAGATCTGGAAAATAAGAAGTACTGTTCGGCTGTATCCTTGGACGTACGCAGTCGTTTGACAAAGTGTAGCACTTCGGAGTATTATACAAAATTAAGAAGAAATTGCCATATAACTACTATAAAATAATAAAATCATATTTGGAGAATAGAATGTTCCAGATAAAACTTGAAAACGAATACAGCGTTTTATACCCAATAGAATCAGTGTTGCCACAGTGAAGTGTTTTAGGACCACTGCTTTATCTTTTATATAGGCCAGACATTCCTAAAACTGGCAATACCACAATTGCAACATTCACAATATCATTTAGACAGTAATTTGTCTAAACGGATTAAAAAGTGGAGAATATCAGTAAACGAACTGAAATTTGTGCATATCACTTTTACACAAAACAACAGTAAGTATTAATGGACAAGACCTGCCCAAATAAACAAAAGTCAAATATTTAGGCATACATCTCGACATAAGGATTACCTGCAAAGACCACATTCAGGCTAAAAGAGAGTAATTAGAATTAAAGTTTAAAAAACTATACTGGTTTTTTGGGACAAAGGTCGGAATTATCAGTGATGAATAAGCTTCTGATATAGAAGGTAAAAATAAAACCAGTATAGACGTATCCAATTGTTGGGTGCAGCCAGCAAATCGAATATACAAATTATACAAAGATTTCAATCAAAATGTCTAAGAAATATCATCAGAGTCTCGTGGTTCATTACGAATAGACAAATACATAAAGACCTCCATATGGATTTCGTTGAGGATACAATAGCAATTTTTAGTAGAAGATACGAACTCAATTACATAACAATGTAGTAGCTATTAATTTATTAAAACATCAAATAGACTTAAGCGCTATAGACCATTAGATTTATTATATTGATTTAAGTAATTTGTTAATATCATAAATATATTAATGGTAAACGTTCACCGAGCAAGCTTAGCTATTCAATGTCAATCTCGATCAAATTTACTTATTGTTTGAATAAATTGTAAATAAAATTATTCCACAAAATAAAAAAATGGTTTAATCAATATGTTTCGAAAATGTTGAAAAAATATCGAATGTGGACAATGATGTTTTTTCTGTGAAAGATTTCAAAAAACAATGCTATTGATTTTATTTTTTGTCTGCGGGTCAAAATCAACAAAAAAATGAAACTATGAAAAAGATGGTTTGGGTCAATAGTTATTTTCATATTAAAACAGTCCATTAGTGAATAATAAGATACATTTTATTGAGAAAACTACTACAATATTTTAATTAGGGAAAAATTACAATACATTTTTCATACAAAATATCATAATTATTATAAAAATATAATATAGTTATCAAGTTTTTGTATTTTGGATTCCCTAATTCTGAATTCGTCAATTTAGTCAAGTCTGGTTAATACTTAGTTACCTTATATTCTTACATAAAATAAACTTCATTTGTGAAAATATTTGCCCTCATTTATAAGTAGAACCGAGCGCCAAAAAATGGCAAAGCCATATTTTTGAAGATAAAAACTTTGTAGGAAGTGATACCTAAAACGATGATAAAATAAGAAGATTTTAAATTTTCCTCAATATCTTGAATTTGTCCATCCATAACGTTAAAATCAATTAAAATCAATCATATAAAAACTTCAATTATTAATTTTAAAATACTGAAAATCTAAAACATTTATTTAAAACTCAAGTAGAATTATCAAATGATGAGCCGGTGCCTGATTATAATTAACATTTATGATATAAGTATAAACTTAAGTTAAATAATCTATAATGTTGATATATTTTTGAATTCATTTTGATAAATTAAACTAAAGTTCATTGATTAACATAAACCCGTTATTTTACACACGGGAAAATATATGAATATACTATCAGTTTGACGTAAAAACGAAAAAGCAATTTATTTTACTTGTGGAGAGTCGCTATCATCTTCCTCTGACTTCACATCTAAATAAACATCGAAGAGATTCATATCTGGCTCTCCCTCAATTCGCGAACGCACCACCAGGAAATTAATATTAAAGATGATAGAGAGAAAGAGAAAAAGAAGTAGCAGTTTGTAGGAAAAGTGGTATTATGGTTGGTATTCACAGAAAGGATATGTAATTATTACATGAATTGTCTTTTTAAATGGCTTCCCGTATTTAATGAAAAGATCACTCAAGTACAATATTGCCCATTCAATATTAGATTAAATTATATGATATAATGATAATATTATACTATTCCGTCAATATTATAGTCTGTTTCAATCCGGACTAATCGAGGAATTAAATACAAAAATAAACCGCATAAATGAAATTCAAAAAAATCTACTAATTTAGTTTTTTTTAAATTTCAAACTGAACTATTTAACATTTTGCTTTAATGAATTTATGAATGTGAAATAAAGAATGCAAATGATAGATTATAATAAGAGGTTGATTTATGAGATTAATAAGAATCTGTTTATTTTTTTGCGCCACTATTAATGTCTTAATTACACTGCGTTTATAAATGGAAAGTAGGACGCATTGCTGAAAAATGCCTCAATAAGAAATTCTAATGATGTGCCAACACTTAAGACCGTCTGTACAACAACAACAAAAAACTTGTTAAGAAAATGCACACTAATTATTAATTTAAGATGTTTTCATCTGCTCTAGTTATTTTCTAATTAAAAATCACACTTTTATTGTTCGCGTATTACTCTCACACTCGTATCAGCTCCTATTTATGTACACGATACAATCTACCAGAATCAACATCCATTAATACATTAAAATAATCTAATTTCCAATTTAAATTCCGAGCAGTACTCTCCACCATTGCAAACAATGCGCCATTCCGTTGATGCATGAGGCTATTATTGCAATCAATACATCCCCAATAACTTAGATAGTATGATACCCTCGCAGGGACATAATGTCTTCAGGAGACGACCTGAAGGGACGCACAATCGAGTGCGCAAGGGCGCGTTGCTACCCTAGAAGAAAAAAACTTGTGATGCCAGCGAATACTCGCGTTAAATTTTAAGCAACATTCGCAAGTCACATCTCGCGAACATTATATAATTAAACAGAACAGTTTCCGCATGTAGCAGATGCGGTAAAAGCCTTTAATATACTCGATGTATGCGGGATACATAATTTATCTCAATCTGCTAGCAAGTTATTTATAAACATGCTGACAACCTTCTCTTTCACCCTGTCTCTGCTCCTCTCTTACTCTTTATTTCCACGAGCCCAGGCACAAACAAAGCTTGTCAAGGATGTACATACGTACATTGAAATTTCGTTCGAAAGTAATTACAAGTAATCAAACAGAATCCACATGACACTGTCATTGTATTAACTATATTTTCACTGTTGCACCTTCATTTTTTGTTACCTACTATAATAAATGTAAAATTTCATCCTTTTTTTACACTATTAACGAATTCCAGTATTCCAAAAAGAAAGATTTACAAAATGTAATATAAAATAATCCGTTGCAATAATACATGTGCTTTTTCTTTATAGTTTTCTTTGTCAGTAAATATTTGTATTTTTGTATAAATATTCATATTATGATTTAAAATTAATTATTAAAATTTTGTTTTAATATTTGCGGTGTTTGTAATTATTGTTATTTTAAAATTTTGATCGAGAAAAAATAATTAATAATAATTTATTGCATACGTGTAAACGTATATGTGTTTTTCTGGCCGAGATTAAATTGTTAGTGTAATATGCTGGTAATTTCACGTTAAAAATAATATATGAAAAATAAATAAATTGAAATAATGTCAATTATTTTAACTACTATTAACATTTTATTAACAAACATTTGCTTTATTAAATTGCTATTAACTATTTTATACTAGAATTAAAAAAAAAGATTAAAAAGATACAATTTACAAAATATTATATAAAATAATCCGTTACAATAATTTTTGCGCTTTTTCTTCATAGTTTTCTTTATAAGTAAATATTTGTATTTTTGTATAAATATTCATATTATGATTTAATATTAATTTTTTAAATTTTGTTTTAATATTTGTGGTGTTTTATTTTAAAATTTTGATCGAAAATAATTAATTAATAATATTTTATTACATAAGTTAAAACACAAATACATAAACGCATTTTTTCTGCCCGAGATTAAATTATTATTGTAAAATGCTGTTAATTTCACGTTAAAAATAATATATGAAAAATAAATAAATTGATTATTACTTTGCTATTAACTATTATATAATAGAATTTTAAAAAACGGTTTACGAATTCCAGTATTACCTAAAATAAACGATTTACAAAATATTATATAAAATAATCCGTTACAATAATTTATACGCTTTTTCTTCATAGTTTTCTTTGTATGTAAATATTTGTATTTTTGTATAAATATATTTATTATGATTTAAAATTTCATTTTTTAATTTAAATTAATTCATAATTTTGATCGAAAATAATTAATTAATACTAATTTATTGCAAACGTGCAAACACAAATAAATTTACGCTGTTTTTCCGCCCGAGATTAAATTATTACTGTAAAATACTGTTAATTTCACGTTAAAAATAAAAAATAAATAAATTGATATTTACATGCGAGCCATTAAAGGCAATCATCGAGCGAAATATATTCACCTTTTGAAAATCAATGTTTTAATTGAACGCAAATTAGAACCGCTGCGGTTAACGTTAATTAAGCAATATTTAAATATTGCAATCATGCTGCGAGCTGGTATTTTACGTTTAGGTAGCACACATATTGTGTACAGTAAATTAAATAGCGAATACCGCCGGGCTCAGGTATTTTAGTCGATGATGTTTACTTCTCGAGTGCACATTTTGATATTGTTAAATTTACCAAGGGTTTCCTTCTTCATCCATACTTGCACGTATATTGTAATGTATTAAGTGTAGGGATATAAATGGGAGTGTGGATGTATTTTCGAGGAGATGGAAGAAATTGGAGTGTATGAGAGAGATAGTGAATTGTCAGTGTGGTCTTTGCTATGAGATAGGAGCGTCTCTAATTACCAGCATAAATTAGCTATCTCATTTGAGTCCCTTTAGGCACAATCCTATACAGAAAATTATATTACTATAATGGCTGAAAGCTAAGGATATATCTGCAATGTGAAATGTATTCTCTAATCCATTGATTTCATGTGCGATTGTATAACTTTCCATTCATTCCTTTCAAACCTTAATCGACTAACATTTTATTTCTCTTTTCAGGTAAGTTTTACAAGCATATACTATACTGAATACATCGATTACGAAGTTAATAAACGGTAAGCTCAAGTATTTTTTATAATAACTATTATATCAACTTTGTATTTATTGTATTGTATTATATAAAATATTAAATTTACTTATAAACAATATTTTCTGTATTTCTGAAATCATTTTTTTTTTATAAAGGTCGATATTAACATTGCTGACGTAAGCAAAAATTGTATATTTTATAATACTTGACAAACAATTTGTAAGCATCTTTAAACTAACATCAATTATTTTTTTTATAAAATTTCAAATTTAGATTATCTAACTTTATAAACATGTTTAGTCTTGTCTGTGGTGCATTTATAGTTATAAACTTGAACGTAATCTCCAAAGTAACATCAGTAAATTCTTGTTAGTATTAAATATTAAGTACCGGTGGGATATACTTTCGCTGTATTTTTCTTTCATGTACCTACTTTTACTGGATACGAAAGGAAATGTTAGAAATTCTTTAAATCCAAAATTATTACTTAAATTTGAGAACCGAAAAAATATATAAATATATTCTGATTTATTCTCTAAAGATTAATAAAATTATCAATAATATATTTTATATCCTGATAATTTAAAATTTTTAATCTACTCAATTAGTATATTTATAGTAAATAATAAAATATAATTATTTCCTAATGTTAATCACAATAAAATCTTTAAATTTTGCTGTATTTGTTTTGGGTATAAACTGCGAGACCAAAAATATCCTTTGGGCCGTGATACGAGCTTTCCCTACTTTTATTTTATCCATTCCTCTCATTTCCCTTCTCCGCTGCTGCTGATGTTTTCCCTGCTTTTTTTTACAGTTCTGCCGGAAAATAAGGTTCTTTGCACGTTTCCTACGTGTATTTATTTAGCCCACCGTTTTGTTTTAGCGTGGAATTTAAATTTGAAATGAGTTGAGGGCAGTTAAATTTATAGTACTACAGCAATGCCGTACATTTCCAAACGGCAAGCAATACCGTGAATAACTTTAATCTACCGGTTATACAAAATTCATATGCAAAATAAAGATTATATAACTTACGCAGCGGAATGTTACAAGGATAAGTCTAGCGCAAATAAGAAATTGCTGCATTACAATTTTTATTCTGAAATATTTGATTGTAATGCGGTATCATTGAAATCATCAATTAATTATTTCAGTATTTTCACTCAAATTATTAACTTTAATAAAATGTCGAATATTGTCGATGCCAATTGATAAAAAAATAATATTAATTAAGGTACCTTTTGGAGATTTATGCTGTGATTTATTTTAGAAGAATAAAAAATGGGTGTGAGAGCCTTCAATTAATTTTCTCTTTTATATCTGGTTTTCTTTCTGAAAATGAATAAATAGTTGTTTACTTTTTGAGGACTTTGGGTTTGGAGATTTATTTGAGAGAAGAGGCCATTTTGAAAGGGTGGAGTGAGAATAAAAAATTACAATTAAATCTGTTCGGAGACCAACAAAGGCTAATTAAAGAACTGAGCATTAAAAAATCTCCCTAAATACACAGTTTGTAATTGCGCTAATGAATCTTCTAAATAGAAAGTATTTAAACGAGAAGAGAACGGAAAAACCGAATGTATTAAGGGCGACGGGGCTTCGGTTCAAAACAATAAGCGAGTTATGAAAGTTTCTTTCTTGAAGTCACAATATCATGAATTCCATCCGTTTCTTCCTCTTTCTTATTCTTTAATTTTTCTACCCTCGTTCTACCTCGGCACTCCTCTGGTCATAATTCTCTCCGTCGTCCATGTCAGACTTAATTAACGAGAAACTTTGAGGTAAATCTCGCGAACTCAATAGATTTTCCATTTCCTTGCACGTACTTTGTATAATTGCCGAAATTTCACGCACCGCTTGCAGCAATTATAAACCCTCAGAAGATATGCATAGGGCTTTTTCGGTATGAGGGGAGAAGGGTTTGTCCCCTTTCGGCCGATCGATAACTTTGATTATAAATGCATCGGGTTTTGCAACGTTCAAGGAAATTTTACTTTCCGGTGTGATTTTATTGATTTCGAATTTACATGCAAAAACGCATTTCACCGCCCGTTTAGACATCAATTATTTTTGAAACTGCAAAAAAGCCCAATATGCAAATCCGACCTGCGCATCTGTATATTGCAGATCTATAATATTAACAAGTTAAATAACAGGCAGATATTTCGCATTGTTTCCGACCAAATCGCAAAACAGATGCCCACTGGCAACTTTGGTTTGATGTTTTTTTGTAACTACAACTTTTCAATAGATGTAAATGTTAGGTTTTACAAACAACTATTGATAGCTTCTAGTTTTATATTCTGTTGAAGTTATTTTTTTAAATAATACTACTAGTATAATATATAAAATAATACTTATTATTACATCAACATTATTATTATAATTTTATACTTAAAATCTAATTTTCACAAAACAATCACAGCTACAAATATAATGAAGTTTAATTAAAAATATGGAATATAAACATATATAAACTATTTATTAAAAAAAGGGAACATCATCATGTTCCCTTTTTATTATCATTATCACTGCTTAATAAATACCTCTTATTTTTATAACACGCATATCAATATAAAATGAGTGAATTATATTCAACAGTATTACATTGCTATAGATTGTACCATATTATAATTACAATAAAAAAAATCAAAGTAAAACACGTCAGTTAATGTGTAACACATTACTTCGATAATGGAAACTAAATTACGTGCCAACGAACATTATTTTATATATTATTTAAGTTCGTGTTAAAATAATATACTATAATTACGTATATCACATATCAACGTTATTCTAAAAGCTTATTCGTGTATTTATGTAATGTAAACCAATAGATTTTTCATAAAATATTTAACACTTATTTTAAGATATTTTTTTAACTATCTATAAAAGGTGAAAAATAAAACTTTTTGTATAAAATAATAAGAAAAATAAAAACATTCAACTAAAACAGCAAACAAAGAAGTGTAAATTTTGTTAATGGAAGTAATAATTTAAATATAAAAGTATTTGTATATAGTTTGTTATAGATGTGTAAAGTAACTGCAAATACTGATAAAAAATAAAATATATGTTCAATTACATTCGGAAATGGAGTATAGACGTGTGAGATGAGTTAGAAATAAGATATAATTTCGGATGAAATGTAGTAGGCGAAAACCTTATTTTCCACGTATCGCCTCAAATCGTTCGCCTTTGACCATTAACTGTCACATGGGATCACGTAACCGGATGGGCTGGTAACAATTTCAAGACATGTTCCGTGCACATTCGACGACACAGCCTGCGCAACAGAGGCCGTTTATAATTCACAATTAGGGCAGTCATTACGTATTAGTGTATTGTGCCATTTTGGGTGTTAAAATCCCAGTTGAGATTGTCTGGAATGGTGCGTGCATTAGGCAAGGGAGCGCACCAAAGAGAAAGGGAGATCAATAAAGGGAAAGGACGCTGTATGCTCTAGTAGTGACTGCTTGCCTATGGACCCCCGTTTATAGGTCCGATGGGAATACAGTTTTGATGATAAACACCTTTGAATCTGGATATTGGCAATAGTCGAAAGCCTGGTAAATATTAAAAAAAGGAAGTTTCCTTCCCCGAATTCGGTATACAGTATGCGTTCTCCTTCACTGGGTCGACGACGAAAATAAGAGGCTTCCAAGTCGGAGAGCGAACGTTATTATTTACTTTGTCTTGGCGAAGTCGGGGATTTCAATTATTAAGTCTTTTATTAAAACTTTCGGTTCCACCTAAACAAATATTACCGTACATTACTTTGTTAAATGTTACGGCAGTTGTAGCGTATGAAAGGAATGAACGGAAATCCTGTCATCCATTTAGTCGCATCAAATAAAGAAAATTAATCGTACCGTTCGGGGAAGGAAATTAGTATGATATTTATCGGTCCTTCCGGAAAGGCTGCGGTATTATAAAATATACCGCTAATTCCGTTTTATTAGTCCCCGGATGGCATCGAACTAGAATCTTCCACTAATTGCCGGAGCCAGATTAAGTTGTCCGAATGGCCGTGCGAAGAATTGGCCGCAAGTGGTCTAGTATTAAGCTAACGACAATCTCAGCCAATTGATAAAATCCAAACCGTCGAGCTAGCCAATTTAAATTTATCACGGGACTCATGAAACTAAATTATTATTGGACGATAATTCTCGAGTTGATAGAAAAAGGTTGGATAGGCAATCAGGAATAGTCTGGCTATTACAATAGAGCAATCTATCTATAAGAAAATCCTTTGAATTTTGATTACATTGTTCGAGGTCAGAAGCTCCCAAGAATGGCAACGGAATAATTCGGTTGTCGTTATATAATACATCCACACTCGCACATCCTCACGTACACTGCAAAGAGCTTAAATTGGTCTAAAGGATAAATTTCACGGTCTGGGAATCCCGAAGTTGGTGAGCCAATCGGCGCCTGCCTTGCCGAGTTATTACTACCGTCCAGTCAGATTTTCTCTCCTGAAATAGGAATAACATTGTGTCCACAGGAGAGTCCCCGGCTCGTAATTGGAATATCCAGTGAGTGACGGCCAGAATTAAAGTCCACAAGAGCTACTACACTGCATTAATTCAAACTCAACACCTTCCTCTGATATGTTGATTTCCCGGACATTCAAGTGATTACCATTGATATGTTTTCATCATTTTTTTAAAGTTACTTAGTAAAAATGACAATTACTATTATAAATATAACTTCTCATAATATAATATATATAAATATAATAAATTATAATATAAGTAACAAATTTTTGCAACTATATTTTAAATTTTATATGCATTTAATTTTATATACAATCGATTAAGCAAATTTGATTGCGAAGGATATCAAAGAAATAATTTTTGAATTCAAATTATTCAGATTGAATTTTGGTAAAATTTCCAAAAATTTTACCTATGATATTTAATACATTATTTTATATCAAGATATTTATCTTCTATAATACATTTAAATTTTTGAATTATTTAGATTCTTAATTGTCTATCTATTTAGATGTTAAAATAAAAAATAATAAATTTAAAAAGATTTGTTGATAATAAATTATATAACTTTCGGCTTTAGTATTTAATGAGGTATAAATTATATGATTATTACTAACTTGTACCATGATATAAATATCCAAAGTAGAATATCACGCATATTTTGAATATCCTTGAAACACTAATTTGCATACCTTACACGAATTGGATGTAAGCAAACGGAATGACAGCCTCTGTATGAATGGAATACGCAAATTGAATCATCTTTATTTTAATTTTTCTATCTGCTTTTTATAATCGTTTCACGATCACGATCTGGTTTGTATCATTGACTTATACAAACCAGAATATAACCAAATGCATATATTCAAAATTTGTTATTTTGAGGAAATAAGTCGTGACTTTAGCTGTACTGCTTATTTTTTTATTAGAATGTTTAAGTTATATATTATGTGTTCAAAATATATATATATCAGATCTGTTGAAAGCAGGAGGATATGAAGTGAAAAGTGAATCTTGACGGTTTTTGTGAGTAAAGATATGAATGTTTATGATATCGCCGCAACGTATGTCGTTCTACCTTTTATTCTTGCAGTGTCACTAAACCATCTTATAACTTTTCTATTTTGTTATTTGTACATTATACTCTATCGACCATAGCTGTCGAGTATACGATATAGAATTGTCTTATTTATATGTTCCATAAAAAGTGCCATTACTTCTAATATTATTTTTCTCTTAGAACATCTCAGCTTCAATGCACCATTCCTATCATCATCAAACTTTATGTTACAACATATATTCTCAAAGAAGATAAAATATAAATATGTATCGTGTTTCTACTAAATTTCAACTATTTAACAAATCATGTATATAAGAACATTTTTTTTAACAGTTTCAAAATCATTTTTAATCTTTTGGAGAATTTTAATTTATTCTTCAATTTATCATCATGTTATTAATTAAATTAAATATATTTCCTACAAAATTAATAAAAACTACAATAACTACAAAAAAAAAATATAGGGCGTATTAATAGGTTTTTAATTTTACTGATAATTTTTTTTTTTATTATTATTATTATAACTTATATTCTATTAAGAAATAATTTACGCTTGTTTTTTTATTCTAAATACAAAGTGGTTCTCAAATAAAAATATAAAGTCTTACATTTATTACAATATTCCTGCATATAGAGTAATTTTAAATTAAAATTTTTAAACTGGAAACAAAAAAACATGAAAGAAGAAATAATATCAATACCCATATCCTGCTTGTGCCTAAAACAGTGACCTTGGCACAAACTTGCTCCAAACTGTTTGTGTTTGAATATAGTTGATGCACTTCGTTTGGACGCACTGTAATTTATGAAGATAGTTCTTGGGTCTGAATAATGCCGGATTTAAGTTAAGTTTTGTGTGCTTCGGTCCCCTATTAATATGTATGATAAACAATTCGCAGGACGTGTTTTATCGTATTTTCTTAAAACGCATAAACAAGGGACCTCCTCGCTCAACTTTTGCGGCGGCATTTAAAGTTTGCGAACCCATTATTTCAAGCTGTAACAAGTCCGAGTGTGCCAACCATTTCCCAGCCAGTGCCGGTATACTTTTTTTTTATTCCATCAACCCCATATTCTCTGTACCCTCACCGCACACTGATTTATTCGCACATTTAAAGAGCTACACTAACTTTCTGTGGAATTCCAGTTTAAATATTAAGCCAACACACAACAGCTTATCTAATGCCCTAACTTAACGCGGCATTCTTTCTTTTTATTTCTCCGTGCTCCTGCTTACTTTTATTTCTATTTTCTTTTATATTTACATGAACAAAACACCAATTTCATGAACACATTCTACACAAAACGTGTATGAAAAGGATTACAGTTTTACCATCGAGCATTTAGATTTTGTAAATGTAATTGCATAAATGTTTACGTATTAATTACTAACAACAATATTTAAAAATATTTATTAATTATGAAATAAAATACTTCAAATAAGCTTAATTCAATGAATGAAATAAACAAAATATACATAAAAAAAATATTGGTGTACATTTTATAAAATTTAATTACAGCACAAATTAATGTATTTATACATATGTTTACATTTAATTTGCGTAATGCCCATTCCAGAGATTGCTTTCCTCTCGTCACGTAATGCTCGTGCAAGGTCGCATATGAACTTATTCCGGCGGATCTCGACATCGATTATATGTCTTATCTCAGTTAAGTTGGAAACGCAAGAAGTCCAATATGTATTTAGGACTTCTTTGTTAGAGAGAAGTTATTGCAAATACATCGCCTAGGTCAATATTTATATATTGATCTACAGTGTATATTAAATATATTTGATTTAATTCTACTATTAATTACATATAATATTAATATAGTATCAAGATTATGAACTATAAGCAGAAATTCAAATAAATAATAAATCTAGTGTAAAATATTATTGGATGTCAAATATTAAATAGACCCATAGTAATGAGTGCTTTCTGGTATATCCCAGGAGCAAAATTTTGAGAAATTTTTTAACTTATAAATGAAATATTAGGAGCTGAAAAAAATCTTCTCGAAGAGATTTGACTAATGAGAGGATTCGGCAAATCACGACTCTTTTAATGGGAAATTGCAAAACGTAGCTCTCACTTCTTTCTTAAAATCTATCGAAAACTAGCGAAAACTTAATATTCAGTAGCAAAAATTGTATGTATTTTTAACAGATAATATCTGGAAAATGTCTTTTTATTCAGAAGAGGTTGCCGACCCCTGGTCTATCGTGATAGAAGTATTTGATTATTAGATTTAAAGATAAAGTGGATTCTAATAATTGGAAATATATAAGAATAATAAGTCTGTGGTAATTTTTTGATGTAATATAATTGGGAAGAATAGTAGATTGTTTCCAGATGGGCCAAACTAATAAAGACAGTATTGCTACCACCAATATGATCCATATGTCATATTTCGTAATGTGCCGGATTCAATTTGCAGACGATGACCCATCCACTAATTTTCTTTCTTCTCTCACGTCGACAGATTAATAATGAAATCAATAAATTCCTCGTTATTTGTGAAGGCGCAACAGATTGTCTCGCAATCTGGAGTCGAGAGGTCGCCCGATTCGATGAAGGAAATAGATCACAGCTCCTGCCTTTCAAGACAAGTGAGCGAGAGAAAGAGAGAGAGAGAGGCGAGGAGGCAGACAAAACAATCGACCTGTGTGCAGAATTCAGATAAGGTATCGGGAATTGTATCGGCTCTAATGGTCCAGAATTGTGCCCAGTAATTGCGAACGAAATTGCAAACAACCTTACATCAATACTACTAATTACAATTAAAGTCCTATCAAACTCTTAATTTAATTAAATCCGAGCTCGGCGAACCGACAAAATAAATATATGTGGATCGCATCATTCCGAGTTAAACGCCCATCGAATCGCTGGATCTGTGGGAGCGGCAGATGTGCCGAATGGGCACTCTCTGTATATATATTTTATTGCTGGTTAAAACAGCACGTTTTTGATACACCCACGCACACCGGATTTTGTCAACACGAACAACAAAAAACGAACATTGGATGGGAGGTTTTCCCTTTGTGCCGCTGTAACTAACAAAAAAAAATCATCAATTTATCCTCTCTGTTGGAACGAAGTGCAGCTACGTGCAAATGTAATTTCGCGACATAAAGAAACTTAATAAGGTCTATTCTTAATAGTTATTTTTGCACCAACCCAAACCTAATAATGTTTCACTTTAGACCAAAGGAACAGATTGAAAGCTCTGAGTTTCCTCACTACGACTTTCCTTTAAATAAGATTTTAAATATGTCTACTTCTTTTCAACTATTCACATACAGGCATATATTTTATGGTTCTATTCGTATATCTACTAATTATAGCGTTAAATTTAATAAAAGTTTTGTTCTCCCGAATTAATACTATTTTTATATTTTGGTTCCTATATTAATTATTAATAAAATCCGATTTATCAAACAGAAAATAACTTAACTTTAAAACATACATAAATATATGTTTGGAGACTACAAAAATATATTTGGATTGAAATTCAAGGCTACATATTAAATTTTAATAAACAGACACTGTAGAATGGAGTTGTTACAAATGTTTAAAAAAAAATGATTATGTAATGAAATATTTCTATCAAATACTATTCAGACGAATAAAAAAATTTAAATCAATTTTTTCTCATATGAACAATTTTTTTTGTATTATAAATCTACAGTTAATTAATATTTCATAATATGCAGTTACGTTTTTTTCTATAATTATTGAAAGTATATAATAAATGAAAGATTCAAATATTGGTCTAAAAGTGGTCTTAACTTAAGAACACTAGTCTTATTGTTATGACTCCTAAAAATAGAAAAAGTATAAATTTTATGTGGAATCACTTGAATATTATTTAAATAAAATTTTCAATGTAGGATTTAAGCAAATAATGAATAATGCCCAGATTGTACATTTTTTTTCTTTTTTAGAGTTTTTCAAAAAAAGAAATCTTATTTTTAAGTAATTCAAGTGCATATTAGCTATATTTCTTCAATATCATCAATAAATAGTTTGTTGTAAATTGTATATAATAATAATTATTTTATTGCATATAATTATCATAATTAATGGCATTATTTTCCCTTTTGTATATTAAATTTGTAGATTTAAGTTAAAATTGAAAACAAACAATAAATAAGATTCATGAGGTGGTATTATCGTCGGTGTGCATATTCAACTAATTGCATAATTCTGATAACAAATGCTCCAAGGAGTGTAATGCAAATTGTACATCTTCCATCAAGTAAATGGGACTTGGGTTCCACTTGAAGCCAAACCAGCAGTCGAGCAATTACCAAGCTCATTTCTGGAGAGGGTGGCAAGGGGATGGGCGCATTTAATGGCTCATTATATTGATTTAATTTTCACTTAATCTTGGGACTCTCTGAATCCCTCAATATGCAATAACGAGCTCATGCAACTAAATCAGTGGGATTGATTGGAATAAATGGGAAACTGAAATCAGCTTAACGTAAATCTTTTATGCGTTAGTTAGTCTGTTCAAACTCATTAAACACGAAAGATTTAAACAAATTATATATCCTTATAATCATATTTAATCGTTTTTTTCTTGACTGAATTTCATTTAATTCTATTTCAGAAAGAGTGAAGAATTATAATTTAAGGGTATTCTGTTGATGAAAGCACTCGAACGGTTCTTGATTGAATTATAATAACAAGATTTTGTTTGTTTAATAATACATCATGGCTGCTCAGTTGGCGAGGGCCACGACGACCTAATTTAATAAAGGTGGAAATGTCAGTACACTACAAGACACGTGACGATAGATGAGTTTGTGGAATTAGTAAATCTTAGAACTTAATTAAAGTTTAAGTGCTTAACAGTTAATTGGATACAATTCAAAATCTAATTAATAACAATGCCGCTCCATTTCCATTGATACTAGGTGCAAACAACTTTCCTACGAACAATACTCGAAACCTGCATCAAATTAAATACAAGTTTCTACAACTAATTTACTTTTGCAATACATAAATACGATATAGGTAATAAATCAAAAAGTTTAATTGTAAATTAATTAAATATTAATCAATAATACTAATAATTACAGAAATAACTCGAATAGTCCGGATTCACTAAAATCCTATATTAAAAATTTTAATTCAACAAAATACAAATAAATTCTTACTTCGAAATATATATTAATACATAAATGAACTAAATATATTTTTATGAGGTTAATTTTTAGTTTGGGATTATTCGAGATATTAATATAGAAATTTTAATTATAATAAATAAGAAAATGATTAAAATACAGAAAAAACAAATAGGAAAAATTGATTTTTTTTTACAATTCGCAATTATTCTATAAAAATGTGGTCTTGACTATTTATAATAAAATATATAATAATAATTAATTACTTTCAAATTAAAATTAATTAAACTATATGGATCATTTATGTTTAGAATTATTATACCTATATATTATTTGCATAAATCAATTTCTATTTAAGCGAAACAATAAAATTGTAATGAGTAAAATTGATGGAAACAGGTGGAATTCAGGTGAGTCAGCTGTAACTCAAGATATTAAATTTGTCCAGGTTAGTGGACGTGTATATATAAATATATTGATTGATGGGAAATATGTACACAGCATTTTTCTGCAAGTTCCTTACGTACATATTAATTTAATATATAATATTAATGAAATACAAATAAAAATATATTTATATATAATTTCATGAAAAAATAATTGATTTACAGGAATAACTCGCATATTCCGGATTTGATCAGTACAAATTCAAAACAAAAAAAAATACAAATTCTTTATTCATAATAACAAAAAATATGTTATTTTTACTTAAATAATAACATTTTACGTATTTATCAGATTTTTTTTCCGCCAGGTACTTTATTTAATAATTGCTCATAGTTTTAATTAATTATAATTGTATGATAAAGAAATGTTTTAATATTATCTTCTTATTTATCATAATGACTAGTATGGAGTAGAAAAAGAAATTAACATTTAACTAAATGAAAATGCATGCTGTATGCCAGAAGGGAATAAACTAATTCCGCAAAACAAAATTACTAACTAGGGGAATCAACAAAATTTGCATACTAATATTCACGTGTTTTCTGTTTCGCACCAATTTTACACGATGTGCATCATTCAATTGGTAATTTGCATATATTATAGAATTGATTGATTTGTGCAAACGGGATTCAAATTGAAAATATTGAATGACGTTGGGGAAACGAAATTGAAATCAGGACCTATTCTATGCGAAATGCAGGTGAAGCAAGTTGTGCACAAACTAATTGCAAGTAACGACAAAAAAAAACGTTTTGCAACTATCCAAGAAACTTTTGAAACTTGCTTACCCGATGCAAAACTTTAATTTAACCGCAGTATGGTAAGAAGCCGTAGTGGCAAACATGTCTTTTCAAAGTGTGAATGGATTCTGTGAATTCAGTTTATAATTTAACCTCGCGAGATGAAAGAGTAAATAATTACACTATTAACACTTTGACTCCGGTGAAGGAACTGCACACGAGTGGAAAAACACAACTTTCCAAACAAGCGAGTTTCAGAGGGTTTTACGGCAAATGTTTACCCCTTCAAGTAGACGAGTTGTGTATGTGTCTAGCTTTTTTTTACTCGCACTTACGGCTTTAACGTGTGCATCCAGTTTCCGCAAATTGAAACCTGCTTCGAAAATACAAGTGATTTAATGGCAAACGACGAAATAATTTCAACGTTTATCTCCTTACTTATTCATATTAGTTCCAACACTTTAACTAATCGCATTACTATAGCAATTCGCTCGTTCTCATGTTACATGCAAAGTGCTACCCGTTCTCTCTCTTCACTGCAATTTCCATAAGAGAATATAAATTAAATTAAAGTCGTCTTCTTTTCTGTTTTCTCGACGTCCATAATTACGAATTACAATTACTTGCTTGACGGAGACCAATTTAAATTTATCAATTTTCTTCACATTTTTCCATCACAGCAGCAAACAAAATGTATTACGTAATATTGATATGAGAGAGAAAAAAACTGTGTTTAAATAATAAATGGACTTTTATTTGCAGTGTACAGGTCCCGCTTATTGTTCGTCCAAAATGGGTTCCTGCAAAATAAATTCAATAAGGAATGGCGTTTTCCCATGGGGATGTTATAATGGATTGCCAATATTCATATACTGAGCATTTTAATCAATAAAAAAATAACTCTTGAATTTCGTACTTAATATTTAATTGTATAGATAGTTCAAGGTTTACAAATAATATTGAAAATATTTAGAATAGATTTTTTTTTGTTTTCGAATACAGATTTTCTATGAGTAAACATTATTTATAATTAGATGACAACCAAAAACATATTACGTATTATTATAGTAACAAAAAGTCATATAAACCTAAAAATCGTGTAATTTATATTTTATGATAAAGAGAAAAGAACTTTCTCAATTATCTTCACTTTCTGGCTAATCATATACGAGAAATAATAATGGTAATAATAAACGGATTCTTAAACAGATTTTGTTTATAGTAAAACCCTGCGAAAGTTAAATATGAAGAAAATAGAATATACCTATTAAAGATCCAATTTATTCTAACAAGTTCTATTGACGAATTTCAATCGAAATTGAATTGGTTTGATTGTAGATTATTTGTTTATTTAGTGATGTATTCCATGCGATTCTAGACAGCTAGATAATACTATTAGTAGGTGCTATTCCTCAAGATTTTCTTAATTCCGGGAAATAGTAATATCCCGAGATTTCTCTAGAACCAAATAAAATATTTTAATCCTTTTATATAATACATTAAAATTGCTATAAGTTTATAAAAAGAATTATAGACATCAACAAATCTTTTACATCTTAACTAAATCTTTTAAATATTTAGTAATAAAGGAATAAGTTGATTTTGAATAATAAGTGATAAGATTTGATCGTTTATTTTAAATTTTCGTATATATTTAGAATTATAATTATTATTCTGTTTCTAATAATCCCGTGTATTAAAAAATGTATCTTAGGATTATAATGATCAGGTAATTTCCCGGGATTTTATAGCGGGAAGCACCAATTAATTGCTATAAATTGAATAATATTTACAATTGGAATTTATTTTTATAATTATAAAAAAAAATAAATATTGTGTAGTTTTAATGAGAACATCAGTTTAACACTATGAACATTTTAGAACTCTTTTCATGTCTCCATAGTGTCTGCTTTAAATTTTTTATCATTTTTTCCATCAGCGCCGTAACTTCAGCATGCTGAGAGAGGTTGTCTGTCATATGTGCAATTAGATTAGTGGCGTCATATTTTACATTTATTTTTATTATTTTGTCATTTTTGGGTTAAAGGGGCTCGGCACATGTTAGACACTTTCCATATAAGCTCATTAGGGCACTGTAGAGTTCTAAAAACTTTCATTAACATTTGAAAATTAAAATACAACTTTTTTTCCACAAATTAGAAGCTGATGTTTTACATTCAAAAGTGTTGTAGCTTATATAAGCTTCAATCACATAGCTTTCACTCCAAATGTATCAAGGAAATAGGTAGTTTTACTTATCTTCAATATTTTTCCTAAATGCTTGAAAAACCGGATACTTTCCTAGCCAATATTGAATTGTTTCCTCAAGGTTTGTTCAAGAACTTTTATACCATCTGCACTTCATTTTAATTAAACACATTATATTATATAGACAATTTTTCATTCAGTTTTAATACTAATGAATTGAAGCTTTAATATTTACTATGATTATTAGTGAGTGCTATTCGCGAATCTTTTTTCAATCCCGAGAATAGGAGTGGAAGAAATATTTTAGGTCACAGGTTTTAAAATTTTGTATACTTTTAGCATTCTCATTGTTAATATTCCATTCATAATAATCCCGGGATTTATAATGTAAATCCCTGTTATCTGCATTTAAAAATCATCTAATTTCGTTTCCGACAAATTATGTTTTTATATAAATGGTAATAATAATGTTACTCCATATATTAAATATAACTCTTTGTAAATGATGAATTGTATAATTAATGTATTGAAGAATTATTGTACGTAAACAACTAATTACATCTACATATATTTTTAAATGGAAAACAATGTGTAGAGAGAACGAGAGTAAGCCCTTATATAATGAATTGGACTGTAAATGTCGGAATTTATAAATCCTGCTCCGTTTTGAAACTTCAGTTACGAACAAGTAGCAAAGTTTATGTATGTGCGGGCTTTTCGTTGGTGCGGGGGAGCCAGATGGATTAGCGAAAATGGGAAAGCAATTTCTGGACCGTTTCGAGGGTCACATCTCATATAACTCATATACCACGAATTTTGGTATTTATTCAATGCGCAATTCTGTGTTTGCCTGTAATTATTTTCCGCGTAAATATTCATGAAACCCGCAGGGGTAACCGCATACACATATATGCATGTAGTGGTTTAGTTATGGGTGCGAGAGAGAGAGAGAGAAAGAGTCAGGTATATGAAGATAGATCGAGAGGGATGGAGATAGATCGAGCCATCACCCTCCTAGACAGAGAGACCAATCTCTATGATTAACATTCCAACCACTTCTTTGAAGTCGCGCAAAATGAGTACCGTGGAGAAAAACACAACGCTATGGAATAGTTTCATATGCTAATATGTACTCCAACATCTTCAAATATTCATATCAAGCGAATTCTTGGTAATTGAAATGCACATAGAGGAGATTACATATTTTGAATGGTGCCTAGGTTGGACCACTCTTCTAATTTCATGTTTATACGGTATTTACACCACATGGTAATATAATTTAATATTTAACCTGGCCTAAACTAAATAGTAAAGTTATGTTTAAAAAATAATAATTTTGCGTACTTTTTTTTAGAATTTAGTTTCTTTAGAAAAAAAATATGCATGAATTAGACTAATCCAATAACCGAGAAGGTAGTTATAAATTAATTTTAAACAATAAAATAAATAAAGAAGAAATACAAACAAAAATGTATAACTTTCAATCGTGCACTTGTAGAACTAAAGTTTAAATAAAAAAAAGTGGTCAAATTGGCGAAACTTTTCCACAGTTCTATGGAAGGCAATTCGTTCCGAGGTTGAGTGTTGGCGTTTAAGATCTTCTGTCCGAAACAGCGGCATCTTAATTAACCGGATAACTTGAGCAAGCCAACACCGCAACCACAATCTACTTCAAAAGGCTTCCTCCGTCTTTCCGGAAGCGTTCCTCGCTGGAACTCTAAATTGCTAAACTTCCTGCGCGTTGCAAATATTTATTGACATTATTAACAATATTTATGGAGACGTCTCACGTAGCACAAACCCTCTATCTAAATAATTATAAAGGTAATGGTATATTTCATTATACTTGCATAAGCTTCTATCTTATGCATGTAAATGTTACTATTTTTATTATCATTTGATATCGTATAGATATTTTGCTTCACATAAACTCTAGTAAGATCAAAAGGAACATACAATCAAATTAACATTAAAAAAATAAATTATAATAATAGAGTTTAATTTGATATTAATTATTTAGTGCATATTTAAATACTATTATTTTTCTTATTTTTAATTCTTAAAATATTTATAAAATATTCATTTAGTTAATCTTTCTTTCAGCAGTCGCTATTGAATTAGTTATCTGTTATTTAAATTGATTATGCTATTTACCAGGAATGTAACTATGAAACAGGAATTTTTGTGTAGAATATGAACACGTTTATTGTATGAAAAATAATATAAATATTTTATTGAAAGTATCGCTAGTTATATATTTTTCCCATCTGTCTGACAATTTGTGGATGCCATGCCAAAAATAGTTGCTTTTTTGAGGCAAACCAGTCAGCGAGTCATTTTCGTAAGAAGCTCAAGCGCTGCTCAGCAAGTGCGTGTCCCATAGACGCATATAAGTATTAATCGGATAGAGCCAAGTCTGGTGACCGCATGCGAAAGTATTTCCCAACTAAACGCCTCAATCGTTTTCTTGACCAGTTTTGCTGTATGTGCTGTATTATGAAGCAAAATCACTTATTGTTGCTATTTTTGATATTCTGGTCGTTTTTCAATAAAATCTTATTTCAAATTGATCATTTGTTGTTGATAGCGTTCAGTATTAAAGGTTTTGCTAGGTTTTAGCAGCTCATAATAGATTATACCCTTTTCCGGTGATCTTCCAAGTTCTTCTTTTCTCAAGTCAAAAATTCCACATTTTATATTTTTAAACCACTAAAAGTACTGTGATATACCAAGAGCATACTTACCTTAAGCTTAGACAAGCATTTAATGCGATTCTGCGGGCGATTTCTTCAAATGGTATCAGAAAATCAAATGGTGTTTGCAAATTGTAGTTTCCAGGCATAAAATTCGATAAGTTCAACGCTATTTTAAACTTCCAGCTGTTGTATGAAATTTATATTTCTGTGAGTTGAAAATCTTTGTAGTATGTCAACAAGGAAATGGCGACGTGGTTTGACGGTAACTAAGTACATTGACAAATTGGGCAACATCTATAGGCAAATTCCGGGTTCATAGTTACATTCCAGATGTGTGCTTACTTAAATATCTTTACTTCAAACGTCTAAATCCAGTTTGTTCAATCCGCTACCTCAAAAAATCGTAAATTTCAAACTTGCGACTAAAAATACTATCTTTTTGCTCATCAGTTATCGTATGTGTTATAATTTATGTGTGATGTTATATAACTTGTTTGTTTACAATTTGGCACATAGAAGCTAAAGTCTTGCATAGCAAAAGTGACAATATAAATTAAAATAAATTACCGATTAATTGATGATTTACTACTACTCAAAATGTTGTTTTTGCTTAAATCTTATATAAACTATTCGCAACTTTTTTTTCGAAGACTTGAATCGAATTTCTTCGAGTTAGAATTGTGAATTTAACATCAAAGCAAACCATAATTCAATTATGTTGACACCTAAGTTTTCCTAAACATGTGACAACCATATAGTATTGCGCGTGCATAAATATTAGTAAAAGGTTAAGGTTACATAATGCGTATACATAATGGGGAGGGTGATGGAAAGTGGGTGGAAAGTATAATTATATCAGATATTGAATTTCCGTGTCGGATTTCTCGGTTGGCGACGTTGACGTTTATGGGACTTTTATCACAATAGTTTATCCAAAATATATTTTATGGCTTAAAAATTGAACGACGTAGGCAAAGTTCTCCTTTTTTACTGTTGATTGTGGTGTGTGTGCGTGCTTATGTGTATATGAATGTATGTGTGCACGGGGATGAGGGCGGTTGTAAAAGTATTCGCGATAATTTTGGGGGAATTAATTGAAGCCTTCACGAGCAGACTATAGGTAATAAATGGGGGGATAATGAATTTTTAATATGTGCGGTTCGCGAGCAGTGGTAGCGGAGGCGGTGGCGGCGACGAAAGGGGAAAGAGTCGTTGGTCGGGGGTGCGAGGTGTCACGGAGGGTTGACGAGGTATTTAGGCGAAGGACGAGGGCGGTGGCGGCGGCGGTGGCAGAGCGGTAGAGTCGGTGGAGGCACCGGCAAGCTGGAGGGGTTTTAGACCGGGACCGTGATTAATCGGGAATAAATGAGTCCCCGTCGCTCGACGGAGCCGAGGATAACTAACGGAATTTATGAATTACCGCAACTCGCAGCCGATAACTTATAATCCAGCCGAACACAATGACGGCAAGGGGAAATATCCCGACAACGCATCCCCTAAACCTGCCTTCTCACCTCTCCCTCGTCATCTTCTTCCTCCTGGAAAAGACGCAGCATGGGCAGATATCAGATTCCATAGACCAGTGGTTTTCAAACATTGTCTACTCATTAAACCTTTAAGTTTATAGTTTTTGAGGAACATCGACTATTTTCCACAGAAAAAAAATAAAGTAGTTGAAAAGATATCAATATTACAAGCAACTTGTGTGGAAAAATCCCTTTTTATATAAAAATAATAATGATTTAATAGCCACAAAATATAAACTTCACTATAAAAATATACACCCATAAAAATTTTAAATACATAAAATTTGGCTAACGATCTATTTTATTATATTTTCCATAAATAAAAAATAAACTTGTTTACTTACTTACTTATTATTATTCCTTATATTTTAATTTAACTTATTTGTTGTAATTCTGCAATGGATTTCAATTCAATCAATTTTATTACTAGTAATTGTTATATAATTTTATTATCAGTTAGTTTAAACCCAATAATGATATCCATTTCCATATTCCAAATCTTTTATTATTAAGCTCATATATAATCTTGTTAGATTATATTATAAATAGTATGAAATAATATGATTTAGATCAGAGATTGGCAAAGTACGGCTTTATGAGTTTAGAAATACAATTGATAATGAAAATAAAATTATATTTTTTAACATTTTTCAAGGCAACATATTAAAAAAATATATTTGTGTCTCCGATCATTTTTAAATTGTTCTCTGGGGAACAATTTTGGGTCTTCCATTCCAAAAGTTTGTTAAAAATTATATTTATGGCACTCAAATCATTTTTAAACTCTTATGAAGGACAAAGTTTGTCGACAATGCCAGTTGCAAGAAACTTTTTTATTTTACACGTTAATGTCTAAAAATATTAATTAATTTTTATAATTATTTCAATTTCATTATTATAAATTAACCATAATGATTTTTTTTTATTTCTAGATTTTTTTCTTTTATTTTATAGCTAAGAAATGAAGGAAATACAATATGAAGATCACCTTTTCGCGAGTAGTATTTCTGAAAAGACTCTACATCTGAATAATATAATCCCATGCGTCAAGCAACATACAATAACCTTTGCTCCGTTGCTTCTCCTTTATTCCAATGTCCTAACTACATGTAACAAACGCATGCAAAACAATAGTTTGTGATGTTATTATCATCATTACCAACTCATTTTCTAAATACATATGTTTGTTACAATGTTTATCATAGAGCCACCCAATTAGATCCCACCCGAAGCACTGAAATGTCGCTGCTTCACCGAGATTTAAGGCTTTGATTTATTTCCAAGTGAGAGATCACAGGCATGTCAGTAAATACAACGTAATTCAAAATGTGAAGTGCTGGTTCACTTATATGCTTATAGCTTAATTACTGCCCGGAAAACTTATTAGAGATACACAGAACTATTGGAGATGCAAATAGTATTACCACGCTTTTTCTTCAGCGTTGCCTCATTAGAGATTTTCGGCATTATAGTAAACTCTGATGATCGCATACTAAAACCATAAAGGCCTTATGCAAATTGCATCATGTTTTGTCCCAGGTATTCCCGATTCTAAGATAGTCATCCCAAATTCAAATGCGTATAGCGAAGCAAGGATTTTTAAACTTATAGAATATTGAATCAATTAATTTAACGCTTATCAACATTTCTCTACTAACAAATTCAGATATTTAAATTTTCAAAATCAAATAACTACAATAAAATATGTAAAATTACGTATAATAATAATCCACTGCAACAAAATGCAATAAAATTTACTGTACCAAAATATATTTTTATTGTATTGGATTGTCGTAATTTTCTGTAAAAAAAAATTTAATATAGGAATTTATTTAAAAATTAATATACATTGGCCAAATTATTCTATATCTTTTTGTTATTTATTAGGTAGCTTCATAATACTATTCATCCAAAATTTTCTGCAAAGAAAAATCAGAAATTTGCATTTCGTAGACCTCTAAACTAGTGCTAGGCAATGAAATTTTGACAGGCGTCGTCTGAAGGTTGGTACTTCCTAAAAATTTGTCGATAGAGGCGCCGCCTATATGTCATCCTACGAACTTATTGAGTGAGATGTTAAATACTAAAAATGACCTAAAACAATGAATTATTTTTTAAATTGCAAGCTCGAATTTCAATTTTTCAACAATACATGAGTTTTACTTATTACATATTATCTTTTCTTTGAAAACAGCAAAAACGATCTTTTACTGAAATTGTGTACTGAAATACTTACTTATTGGACTATCCAATATATTTAATATAGATTACTTTCTTTTAGAAGTTATTAATGTTAATTACTATTTTTGTTTATATTATCTGTATTATGTAATTACTCATATTATTTGCTTTTCTTGTATTATATTGCTATCAAAAGAATTTTCTTTGTTAAGATCATGAACTGAAAAATTTTAAAATACAGCATCATAAAGAGTAGAAATACCATCACTTATATATTTATATTTTCATAATTTCTCAACCGTTTAGGCACGGAATTCAACATTTCTTTGTAGCTATACTGCGACCGAGTATCTAAGAACATTTCGGTAGTTCCCCGCATTGTCACAAGGTTTAATGTATATTTACA
The DNA here is from genome assembly GCA_963457615.1 of Nicrophorus investigator. Taxonomy (NCBI): domain Eukaryota; kingdom Metazoa; phylum Arthropoda; class Insecta; order Coleoptera; family Silphidae; genus Nicrophorus; species Nicrophorus investigator. The sequence continues at coordinate 20,875,637 of OY735140.1, read as the reverse complement.
ATCTCTAACTTCATATTTTTATTATTTTGTATTTCCTTTGGCTAAAAAATATCAATTCAATTTATATGTTTGTTACATATCTGTAAAAATGCAGAATCCAATTTACTTGATTTTCAACCTACATTTATAAATTCAGTTGCGAATTTACACAAGGGTTAATTGGGGTGCATACACGGCATCCTCCAGGGGATTAAGATTAGGAACTATGACCTGGGTAGATGTTTTATATAAAGCAGAAGTAAATGCCTTCCAGACACACCGTACCAAATCCTATATTATAACTAATAGTTTACACGAGCTTTGAACATTTGAAAGCAAGTATTCTGTTTATTGCTTAAACTTACGTACAATTAATAAACTTACAATTTAATATTTATTTCAATTGCGCAAGAAAATAAATTATTATTTTTCTAATTAATACTCATAATAATTAAATAAAAATATTAACTATTAGAAAATACTTGTAATCTTTCGGTCGGTGGATTTTTATATTTATTTGCTATAGACTTCAAATGTACCATATTTTACGGACTATAAGACGCACCTCAAATTTATAAGATGATTTTTATAAAAATATATTTTAATGTTACTCTCGGATCATAATCATATTTCCATATTGTTGTGCATAATTGGTCACATTTAGTTTATATCTCACATTTTATGAAAGTCTTTTCTGATTCAATCACATTTTTTCTAATTTTAGAAAAAACATATTAAAGATTTATAAAAGTAATTCAAATGAATCGTACAAAAGCGTTTACGATTACAGGCTAAGCCTAATACTAGCTAAAAAAAATCAGTGATTCTCCTGCTTGTTTTGAGATAACTTCAGTGGCGTGCCATATTTTTCCGACTATAAGACGTACCTCAAATTTAAAGACGATTTATTGAAAAAAATATTTTAATGTTACCTTCGCCATAAGACGCACCCATCAATTTCACTCCATTTTTTATGTAAAAAGTAATTAATTAATTTCTAATTCATACAATATTCAAACTCTATATTTGCATCTCTGCCTTGTATGTGTATCTAACTTTAGTTAAGATTCGTAACATAAGGTCAGATCGAGCAATTTGCTACTTCCTTATATAAATAGGTATCGATGTAATTCAATTAGATGTCTATTTGCTGGTTCCAATTTGCATATTGAAACACGTATTTGATATTCGAAACATATGATAGAGTCGAGCGAACATTATGTAAATACTAATAGAAAATTGAGACTTAAAGCGATACGAATAATATGAAAGTCGTTACGCCTTTGTGGATTATGAAAGGCGAATGACAAGAGTAAGTTTAAATGATATACGAGATGTAGAAAATTTGCGAGTGCACGGGGATTTATACGGTTTGAGAACGTGATTCTCAAAAAATTTAATAAACTAAATGCAGACCCGCGGGCGACGTTAAAACCGTATAAAAAGCAATTGAAGGATTTTCTTTTAATGCAGATTTTATTTGATGGTGCAGTGTTGTGCACATTAAAAAAATACCTCAAGTATAAATTAAATAGTGCCGTCAATGATGTTTATTCCATTTAGAAAATTGAAATTGAATGTATTTATATAATTTTATAATGTAATTACTTAACAAAATTTAAATATTGTTATATTTTTTAATATAAAAGATTTAAAATTGCCAACAAAATATTATTATATATTAAATTTATGTAATATTTATAGACTGTACTATATAATCAATTTTTAAGTTAATAAAATAAAGTATAAATTATGAAATATTCTAATTGACTGCTAGAATGGAATTCAGAAGTACAGTCAAACCACATTTTTGTAATTACTTAATAAAATTTAAATATAGTGATATTTTTTAATATAAAAGATTTAAAATTGCCTACAAAATATTATTATGTATAAAATTTATCTAATATTTATAGACTGTACTACATAATCAATTTATAAGGTAATACAAAAATGTTTAAATTATGAAATATTTTAATATTCTAATTGACTGCAAGAATGGAATTCAGAAGTACAGTCAAACCACATTTTTGTAATTTAGTTCATAAATCAATTTAGTCATATATTCTAGTTATATAATTTTAATATAGTAGAACTTTGGATTGCGAATAACTTGGTTAAGACGAGAATTCTTGATAAACGAGTGAGATTTATCTGATGAGCGTCAAATTATTACAAAGCTGTCGAAATTATGTTTAAACGTTTCGCAATCTCACTTTGATATACTAGTGCTTTGCACTGCAACCACATTTCCGGAAGAAATTATAATCGCAAAATAATTCAATTACTATAGTGCTTCCAATCTTATATTCATAGAAAAATCACAGAATTATATTATAGAAAACTTCTAGATTAGCGTCGATTTTGGCAGTTGTTATTCCGAAACTGAAATTATTTATAAAAGTATCGATGATAGGTATGAGTATTTCACTAATTTGATGCAATGAATAAAAATGTTCTAAAATGTATAAAAAATTATTTCATTTTTAGCAACGATATAAAAATAATGTTTAAATGCAATTAAAATTTGTCTTTGAGCTATTAGTTTTCATTAATGCAATAAAATAAATAAGAAATATTATTTTTTATCAGTAATTTAATATCAAAGCGAAGTAGTTGAAAATAATTGATGCAAAGTAAATCGCGTTAATTGGAATGATTTAAGTCTGAAATTGTACAAATTTATTATAGATGAAAGGGTTACAATTTTGCGTTCCGGTTCGTTCAAAATTGATTATGTAATTGTATCCTTTTGTATCCAGGTGTATTGTGCACCAATAAAAAGACGTATTAAATAGTTGCAAATTGAAAGTGTGTGCCCTGGGGTTGTTTCTCTACGGTTGGGGGGATGAAATCAAATTAAACCCGGGCACTGCATTCGCGGGCGCTTCATTATTTTTTAATGAAATTAGTTTCTACAAACACAACGAATTATCCTCCTGACATTTGTATAACAATATTACGTTTCCGTGTCCAATGAATCGAACCGCATCTTCACAATGAATCCGTTTAACTCGAATAATATACACCATTAACTTTTCGTTACGATATTTTCAATGTAAAAAAACATGGTGAAAATTGTTACAATTATAACATGTTATATTAATTTATATACAATTTAACGTTAGTAAATTTGCATAATTACATAATGAATAATTGTGCAAATATGTCTATGTTTATATCATTAATAATTGAATGTGCAGATAATACATTATCGTTTTCCAATTTTGTTTACCTAATAATTTCAATATTATTTATTTAGCTTAACGGGAATGTTAAATTATTTGCACATTATTTTTCAATTTAATATAAATTGCATTTTGCATTTTATATTAACTTTTAATAAAATTACATTTACATAAAATACATATTGTATATGCATGAACATTTTAATATTGTATTGACATAATATATTTTTTCAATGGTTTTCTATATAAAGCGGAAAAACTGCGATACATGAACATACAAACGTCTGCAGTATGGCATATTATATAAAACTTTTGATTCAATTGGATGAAAAAAAACCTAAAACTGTCTTAGTTTAAAATTACAGGAACCAATATAGATTTTTTTTTATTGATATTTCATAAATATAATAAGACTTCTTTTAGTACTTAGGCTTTTTGTCGACAAACACTAAATACATAACTAAAGACATTTGTGGAAAGGCAGAAGAATGAAGTTGTAGACGAATAACTTAGTAGCTTAACACCAACTGAAGCCACCGATTCTACATTGATAACCAGCAAACAAAGAGTATCAACAATTGGTAAACCAGATGGCAGTTAGGCAAGAAGCAATAACAAGAAAGTGGAATTGTTTGTAAGATCTTACACCTATTTCCGTCAGAACACAAGGGAAACGCGAAATTATGAAATGTCGCTTCCTATAGCACCATTTGAAGTGGAATAGGTTTAATTCATGATCCGATGAGGATTGAAAGTTATAAAATAGCCAATGATCACGACGGAGGTCACCTTCATTTTTAACTCTATCCGGCGACTTGGTATGATTCCATCACAGTAGAAAGTAGCACAGATTATCCTCAAACCCCAGCAAACCGACTGATGTGTCACTTCTTACAAACTACTTAGTATCCTACCTGTATTATCAAAGCTGTTCGAGAAGCTACTACTGCGAAGTCTATGGCCCTGGCTGCTGGAAAATAAGTCATAACTGATCATCAGTGTAATAAGTGATTTGAGATCAGAAAGAGTCTTAACAAAATTAAGAAGTACCTTCCGCATGCATACTACAGCATATTAAAATCATGTTTGACACTTTCATGTCAGACAAAACGACGTTCTAACGTCATTTAGACCAATTTTGTCTGTTGTTCTCAAGGGAAGTGTATTGGGGCCCTTGATATATCTCATATTCATAGCTGAACTACCGTCATCGCATGGTGTTACTATCGCTAACTTCGCTGACAATACTGCAATTATGTCATCGGATGATAATCCGGCAACTACTTCGGAGCACTTTCAAACATGCCTTTTTTGTTATAATAACAGTGTAAACACTTACCAAACATCTTTGTTTTCAATCTTGAAAGTGTATATTTTAAGCTTTTTATTTCATAGATAATAGATAATTTCAAAGATAATATTATCATTTCGTAAATGAACTTTAGTGTTAATAATTATTATACTAATTTTTTAAATACCAAAATATTATGTAACTAGTCTAGTCATATAAACAATACTTATGTTATTTCTATATTTTGGTTATTACCAAACGTTTACCACATAAATCTAATTAGTTATATCCATATTACCGACTACTGGTAAATCTCGTTGATGCCTACAAGGCTTTTATTGATTTCAATATATAAATAAAATTATAAGGACGATCACATAAATGCATAACATTCAACAGTTTTGCATTATAAATGAAGAAAAAAAATGTTCATTATTATTCATATTAAATATCATACAGTTTATTTATTTTATATTTGATATCATTTATTATAAATATTACATTCAATATCAGGGATTCCCAAACTTTGAAACATTTTTAGATACCTTACACTTCATCCCGGCGCATTTTTTTCTTTTGGAAACACGTGACTAGCTGGAAAAAATACATCTTAATAAAATGAAATACTTTTTTATTTCATTTTAGCACTTTCTCTCATAATAGTCAACATACTTCCAGATAGAGAAGAAAACGTTTTAAGTTAGCAATCTTCATTTTGTTAAGTTCACTATTTTAATAGAAATGTTCCAAACATTTTTGAAACCATCTAATATACATTTTGATAGCAATACTTCCCTCTTAATATTGTAGTGAGTCCATGATGTATTTAATTGGAAGAATTTGTGTCACAGCAGTTCTTTTTTTTATCTTATCATATTTTTTCCTATATAAACCTTGGATTTTATTCAAGTGTCCAAAGTCTTGAATATTTCGCTAGTTTCTGGAATAATTGTTTTGCAAAACAACATATCTTTATGAAATTCGTTGTTCCAAAAAGCAAACATGCAGCTGAGACAAATCTATTATTCGTTCGTAAATCATCGACAGCCACTAATATCACAAAATAAAAACAATATTTTTTTTTTAATTAATCAAAAAGCTACTCGTCTGGGAATCCACAGTTTGGAAATCGCTATACTATATTATTATCTAAGCTAATTTAAGTATATTTATTGAAAAAAAAAACTAATAAATATGTATATTTGGTTAATGTAAAAGCAATAAGACAAAGTCACATACGTATCATTATTTGTATTACTTTTACATATATAATAAATGCATTTATAGGTAATGTAAAAGTGATGAAAGCGTAATGGAAGTAACATTTTCTCTAAACATTCCTTTAGGAAATACGTCATGTAACAGTTGCATTTATCTATTTCCTGGCACTAACCTTCTTCAATTTACTTTATTATCCGAGACAGTTCCACACGACGAACAGCAATCTATCGTAAAGCAACTTACCTTGTCAAAATCATTCTTCATTTGCTGCAAGTATTAAATACACATAATGTTATAATTAAATATAAATATGTTATATATTAATTAATTCATTCATTATAAATAATTATTTTATATGCATTGACGATACATTTTGGATAATTTTAAACATGCATTATTTAAAACTTGACAAACTAAATTTTAATTTGAGCAGATTATTTTTATATATAAATTATCATTTTTTCCTCTAGTCTATTTTTGAAAAAATAAAAATCCAAGTACTGTTTCAAATAGGCCCGGACTATGCGAGGTATTACTTTATTTTACAATTATATTTAGATAAACCTCTATTAAGGAAAATGTTGTCATCGGCAATATTAGAAGATAAACTGTGTTCTCAAAAGTATATACGGCCATAATAGGAATACGTAAGTATATAACAAAAAATAATGACTTTAATAAACAAAAAAATAAATAAAACATCAATATTTCATACTTAGATAAAATTATGAATATGTAATGTTATGTTTTTCATTTCTTAAATTAATATTTAAAATGTTTTCAATACATTTTAAAATTTTGACTTTCTAATTTCTTTTTCTTTTAACTTTTTATCACTAAAAAATCACTAAATTACTAATATCCTCTCAGATTTTTTTTGTTTAAATCTATAAGTTGTTTTATATGGAAAAGTTTGTTTGTAATCTCTTGAATATGTTTATAAATTATAACTAGTGCCCTTTTTTCAAGTATTATTTCAATCTTCTAATATAAATCAAATGTACAATTGAATAACATATAGTAAAAATTCTGTTTTTCTTTTAACTTTTTTATTTATACTTCATGTTCATTTTCTCAATTGCTTTCAAGTTTGTCTTAATCGTTCACGAAAAAAAACACTAAATTATTTTACTTACATCCTCTCAGTACTTTTTTTTGTAAATCTATAAGTTGTTTTATATGGATAAGTTTGTTTGTAGTTTCTTGAATATGATTTTTTTCTTCTACTACAAGCTATGTTTATAAATTATAACTTAATCTTTATTAGTGCCCTTTTTTTTCAAGTATCATTTCAATCTTCCAGTATAAATCAAATGTACCATTTAATAACATATAATAAATAGTGAAACTTCTGTTTTTCTTTTAATATTTTTATTTAGAGTTCATGTTTGATTGCTTCTTCACTAAAAAAATCACTGAATTACTAACATCCTCTAAGCAGAATTTTAGTAGGTTTATTAGTTATTTATATGCATAAGATTATTTGTAATATCTTCAATATAATTTTCTTCTTCTACAACAAGCTATGTTTATAAATTATAACTTTTTTTTCTTTATTTATTTTTTCAAGTATCATTTCAATCTTCCAGTATAAATCAAATGCACCATATATAAAATATATTGAAACTTTTATGCAATTGGAAAACCAAGGAGCTTACAATATATACTATGTAGGATATAGGGTATATGAAATTGATAATGTATCCTGATCCTGAGGAAGATAGAAATTGCATTTGCTGTTTTGATCTGATCGAAACATTATAAATGGAGAAATCTGGAAAACGTGCAATTTATTTGATAGCTTACATGCCATTATTATTTCTTAAAATCCCCAAAAGAGATTCATGTTCGAAACGCAATATGAATTCCCGTTCGAACTGTATCACGTAGATGCATTGTAACCTTTCCTCACGAGAAAGCTCTCGCAATATATATATATAATATATATATCTGATAAATATTTCTCTAAGATCCAGAATAAATACTACGTGCTCGATACCAAAGCAGACTCGATTGTTTCCAGAAGGGAATTGTAATTAACGGACTTAGGTACTGTAAACAAGATTGATGTTGGCCTATAAATTTTGCATTTAATTTTGTCTCCCATTCTGTGTGTACACTGTGTCTCTCGCTCCAACACTCCATCCCTCTCACCATGTCCATGATTTACGCGCGTTTCCATATCTCTGGAAATACTGATGACATGCCGTTTTTATTTAGAGGATGCCATCCAACGTGATCTGCCCCCGCGCAGTCCGACGGCAACCCTTCTTTTCATCTCTACCCCGCGTTATTTATGGAACTGTGCGCCGTCCTTTCGCTTACGCAAACGATCGTCGAATTATATAAACACAATAACAATAATACTCACCTGTAATTTTCAGGCGATAAATCTCGTTTCGGAAACGGTCTGTCATGATAATCGGTCATTAAATGGACCCCTTGCTGAATGCACGAAAATCCGATGCGTGAGAAATGTTTATGGAAATGTATAATATAAATGCGGCTTAGGATCTTCGGATGGATTCGCCGAATATTGAATAAAATATGAAAATAAATCATATGGAAGCCTGTCTCCGGTGAAATCAATCAATAGAATGATTGAATAATCTCATACAATTTGCTTTAATCAGATCGTTTTATTTTTTCTATTATTCCTAGAAACCATACGCTTAAACATTGTAATATAATTAATTAATATTTAATTGTATTCTCATTTAATTATATAAATAAAAATATTCGGTGTATGAAGAAAGTTAAGCAACGCCAAAAATGGATTGTACTGGGTGGGTGATTTCAGAACTACTATAATTACAAGCTAGTAGCAGTACTCAAATCCACAATATAAATGATGTCTATAGACCTGTTAATAAATTTAATTATTGGTAAGTTCACACATTTATACAAATAAAATGTGTATTCTATACGAGGAAGAAAAAAATAACATCTTCAAAATTATCCAGTTTTTGTAATTTTTATTCTATGTTAGATTTGTCGCTCATTTATGTAGATTAAGCTGCAAGAATGATATTACCTACACGATGGTCCAATTAATCAACTTTCCCCCTAGTATGACAAAACAATATCATTATTAGTGACATTATGAAAATGATAAATAACGTTGGCATTTATTACATGCTTAATGTCTTATAGTAACGAAAGTTAAACAATGAAGGGCGCAAAATATATTTGAATAGGTGACAAGGTATTTACCATAGTGATAGTAAGTTTCAAGAAATCTCTTAACATAAGCATAGCATAAATTGTATTATAAAAGTAATTATTAAATAGTAATAAATTTATTGTGCAATAAATATAGTAGTAGTAATGATGTTGTAACTCAGTTTTTCAATTTTTGCTGTCAACTTCTGTCAAAGCGATGAAATACACTTAATAATTAAGTTCACAAAAAGAACTTCTATATAATTGCAAACAAATAATTTGGGATGCACGATAAAAAGGTTGAAAAAACGCTGGTAAAACTGAATTAATTGAACTTGGATAAATCTGTCTAACTAATGGATTTTATTTAATTTTAATACAATGTAAAATCATGAATGATCAGTTTTGGAATATCAAAATATTGGAGTACATTTACAAAGTATTTATTATGTTAATCATTTTGATCATTACAAAAGTTGTGCAATTTTTTTTGTAATGTAATTATAGAACATAAGTGGTAATTCGAATTTTCTATGAAAGTATAGTGAAGGTAATTGAAAGAATGGAGCAGGAAATAATCCGTGTCGTTGGAAAGTGTTTATGGAAATGGATAATAAAAGTGCGATGAAAGATCTTCGGGTGAATCGGTAGCACGTGAATGCATTAGGGGTTGGCACAGGGAAAAAGAATTTAATGAACCACACTTTATAGGGCTGCAATGAAATGAAACATTGTCGCTGTGGGAAGTAGGTCTGTGTTGGCAATGCGTCATTTATTTCGTGCGCCCACTGCAATACTTTCCTAAAACTAGTTACCAGTTTGCGAGGGGTGGTCTTAGTCCAAAACGAGTAGTTGCCAAATTGAAATTTAAAAACTTTTCCTATTTCTCCCTTTCTTTGAAAATAAATGTAAATAAAATTACTACAACTTCACAGTGGTTGGTAATCGTCGACTTTTTGTGAATTCGCTACAATAATTTAATTAAAACTGAATAGTGGCGCAAAAATGAAACAATATTGCATAACCGCGTTATTTCTGGAAGGCTATACTTATATCAAAAATGTAGACGGAAACCTTCTTTGTGCGATGGAAATTAATGCACGCCTTATTATTCTATGCGAGTGCCTCCTGCTCAAACCTCACCCCCGACATTCTGTTATTGAGGTTCGTGGAAAATAAAAACAATGAGAGTTAGTATTTGCGTGCGGTTTTGTTTTTCAAGCACCGGAATAATCCCAGAATAAGCCCAAAGTATCGGCTATGGATTATTTTTAGTCGACCGCATATCTACAACCACCTATACAATATACGCAATGAGCTATACCACCAAACAATATCATTTCCACTGCAAAAAATAACGGCAGAATTATATATATGTATAGTATATATCTACGCAAATTCAGGGATGAAAAGGAGGCAGCAATTGTTATAAATTCACGCGTCTTGGATCTCCGTCATAAAATTTCACGTATTATATTTCCTACCATCCTTGTGCTCGCATAAAATTCCACGTGTATATTTTTCTTGTCATATAAAAAAAAACTCCTTTTCTTTGCTACTATTCTTTTTTATATCACCGATACAAGAACTCTATCTACGGTCCTTTATGGCGACCTTCAGACGCAAGTAGAAATTAAATGTTATTAAATATATAAAAAAAGAAAAAGTCCCATATTCGTACGTACTGAAAAGATACTCAGACAATTATTATTACGAATACAAAAAAATTTACGTAACGTAATTAAGACATATAAACTAGATAAATATTTTACTTTCTATTTTAGTATTTCCTTTACGCATTTTGGTTTGATTGGTATAGACATTTGAGATGATAAATATGCTTCAATTTCCTGGTATTCCAGTGGAACTTACGCTGGCCGTGGTTTAAAAATGTTTCTAAAATGATCTGCAAATATATTTATTTTATAAGTGAAGTTATTGCCTAATTTCCATCAGTTTTCTATATAGACGGTATACTTTTTCTGGGGTTGTTTCAGATTTCTTGTAGCCTTTCACAAGGAGTAATTTGTTGCTTCGGTCGGCGATAACTATATTAGGTACAATTGCTTTAAATAAACTGATACCAGATCATCAGTTTTGTTTTAGTTGCAATCTCGAAACAATTGAGCAAGTAATTAGAATGGTAAACCTCATATGGACATATCGCAGATAAAGTATTGCACCTAGGACTATTATACAAAAGAAGAACTTGCCATATAATAATATAATACAATCTTATCTTTTTTTTTGGTGGAGGAGTGAAAACCTTCAAAATCTTATCTAGATAATATAATATTCCAGATAAACCTTGAAGACGAATACATCGATTTACACCCAATAGATGCAGGGTTGCCACAGAGTTGTAGTACCACTGCTATATCTTTCATGTACGGCAGACATTTCTAAAACATTCCACGATTACAACATTGGCTTACATCATCAGATGAGAATCCTGCAGGTTTTTAAAAGCGGAGAACGTCAGTTAACAAACAGAAATTTGAGTATATTACTTTCGCACTAAATAAAGACACTTGCTCAACAGTAAGAATTAATGGCCAAAATCTTCCCAAAACAATAAAAGGCAAATACTTAGGTATGTATCTCGACAGAACCCTTACCTAGAAAAAAACACATTCAGGTTATAAGAGAGCAATTGTAAATAAAGGTTTTTGGCAAAAGTCCGAATTATTAATGACGAATAAGCTACTAATATACAAGGTAATAATAATGTAACCAGTTGAATAAATTGTAAATAAAATATACTATACAACAAAAAGAAATAAATATAATTTGTTGAAGATTATCCAAGTAATGGAACTAATTTTGTTTATCAATTTATAACTATGGATGAAACTTGGATTCACCACTACTCACTAGAGAAGTAAGAACAAGATAGGTTAATGAGCAGAAAAGATTATGATATAAGTTTTTCGTAAAAAAAGGTTTGTTTCTAAACTTTTCAAACTGATCTCGGATTTAGAATTTTGAAAATTCGCTTAAATAAGTTTAAAATATACTTGGTAAAGTAAAACCTTAGAAAGTAATCTAATAATTTCATGATAAACTAAATCGATTTTAAAAATAACTTAAAAAAGTGAAGATAATTGAAGAAAATAGTTAGTATAGAAATTAAATGTAATATAATTCTAATTATAAGTAACACAGACATAAATTTCTTAATAATTTTCTTACCATTAATCTGAAAAAATACCACTATACTTTCATATTGTAATCCACCGGAAAAAACTCTATTGATGTCACTAAAATAATATAAATCATTTCAAACAAGTCGATAAAAAAACATCTTTAAATATCCAAGTTATGCGAGTAAAAAATAAAACAACATCTTACGCAACCAACGCAAGTTTGTTTTCTTTTTCTTGCCCCAATTCGCCCTTGTTTACCAATAAATCATGAATACGAAATCGGGCATAACAGATTTTACATATTCATATTGGCGATCAACCATTTTTTTTGTGTTCTGTAATTATTATAATAGCAAAACAAAAATATATTAATAAAGAAAAAATATGGAAACAATAAAAAGTAGAGCAATGTGGCGTAGCGTGCGACATCGCGTTACATAATTTCTCGCACATTTATTACGCAAGTCATGCGACTGCTATTCGTTGGATGCAATAAACAATTTTGCATGAAACTTATAAAATTTTATTATTTTCAGCTATATGCCTTTTTTTGCGACTATTCGTGTACGTGATATAAATGAGTGTTATGATTTTGTTTACATTTATTTTAATTATAGACATAAAATATTATCATGTCCAATAAACATTAAAAGAACCGTATTTATTTTTCAATAACGCATGCAGTTTGTTAGATTTTTATTTCAGTTTGAAGATTAATACAGTATTTTTAATATAACATTTTTATAGTGTTTCAAATTAAAAAATGGTGTTACATCTGACTAAAATATTTTATAATTTATAATTTATTTTCGTCAAAGTTCAAATCAATTGAAGAATATTATTTATGTGTTTTTACTAAAGTTATTTTATTATATTATTAGTTTCATAATATTTGAAAAATAGATGGTAGACTTCTGAAATAAAATAATGTATAGCTGTAATTAGTGAAAGTATGACACTAATCCTAATAAAATAATTGGCGTACAAAATGTATTTATAAACTTCAAACGATATCTTTATTGATGATCCACAAAACGATGCAAAAAAATACTACGAATTACGAGAGACAGTTTCTCCAATTACAGTGATCGACGTGATGAAGTTGAAACATATTTCTCTAATAGTTATCCATCATTTAGTGTTTACGAAGTTGGATTGGATTATTTTTATTGAGGACGTGCAGGATTATAGACATATTTCAATCTTGTCCTATTTCGATAAAAAGTTTAGTTTTATTTTATATAAATTCATCGTAAAAAAATATCCGTATTACTATACTTTCTATAAAATTATTCTATAAACATTGTAATAGTAAAATTTTATTTGATTAATATGCAATTACAATTATATTAGTTAATTTATTTTATAAATCTCTAGTTCTAAATTTTCTCAAGGTTATAGGATTTATAAGAAATATAAAATTAGATTGATTAGTACAAAAAAACTAATTATTTACAAAAAATATTTCTCATTCTTATCGAAGTTGTAAATCTATTCTATATGTACATGTACCAATGCATTTCAGGTATCAAATAATGCCACCTTTAGATTCTAAAGTTTCTTCCTGAAATAGTTCTAAACTGAGTAAATATTATATAGAATCAGCGTTATAAGATAACTAAGTTATAGTAAGACTGTCGCAAGTTTTGTCCCGCATTATAAAAGTAGCGAGTTATAGCAATGTTTAAATTTATAATATTCTGAAGTATTAAATATGTTGTCATTAAAGAAGATATAGAAAATATTGTGTATATGAAACAACGGAAGCTTCTCAATCATACCGATTTAGTCATGATGAGTTTTTGGCACGCGTACACGTACCTTTTGGAAGAATTATTATATACATTATATATTTTATAGCCATGCAACAATATTCTACCTTATTTCACTCCAACATTCCTAAATAAGATAATATATCAATCCTTTGCATAATCCGGCCTCGATCAATGCAAATTCACTATCACCCGATTTGAAATTTTTAAAACAAAATTTTAATTGAGCAAAATATAAATAAAATCTAAAAAATAGTACACAATATTATTGTTCATAAATGATCATTTAGCAAGTTATGCGAAGTATTGTTGTATTTTACATATTATTCAATTTCTATTTAAATATCCTTTATTTTTATTGATTGTATTACAGTTGTATATTAATAATAGTGTATTATAAGATTATAGATTAAAAACTATATTAAGCTTAAAATTAAAGTTAAGGTTACAATAGAGAAAATAGAAAAAAAAAACTTATGTACCAGCTGAAAAAAGGAAGGAATATTTTGTTAATGGTTTGGAGTAGTTCTGTGAGAATAGAATCATTGGATTCGGCATTGCGAGCCAGGTCTGCAGAGGGTGGGTTGAAGAGAGACAGGGTGTGGTTTTCATGGATGGTTATTCCGGATACGAAGCGATCTTGAAGTTTTTTGATATGGTCGTGGAAGTTTAAGAAGGATATAAGATTGTATATGGTGGCAGGGGATTTTGCGGAGGGATTTCCTTTCAAATTGGGATGGTATAATTGTATGATTGATTAGGCGAGAATAGGACGGATGAAGACTTTGTAGGTGTGGACGAGAGTTTTGGGTGAGCAGCCTCCTCTTTTGTAACGAAGACAGGAGGTTGAAGCGAACGTTGGCCTTTTTGTGTAGGGGGTTGATGGTGTGGACGGGCTTGAGGGTGTCGAAGAGTTGGATACCAAAGTAGGATGTGGATAAGGATTCAGGGATGCTGGAGTTTCATAGGCTGTTTTAAATATTACAATAATGGTTATTTTTTATATATATATATAGAAATTATGAAATTTAGTTTTAATAAGCTTATTTATATTTAATTATAATTTTAGTAAATCAATATTCTGTAATCTAATGACTTCATTACACACAGAAGATATGATCAATATATAATATACAGAAGCTATATTATTTTTAAATAATTTAAAAAATCCAATGTATTAATGGAAAAGCTAAGTAATTAAAATAAGATTCTACTGATATTAAATATAATATTAACGATAATAAATTTAATAATATTAATTTATTGTAGGTATTCGCTTGCACAGTATGCCGGCAAGGAATTTTAATAAAAATTCCAAGGCATCTTTATTCAATAATGTACCGTCAAGTCAAGTTACGAGGCACCTCATTGTAATGATTGACATAAGCAATACCCTTCACATAATCAAATAAAAAGCTGTTTGATGTTTCTAGTATCTTCATATTTATCAAATCTTCAAAGTAAAATGAGCATTCGTATTTATGTCTTAAATCATGTGTTCAATGGACGAACCTAAAAGAGCTTTTATGCTATTACTAATTATTTTACTGGATAAGATTTTTCTTTAAATAAAATATAATAATTATAAATGATTTTGTTGGTCCTTAATATTAAATTTACTATTTGTATTTTATAAAATATATTAAGAATTTATAATAATTTATATTTATTGTATTGTATGTGCAAAGAGCTAAAACATATTTATGTAACAACAACAATAATAGAAACAAAAAAAAATCAAACTAGTTCATACAATGATTTTGGGGCTGTTCGAAAACAAACATTTGTTGAAGTTATCGATCATTTTCTTAACCGCTGAAAAACTAATTGCACGATTTGTATTATTTGCTTAGTTCAATTTATTCATGTGTGTGGTCATAATCTGATATTTGCTTATAGATCCTTCTGTCGGCAACAGTTTTAGGTAACTTAGTTTTATGGTTTGATATTGGCATTCGGGATGCCAAGGATAGGTTTTGTGGATTTCTTCGGATATTTAGTTCACCATATCACATGGTCCTCAGAGTTGCACGCCACTCATCTCGAAGGAAGCTATTATGTACACCGGTGAGGTTTTTTTTGTTATTCGGACAAGAGTGCACGTTCTTTAGTTTAATGGTTCCATTTTGGTATTCGGGATGCCAAGGATTGGTTTTGTGGATTTCTTCGGATATTTAGTTCACCATACCACATGGTCCTCAGAGTTGCATGCCACTCATCTCGAAGGAAGCTATTATGTACATCGGTGAGAATTGTTTTGTTATTCCGACAAGAGTTTGTGGAATCTATAGATTGCTGACACCTAGATTCTAGGAATTGTTTGCTTCTGAAAATTCAGTTATGATCCATATTTTGAAGATAGTAATTCTTGATCTTGATATGATTCTCTTGCAAAATTGATGCTAGATTTCTAATGATTTCAGATATTGACTCCATGTCAAGCCAGGTCCAGGTCCATCTTAGCCATTACAAAAGATAGTGATGAATTATTTTTGAGTGACTTTGGAGAACTTGTTAGATTTCAGTTAAATTTCAGTATAGAACTGAATTTGGTCTCTATAATAGTGTCCAATTGGTTAATATGATTATTTGACCATAAATCAGTCCTTCGCATTCTGGTTGTCGCTTTGCGGGTACTTAAAGAAAAAATGTGTTCAAAATTTATAGTTATCCGAGTAGATTTATTTGATGTTGGTTTGCTTAACATATTTTCAGGTATTTTGAATATGTTTTAGTCTTCATTAAGTCTGACCTAGCAGTCTCAGAGTAAGATGACAAATTTCCACCTCTAATTCCTTCATTATGTTGAAGTTCCAAAACATACTTCGATAAAATTGCAATTTTTGAAAAAATACACAACTTCATGAATTGAACTGTTATACAATCATTATAATAAAACTGTCACCAATAATATTACATTTATCAATTAAATTAAGTAAAAAATTATAATTTTACCAAAAAATTGATCAAACCAAATATAATCTTTATACAAAAAAATCTACTAATACTTAAAGAACATCAAGATATTTTAAAACGAAACGAATAAGTTTTTTGTTATAAAATTTGTATAATTAAAATAAATACATTAGAATATATAGTTTGTAGAAAAATATCCAATTATTATTGCTCGTGATATTAATCATTATTAGATTTATTACACCAATTTTCTAAACCAATTTCCAACGGACTATTATTAGAACGAGGTAAAATTAGGAACCCATAAAAACACATCAAATTTCCTTTCTTTCACGCAGTTCCTTTCTTTTTTTTTTATTCTTGTTCTTACATAAAGAATCCGTAAATTAAAAACTATCGCAGCAGTAATAAAATTCGCTTGACTCTAAGTTATTAAAAATTATAAATCATTTCGTATAATGAATGTGCCCGACTGGATGTTGTCATGTTTTAAAGGCAGCTCAAATTTATTACATTTATTTTCCAGCATTTATTTTTCCAGCTGAAATTTATCAAATACTTGTTCTCTTTCTTTCTCTGTGCGCTCTCCTTCCCATACGGCTTGCCAGAAAACGAACAATTAATCTCTCGTTGAAATGCAGTACAACCTTATTTTTTTCTCTCTGCTCATTTATTGAGTTCAATTAAATGTATTAATTTGATAATTGGTTTTACATCCAACTAATTTATTAATCTATATAACGTAGTTTAATCATTTGAAGATATTCCTGAAGCCACAGTTGGTCTAAAATAAACACTAGAGTTTGCATTTCAAATATGCACTAATTGACCTCAATCCAATAGCCCAATATTTATATTACGTTGCCGTGACATAATCCAGTTTAGTTAAAACATGATTTATAACATTTCAAGTAAATACATCATATTTTGTGCAGCGTAATTATTTTAATTATTTCCATGGACGATTATCATATTTTTTGATGATTAAAAATGATTTCCCTTTTGAAATAGATTACATAATCATTAATAAATTATGATTAAAAATCTTTTATCTAAATACATCAAATACCAATATTACGTCTGAACTGCACAAATTTGGGGAAATAATATATTTTTATTTTGCTGAATATATAAATAATTATTATTTACATAAAATAGGATTTTAATAAGTTAATTATTAATGCGAAAGCATTTAAAAAAAAGTGCAGTAACATTTTATAAAAATAAATAAAGTGTTATATTGGATTAAACTGATTTTGTTGTGGTGGAGAATACCTTCACGTATTTATTTGGAAGAAGAGGATTTGTCAGCATCGGGACATAAAGTAGCTAAACTCCTTTAGCCTTTTGGTTAGGTGCGAATACATCTGGTGATTTTAAATTAAAGCCTATTAAGGAGTAGACAGCGGAAGAATCAAGGGGTCTTAAATACAAATAAAAATGCTCTTCCTTTTTACGTGATGGTCAAAGAAGGAAGCCTGGGTAATTGTTTGAAGATTTATATATTATTTTAGCGCTGCAGTTGGACGTCAATGCAACAATAATGACATGAATTGTTGTTTTGTAGTTATTTCACAATGATTTTGCATATAGGCTCATATAATTGGGCTTTTCAAAGGCATTAAATCAAAACACATTATAATAATCCCTTGATAAACCGGATCTTGCATAATATAGTATTATTTGGAACTCAATAAGCAAGGTATTGTTGTAAAGTACATTTTATCTATTATGTGCTGATCAAATAGAATATAATATAAATAGGAATCAAATTATGATATTATGATATTAAATATCGTTAATTGATATGATATACTTTCATAAATGAATATACTATTAGTAAATGTAAGCACAATAATCTTATTTCTTTAAATATTATATCTTGTAAATTTTAAAGCTTATTTATGTAATTTATTGTAGTATTTTAATTAATTTTAATAAAATATTTTTTTTATTTATGAAGAATTATAATTCAAGATTATTGTGATTTCATATTTTGATGATGATGAGGACAGCTGTTTGTCAGGACAGGATTTAGGAAAAAATATAGAAATCATATTTAAGGATTGTAGAGAAAATATATTTATAGATAGAATCGTAATAAGGGATCTGTACTTTATTTTGAACTTAAGCTGTTTGGAATTGGGGTTGAAATTTAGCTGCGAATAAAGGGGGTTTCTTATTAATTTATTGAGATAATAGATACATGGAAAGGAATAAGTAGTTTAATTTTTAAGCGCCACATGTGTCACCAAATTATTGTTCAGGACGATAAATTAGACGTTTTGGGATATCTTGAAGCAGGAAAGAGAAACTAAAGAAAGAATTACGGATCTTAACTTTAGAACAAAGCGCTCGTTTCATAGAATTTTTTGAGAAAGATTGATAATTTGAAGGGAGAGAAAGGTCAGAATAACTTTTGGAGATACAAACAATAACAACAGTTTTTCACTCATATGTGACATATTGAAGAACGTAATTCTATTAATTAGGTCGTAACCAGGAACTAAATTTTTGGAAGCTGAGAGTTTGTCGAGGAATTCGTGAACCTGCATCTCTTCAGGAGTGGTACGAAGAGTTGTTGTTGTCAAAATTGATGCCATTGTCAAAGTCAAACTATTTGTTAAAATGTTGGGCAAATCGACAATCGTCATAGTCATCTTTTTGTATTTTGACAGACTTATGTTTCTAGTATTTTTTGCACCTAGACTCTTGGATTTGAGATCAAATCCTTAAGTAGATATGATATTATGATATATTAGATTTGCTTTTTTATTCAAAACAAATTTCTAACTACGTTCATATTCGAGAATTAAATGACAAATATTATTTTTAATGAATCATAAATAAATGTATTTCAAATATAATCACTTTTTATAGCGTACTTAATTTAAGTTATATTACTGTCTATAAAAATAATATATTTCACGGTAAGAATCTTACCATTAAATGTATATAGGTAAAATATAAAGTTCAATATAGGAATAAATTTTTGGAATAAAGCATTCAATTATTAAATTAATTTATATTAGCACATGACAAGCTTAATAAAGCTTTGGGTATATTAAATTTGTAAATAATTTAAATTGTGTGGGGAAAAGTTTCAATGCGTGTACAAGACGAAGCTTGCTCTCGTCTCGTTTTCAACCTTAATCTTCTACATAATACATGGTATAATCCCCTAAGCATTTAAACGGTGCCGCCTTTACGTTTTCGCTTTCATACCGCCCTCTCATATAAAACTTACCACAAACAAATATACAAAAAATAAATACGTTTTTTTTCTTCTCTCATCTTTATATAACCATAGTATGCATGAGCAGATCAAAGGAAGAAAAAAAATCGTGAACGGAAAAAATCCTGCTTGGACGAGGAAGAAAAAAAAACCTGTTGTCAAGATGAATAATTTCATGAATGCTGGAGAAGTACATCGCGCTTTCCTTTTAATTAGTGAAATCGATCTTTCTTTATATTTTCCACTTCTCTGCAGAATTATTTTTCTTATTGGAAAATGTAATTACATTCATGCCACTCAAATGCTAAAGAAATATTTAATTTTATTAGAAATTATTTGTATTACTGAATACTTTCGAGAAAATCACTATTTATATTGGATTTTCAAGGGCCGTTTTATTCAAACTTGAAACGTTATACTTTTCAAATTGGGCTTTGAAACGCAAAGTCCATTATTTAATCAATAGGTGGGATAGATTTACTTAAAAAATAATTTATATGTAATTTAATCTTTAAAATAATTTCATATTATTTATTTATATATAAACAAGACAAATAACCTTTTATGTATGATTTTTTTACAAACAATAATACATTTTATAAATTATATAAATTTAACTTATATCAAAAATATAAAGAAAATTTGCTCATTTATTCAGTCCTAACTAACTTATTTTCAAAAATATTCTTTGTTTATAATCTAAACAACTTAGGTCGGTGTTAGGTCTAGTTCGCCTCTTTGTTGGTTCGATATTATTGTTTCTTAGAATTGTCTTATCGTGATTGTGTTTTTGGAGATGTTTAGCTTAAGTTAAGATTGGTATAAAATGTTAGTATTTTGTCGAATATCGTATATTCTATTAAGAACTTATTTCGGGATGAAATTTGAATACTAAGTATATGAAGTTTTTTGTAATATGAGTATCTGATGCAGTAATATAATAAACTTTTCTATAGATAACTTAGTTCCAACGTTGACTATGCAATAACTACTTTTCATATTAAATTGTTGGTGGTCTGCTTTCGCAATATTATAATATTATCTTTGATATACTTGTATATAAAATGTCTTGGCTCGAGAAAAGTTAAGAGAATTAATAACCGTAAGTGCTGTAGCGATATGTAAGGCCCGGTACAATGGAGGAAGAAGTTTGTGTACGGAAGAAATCGTAAATACGTTTTGTGCATAAGTGTGTGTGTAACTCTCGGTATAAAAGAATTCATTACATCCAACGTCCTATGAGTGTGCAAAGTTCCGACAGCTTTCAGGCAGGCTTGCAACAGAAGGCAGAAGCTCTTGTTCATTACTTCCAGTTCACACCACGCCGAGTGGAACGTTTTATTTCCTGTTTGAGTGGAATTTGCATCTGCATGACTCTATAGGGAGCTGTTTTTTATGTGTGTGTGTAGGTGGGAAGGCGTCGCGAGGGGTGGCTCAGCACTGGCGAACCATAATGCTATTATCTAGATCTTTGGTGCTGGCTGCTGCCTTCAACGTAATTCAACATTGACGTTTCGATGGAAATTTTTTTATATCATTTTGGAACGTTGCTAATCAAATGGCACATTCATTTTCAATTGTGGTGTGTTTCATTTATAATTACTAGCCGGAGTCCCGTATTGATTCCGCCATATTACACAATGCACTTAAAAATTATTCAGTCGGACATGGCTACAGCTCGTTCTACTGTATCTACTAATTTGGTTTTGTTAACATGCACATGACTACAAATGAAGCAGATAACGTTTTTATCCATTCAGTTATAAAATTGTTTCAACTCCCTTTATAACTATAATTTATTTTCATCTGTGCCTCCATTCGTGCTATTTCGAAACAAATAAACGAACACAAAACTGAAACGTGTAAATATTTATACCTTTCATACAAAAAAAAAAAGAATATATCATCATTTATATTAATTAATTCATTCCATTTTTCACCAGTTTCCTAAAAATAAATGAAAAACTAAAAGTTACTTCCATATTTTTCACATACATTTTTATATTTTATTTAAATTTATCTTTTACATTAAGTAAAATAGCAAATATCATTTTCATGTATATTAAAAAAAACTTACACAGTTAAATATACTTGAAAGTTTTACAATGATATATCTTTAACTATAACAAATATTACAGTGCAATTGTGTGCGTTTTGCTAATATAATAAATTTCACATTTAACTGGAAAAATATATTTTAATTATGCTCTGTTTCACTATTCCAACTTCCAGTCCGCATACCTCTAGGGCAGAAATTAGATCTGCATCGAGGTCTCCTTTACAAACTTTCCCTTCTAAAAATCCCTCATATATCAAAAAATAAATATTTATTTTTCTCTCTCATCTTTAAATTACCACAGTATGCGAGAGCAGATCAAAGAAAGAATACAAAATCGTGTGCGGAAAATTTCCTGCTTGGATGAGGAACCTCATATGAGGTATAAACATAATTAAAAATCTCCTTGAAAATGATTATATTAAGATCAAAAATTCAATTTTTAGTTCCTATTCCTGCTTCAGGGTATCCCGCAATGCTCAACTCTGTCTTTCCTGTTACATTACCTTTTATGTTATTATCAGTATAGCACCAATCCTAATACCTTTGACCCCAAACTGTATGCTCTCCAAAATGCAATCTCTTCAATCCTATATATTTGATCGTCAATACCTCCTTTGCTCAACCATATCATAGTTCAACAAATAAACCTATTCAAAATAAACCTTCTCGTCTCCAAATGTTATCTTAGAAATCCAAAATTTTCATCGCCATTAGTAAAATACCATGGAATCCTTCTAGATCCAATCCTTGATTATGTTAACCGAAGATTTTTCCTTTGCATCTTCAACAAAATTGTACATCTTACACATCCGCATAATGATTACCTTTATACTAAAACCAAAATTATTTTCCTTAAATTTATTTCTAAAATGGAAATTTTTTTAGTTCCAAATTTTTTATCACTCAAAATCCAAATATTCTTTTGAAATTTAAGAATCCAACATGTAAGAATCCAACATCAAATTCTTGATTACTGTTTCTTCTCAATGAAATGGATGCGTTTTGTATTATGTATATTTAAATTTTGTTAAACCATAAAATGTAACTTCCCTGGCGAAAACACCAATGCTGCTACCAATTTTATCTTTTATAATTTATTGAGTATTAATTAATAAAAACTTCAATAACAAGCGGTATAGTTTAACTTCTGAATAGCCTTGATTCTGCAACCCCCAATAAATAGTAGAAGTGATTCTTATTCCTTCATTTAACTAAAAATTCTAAAAATAAATTAGTACTAAACATTAGATTAAAAAAATGTAATAATATTTTAACTCTATGAACTTTTATCAGTTTTATTAGTATTAGTCTTGATATAGTAAATACAGTAATACTTGGCATAGTTCGGATAATTGGGTCCTCCAATTCTGTCTGAAACCCAAATGAAAATATTTAAGAATAATTTTCGAAATTAGTAGTAGGCAAGATTTATTATAGTTCATAGGGGCTATTGTCCATAGTCTTTCCGCCATTTGTAAACTATTTTTTAGATTTTATTATTATTTTGCTCAAAATTGTGTTCATTTTTAATTTTTTCAAACAGTCTATAGTGAATCCGGAATGTTTGATACTGGACTATGCGAGTTATTGTTATATAAATAAATTGAACTTCGAATCAATTCATATAAATTTTTTAAATGATGAAGTCTGAACATAAACATTTGAAAAATCAGTGGTTATGTTTTGAAGGCAGACCCATACGTGACTTTTCACTTAATCAAATATTTGCTAAGATTAAACGAGATAATAATTAACTCGTTACGCCTCTTGAGTAGGAAGTATATTTGTGGTTATTCCGTATGTAGACAACCCCTTTTACGAAACCACCCCGAGCTGCGTGAAACGTGTGTTTGTAAAGCAAGCGGCTTTCGATTACAAACACGAAAAAGAAAAGGATATCATCGAGATACGCCTACCTATTCGATCGTGAAGTTCTTTCATTCTCGAAGGGGGAATACTCCGGGTATTAATCGTCTGCGATCCTTCACATTAATTGCTATCATAAGACCGCCCCATTAAGAAGGTAGATCGAGGCGATAAGCGAATTTGTGCTACCCTACACCACCTCATCCCCAAGCATCGCTATAAATACTTTCTCCGGAATCTAAATGATCTAAACGATCATCGCGGATGTCTCGTTGTCGTTCGTGTGGAATTAAAGATTACATTTATTATGTGCCATTTGGGCTTTTCATTTAACAAGTATTTCGTGTCCCCGTACTAATCGATCTCCTAATTTCAATCTCAATGAAAGACCATTTTGATGCGAATGTAGAGAGGAAATTATTAATAAAGAGGTTGCTCGTAAACTCTAATGTTAATACTTATATAAATATTACGATATTTTTATCATTTTCAACCAATAAACTGTCCTGTAGTTTCATCACCATTTTTCAACATTGTAAAACATATAACAAATATAATGCTCATCACTAAATATGAAACAATTAATTTTATTACAAACTTGTTTCAAAAAACTTAGTTACTATAATATTGCAATTCATTTAGTTTAAAATTATGTAATATTAATCTCAGTAAATTTACAAGTCAAATAAATATAAAATTATATTATAATAAAACTACATTCATTTCAACAACATTTTGAAGTAAAATCAGAAATTTGTAAGCATTAAGTATTTATATTGTATTAACATTGTAGGATAAAGTCAAAATAGTTTAATTGCAATCGAATTAATTTAGTTTTATTGCAATTAGTAAAAGAAAATTATAAGAATAAGTAATTAACTTAAGTTCTGAAAGACTTATTTATAAATAAGAAAATAACAAATATATGTATTATTACTAACAATTCATACTAGTTTCGGATTATTTTTTTTCACTGTATTTGAATAAAGTCATTCATTTAAATATTGTAACACATATTTTTATTATTATTTTATGCAATTTAAATACAAAATCAGAAAGAAAGTATGCGATTCATGAAATGTACATATTATGCAAACAGTCATAAATTTCAAAAGGCACGTTATTCACACGTTACATTGTCAGTGAGAATTTTAATGCTTATATGGAAAGGAAAGAAAATAAAATCGTATATGCTTGACACGTTCCTCTTATACTTTGTAGCTACCATATGTCGAATGCTTCGTAGAATAAAATAAAATAAATATTAATATGAAGAAATTTTGTTTTGCGCATTTTTTTTGTATAATTCAAAATATTGTTTTTGTAATAAAATATTTCAATTATATTATTAGCACGTTTAAATGGCCCAAATAATTTGGTATTTTGTTATTAAAAAGTACTTTTAGTGTAATTTTTGTTACAAAGTATAAAATTTATTTTGTAAAAATATGCAATGAAAATAAAAAATCGAATAGTTTTTCATAATAATTAAAGTAATTTGTTAGTTTTACAACTAACTTTTATATTAATTTATAACTGAACGTAATACAATGTAGGAACGACGTTTCAGGTACGTCGTATGCATCCAATAACGTCGATGAATGCACCAAATGTTCTAATTGAGTTTGGCAGCATATGCATATAAAGTTGGCACAGCAAAGTTAGATGCATATCATCGCAATGAGTACGAACATAACAAGATCAATAAGCTACTAAAAAGTATCACATTAACCTCATATTAACGTTATTATTGACCAACATTTTTTGCATATTTAGCGAATTATATTATGAAATATATATGGAAAATCTGAATTTCAGATTCTCTTCTCACTTCTCTACCATTTGTCTCGATGGAGAAGAGGCTCCACAGAACTTATCAAGCCATTGCTTTGCTTGAATAGTATTTTTTTCCATCAAAAATCAAAGTTTTATCAACAAATGTATCAAATTCAGATTTTTCCATTGATTTGAAATATACAAAAGTAGCAAAAGTAAAACCACTGTAATTTGTGAACTAAACGTCAGATTGGCATGAAATTTTGACAGGCATGGTCTGAATGCTGCTACTTTCTAAAAATATTATGGATTTGTCAATAGAGGCACCATCTATATGTGATCCTACAAACTTATTGAGTGAGGTGTTAAAAAAATTCTAACTAATTTTTTTATTTATTTTTCTAATTTATAACATGCTAATTCTGTTTTTAATTATTTTTTTTAAATTCTGGACAATAAATTATAATTATTCAAGTTAATATTCACATTATTTCATAATAAAGAATAAAAATGCATTTACTGATTTTTAAATAAACGAAAAACATTATCTATAAGAGAATATCAGAGATTTTAAATTAATTATTACTGCATTTACAAAGTAAAGCCAATTATACTATATAATTGTTTAATAGGTTAGTTTGAATTTTAACATATAACATAAAGCAAACAAAGTGTACTTTAATATACAAGTAATTGTAAGAATAAGAAAAATTTTAAATAGGTTTGAAATTTTCAAAAAAAGAAACTAAATTTTATTTGATAAAAGTAAATTATTTTTATAAAAAAAGATCGTATTATTCTCTTTATACAGTCAAGTCCTTTTTTGTACGGTTTATGTATTTAATTCCTCGATTAGTCCAGTTCGGAATTGATTATCAACTAAAGTTTGTGCATTAGATAAAAACATCTACGTAGGTGTCTTTATTACGTAAACAACTGAATGTGACAAGTTATGGTTAGAATCTTTTATTGTTTGTAATTCGGTTTAACGGTTGAAGTTGGAACGTGATTTATTATTTTCATTATTAAAATTTTATAGCGCTCCGCATTAGAAAAGTTTGTAAAGGAAAATTCGTAAAACCTAAAACGCATAAAATGTGCAACTTTAAATCTTCGCATTTCAGTTTACATCTACCGAATTGCTTCCGATAACTCGTCAATTTGACAAGTTGAAAATGTGCTGAATTTTTACTATCAAATATTTTAAACGTTTTAACGTTAGTAAATAATTATTTAAAATATTTTTTTTTTTTTAAATATTCAAAGAAAAATTTTAAAAAAATAATCTAAATATTATTAAAATTAGATAGAATTAATAATTTTGTTATATTTAGTTGAAATAAAGTTAAGATTTGCAGACAATTATTTTAGGAATTACTAAAGAACTGCAAGATTTTTCAGCTATAGAAGGGAATGTAATTGACTTCGTTTAAAAAGAAAAGCGACTTCTCAAATAGCAACCTCAATACTCACCGTTTTTATAACTCAAGAATGAGAAATAAAAAAAATAATCGAATTTTATAAAAAATATTAACGTTTTTGTAACAGTTATACTTTTTTGTTTCTCTATAATTATATGAATATGTGTTTAGTAAAATTATCAATTACAATAAATATAAAAACATAACTAAATATAAATTTTGTTTATTTTGATTATTGTTAAAAAGTTCTTGTCTTATTGAATATTATTTTAGATTAATAATAACAATTAACAAACTCGATAATAATTATAATTATCTAAGGATCATTTTCTTTTAATTAAAGTATTTCTTTTATATTTGACTTGACTCGAATTACTTAAAAATATTTTAATAAATTAAGGATTTTTGAATGATTGTTCACTGTTTTTTATATTCATGTAAATCATATTTTTTTTGTATTATGTTTTCTGTTAATGTTGTTGAATTAACATTAAAAATCTGACAAATTTTATAATTTTTATGGGAAAAAATTGATAAATTAATTCTTGAGCAATTTCACTTTTAATTTTATTGCTAGTAAGATTTAATACAGTTTCAAGAAAATATGTAATAATTAATTAATTTAATTTGTTATTATGATTAAAATTAGTTTTTTTAAATTTTATAATGTACATAAATATCTAATACAGTGTGAATTATAAAATAAACTAAATATTAGCAAAATAAATAAATATTCCAATTTTTTTTTGTGTGATTTATTTTTGTATGTATTAAGTTTCCCAATTAGTGGGGTTTCAAATAGTCCGTGATATTGGTAAAATTTAGTAGAAAATATTAATTTAAACAGGATGTATCCATTAACGTTGTATGCTGAGAAGTGAATGAACCATTAGCGAAAGTTTTCTTTTCCATTAAGCGAATTGGAATGTGGTGAACAATTCAATTTGCGAACCGGAGACTGGAGCATAGACAATATTGTACAATAAAGTAAGGTTTTCTCTTAATTGGAAAGTGGGATTTGAGCAGAAATTAATTACAATTCATTGATGTGAAAGAGACTTAGCCTCAGTCCCTCGCAATCGCGTCTTCCCCTCTGCATATTCCCAGGAAATCGATCATTTCAAAGTCCAAATTATCTCGAGTTGATCCCACTGTAATGCATTTTTAATTAACCCTATCGACCAATTTGCAACTGTCAAAATTCAATTTCCTGTTCACATTGTTCTGCAACAACAATCGACGATAGTTTAATATTACATTCGACAGTTCGAACCTGTCTCCTGTTATCGAAATACCAGATATTTCGCATCTAGCCTTCTAATTGATTGTGGTTGTTCGCTTGTCCTTTACAACTGACCGACAACGTGCGGCTTGACATTGCACCACTACATACTCTGCAAATACAGAATCCCATCTGAAACTAGGACCTGATTTGCATGCAAACCAGATTAAATATATTATTTCCCTCATCCAATATACTTGTACACAAAACTAATTCTCACTTTAAGTACTTCCATTTAATCAAGCAATTTCAGATACAATGATTAATTTATTTACAGAATGCTTTAGAATAATACCTCTATAATTTGGTATTATTTTAAAAATAAACTAAATTTTAATTAATCATAATAAAAATAAATTCTAAATAATAATAAAGATTTAAAAGGATTAGTAACAAATCTTTATTTTAAGAAAATAAAATATGGAAATAAGTAATGAATTAGAAAAGAAAAATCTTTCATGATGTTGTGTCATTTTTGTCAATTTGATTGCGAAAGATTATTTAACTTCTATTTAAAATTCTCAAAATATTCTAGTGTTCAAATTAATTCCAGGATGAATATTGCATTCTGAACGTATTGTTGTCGGTATGTTCGAGCAATACTGCTGCATAGTACTTAACTCTTATAAGTTTGACTGCAACAATTTTAAAATGTGTCAAGTCACAGAACACATTCTGAATTCGTAATACCGAAGTGGTGCAGAAAGTAATTTTGGGCCACAGCCAAACTCTAAACGAATATATAGCTTGTAATAAGAAAATACGTGTCGATTGTAGTTTAAGAGAGTATGGAAATATTTGCATTTTACATATTCGAATTTCTATAAAATTATTATAAATTTAAAGATTAAAATTCTATATATTTTTTTTTAAATAAGAGAAATTAATAAATTTTCAATATTAACAAAATATTTCTTACAAGAAAATATTATTATTATATTCTGTTAGATGATTTTTATAGTATAACATCTAATTTATTTACAAAATATAACAAAAAAAAATAATACTTAATCCGACAAAGGTTTTTTCAATAAAGTTGGAAATAAAGAAAAATAAAAAATATTTTCATTTTATTGAGTTTTTTTTTATATGAGATTTAATATAAATCTTATATATTGTGCAATAAATTGAGAGACACAGGATTTTTAATTTTCACTTGTATATTTAGTAATAATGGAGAGAAGCTTTACGGGAAGCTTAATTCATTAAACAATGCCATTCTTTCTTGAACCTCGCTTTGTTTGAATTTCATCAATACGATTTTTATTTGTCCAAGTGCTCTCGCTTTAATTAATGGCCGTAATTTAAGTATCCTTTGTTACATATTTACGGCCATTATTCACACGTACAATTAAAAGTATACAGAATGCCAGACCGATGAACAATAATAAAATTATGGAAACGAGCGTATTGTTAAAAAAAACAATTCGAGTCGTCAAAAATTCTGTTGACGTTGGTGTTAGTATGAATAGAAAAAATTGAATTTTATTAAACAGCCTAGATTCGAGGAAGCTTTTTCCTTGCAGCCGCTGTAATCTTCGTAAGTGGATACGAACTAATTACGTGTTTAGTAGGACACTGTCTCAGATGAAAGCGTTACGTGTCCCATCCAACAACTTGAAGGATTTGCAGAAACATAAAGCACATAAGCACTACTTTCAAGTTGTCCTTTGTGCGTGTAAATTTCCGTTTTTATTTTTCTTCTCGCAGCGTTGCCAGACCCCGAGGAATTACTTGATGATATTATATGTGATAATTAATTATTGGCAGAATGCAATGTGATCTGCTATAATTACGTTGTTTGATTACATTAGCGATAGCTTAATTAGAGCTTTTGATTGGGGTAATTGAGGATGTATAAGCGGTAAGGCGTATAGGTATCAAAGATGTCCTGCTATAAAGGAAAGCTGTATTCAATTAATGCTGGGCTACGAATCAATTTTTAGATTCAAGCAAATCAAGCTCATCTCACGTTTTGATTTTAACCATGATGTTGTACGCGTATCAGCTTTTATGCGATTATATAATCTTTACATTATTATTTAGAACTTAATTTACTAAATTCTTTTATTCAGAAATGGCTTTGCGGCATCAATAATAAATGGTCTTAGAAAAGGGTTCGCATCCTGACTCCACTTCGAATATGTAAAATTCATCATCATCCTGATTACCTAACGTCCGGTAATTATATAAAGCTATACGATGTACAGACAAAAAATATATATATAATGCATTGTAGTTGAACAGCAGCTTGTTGATATCTTGTTTTGGAACTGTCTGCATTTTTATATCTCGTTTATTATATACTCGCTCCTTTTTTCGATTCCCGGTTTATAAAATTCCAGCTTTGAGGCTTTGAGTCAGGAAACCACTGTGTTGCCTGGTTTCCATCGTATGGAGTATTGATTGTTTTCCTTCTTGTTTTTTTTTTTTCATTAGAGGACCCATTTTTCGTTCCTCTGTAATTATACGCTCTAAAAAATCGTCATGTAACTTTAACCACATTATGTCAATATGCTTTCCATATAGCATGTGTATTTTGGGCTGAATCTATGCAAAAACCATTGCGAATACAGATTTAAAAATAAAATATACATTTTTTTAACTTTCCTTAATTTATTAAATTTCAAGTAAAATATTCTGCCAAAATAATTGTTAGTAATATTTTAATTAATAATAGTTTTTTTTTCCTTTTTTTTGAACTGTCATTGTCGTAGTTTGACTAAGATTTAACACATTATTGTTCTAATTTGTATACGTGCGAACTCTACAATATAATTCAAATAAGACAAATCCTATCTATTAATAAGTACGAGCACTGTTTTGGACGAAGGACCAAGTTGCGCGAATTAAAAGACTTGTTCAGCCTCAAGATGTCGTTTATTAATTAGACTCAACTTTACACTCCTTTCTTACTCTGCACTAAAACTGTACTATTCTGCCATTCTACTTAAACTTTTCTCAGCTTTCATAGCCAGCTTCGTGGCATGTACCAGAAATGTAAATATGAAACCGGAATTCTGGAGAGGAAGCCGGATGCGAAAGTATTTTCCAATTAAACGCATCAATCATTTTCTTGGCCAGCATATTATCATGAAGCAAAATCACTTATTGTTGTCTTGATATTCTAGTCGTTTGATTCAAATCGATTATTTATTGTCGGTAGACCAGTTCATAATAGATCACACCCTTCTAATCTTATCAAATATAGAGAATTGTCTTCCGTCCATAGCGATTTAGTCTTGCAGTCGATATGTCGATGTATCGCCTTGATTTTTTACGCTTAAGATTATCAAAATATATCTAGTCATAGTCACAATTCGATGGAGAAATGACTTTTATACCAGGCGAGTAGCATTTCGCTTTTCCTGCTATCTTTCACTTAGTTCATGTGGAACCCTTTCCCATCTTCTCGATCTTTCCCATGGCTTTCAAACTTATGGATACGGCTTCTTGCGTCGGTGGTTTTCCACGTTCTTTGTTTTTAAAATCTTCACTCTTGAAATTTTTAAACCACTCAAAGTACTTTAATTTATCAAGAATATGCTCACCACAAGTTTTGTCATTAGATGAAATTCTGCAGCCGTTTTCTTCAAATGGTAACAAAAAAATAATACTGTTTGCAAATGGTAGTTTCCCAACACAAAATTCGACACGTTCAAAGTTATTACAAACTACCAGTTGTTGTATGAAACTTGTATGTTAATAAGGAAATGGCGACGTGGTTTGACGGTAACTATGTACATTGATAGATAGGTCAACATCTATGGGCAAATTCCGGTTTCATATTTACATAACTGGTATAGTCTTTCCACGTTTCAGCTACAATGTACCGCTTTAATAAGCACTTAATTAATATTTTTATTAATAAGCAAATATGAAAACTTCTCATATAACAACGTCCAAAATAAAACTTTTTTTTATGTGCATTGCAAAAATCACTTTTAATAAATAATTCGATTTATTATTTTTAATGTTTTTTTTTTTACATTTAACAATAAAATTATTAATTAGGAATAATTCAAATTTTAATTGGGTTGTTATGCACAAAAAAACTGTTGCGTAACGAAACAATAAAATATCGACGTAATACTATAATTGAAATACGTTCTACAAACGGCGTTAATGAACACAATTAACAATTAGCGAAGCGCATCGGTGTACTGTGTTCGTTGTAAATGAATAGCTAATTGTATAAGTTGACGGACATGTGATTGATGGCACAAAATTAACAACTATCGACCTATTCGGCTAGATTAGCAAGTGAAACTTTGGCGACCTTTGATTCAATAAGAATAAGTCCCGTGGGATGCAGCAACGTTCGGCGTCTGCAAGTTTACTTTTAAAACTTAGGTTGCACGAGGAAAAGAGCACAGAGCTGTTATCCTGAACTGAAGAAAATTGAAAACCGCGGGTAGACGTATTGTGTTACATTGAAGCCAGATTTTCGCAGTTTATTAGCGTGCTTCATCTGACTTACATTTTTAGAAGATGCAAGAGCAACACCGCTGACAATATAACAAATAACGTCAGCCTAGAGGAGCTGCAAATCGCCAAAACGGAAATTAAACTTGTTTTGAGTCGAAAGTTCCTCGAGACCAGAAAAGCCATTCCAAACTTCGTCACGAACGCAAAACAAAAACTCCACATGCAATGCATGAACCATAAATCAATTTGAATTAACTTGCAAGTCTCTTCTATTAAAATGAAATCTGACACACACTTGTTCACGATATATATTCTAATGTTAAAGTGTATAATAACCACTTATTCCACAGATTATCTATTGAAAATAGTATAGAAATGTGCATTATTCAATCATTTATTTTCTATGGAATAGAACATGCCATAAGTAGGTGATGAAATATTTAATATTTTTTCATTTATTCGTCAAGTAACAATTTCAAACGTTTAAATTAAATTGCTTCTTATAATAACTGAGTTAAATACCAAGAAACGGAATTATATGAAAAGTATAGGTAATAAATAAAATATCTATGTGTCATAAAATGTAAGCTAAACATATACATCAATTATACTATTAATAATTTTAATTATCTGTTAAGTAAAAATATTATTGCCAACCGCACCACGTTCACGAATTCAAAACTTGAACGTTGTGAAGTTGTTGGCCGGGGTTCGGCGGTCGGCCACCCTAATGAGATGTTGTTTGTTAGCAGTTTCTTCCGGTTTATGCATTTTGCATGTCCGTTCCGGTTAGACAACCGGAAATTATGCGAAACCGAGCAGGAATTGCTTCGGCATACGCACATGTTTTCTGGATTCCGGACGCAGTCGGCGCCCGTTTATTATCGCCGGCATCGTTCCACGCCATCTTTTTCTCATCTTTATTTCACCACTATTTTTCTCCCCATGCCTTACATAAGGGATACGCGGGTGCTGGTGTGATTAAAAATTATATGCATTGCAAATGGTATGATTATGTAAAGTGGCTCAATATCAGGACCACAATTTATAGGCTGTCACTTAAACCTAAAATGGAAAGGCTCCATTTTCGCCTCACCCCGAATAAAAAAAAAACACTAAACGAATGGGTTATATTACAAAAAAAAAATATGTATTCAGGCTGAAAATGTCGTGAATATGCGATCAATTCCCACAATTTGAATTTTATTCCATATGCCAGTTGTATAAAAGTGTAATCACAGTTGGGTAACACAAAACTCTACAGACTTTTTTTTTATCTACGCGCACCCTTCGATTTCCCATTCGTGTGATTTGCACAAATAAAATAGCAAACTTCACACGACAATTTTTTATTAAAATTTGAAAAAAAGTGTTATTCCCAAAATATTTAAAACAAAATATATTTCAATTTTTTTGCTGTAAAATTAGTTAAGAGTTGGTTTTGCTTTATAAAAATAAATATTTTATCAGTGAATATATTCTATATAAAAATGTGCTTTGTCCGCGCTCGCAAATATTTCCAATTTTAATTAAAATCATAAACGAAATATATGCGTAAAAAAATCGAATCCCAAAGTTGAAATTAAAATAAGGCTAGACATAGCTTTTTATCAGATATTAAAATGCCATATCTAGAACATACCTTTACAAATATTCGTTTCTTAAATATATTCTTAGAAAGCAGTGTTAGTAAAATGTAAATACTTTACATTATTTAATTTAAATAATGTTATTTTCAATCGATGTCTTAATTTTATCATTATTATTACCAGACATTCCGCTTAATATTTAAATTTAAAATCACCAGCTCTAATCTAAGCTAGTCACTTTTGCACAATTCTTTCAGCTTTCATTTTTTGCTTTCCAGTAATAGAAAAGTATCAAAGTCTAAAATGCATTTTGTTACCTTCCATCTTCAACCATATTTTTTTAAAGACGCTGAGAATATCATATTGCAGAATTCAATTATTTGTAATATTCACACTTGGCATTTAGCGGCACGAACTTACCAAGCAACCCTTCAAAATGTATAAACTTGAAGAAAAACTTTCTTATAATAATAATGTATCATCAATCATGGAATTTTTATACATCTGAAATTATAAAATTACCGTAACTCACCTTGTAAGTTAATTCTTTTATTTCAGATGGAAAAATGTATTTTTATTATATTTATTTTATTATAATTTATATGTAAAACAAAAAATTTGGACAATTAAAGAAGACAATTTAGATTTTTGGAATAAATAATTTTAAAAAAATAAGAAACCTAATTAAAACTAAATCTAATCCAAAATTCCTTATTTAATTTTAAAATTTTCAATAAAAAAGCTGCATAAATTACGATTAAAATTAAATTAGAAATGTACATAAATTTGAATAATGAATCTTAAAATTGATTCAATCTTCTGAGTTTTAAGTATAATAAAACATTGAAAAAAATTCTAAATCAAATTTGTTTTTGTTCATAATGTATTCTCGTATGAGATTATGTAAACAAGTTGTATATGAATTATTACTATTTATGTTAAGCCATATATATATATAAAGTATTGTATTTGCAACACATATACGTTCTATAAAAGAAATGTTAAAAAGCTTTGAAACGTGTACTTTTTCTTTCTGTCGGAAAAAGAATCATTAACAAAATGAAATTGGTTTCTTTTTTTGAACAATACTTATTAGCGTTTGACGCACAACTAGACCAAACCGTATATATACCGATATAATAAATGGCGAACTCTTTTTATCCCCAGACATCTCTAACCATTTGGGACTGTCTCTAAGAGTATTATGAGTAATAACGAGCACTTTATACTCAAACCTCAGCGAACTCTCACCAATGCAGAATACCAACCATCTGAATCGAAATAATTATAAGTTGATATATATATATATATCTGTATAACCATTTTAATATATCATTTTTTAAATTGTACAATGCACTCGGAAATAATGAGGCTACGTTCAAAGTCTGGAGTTCCGACTCGAATAAAGGCGAGGAAGGAAACTCGGGACGAACAGTAACGAATGCTTTTAAGCTACACAATTAATCAAAACCTGTTGAAGCTTTCAATTTTCGTTTATTTTATTGTCAAGTCCTGGACTCCGTTGATTTAAATACGCAAGAATCGGGACCTGGATTATTGGTATTGTGTCAAGTGAAGCAACAAATTACCTAATTACCGAGCTCCTAGGTCTAAATCCTCTGAGATCTTTGTTATATATACGTATATATATACACACACAATGGCGAGCCTTGATTTATGACCTCCGATTGAGAGCAAAACACAAAACAACCCGCCGACATGGGGAGCCATGCACTTCTCCCTTCTTCTGCGCCGTTCCTTTTCTTCTTCTTTTTTTTAAAGGACTCCTTAAGCTCTAATATATCAACTGGCTTTGATCTGGATACTTTTTCCCGCTCGACCGAATCCCCTCTGTCTTTTATAAAAATCGCATCGCAGATCAAGCATCGATCAAAGCTGAATCAAATACGGAAGCATCGAATATATATTTTGCACGACCGGGGCGAGTTTTACGGGCTTTAATATTTGTTGACAGCCGCGATTCAAGTGTCTCCGTTTGGACAATGTGGAGCACCTCGATGTCAAGCGACCTCTGACTCGGATCATTCCAGAATTATTGATGATAGGTACTAAAATACTTTATTAATCCCATCTGACACATCCATCCACACTTGTCCATAAAAAATCAATCAAATTACCATGAAAGAAGTATTAAGCAAAATCGAAGTATTAATATTTGGAATCGCATTTGCTATATGAAAAAATATATATATATATAGGTCTGTGGTTAATATATTTGCGTGGGATTGGAAATATATGTTTTATTGTTAGTACAGAGTATAAATTATATAGTAATAAATTTTATTGTAATAGTAATATATATAGTTGGTTTTCATTGGGATTTCGTATTATAATAAATATGAATTCGTAGTATATTGCAAATATGATGTTGCATTAAAAATCAGGTATAATATTTTCAGTGATAGCATCAAGCTCGTATGGAAAGTATTTTTTCCACATATAAAATCATATTTTAATAAATAACTTCATTTTAATGAATGCTCCTAAAAACATTTAAAGAAGTAAGTTAAATTTATCTTTCAATAATAAATTTACCTCAGCAATATATCTTTTATTTTTGAAAAATATATCAATTTATTTAGTTTTGTTGATATTTAATAACTTATTTATGAGATTACTAGGGCTCAGTATACTGGGCCAAAAAATCAATTAATACTTGCTTTTAGAAAATTTACTTATTAAATTGTTACTTTATTATAAAATATTTATAAATAATATTACAAAAAAAATAAATACAAATGTATTTTTCAAATTAAATAGTTAACTATAAAATAAATTCCATGAACTTATTGATATATAAATGAATTCTATAAGTATAATAAAACATATAAGTTTTAAATTATATAACAAGATAATTATTCATTCAATTTATTTTTACTGCTATAAAATAATGAAAATTAACTAATTTTTACAGGAATATGTTAATACAGGAATAGAGGTAATTTTTACATTATAATACCGGACAAAAATTATATTGCTCTAGTGATGACTTAACTAAAAGATATTTTAATAGAAGAGAAAAACATTAAATAATTATATTATAAATTATATTTAATACCGGAAATACAGGTATTTTTTACATCAATTCCGGTTTTAAATACCGGACAAAATTTTGATTGTGGAGACGACTTAACTATTGAAATCGATTTGATGAGATAGTAGTAATGGATAAAAGATATTATAATAGAAGAGAAAAACATTAATAATTAAATTATAAATTATATTTAATACCGGAAATACAAGTATTTTTTACATTAATAATTATATTGTGAGACCTAGAGATGACTTAACTATTGAAATCGATTTAATAAGATAGTAGTAAAGGATAAATGATATTTTATAAAACATAAAAACATTAATTATAATATTTCTCTAATTATTGTTGATGTATGATTTTTATAATAAACGGGAATTTGTTAAAAGCGTTTAATAAAAATATTTTTTGTCATGTTAATAATATTTTTATTATTGCTTTCAGCATTCCGTATTCCGATTGAAATATTCCTGAATAAATCAAATATTTATTTGAAAATATGCTGAAAATTTTTAATAGCTAGTTTCAATTAATTTCGCAATTATATATCACTTTATTGTTAAACCTAGTGTAAACTCGATAATCAATGCTGAACGCTGCACATGCAAAAAAAAACTTTGATATTCAATTTTACCGAAATAATAATTGGACAGTTAATGTTAGTATTAAAACTCATATTTAGTAATAAAAAATAAAATGATAATATATTATATTATTTTTAATAATCTAAATATTATTTTAAACAAAGAAATTTAAGATATAGATCTGTAACGGTTAATTAATTAGTGAATGATGTTACAAACGTCAATATGATAATCTTTAACATACTAATAAATTATAACATAAATATCTTGTCTCTTTAATGAATGCATAAATAGGGAATTCCCAAATATTGGTAGTGTATAGGAAATTCGATTTATTTCAGTATTGTATTGCAAGTGTTACAAAAGATGAAGAAAAATCGCCAGTCTGAGAACTTATCTCGGCCGTAATATTTTTAGTGCATTTATTTTATGGCACCTTCAAAGTAGTATGAAATTAAAATTTATCGTAATTGGGGTATTACTCTAATTATCAATATTTATACTATATAATAATGACCTTAGAAATGAGTAACTACAAATATTTAAGGAAATTTAAGAAAATGTGTGCTTGTCAGTGTTCACATACGTATACTTATTGAAGTGTAAATATTTATAAATTATTATAGTTATAGACAGGCAAACACAAACACTGTATATATATATAATGTTTCGTATTTTGTGCTATGAATATTTGAAGAAGCCATAGTAAAGACGTCCACTGAATAGCTTTTAAGGGTTCAAGAAAAAAAACGCTACAGCTATTCCTTATAATAAAAATTCTATGAAAATAAAAAGTGAATCAATAAATTCCGATGTATAAAATATTTTATGCGTACAGCATATATATTCTAGAACATACTTTGAACGTAGATCATTAAACGTAGACAGATTGTAGTAAATACTCAGTCTATATATTTTTTTACATGTGCTTTATGCTCGGTATGTATTTTTTGTTTCGTGCATTAAACAATATTTATTAAAATAAAATATTTACATTTTACTATGTAAAATTTAATGTTATCTATATGTATACAAAAAATATTCATTAATATCCCTGACTGTTTGAAACCGGATTAATCGATAATTATAAAACCGCATTCATATAAACTGCATAAAAAGAGACATGAATATACAAAGAGGTTTTTGTTAGTTTTATGAATTAAATTTTAGTTTTTTTTTTGTTAATTTTAATACCGTTAATTAGTAATTATAGAACGGGTTAAACATAATACGCTTTTAGACAAACATACTTGAATTTTATTTAGCTTTCATTAATTATTATATATAAATAGTTTTAAACTAAAGTTTTGTTTCTTCTCATACCAGTAAATTAATCTTAGCCTCGATCCAAGCCCTTTACCGAATATACGTATTAGTCTCTGGTATTAATAAACCAGTGGCGTATCTACTGCAAAGCAAGGGTCTGTAATGAAAAAGGGCCATCTGTGTAAGGAGAGGGTATCTGGCATTGGTAATTTGCTGTCGTTGAAATATTATTTATTCACGTTAAAATAACAAATTTTCGTTTTTTTTTACATTTAGCTGCGCATTTTTTGTCAATTATAAGTTATTTATTTAATTTGGTGTTGATGAAAATATCTCTACTGGTCGCAGATTGCTAATCCGGATGTCCTCAAATTCTGGTAAACCTTAGTCAGCTGATTAGTTGGATGAGTGTAGCCGACTGTAGCAAGAAGTATAGGAAGTGATTTTTGAACGGAGTCTCGGTGCTTCTTTGGAATTGTACTGGTGTGTCCTGAGTTATTAATTTTGTTTGTTTCTCTTCATTTCTTTCTTTATACCCCCAGACCGGAGTATCTGCAAAACCAGTTGGTACCCAGGGGGTACCATGAGATGGGAAAACCTCGGCTTGTATTCTGGACAGTAAGTGGGGAAGGTGTTATTTCATAAAGAGCTTCTTGTACCCGCACTATTATTTGGACACTCAAACATAACATGATGGTTTCTATGGTAAACCGTGGCTATGGACATAAACTTTAAAAAATAACCAGCTCAACAAACTCCTTTACATCACATGTTCACAAGGTTGTTCATAGTGTAATAGTATTTTTCATTGTTGATTAGTGCACTCATTTTGCCACTCATCCATTGCTACCTGTTTTAGGCTTTCATGGAAGTTAGTGTTGAGAACTTTAATATGAAGAGAAAAGAGGTCGAGAGAATGACATGTAATGATTCCCTCATGGCTGGGAACTCAACATAAAGCAACAACGGCAGTTCCAATAATTAGCAGCAAGTTGATCCATGTTGCCTGTCTCTATAGTCTACTATACTATATTTTGTTATTAAATTCCTAACATGCAGACACTCACAAACCCATTTTCCTTGCTAATGGACGGGTAAACTAAGAACAACAAGGGAGTCGGAGTTATTGTCATAAACTCTTACGAACATTACAAATTATTGTTCTTCTACTTTTTTTTTATCTAATTTTTTTTTTGCTGGATTAAAATTTAAGACTAATCGAAGCCGGAATCTGCGTGGTATAGCTGTATAAGTTACATTACTTTATTTTTAATGAATTATGTATATATGAACTTAGTCTTGTAATGGGCAAAAGAATAGTAACAAAAAATAATGCAAACGAAAAAAATATTGAACTATTTTTGTGCCATAAATTACTTCCTAAATATTATAAAAAATACTGAAATAATAAATTAAAATATTATATTTATTAGATTATAGATATAATTATATAAAGTAAACTCAATAAATTAATAAAACATATACAATATTTTAAAATAGAATTTAACTGCTTAAATTTTTTTTTTCTGTGTAATTACTTATTATCTACCGCCGTAATTAGAGGATTTTTTGTTGGAAACGAGTTGTTCTAACCGAGGTTTCACAATATATTTAGTACAGGTCTATAATTTCAATAAATAAAACTGTCGATCAGTCCATTTGAAATCCCATTGATTTATATTTTTTTTTTTTTGGTTTTATCGACAAATTTTAGCATTTTAAATAAATAATTAGAATGTAAAGTGTTTTTAACGCAAAGCTAAAATATGCAGTCCGCATTTGAAGCTTTTTGCATAACCTATTGATCAATGTTGTAGAGTACACAATATTAATGATAATATATTCGCAAAATTAATTGTTCAGAACAGTTTGCGAGAAACTCTGTGGTATAATTAAACATCTGCATAGGAAATTATGAGAAGAAAGAAACTGGAGCATGGACGTTGAATTGTGCAAATGTTTTGATAATTATTGTTTGGCGTGCGTGCAAAAGATTAGTAAATTGCAACAAATTTTATTGTCGGCCGGATTGCAATCAGCTCAATACTCCATTTGCTGTGACCACGGAAATGTTGGTTATGTTCCCCGCAGGATACGTTTTTTTATCCACGCGCTTTTTGTTCTAATCCCCATTCATCATCCGTATTGCATTTTTAATCGAAAAAGTGCATTTCATGCGTGGTTTGCACATGACTAATGAAGTAATTAACGGCAACAACATCGTAAACAGTACTTGTTACTTTTATAGCAAGCATAAACATTGCAGTTCTACGCCAGCAACAACAATTACAAGCGAAAATGCACAATCACGTGTGATTCTTGTCTATAACTTTATGCATTGCGTTGCACAAACTATAAATCATTTTGGTATAATGCATGAAAGTTTATAATTTATACCCATAACATTTTCGTGGAAATGCGCTGGGTCGAAGTTGAAATGCTCATCAATCCGTTGCGGTCGGCCATTTTCTATCTAAGTGTATTCTGAAATTGTTCCGCTTTAATTACCGGCATTGCACACACATTAAAGTGCCTGCTTTTAATATGCTTAGATTGCATTCGCCATGTATGTATATATAAATTCCATATAC
The DNA here is from genome assembly GCA_963457615.1 of Nicrophorus investigator. Taxonomy (NCBI): domain Eukaryota; kingdom Metazoa; phylum Arthropoda; class Insecta; order Coleoptera; family Silphidae; genus Nicrophorus; species Nicrophorus investigator. Next base: position 20,833,810 of record OY735140.1, on the reverse strand, counting down.
GCCATTAATCAAACGTAATTTACTCAAAGTATTTATTACTCGCAAATGCAAAATAAATTTAAAATACAAAAATTTAATTCACTTTAAATTACTCCTATAACAACATTTAACAACGTTTAAATTATAGCAAACAATATTACTGCTTTTTTTTACACAATTGTAACGTTATTTAACACATTAATTTAAACAAATAAAATATTCAATAAATAAAGTGTTTAAAAGTATACAGGATTATTCAAAAAGAAAGTAATATTTGTTAATATTAAATATCAGAAAAAGTATACTAGATATTACGTGAAAACTTATTTAAACATAGCATTTATCTGAAGATTTTAAGCAAACCTTGACCAAGATCATTTGTACTCCATAGTATATGATACCAGGGGCTTTGAATGGGAACATTAAAGAAAATAGTAGCAGATACCAAAATAGGCTTGAGAGCCACACAAATGTCTTAGCTACAAATCTTCTCGATAACAGCTTAACAGCCCCACAACTAAAGTGGTTCAAGCCATTGTATATTCATTTACGATTTCAAACCTGCATTGCTATTATTATTTAGAAATTTCGACAAATTACCTTTCGAAGTTCTTGTATTCTTGAAAATTAATTCATGTTACATACAATATTGTTCTTGATTTTTGTTTAAAATTTCCGAAAAAAAAAACAAAGCTCTTATAGAATATTATATTGTTAACTACAATATTTTATTGTTTTTATTAGCAAACGTGGAATCTGTCTTCAATATTCTAGAGCAGCGTTAGTCAATACAAGACATTTTGTTTGCAGTTTTTTTACAATCCAATTATTAGAGTATTTTTGATACTAGCTGATTTTTGGTTGTGTTTCATCGGTTGAGAAACGTAATTTTATAAGACTGATATTATACAAATCTACTTACATTATTATTTTAATATATTGATTCTACAGAAATAATAGTGTTTTGTATTTTTTTTTTTGGTATTATGATACTGACCAATACATGATGTTATTTCTTCTTTCGTAATTATTTTCATTTTTTAATAAATTAGCACAGTCGAAAAAGCGAAATATTTAAAATGTTTAACTTTTTTTATAATTTTCTAGGAATTCTCCTAAAATTAAAGTTTCCCTGGAAAAAACAAATTAAATATAAAATATATAAATAAAGTAATTATTATAAATTATTAAATATTTTTCATATTATTTTAATAATTGTACCACATTGTATACATAACTTTTTAATAATTTCCTAGAAATTCTCGTACAATTATTGTTTCCTTGTAACAAAAAATAAAATATATAAATAAATTAAGTAATTATTTTAATTTATGTAATATTTTTTAAATATTATTTTACTTAGGTGTAAAGTTTAACTTTTTTTAATAATTTCCTAGGAATTATCGCAGAATTAAAGTGGAATATCAAATATATAAATAAATAGTACTTTTTCATATTATTTTAACAATTTTAACCCTAAGTTCAACTTTTTTTTTAATATCTTAGGTATTCTCGTAAAAATAAAGTTTCCCTGTAATAAAAAAAATGGATTATGAAATATATAGTTAAATAAAGTTCTTATTATAAGTTATGTACTAATTTTTCATATTATTTTAACAATTTTACCCAGAAATTTAACTTTTTTATTAGAATTACCTAGGAATTCTTGTAAAATTAAAGTTTCCCTTGGAACAAAAAATGAAATATGAAATATATAAATAAATAAAGTAATTATTATAAATTTTGTACTCTATTTTTTTATATTATTTTAACAATTTTACACCTAAGTTTAACTTTTTTTATATATTCCTAGGAATTCACGTAAAATTAAAGTTTCCTTAGAACAAGAAATTAAAAATTTAAATATATAAATAAATAATAATATTATTTTGTCAATTTTACTACTAAATTTCACTTTTTTTTTAATTTCATAGGAATTCTTGTAAAATTAATGTTTTCTTAGAACAAAAAAAATTGAATATAAAATATAAAAATTAATAAAGTAATTATTATAAATAAATAATAACTATTTTTAAAGCGTACATAAGGAAAGCATGACTGCAATATTCAAATTTTAATCTGTTTTATTATTTCTCATCATATATTTCGTAAACAATTTCTAATTTAAATTTTTATCTGACAGATGGACATGGACATTGCGTATAATATACACGAGTAATTTCTAATATATAAGTGAAATAGATCGTGTACCGTTGAATTATTTGTGAATGCATTGTAATGCTCAGAGAAGTAATTAAAATTAATTTCCTGTAAGTATCAAATTTCCGCGTAAACTAGCTTTCCAAACAAAAGTAATAATACAGGAAAAAAGAAAATAACATCACGAAACAACGAAGTAGAAACGAGCAGTGTAAAATGTGTGTGCAGCATGGATGCATGAGTAACTTTACAAAATTTTAATTGCACAAAGTTAGTCAACAAAACGAAAGTAAAATAGCAAAAAAAAAATGTTCATGCAGTTTCATTCGTAATTTTATAAATTATTTGGATCCTTGTTTTTCAGTTTTCTACAATTAAATTATAGAAAATGCATTTGAATCCACACAAAATTAATTAAAGTTATTTGTGCGTTGTTGTGAAATTTTATTTAATTTTCTTTGTGTACGCTGGAAAATTATTTGCGTGATTACATTTTGTAAATTAATCTATGGCTGTGTAAATATTCAAAATGTATATTTCTACAGCGTACTAAATTTAATAGATATTATTTGTAGAATATTTGAATAATTTAAGACAGAAAACTGTCCACTAATTCATTCACTAATTTAATATCATAGGCATAACCTAAAATTATTATTATATTAATATATTAATAAATTATTTGTTTGAAAATAATTTTTAAACAATTTAATTATATTTTAATTGAAATGCTAGACACAATTATGTAATTAACGTTGTTAAATTGTATTACGTAAACCATATACATTATCGAATTCAATCAACTATACCACAATTTAACCGAGTGCATCATACAAATTTTAATAATTTATGTATTAAATTAATGGTAAAATATTTTAGGAATGAAACTGAAAGTTAACTTAAATTTATGAAATTTATTTTAAATAATAACTATAGTAATAGCTCGTATAGTCCGGATTCGATCAGACCGGATATTGGCATCATTACGTAAATTAATTATCCGATTAACTGTAGGATAAAAATCATCTGAATAGATTGGCAGACAGTATTGGAAAGTCAAAAGAATAAAGCAAGTCTACCTAAATAACTTAATACAAACTTAAGTCACTAATTACTCACTATGAAGAGGCAGGAAACACTTAAAATAATCAAAACAAAGTATACCACCAATTCACAAATCATAGTAGAAGCAGCGGATTCACCATTAAAAATATCATATCTTAAAGTTTACTTTCCAAATTTTACTTCCAATAAAGTCAAATAGGTTCAATAGACATTTGGAGGTTTTAAGGTAGCTGTCAGCTGTTGGACTAAAGGTTGTACTTTTTTTTAACGCAATCCAAAAATTTGGTATATTCCAAACGCAGTGGAAAGTATCACAGATTATTTTGATTGCGAAACATGACTAACCAACTGATGTTATTACTTTCTACAGACAAAGAACAGATTAGAGAACAACTGAAGTATAGAGAAGAGGAAGTACTGTATCGCTTCTTTCCTGGATATATAATAAGAGTTGTTAGTGTGTGGCACAAAGGGCTCATAGTAAACATTATTATCTTAAAAGCAATGACGAATTCCTCAAGGAAGTGTTTCAGGATTTTTGCAACAAATCACTTTGGTCACATTTGCTGATGACACTATAATCTTGACATCGCATAACTTCTTCACATATGCTCTAAGCCAGCCTTAATAACATCGAACATTAGATTATAAAGTAGAAAACAAATGGAAGCTAAATCGCTATCTGTAATATTCATTATACGCTGACAAAATTATCTATTAGCAGTACTGAATAGTTGTATTCTACCTCAGGCAAATTCAAGTAACTTAGAATATACCTAGATTTTCTTATATGGAAGAAACACGTCTCAACCAAGAGAAAACAACTTAACTTATTAGGTTATAAAATAGAATTGCTTAATGGAAAGTCACTCAAGCATCCCAACAGAAAACAAAGTGCCCATCTGTCCAATTTTTCATGGTTCTCCATAAAGCAAACTAACATCAATTTCGTAACGAAAGATATAACTAACATCAGTATACCACCACCAAATGAAGGACGACCCAAACCAAAGGCGCTGATGAATTTAGCAAATCATTGCCAAAGACTGTATATTCGCATGGCTATAAAAATATCTATTGTAAATGGGAAGTTTACTCCCTGGTGTCATCATTTCTATTTTATTTTATCAACTAAGCCCTTAGTAAATCTTATTATCATATACAATAGATTCTCTGAAAATAATAATATTTTTTTAATATTGTAAGTATTCCTCATTTAGAAAATAAACAAAAAAATCACTGAAGTTGAAAAAATTTTGAGAAAATTTTAATTAATTCGTTAATTAGACTGTTCGTTATGCTCAATTATATTTCAACAAGATTTACTTTATTCTACAGAAAAAAAAACGGATAAGTTAAAGATAAAATATGCATGCATTCGGTTTTTATTCCAATCGATTTCTTCTAAAATCTTCCGACTGGCCTCAATAAGTTCACAGCTTTCAGTTAGCTGTCCGATTGTCACCGGTGATCCTAGCCGGTACAGCTTCATGGATACAATTTTTGCTTTGAATTTACACAACTTTTTTTCCTGTTTTTCCTTTTTTCTGTACAATTGCCTTGAGTTAAGAAGAAAATTGTAACAAGATCAATTTTTTGAATGATGATATAATATTAAATAAATAAGTAATGGTAGAAAATGAACATTATATTTCTTGCTTTCATAAAAAAATCATTAGTTTCAGTTATCTTCATGCTTCATTCACTGCTTTTTTTGTCCAACCATTAATTAGGACATATGAAAGTTTCTACTGAAAAATTACTGATACGAATTTTATAACTACGTCAAATTAAAACCGCTAGTGGCAATATAGTTCGTGTTATATAAAAATCAATTTCATAGCTTCAAAAAAGCTATATATGCAAAAAATACGACAAATACAAAAAATGGCAAATTTGAATTTAATCAAAAATAAATGTCGCGGGATCGATAAGCAAGGGTGGCAGAAAAAAAAACAAATTATAAAACGTGCAATAATTAATACCATAAAAATAATTCAAACATCAAAGAATTTTCTTTGAAATTGAAAGTACTGAAATATTTCGAATATATAATAAATTCGACGGTGAAATTAAATTGTATACAAATATTATCATTGCGTTCGAGGTAAGGCATCAACATATAATAAAAAATAAATGCGTTTAGCAAATGAAATGCAAACAGAAACCGGCCGTTATATTTTTATTTCGGTTCATCTTTCCGTGCTTTAATATAAATTCTTTTTCAGAGTATTATTTTTTACCTACTCATAATTTAAAAGAAATATCATCTTTGAAAAAATCCAAATGTAAATCTTATTTATCACAATTATAACATAACTTCTTAAGTTTTAAAATAATAATGTTAATTTTTTTAAACAGTAACAATATTTAAATAAAAAAATATGATATGGACTTAAAATATCATAATTATTTTATCAATGATTACTAAGTTTATAGTAGTACATATTGAACAATCTAATGCAAAATACAACTAAATCATATGATTTAATCTCTATTATATAAACAATATTAAAATAATATAAAAACTGTAAACTCTGAATAATATAAAAATAAGTAATAAAATTATAATACCTTAAAATAATACTTCTTAAATGTTTCTTGAAATAAACTATTTTAGGGAAATATAGTTGAAATAAATATTCATAAAAATAAGTGTACATTAATTATATTTATAAATTTCTTTTTAAATTAAGTAAAGAAATATTTATAATAAATTTGAAAATATGTTATACAGTTGCACTAACAAATTCAAATATTTTTTTTGTTAACACTGAATATCTCATTTGTATTAAATTAATTTAATAAAAACTGGATATATGCATGCATAATATTTAGTGTTCACATGTGTTTTGCAAAAGTGCAATTGAATTGAATAATAATTTATTTGTTATACATATTTTCGTGACACATTGTGTCCTGTGTGCATATCTCATTCGCACGATCGTGAAACAGGCAAACACCTAATTACATTTTGCTGTTGCGTACATTACATTTTGGCGCTGGTTTTGGTACACACAAACAGGGAATTAGCATAAATCGAATAGTATTATGTGTAAATCAATTTTAAATCCACCGCCAGAAAATCTGATTTGGTATTCAAATATGGCGATTAAAATGGTCTCCCTACCGCCATCTATCGAAGTCTCTTCGATCCGTACAAGTGGAATATTAATTCAGGGTTTTAGGCATTTAGGCATTTTCCAACGCGGATTGAAATTTGTTGAGGTTGCTTCATCTATATTCAATACGGGAATAAACAAAGCTTAGTAGTTATTATTCATTAAATGCGGCCTATTCATAGTTATTCCAACCTAGTTACATATGTAAATATAATTATTGCAAATGAATTGATAAATTCTAGAATAAAAAATCTTATTTTGTTAAATGTATTACTATTTTTATTTCAGATAAAGTTTTTAAATATAAACATATTAAAGTGTCGTTGGGAATTACTAAGTATGAAGATTGAATTTACCTCTGGTCCTGGTTCTGATATACATGCGTCAAATATAATCCTAACATATTCATAGCCTATACGTGACGAGAAGTTTAATGCAAATGGTAAAAGTTCGCATCTTTCATCGTACATGTTGTCTGCTTTAGAAAGAATAATGTGTCTAGGAATGGTTTAAAAATAATACAAAAAAAAATTAAGAGAAAGCATATTTGATTTCATTATATTACTGAATAAAGTGAAATATAAATGTGCTGAATAAATAAAAGTAGTGCTACCTAATAATATTATTATGCATACAGGCAGAAAGACGTTGAACGAATATAGAATACAAGGACAAGCCATAACGCATTTACAAAATGCCTTTAATCATCGGAAATGTAAATACAGTCGACATGAATATGCAGCATAACTAACTTTCTTTTAGCCATTTTAAATTTCGCCAAGTGCCGGGAATAATGGCAGGAGGACTTACTAATGGAAGCCTATAATTCAGTTTAGTTGCTGTTAATGCAAGTTCAGCTTGAAACGAGAAGATTTATGCGAGAATCATATTTCACGAACTACTTACCGCACGCCACCTCTACCTACCGTTTGCCTTTTATCTAATTAATTTTATTAATTTGCATGGCCTCCTTGCGCAATTTGATTAATTAACTTCTTTAATGCTCTCTCAACTTCCAGATACAGGAGACGTAAAAGCTGTTCCTTAAAAAAATATATATTATGTAACATCTTTCATTTTGATGTAAATGTAATTAGGAAACAAGGACAGTCTACTGGGTTTCTATTTCAGCATTTCGGCAAATAGCATTATAAAATCAAGTTCAAGTTTTCGGTTGAAATTTGTTTAGTTCAAGGCGACGGTCGGACCAGGTCTGATGTAGATTAAAATGGGTCAGACATTTAATTTCGTGTTTCGAATGAAGACGCGGCACGACATTAACACCCGAACTCCAAACTAGACCTATTCAGATTAGACAACGGACACATTACCATAAGCCTAATACGCCACACTTTGATTTAATAGGATTATATTGAAATATGGAATCAATTAGTATAGTTGACAGTAATTTAAGCAATGATAGAAAATTTAATTACAATTTAAACAGATTTTCATATGTTTCATATTTTTTTGTTGATTGCTTATTTTGACTGTTGAGTAGTATTACCTGTTTAATATACTTTATTTTTACGAAACGAAATAAATAATACTATTTTTCATAGAGAAAATTCAATATATAAACATTTGCTATAAAAATATCTTAAGTATATTGAACAAAGATAATCCCAATCTTCCAATAAAGAATTTCCTAGTTTTCAAATATTAACATAGAATGGATCATTTAAGACACCTCTACTATCTCTTGAATTTATGAAAACTCATGGATTTATATAGTGATTTATAAATGGTTTCTTAGTTTTAGCTGAATCCTCCTGGCGCTGGTTTTATTTGTTTTGTTTTTTTATATAATTTAATCTGTTTGTAAATATTTCGATACTTATGTATTATTATGAAAAGTCTTCTGAATTATTCTTGAAAATTTAAATATAATTCAACTGAATTAAATCGATCGAAACAATTAGAAATTATTACAAAGTCTCCTTAATGATTTTTGGAAAGTTAAATATAGTTCACTAAAAAGAAAATGAATTAAATTGATCTAAACAGTTACAAATTATTAAATGCATTAACTGCGCACGTATTTTAATATAATGTTACATCTTACGTGATACGCTGTGTATCAGGGCAGTCTTATCAATTAGGCACTTTAGGTATAATGTTCATGAATTATTTTTAAACCTACGAAAAATGATGGAGCCTACAAAAAAAATATTATAATTAGGACTCAAGTAGAAACATTTTGTTGTTAAGTTGCTAATATGCTGACACTCATCTCCTTTCTACCTAGTACTTAGTGCTCATGCCAATCTTAATAATTTATGGGTAGGTCAATTGCCTACAGGTTGACAACCTTACAAATTATTAAATGCAAATATTAAATATGTTTTTTTAATATAGTGCTGCATCTTGCGTGATACGCTGTATATCAGGACAGTCATATCAATTTGGCACTTTAGGAATAATGTCCATGAATTATTTGAAAACCTACAAAAAATGTTGGAGCCTACGAAAAAAAAAATTAGAATTAGTACTCAAGTAGACACATTTTGATATTAAGTTACTAAGATGCTGATACTCATCTCCTTTTTACCTAGTACCTAGTGCTTATGACAATCTTAGTACTTTATGGGAAGGTCTATTGCCTACAGGTTATGACAACCTTACAAATTATTAAATGAAATAATTAAGTATGTATTTTAATATAATGCTGTATCTTTTGTGATACGCTGTGAATCTCGTCAGTCTTATCCATTAGGTACTTTAGGTTAATGCCCAAAATATGTTTTACAAAATATATTAGAAGTAGACATAATTTGTTTTAAGCTGCTAACACTCATTTCCTTTCTACCTAGAATCTAGTGCTCACGGCAATCTTATTACGATCCTGTGTAAATCTAGTACCTACAGCTTATTAAGCGGCGTTAAGTGCATAAATATTTATTAAAGTTAAGTTATTAGTAATCATACTCCTTGATAATCTATATGTGTCATTCACTATTAAGTACATATTAACCCACTAGTGTGGTTAAATATTATGAAATATTAATAAAATTATAATTGATTTCTTAAAACAAATAATTTTTTAATATAGAATCCTATATTATATACGAGCAATAGAGTAGAAATTAATATAATAATTGTGCAATCGAGTGTGATCAAAACTATCTAAACCGTACATCAATAGCAATAATATTGCAATTATTACGGGAATTCCAGCATATTAATTACATAAATTAAGATTTAACTATAGCATTACATTAATTTTGCCTTTAGTTATATACATGTGAACGTGAAAATCAGCATTAATTAATAATAACTTAACTGAACGGCACGCAATGGAACGTAAGCATATTTCAAAACAAATTGCCAAATCCCGACTAGATACGCATTCATATATATGTGTGAGCTGAACCCATATGTAGATATATAAGCACCTGGCACTAGTGTATAAATTTGTATTTCAACTGAGCTTTGGAAATTGTAAACACACTGAGCGATTTCTACATCGGCCGATCGGTCACCGCAATTCCAATCAATTTGATTAAACGTTGCGATAGAATTTGCTACAAGATAATCTATCAATTATTTCGCATACATATCAGTGCCCAAACATCATTTATAATTCCCTCTGACCTACATTTATCCCGTGTCAAAAGCTTGAATAACAAAATATGGGGCAGCTTAATCAAATTCCCTATTTTAGGCAGTTATTAGCTGTTTAATAGAAGGTCAACGACAAATCACATCGTCAAAAAGATAGCTGGAAGACTTATATAAGCTGGACGAAAAATTTATGGCGATTATGGAAAATGATTCGATGATATAAAATATTTATAGAATAATTCCAGAACTATGTATCACAAATTTCTAAAATGAATTCCATAAATAAATATGAAGTCAGTAACCGCGTTTCGACGGTAGATCCGTTTCATCAGGATTTTCTCATCGTATTGCTTGAATGGCGATGGGCTCGGGTGGCAGAGGATGAGAGAAAGAATGCGAAATCCCCTAGGGTCCGTTTGTGATGAAATAAGTGAATTTGAAAGGACCCCAATTGCCAATTTTCGCCGTGGATGGAATAATATGCGCGAACAATTTCATCCATGCGACACCAACTACCGTTTATTGATTTCCCTCTGACTAAGAACTACGGAAAAGATGAAAGCAATTGAATCGTCTCCCGCTTTCTACGCCTCAGGACTAATACGGTCCACCAGCAGAACTATAAGTTCCATTCGCTTGTCAACCTCGCGGAATCGAGTCGGAGCTTTAGAGTGTAGAAAAGTTGAAAGCTCATTAGGTAAGCAGATTTACTTGATCGGGTCGTAGAATTTAAGAATTTCAATGCATTATCAGCTCAGCGACGGAATATTGCAGGTTCGGATTCCCAGAATAAATTTCTGAAGGGAAAACGGAAAGGTGTACATGTAATATTGATCTCGTTTATTTATTTATTTCCTCTCGTTCGGTTCTAGAGCAAATATGTTCGAAAGTGGATTCCATTCTTTTTTTTGGGTAATTGAATAATTTTATTTTAGGATAGGGTAGTAATGGAGTTTTCGTTGTTGAAAGGGACATTCCGTCTGGAATAAAGGGGCCTGATATCTTATTTCAGTAACAATGCAGTATCAACAATTGAAGCCCAGGGGTAATCGGAGTGAACAATGACGTCTATTTACGAGTCTTGAATACACCGTGAGCCGCAGCTAGAGTAGCTTCTCGGCAAGTTGCAACATCCATTTCAGATTAACTATTTAACTAGATCCTGAAATCCGACATAATTATATTTTGTACAGAAAAAAATGTAATATTCTTTGCTTCACAAAATAAAAATGCAAATCTCATTTGCGCACATTTACATAGCAAAATTGCGGCCGCTTCTTTTACCATTTTCACTTAATTACTCCAATCTGCAACTCCAAGTTAAGACGTCTAGACTTGTTTACTTAACCATCAAACTATTAAAATTCGTTCAATTTAATCGTATTATGAGGCTAAGTTCTTATTTTCCACCGCAAATGCTATACATTATTTCCTTTTTGAGTCGTTTTATTTCTTTGTCGTTTTATTGTTCCTTCCAAGAAGGATTTACATGCTCGACCAAATTTATGTATGCTTTCCATTGTTCGGTAGCGTCTAGTAAAAGTAAAGTTCAAATACTTTTCTAGAAAATAAATCCAGGCATTTCTCGAGCTACGTGCGAGGCAATAAATAAATTCCTTGCAATTTTAATTTCACTCATCCTTGCTTCATAAGATACGATATAAAAAAAAAACTTTCCTTTCATTAAATGTCAATAATAATATCTTCAAAAGAACAGTAAAAGTTTTTGTATGTGTGCAAGTGGGATGATCTTAATTAATTTTTGACTTAATTAAATGTACTTTGATTGCGCGCGTGAAAGTTTCGCAAGTTGGTCGAGGATGTGGCTTAGGAACAATTTGGATAAAGCTGGAGGCGTTCTGTTTTACATCGATGAAAGGAAAACGTATTAAAATTAAGCAAATCTCTATAAACGGAGGTTGCACAGTAAAGAGGTTTTTTCGGGCGACGAAGCTCGCAAAATGTTCCTTCACTTGGTAAAGTGTGTAGCTCCAAGTTTATTTTCTTTGAGTGGCAATGCGAAACTTTGGACGATCCACACGAACTTCGTCCAACCTGTATTCCGGGATATGTTTTAAAGTATAAGGGGGTAGCACGAGGGGAAAAGAAATAAGCGCACAGGTTAAAAGAGGAAAAGTTGCGAGGCTGCGTTTACATTATAAACCTTATACGTGTATAGGAACCCCGAACATCAAATCAATAGTATAAAGCTTATGCAAAAAAAATCATATGAATCTGAGTATGTTACTAAAAAAAATGGGGTTGCTGCTTGTGTCTGCATGTGTGCGATTAAAGCTATTAAAACTTTGTAATTAGGGAGAGCGGAGAAGTTCCAAGTTTTCCAACTGGATAAGAGCGATGACGATCCGGAAAACTATGCACCATAAACTACTCGTACCTTCTGTGACTAATCCTCGAATCCATCTCCGTTCATCGTTAATAAGACAAGCTCATCAAACAGTTTCTCACTCTATTACCGAAGAACTCAACAAAACCAAACTAAGGTTTAGCGAAATAATAATAAATCGTTTTATTGAGAAATAATATTGTGTCATCTTTATTAAATTAATTTAAATTATGCTGTTGTCTAGCTGTCGTCCTGGAGACTGCTAGCTTCGGGGTAGGTTTTTGTTCGGGAAAATCTTGGCGCAAATTGAATCACGACTAGAAAATAACTACGCTGTCAGTGGATTGCTGGATGAAATTAAAATTGTACGCGAAGTTGAAAGAAAAATTATATGAAAGGGCGCTTTACATGTCAGCCAACAGGAACCGTTTTTATACCATCGAAATTAATGGCTGAGGCCATTTGGCATAATTAAAATTGTCTGAATTTGTACGCCGCTAATGCCCTGCTTAAAATAATAAATAATCAAGGAACGGGAACGCAGCAACGAAAAGAAAAAAATAAAATATACACAGACCAGAAGGAACAGGAGAATAAAGTTATCGCATCATTCTTCATTAGAGTCAGGTTGTTTTAATTAAAGATTTTTACCTTCACTCCACTTTGCATCCTCTGCTTAATGGAGCAAACAAATTAAACAACTTTTCTCTCACTTAACGTCGTTCTAATGCTAAACGTTAGAACATTAGGATTAGGTGCTTAGTGGACTCGGAAAGAGATAGGGGACCATGAACATAATGATCTTTAATTTGGAAATCCTAATGGCTGTACAACAGGTTCAATAAAAAAAAATCTAAATACTGTTAGTTTAGTCTTTTCATATAAAAACATTTAAAAAATTGTTAATGTATTTTCTGAATCATTTATAAACAAGGCTAAATTAAATGAAAAAAATGCTAATTAAATTAGCGAGCTATAAGCATTAAAAATGAAATCTAAATGTCCAGTTTTTTATTAGAGTCGCTGAAAAATATATAAGGCTTCAAATGTCTGCATAAATCCACTTCAAGTGAGACTTGGTTAAAAAATAATTATAAAATAGATTGAATTATCGGTTTATTATTATCCATCGGAGATTTAATAATTTATTAAATAATAATAAAATTGGTCTGACCAATAAATATGTTTACATAATTTAAATAAATATAATTGATCTATTTCATGTTTGTTCATCCGTTATTAAATATTCTTTAATTATTACGCAAACTGTTAGGTAAATGAAGAGGCTCTTCCGATAGGGAAGGAGCAAATAATGAAGAAAAGAAAGAAATATTACGATGGTCAATAGTGTTTATTCAGCTTAATAACGTTGAATGAAGTTGGTGTTTCAAAACAGATGTTATACATAAATTTGTTTCTCATGCGCTTTAAATATAGTTCAAACTACCTATGTGTTTCCATTTAAATCGCACATATAAAAGTATAAGTACTGTAAAACTATTTTTTTTTCTATTTATTTGCAGGTGAATGGAGCTTGGGAGTTGCCAAGCTTTGTGTGTGATTTCTACATAGCAATGGATGTGACGTGTTCCACGTCATCAATCTTCAATTTAGTTGCGATTTCCATTGATAGGTAAGCATAGTATACTTCTTTTAAGCAACGTATGTTGCATTTAATTTTCATTTTATTGTCAATACGTAAATTCGATATTCACGGACAGGAAAGTTTTCAGTAATTTAATTAAAACTTGTTCGATTAAATCGCTTCGACTCCGGGATAATTCGCGAGGACCAACAAATTGTACCTATTTGCAATTTCTCGATACTCCAACGCAAAATACCTGGCTTTCGTATTAGTTTCATTGTATAACTCCGAATTAGTTTGCATTCAGTCATTTAATTGGAGTCAAAAATAGGAGTTCCAATAGTGCTCGGTTTTCAATTAAATTTGATCCCAATCTAATGCTGCTAAAGTGCCCTATTGTAAGTTATGGTTACGTGCAAGGTTTTGTATTTGCTTGAAAATGGGTCAACAGCAACAAATAGATTTTGTTCTAATAAAGTCACTAGGAGGACGTCGACGTGTTGAGTGATGGACATGTAACGAGCAAATTTTAAATACATTATGACACAAAATTTTGGTGTATAATTTGATTACTTTGCCGAAATCCCCGATATCAAACTAATAGCATATACCAAATTCTATTTTGTTCAATGTAAATTAATAGCGAAATTTAGAAGTTATCAAGAACAATTAGTTTGATGAAGATGATTATACATGATGTGATTCAAATATCTAACATTGTTTCTATAATAAATTTGATATCATAATAATATATTTATAACCCGGTGGAAATACCTGCGTCGATAGTCATAAGAGAAACCAATAAAAAATCATTAATACCTTGCATTAAGTCCAGTTGAAATAAATTTTAGTGGACAAAATAAATTTTAAAAATTATACATAAATGATCGATTTTCGAGTTTAATTTATATGCTATTTGAAAGACCTCGATTAATCCGGTTTCTTCGAATCTGGGATATTGGTAAAACCGATTACTCGTGAGATATTGCTGGAAAATTATTAGTATTTATATATTTTACGTAGAATAAAATACTATAATTATTTTATAAATTTCATAAAACGTACATATAAATACGGTATATTAATTGATACATCAAATATTAAATAAAAATAAGAACATAATAATATTTATTGCATTTTCGTTTTATATGTTGGAACCAAATTGAATAAAAAATCTCAAAATTTATATAAATATATAATATTTGTCTTAAATTCCAAGTATAACTGGAATTCTTTCAAACCATTTATACTTATATATTATAATTATAGTCTTCATTTCTTGATATGTTTTTTAAGTAGTATAACTATAAAAATACATTAATATCTTGATAACCTTCGATCAGTACAAAATTCACTACAGTCTAGTTGAAACATACAAAATTTTATTGTAACAAAATAAATCCTAAAAATTACACATACATGATCAGTTTTCTCTTTATGCAGTCATGCCTCTTTTCGTGCGTTTAATTTCAATACTGTTTTAAAGTCTTCTATTTATCCGGTTTTAGCTATTCTGGGATATTGGCAAAACCGATTACTCAGACTATGTGAGATATTGCTGGATGTACATATATATATATATAGGGAAGATTAATTGATTATTAAATAAGAACATAATAATATTTATAGCAAAATCCATAAAATTACGTACAAAAATAATTAAAAAATATAGATAAATATTAAATTTTGATGCTGCGGTACAGATGACGGAATTAATTAAAAATCTCAAAAATTATATAAATGTATAATATTTGTCTCTAATTGAGATGTTTTCAAACAATCTATACTCATATATGATTTATTTAAGTAGTATAACTATATAATACATTGCATAACCTTCGGTCAGTACAAATTCACTATATTCCAATTGAAATAATCTAAATTTTTATTGGAACAAAAAAAAATCCTAAATATTACACATAAATGATCAGTTTTCTCTTTAGACAGTCAAGTCTCATTTCGAGCGTTTAATTTCAATGCTGTTTTAAAGACCTCGACTAATCCGGTTTTAGTCAATCTAGGAAATTGGCAAAACCGATTACTCAGACTATGTGAGATATTGATGACTATAATTATTCTATTAATTTCATAAAACGTACATATAAATACAGAAGATTAATTGATACATCAAATGTTAAATTTAAATAAGAACGTAATAATATTTATTGCAACAACCATAAAATTCCGTAAAAAAATAATTATTAAATATAGACAATCATTTCACTTTGCTTCTTCGGAACGGATCCTGAAGAGTAACGAAAATATAAAACTTAGTATTTCACGTTTTTTTTTTCGTTTTATATATGGAAACCGATTTAATTAAAAATCACAAAATTTATATATAAATTTAAAATATTACCATTAAATTTCAAGTATAACTGGGATGTATTCAAACCATATATACTAATATAATTATAGTCTTGATTTTTTTAAGTAGTATAACTATAAAAATACATTAAGAGTCTAGTTGAAATAAACTAAATTTTATTGCATCAAAATAAATTCTAAAAATTATACTAAAATGATCGGTTTTCTCTTTATACTTTTATATGCAATTTGTATGCTGTTTTAAAGTCCTCGATTAATCCGGTTTTAGCGAATCAGAGATATTGGTATAACCGATTACTCGGACTAAGTGAAATATTGCTGTATACATTATAGTTATTTATATATTTTGTATAAGACAAAATACTATAATTATTTTCATAAAACGTACATATAAATACGGAAGATTGTTCAATACATGAAATGTTACCTAACAATAAATACATTTATTTATTGCAACAACCATAAAAATACGTAAAAAAATATTTAAAAAATTAGACAAATATTTTCGGTACAAATCTAAATTTTTATTTTGGTTTTATTTGTGGAAACCGAATTAATTAAAACTCAAATTTATAAACTTTTGTGCGTTTTATTTAATTGCTGTTTTAAAGGTCTCGATTAATCCGGTTTCAGCCAATCTAGGATATTTTCAAAACCGTTTTCTATGACTATATTAGACATTGCTGTATAAATTATTATTTATATATTTTACATATAACAAAGTACTATAATTATTCTATTATTTTCATAAAACGTACAAATAAATACGGAAGATTAGTTTTCTCTTTAGACAACCAATTCTCTTTTCAAACATTTAATTTTAATATTGTTTTAAAGACCTCGATTAATAGAATTATTTGAGATATTGCTATGTTAATTATTACTATTTATAAATTTCTACTTAGAAATACGGAAAAAATAATTACAGAAGATTAATTGTTATATAAAATGTAAAATAACAAACAGAACAAAGAGTAATAAATCTTAGTATTTCACGTTTTTATTTACGTTTTATATATGGAAACCGAATTAATTAAAAATCACAAAATTATATATAAATATAGAATATTAACATTAAATTTCAAGTATAATTGAAATGTATTCAAAACCATACTCATATAATTATAGTATTAATTTCTTGATATTTTTACGTAATATCATTATTTTTTAACAAATTCTAGTTGAAATGAAAGTTCCTTGAGTTGTTTAAGTCATACAAATTAAAATCATGTTTATATACGTTCTAAGTACATAACGTACGAACTTCAATTCACATGGATTTAATTATCAGCAGTCTCTGGACGACTAGGAATCAACGTGTTCCAGATTTTCCCGTGATGTTTATCTTCTAAATTTCGAATATTTATCCAGGCCGCGTTGTCGCTAATAGATTTTGTTAAGAAGTTTTTGGAGAGAAAATAAGGCAGTTTGGATCGTTGCGAAAATCCCGCAGGACGACCGAGTTTTCTATGGAAAGTTTCCCTCCCCAGAGCTTTCTTTTCATCCATTCACATTACATTCGAACTACTAAATCAAATACTTTAACAAATCACCAGAAACATTAGCGGCTGTAGAAAATGAATACAATTATTTCTTTATTCTCTTTGTTCTACAAACTTATTATTACATTCTCATGGTCTTAGTTTTAATTTAGGTTTTATTAAATGTTATTTTAAAGTTTAAAATAAATTAAGTAAATAAAGATATTATACTAATTTATGTTTAGCGCTATTAATAATTGTGTTTTTTGTAATAAATTTATCACTTAAGTATTTATGACTATAAATATATCTATGTGTGTATATATAAATGTGAAAAGCGGGTGGAAAATTATGTTGGCCATTTGCTCGCGCTTTCTTAAAGCGTTTTAAGACGTTTCGGAGGCCTGACAAATTGTTGCAGACGGGGTGCGTCTGGGAAATTTTTACTGATGGATGTTTAAATGTGTTGTGTGGGGGCCGTGCGTCTTGTTTAAATGGCCAATTTGTCTGCTCAAATAAACAATAGTCGAGTGAAATGGCACGTGTTTCATTAAAGAAAACTGCTCCGGTTTCGCTTTTCTCCTTAATAGAAATGTGTTTGTTCGCAACAAATTGCTGCTTCGAACTAATGCCCTTATCACGCACCTTTCGGTATGAATTATGCTGTGAGTATCGATTTAAAGAATTCGCTTTTCAGAATACAATGTTACGTTATAATTGAAATCATAAAAACACTTAAAGCTAATTTTAGTGCTTCAAGGTTAGATTGTTTGGGGTTCGTTTGTGTGCGATAAAAATTATGCAAGGTATATGCAATCAACATGCAATACTCGATGATATCGGGGAGTTAAATACGTGCACAGTTCTTGTACGCTCGAGTATGAACTCGTTGCAATTCAACAATATCGTTATAATTAGTTACTATCAATCATTTCAATTGCACTTGACTCTAACGTAGTGTTATTGTTCTACAGATAATAACCGTAGATATGCGGACTTTGCAAATTGCTTGCCGCCACTGATGGAAATCGAGGACCGTGTTGTATGCATATTCCAGCGTTGCGTAATTCAACTTGAAATCGCTCGCAACTTAAAATGTGCAATTATTTAAGGCCACTACTAAATTATACACATAACTAATTTGAGCCAACAGCAATGAAAGCTCTATAATATAGAATTCTTCACTGTAATCATATTACATATAAAATCGTTTCATTGACATTATTAACACAATTATCATTTTACAAGACACAAGGTTAATGTATCAGTTTTTTTGGTAAGAACTCAGGATGTTATATAACCCGCTTTCAAAATTTTCCAAACTGACCTCGTTCATATTAATAACAATATTATTAATAAACATTGGTTATGTTCTATTTAAAATTTTGAACAATTCAGTAATAGAACCTGATATTACAAAATATGTTTTATTCAAAACCAATCATTTCGAAAGTTTTATCAAATTTTATTATCGTTATCTAGTTGTCTTTTCTTTCTTTAATTAATGAAGATGTAATTCAGTATAGTGTAATGATAGATGGATTTGATAGATTTAGAGAGTGTAGATATTTATAGGCAATAGTTTTAATCATTAAATGAATGAAATGAATTTAATTATATACTTAATCAATTTGAAGATCTCACAATTAACTAAAAGCATCAACATACATAGATTTTATTATTATAGTCACGCATAACCTTGACTTGATTTACGTTAATCATCTGATTAATTCTCATAGTAATATAAATATATTCATTGACAATAATAATCAAATTTGCCGATGCCCCACATGACAATACCTTGGTTATGTCACGTAATCTACACAATCCATATAATTTACTATTATCATGTATGTATCTATAATTACAATTGCATGTAATTATTGAGTAATATTGAAAATAAATTATTGAATATCCTCTTGAAACACGGTGGGTTTCCGGAAACATAATAATTTCTATCTTCTTGGTGCCACATTCTTATTGACTTCAAAAAGTAAGACTTGTTTCTTAATTTTCCTTTTCAATCTCTTATTTTTAATTCTTCTCTTCTTCTGTTCCGTTTTACATTTTTCAAACAATTCTTCGATTTACTTAAAATTTATGGAGACGCAAAGTTTTTTCTTTTACAACCCTGCAATACTTATATGCTTACCGTATTTATCGGACTATAAGACGCACCTCAAATTTATAAGATGATTTTTAGAAAAATATATTTTAATGTTATTGTCGGATCATAATCATGTTTCCATATAGTTTTGTATAATAGATCACATTTAGTTTATATCTCACGATTTACGAAAGTCTTTTCTGTTTTACGATAATTTTTTTTAATTTTAGAAAAAAAAATTAAAGATTTTTAATAGTAATTCAAATGAATCGTACCAAAGCGCACACGATTACAGGCTAAGCCTAATACCAGCTATCGATGATAATAGACAAAAAGTGAGATATCTTCCGTCATATCTAACTTCTGTGACGTACCTCAAATTTAGAGACGATTTATTTAAAAAATATTTTAATGTTACCTTCGGACCATATGATGCATCCAAAATTTGAGTACGATTTTCTATGTAAAAAGATGCGTCTTTTAGTCCAAAAATACGGTAATTAAATGAAATTCATTATATACTTAAAAAAAAAAGTTATTAGATATAGTTGTTAGAGGTTTTATATAATTTAACACATTTCTATAATATAACACAAAAATGAAATTGTAATTCCAGATGTTTGACTAGTATCAACCTTTTCGAGGTGTCCTTAAAATAACAAATCCTTTAAGTTTAATATTATAATTGATGTTATTTTCATATGAAATATTTCAATTAATTTTAATATCTTTGATTAATTTCAAGAGGGATATGTTTTTTACAACTGGTAGTCGATATTTCAAGTAGGACGACAGTAGGAAGTCTTTGGTCTTTGTTAGTCCGTGAGGTTCTTTCCGCAGAGTTTTACTGTATTTCCTAACCTTAATTTATTCGACGTCGCGGGTTCAATTGTCCTTTATTAAATGTTCATTTGTCGAAAGGGCCTTTTCAACTTTATCGCCACCCGAGATCCAATTCCCGATGTCCGCAGTCTCACTTGCCAACCTTTCGACCTAACCCCAGGCGCCGCGCAGTAATTGTGCTCACTTAATTTATTTCAGTAGTTTATCATTTATTCAGACATTTATTCAGCATTGATCCTGAAGCGCCTGAAACTCCCTTTTGAAGCCACCGGGAGGAGTCGGGGTAGCTTGACTTGTCAGTTGTAGTAATGAAGTCATTAATGTCACGATCCTATTTCACACTGGCAAGGATACCAAGTCGGGGCGGAGCCCTTAACATCGCTGCATATTGTTTAACTTTAGCCGGAAAATTACGTTTCTCTACGTGATTTATTCGATTACTGCCGCGATTATTTATATATGCCAGCAATGGCGTTTTCCGACCGCAAATATTTTCTATTGCGCTAAATATATTTGAATAAGTTTATACCAGCAAGGCAGGGCATTTACTCAGGCTTCAAATTCATCTCTATCAGTGCATGGCGTATGTCGGGCGCGAACTTCGTCATTTTGCTAGAGGAAATTCGATTTTCAAATTTTCTCTTTGTTTTTCTTTGATCTGCCTTTCACGTGCACACACATAACACACGATCCTAGCATGTACATATACTCTCACCTTATTGTTTTCAGTTCCAATTTATTCTGATTTTCTCTGTGTATAAGGGCATATATATGCTCGCACACGCAAAAGGAACGGAGTGAGTTACTTGAACGTGTATATTTCTTCCATCAAATGACTTACAAATGCCACAATTTATTTTCACAAAAGAAAAACTTTCTCGAAAATATCTTTAGTTGCAAATACCTTCTTTTTCAGCGAAATGTACAAAAAAATAAAACAAAGAAGAAATATACACAAAAAAAACCACCAACACTAAATAAGCATAGTTTAAACTTTAATATATAATGATTATATACTCGATATAATTCCTCATGAAGTAATTTATAAATATTTTATTAAATACTTAAAATAACAATTATAAAACATTTAATTAAAAAAATAAACATTTGCTCAGACTGCAATCTTTTCAGTTATAAATAAAATATTTTCATAATAATTAATAATAACTATAATATAAATTATTCAATCAGTGTGATGAGCCTTTTTTTTTCTGATAAAATAATTAAAATTGATTACTTTTATTTGATTAATTTATCTCCGTTCAGCTATAAAGATGAATCGAATTGGAATGATACTGCTTTGCGTATACATATCCACGATAATTAGTAAACATTCCATTAATCCTAAATTGATTACCCGGGCCCTTTGAAGTCTCCAATTTATTTAGTCGCCTGTCAACAAGAAACGAAAAATCAGAACACGCAAACACTGAATACCGAAATTTAATTGACATTTTGTTTATTAAACAGGAAATTGTTCTTAACAAAGCGTTTTTAAAATCAAATTTCTTTCGATTTAATCAACTTTACAGTATTTTTTATTTAAATATTTAAAATATAAATTGAAAATTCGCATGAAAAATTTTCCGCATTTATCTTATACCTTATGCCTTTCTACCCTAATATAGTGGTATTACATAATAATTATAATTTATACCTAGTATACCATATATTTTAGAAAAAAATATTGGCTATTATTTGCTTGTAATCATATTTAATATGTATTATTTTTGATTCCACTAAATATATTTAAATTATAAATATTAATTAATTAATTCTTATAATTAAAGATTTGCATAAACATCAATAATATTTCTGAAGCGTTTCGAACGGATTCACGTTCAATATACTTAATATATAACTTATCAGTTTCAATTAGACAAATTATATACTCTTTTTTTTAGTATAGTTGACTTTAATAGTACATGTGTCATAGGATGTCCAATATTTTTTTTATTAATAGTGATTTATTTTTATAAAATATTAAATAATATATTGATGGACTTTTGGGATCTTGTGTGGTTATAGGGAATCCTCATGTGGATTATACACAGTTTGTTTATGTCTACTCTATATCACGGTCTACTTGCTACTTTGATATTTATAGTAGTATCCCTTTTTTACGGTATCCTAAGTTTCAACCTAAAGTCCCTTGATATAATCATCTTGTATACTTTAATGTATTGATAAAATTGTATTTATATTTGACTAAAAACTTATACAACACTAAAAATATACATCAACAAATGTAAAGTAATAAATAAATAACAGATAACAACTGCAAATATATTCATATATCAATAATAATAGAAACAAAAATAAACATATTACACAGAACTTTAAAAGACCATAAAAATATAACAGCAGTTTCTAAACTTTTTGTTAATTTATTTATAAATGTATATATGTTATGTTACGATTTTTTCAAAAAATATTCATTTCTCGCACTTGTCCATTTAGAAACCACTGGTATAAAGGGAAATTTTATTTTTTTATATTGATCTGAACGGTATTGCTGTATACATAATAATAATTGTAATTGCTTGAAAATTCAAAAATTGTGTCAATAACAATCTGACATGATTGATCCTACTGTTAGTTTTATCATATTATATAAGAATGATGCTGAGTTTCCAAAATTTGTTAACTACCATTACATCATATATCAACAGGCATTGTGAACAAAATATTTATATAAATTATATTTGTGCCAGACCCGATTGTTCAAAGTATTGACTGATAAACTTGATGCTGAGTAATGTTACATTTGGAATTTATATGGATTAGCAAGAGAAAAGTCTTATATTGATTTTTAAAGCTTCTTCTAGATATAAAACAGTTTTTAGAATCCAGAAAGGATTCTTATGAAATTAATGGTCATAACTCGTTATCTGAATTAACATTTCTTACAAACAACCAAAATCATTAAACTAAATCTTGAATTTTTGGGGCACTATTATTGAGTTTATAAGAAGTATAAATACATTTAAATCAAAATTAAATTTGTGGAAATATTGTTCAAAGTATTGACTTGATGCTGAGAGAATTTTAATGTTACATTTTGAATTTATATGGATTAGCAAGGGAAAAGTCTTATATTGATTTTTAAAACTTCTTCTAGATATAAAACAGTTTTTAGAATCCAGAAATGATTCTTCTAAAATTAATGTTATATCTCGTTATAATATTTATTGCAGACATACAATCAAAATGAATAAACTAATTCTTAAACTTTAAGGCACTATTATTGAGTTTATAGGAAGTATAAATACATTTAAATCAGAACTAATTTTTTGGAAATAACTATTGTCAATTTACAAATTTGGAACCGAAATTATTATTACTAATTTCGAAATTAGATTTTCTGATTTTCGTTAAATTCAGCACATAACTTTTATCCATTCATTTCAAACCCATTTCTTGATATTATTAATTAAAATATGCTTTTGCTGTACTTAATTTGCATCTTAATTATTTTTTAATATAAATAGTACAATATATAATTTTGACTCACCATTTTTTTTTATTTCTAATAATTTGGCGCATGTCTAGTTAAATAATGGGCAGCACTAGTCTATAGCATATTTTTGTTATTAATATTAATTATTATATAACATATATTTATGAAATATAATATACTCAATAAAAAATAGTTTGTATATGCATATAAATCTTATAGTAACGAGCTATGAAAAGAAAGGACAGAAACACCTATGGTCAATAGTGCTTTTGAGCAGTTGAATATTATTTTATTTTTCTTATTGTATTAAGTTTTTTTTTATAATATATTGATGCAATAAAGTTTATTATTTTAAAAATAAAATAATTTAAGAAAATTCCAAATTATTAATTAATTAATTAAAAAAATAAAATAATTTATCTCTTTCTTATTTTAGATTTTACATGATATAGAGTTATTCGAAATCCTAAATAAACTTTGAGCTCAAGTGCTCGCAAATCTCTATAGCAAGTAAATTATATCTAAACATACCTTGCAGTATTTTATTATTGTATGCAATTTAATAGATAAAGTTCTGAATAGAAAACATAGGTTTTAAGTTCCCATTAGAATAAAATGCCAATAAAGATTGTATAACTATTATATTCAGACCGAAAAATCTCACTGGAAATGCAAGCAACGTACGATCAAATCGATTGGAAATATGCCACAACCGAATATGTGCTCGACCCGGAATTGGCAATCGAAATGGTCATCAATGGGAGTCTAATTTTGAAAAGGGTAAACGTGTTAAAAAAAGAGAAGATATGGCATAAATAAAAACGTACAATATGTCCCTTAACGATAATGATTATTGCAAACTCATTGATCGGCGTCGGCGTCGTCGTTGTCATCGCAGTCGTAGGCGGCGTCGGTGATGCCGATAATACGGCATTATATCTTGAATAAAATGGAACATCTAGATGTCTCCTTTCATATGCCGAATATTGCCCCACCGAAGCCTCTTCCAACCTTTTATCTTTTTTCCATTTCCGTTTCCGCTGACACTTTTCCGTACAATTCCGCACGGGATAAAAATGTATGTAGAACTGCTACGATGAAGCGAAGACAGCAAAACCAATATTCAAAGTTTAATCCTGGCCCAAGCAGAATATTAATGACAACTAAAACATTATCTACGCACGCATTAAATTATCTCAACAACTCGGCGGCGTTAGTTACATATGCAAATATTGACGCAGGCAAGTTAAAGAAATGCGGAGCGAAACTACAGCAGGTTGAAGATTAAATTTACGAGGTTTGCAACGGTCGCTTTTTAGTATAACAGGCATAAAATAATAGTTCTTAGATAAATAAATTAAATTAAATTTACAATCTAATTTCATTTAATTATATTTATTTAGCTCACCCTTGAAGATCACTTTAATATGGTATACCTTTAACAGACGTGGCGGATGCGCCGGGTTTCACAACCGTAACCCAATTTCGTTAAAATTTTTATTTTTAGTTTAAATAAATTTAGCTTTCTATTTTATTTGGCCATTATCGTAAAGCGTTTTCTGGATCTCGAGAGTGGCCATTTAGCAGTTAGATAAAGTTGGTGTTTGGTCGTTCCATGTGAATTACGTAGTGATTTTAGATAATGTTACTGTTACCATTTTCTATTTGTAATTCGACACCTGCTTTACGAAAATGTGTTCTAATTTATTATGTTTTTCTCATCTAATTGAATTATTTCTTGAAAAACAAATTACAAAAAATGTAACAATTGATTTTTGGTTTCAAGATCCAATCCAAGTATTTCTACAGGAGAAATGCAATTTAAAATTATAAAGTAAATCAAGTACAAGTCTCTTGAGGTTATATAAAATCAAATTGTATTCTATAAATTGTATTAATTTTTGTTTAAAAATAAGTTATTCCATAAAAAAAAGCACTGAAAAAATAGTCTGAAGAATCACCAGAAGAAGTAAGATTATACAAACCAATTAGTCTACTGCCAATTATATCCAAACTTTCTGAAAAGCTACTACTAGAACAGCAGAAAAAAATAGTTATTCCTTAAAAAGCAATGGAAAAATACTAAATGAACTCTCACCAAAAAGGATGATATGCAATGCGATATTGTGCCTAGGTGTATAAACAAAAAACCACCAGAAGAAGTAACATCATACAAACCAATTAGTCTACTACTAATTATATCCAAAGTTTCCGAAAAGCTATTACTAAAACAGCAGAAATAAAGTTGTTCCATAAAAAGTACTGAAAAACCAAGAACGATGATATGCAACACAATATTATACCTAGATGTATAATCGAAAAACCAGCAGAAGAAGTAACATCTTACAGATCAATCAGTCTATTACCAAATATATCCAAAGTTTTCGAAAAGCTACTACTAAAATAGCAGAAATAAAGTTATTCCATAAATTGCACTGTAAAAGTACTGAAAGAACTCCCAACAAGAACGGTGATATGCAACACGATATTGTGATTAGGCGCATAAGCAAAAAGCCACAAGAAGATGTAACATCATACAGACCAATCAATCTACTACTAATTATATCTAAAGTTTTCGAAAAACTACTACTACTACTTTCGAGCGGGTTTCTTCCATTATATAAAATTGTATTTGATGAATAGATTGTACTGGATAAACTTGCAAGAAGAAAGTTCCAATCTATTTACGATTGGAAATGGAAATTTTCACATCGGACCTCTCAACATCTAATAAACTATTACTACATTCGCAGATGATGCAGCATTAATGTCCTCTGTTAGTAATACAGAAGTTGCATCGCAAAACTTGCAAAGAAGACCCTGATTGAACACTGGCTCAACGATGAAGAACAAAACATGTCCACTAGTAACATAAAACAATAAAGTACTACCGCAAGGAGGAATATGTAGAATGGATAAACTTAAACATTAAGAAACAATTTGGTTTGAAATTCAGTAAACTACACTGGATGCTAGGAAAAACAGTGCTAGTTAAATAGTATAATTAGAAAATTTAGTTAAAAATAAGGAAATCTACAATCGCATCCAAATAAATCCAATCCAAGCAGAAAATCTGCTAGTTAATCGAACCCAAACATACAGACTTAAAAAGTTCATCATACTAGACTTATCACATAGACTATTATAACGCAAACAAATTTAGTGAATGTCCTTTTTGTGATAGATTATCAATAAAAATATATATATTATACAAAAAGAAAATGCAATTAAATTAATTAATTTCTATTTCAGAAAAAATAAGATGGTTGTTTGGCTGATGTAGTAAGAATGAGCAGTCGGATATGGAGAAGCCTCTGAATTAAATTATTATTAAAGATATTAAAAAATTTATTAACGTATTTCATTAAATAATACACAAAATAATAATATTCTTTTTTTAAGATAGTATTAATAAATAAATTGATATATTAACCCTTTGCACTCGTATGTCGCCGTATTGGCGGCATGATGCGTTTTACCGTTGCGCTCGTATGTCGCCGTATTGGCGGCAAGATGAGTTTTACCGTTGCACTCGTATGTCGCCGTATTGGCGGCATATCATGTCTTATCATTATAGCGGGTTGGGCGGTCTGTCATCCTCTAAGTACATTTCTAATATTGCTAAATTGCTTTCTTAAAGCTTCGTTAAGTACATATTTATGTAAAAAATAAAAGATAACATAATATTTATATTAGACTTGCTATAGTAAGCTTCAGTATTATATGTGCACCATTTTTGCGTTTTGAATATTACTCAGTTTTATAACTAACACGATTGGGTAAAACTTCGGTGTGTTTTTTCGTTATATTTTGTAAAATCAATATTTGAAATGCCCATGAGATTTTTACAAGATGAAATTGAAAATGAGTTGCAAACTAGTGACGATGAATTTTATATTGACTCGCCTGAAAATGATAGATTAGATAGTGGTAATATCAGTGAAGAAAGTGACTCTAGTAGTGGTAGTGATTACTAAAAGACAGAGAACCATGCCTTTACCATCAAGTTCAAGCAGCAATGAAGAAGACCAGAATATAACACAACCTAGTAATTTCGGACCATGGCAGGACGTCACATGTCACAGAAGAGGTAGAATAGTTTACTGCATTTGTTGGGGTTGTCCTAAATATAGGTACGATAACCGTATCTAATATCCAAGAGTATTAGTCACAATAGTTTAACGCCAACATACCTTTCTTTAGTAGCATATTTAGAAGGAACGATTTTTTTTGGATGCTCCAGTTGCATCAAAACGATCCAAATGACCGAACTCTTAGGGCTCGAACTCGGAAAGTTAGCCACTATTTAGATCATCTGGACAAACAGTTCAAAGAACATTTTGTTCCGTCAAGAGTGATATCAGTAGAAGAGTCTGTTGTTGTATTCAAGGATAAAATTAGTTTTTTAACTTACAACCCTAACAAGCCTACGAAATGGGGCATCAGAATATATGTAATGGCGAATGCTAACACCGGATAAGTTTATACAATTTTGCTCAGACAAGGATGGTGTAACCAACATGATGCTCAAAGCCCTTCCGTACAGACCGGTGATGCACATTGTTGCTGTCATTAATGCGTTACTCCGTGTTCGATACTTCCCGGAGATCTAGAAATGTGCAGATGTAGTCCTATTTCCGAATACCACGTACGACAGACACATACCGCAGAATTACCGTCCAAACAGCTTGCTTCCGTGCATCGCCAAGGTTGCAGAAAAGGTGATTCTCTTCAGTCTCAAGGAACACGAAATCCAAAACCCCATCATACTGGACGAGCAGTTTGGATTCCGAGAAAGTCACTCCACCACGGGACAGGTTCTTCGTGTTGCTGAGTACATTATCCAAGGATTTAACTGGAGGATGCATACCGGCGCAGTCTTCTTGGATATAGCAAAAGCCTTCAACAAAGTGTGACACGAAGGGCTCGCGCCATCAGATCCGGTATGCCTCAGGGATCCATCTATATCAGTAATAGGCAGCTTCATCGAGAGGCTAACATTCCTACCATCTCAGAAGCCATGAAGAAAGTTGCAGAGAAAGTCTTCGCTTCTGCTTCGCAACACATGAATCCTCTGTTCAGGAACGCAGTGGACTACTACAAAAATGCAAGTCACCGTCACTAAATACCAAAGATGACAGTAGCAGACTAACGTTGCTGATCTTCTGGCCTCACTTCACGTGCCTTTCTTGGGCTGTAGTCATAAGACTCAAGAAACTGAAATAAATATTCAAACCACACATCACTAACATGTTCCCAGATGATCATAGGGGAAATAACTTGTTTTCGACCTGTATCAAAGGATGTCAAAAAAACTCAATTTTGCCGTACTACGGAAGCTTGACTTCAGTAGATTTAGTGAGACCTGACCTACCTATAAGTACAAGGATTGTGATTTTATCAAAAAAACAACATTTGCCGAAGATAACACATTTGCATGCAGATCAGGTAATTTGATGTTATTGGCATGGAAAGATAAAAGGATCGTTACTACACTTAGTTCCTGGGATATTTCAGGAACACAGCCTATCAACAGAAGAGTACGTGGAGGTAACTTACAAGTTGTAAATAAGCCAAATGTATTGGTCAATTACAATAAATTTATGGGAGGTGTCGGCCGCGCAGACACTTATTCAGCGTCATACTGTTTCCTGAGGAAACCATTGAAATGATGGCGAAAGTTATTTTTCTGGGGACTCGAATTATCCAGTGTCAATGCTTATTTATTATATAAAATTTCACAACGTGACCAAAACAAAAAAGATGTGTCATTCTAAAGTTTGTTGACGAGCAGACCATCATCTGTAGATACAGCAGAGCGACTAAATGGTAAACTACATATTTTATGCCAAAATGATGAGAAGAAAAAAGACTGTTCTAGGTACTCGCACTAGGTACATTTGTGACACTTGCACCCGTAAGCCTGGACTACATATTGGTGACTGCTTCGAACACAACAACATTATAAAACGTATTTTTTTTAACTTTTGTATAAATTTATTTAATTTGTGTTTCTCGCTCCTCAAGATTTATTATTTTTTTAAACTTTTATAATTTTATTTAGTGTTTTTCAAGTTTTTTTTTTAATTAATTATTTTTCAGGCGACTCATAGCCGAATGGTTAGAGTCGCCTCACGATCTTGTGAGTGCGGGTTCGATTCGCAGCCAAGCAAGGCCCTTTGGGTCAAAAAAAAAATGTTGTGATGGTTGTAATAGCATAGTTAAGGATAGCAGCAGATACACAGAGAAAGAGAATAGTGATCGCAGCGCTTCAATTACGAATGACTATTAGCCATAAATACACAACAGCCAAACCAACAAATTGAAATAATTTGTACAAAAAATATCATCAATAAAAAATGGTAAAACTTCCATTGGGAAAGATTTACTTAATGTTCAACACGAATAGTAATAATATAATAATAAGTAATATGCAAATAAAAATATGCCAAAAAAATAAATTATTTTTCATGTTATAATAGTAATAAATTATTGTGTTTAAATTGAATAAGCATATGTGCAAAAAAAAAAAATTTTTAAATGGAGCGATTTTTGTTTTTTTTTTTTAAAACAATATATTTTTTCCATTTTTTTATTTTGTTTTACACTAAGTGTATCTACTACGCAATTTTAGCACATTTTTAAAAAAATCGCATGTAAAAAAAAATTCCGAGTTGAGAGATAAGTAGATGAAATAATAGCCCGAGTAGAGTGGAATCACATAAGAACATATTCACGAGTGCAAAGGGTTAATACTAATCTCCCAGCTTTCAAAAGCAATTATGTTGTGTCTGGTCTTAAAAAAGTAATCAATCATAATGAAAAATAGAGACTAAAATCCTCAAGGGATTACAAATTTTGAAATGAATATAAATAATATTTTCCACGTATTATGCGCTTCCGGTCATTACTTTCCTGTCGGCTGCAATTAAAGATTGCGGTAATAAATATAATACATCACTTAATCTTAATGAAGATCTCGTTTCTTTTATACTGTTATTTAATGGTCGACCGCTGCAATAGAAAACCGTGACTGTCTGAGCATCCCTTAAATCAGGTTCGGACTATGTTCGACAAAATTGACAGCAATACTTAAATCCTTTTGCAACGAGTGGTTGAGTAATCTCAAATAGAATGAAACCAACGAAATGGGATTTGCTGTAATATCCATTTGATAGTTTCTTGGATGTATTTATCTCGGTCTGTTTCTGTTACAGGTACATCGCTGTGACCCAACCCATAAAGTACGCAAAGCACAAGAATAACAGGAGGGTATGGTTGACGATAGTCCTTGTCTGGGTTATATCGGTGGCCATCGGATCGCCCATCGTCTTGGGACTCAATAACACTCCTGATCGGGTGCCCGATGCGTGTTTATTTTACAACAGTGATTTCATTATTTACTCGAGCCTTTCATCATTCTACATCCCATGCTTCATAATGATGTTCCTTTACTACAATATTTTTAAGGTAAGATTTTATATTAATCTAAAACTAGAAGTAAATTTCCAAATTTATACAACCTACATATTTTTAAATTAAAAAAGAAGTAATTAAATATTTCTTACTTACAAAAATATAATTTAAAAAGAGAAATAAAGCTACTGTTTCTCTAGATTAAATATCTTACGTAATTGTAGTTTTCTTACTTTAAGTTCATTATTATGATATTTTATATCTACTTTTTTATTTTTACTTATTACATAATCATGAAATGGTTATTTTCTTCTTCGTGTGTTTTCTTATTCAAAATGAAATCATTGTGCGTTCTTCATTATTTCTTGTTAATTATAATTTAAGATTTTATATACTACATATAAATAAAATTGCATTATGGAAATTTTAAATAGTGGTCCAATATTAGGCAACTTTTGCAAATAATTATATTTTTTGTCTATTATTTCTGCAATCAGTTTTGTATTAAAATTCCAACCTAGAAGCCAATGTAAATCAGCAAGTTTCTGTTAATTACTTTTGCTTAATTAATCTTATAATACTTATACGATAGTAAATGAAATTTGATTCAAGTAATTATGTCAAACATTGTAATTTGTTTGTTCAAATAAATACGATTAGGTTTTATGCCGTTGTTGCTGGAACTTTTACTGGAGTAGTAATGGTATTATAAATTAAGCGGAGGCGCCGGGTAGAATGGTCTGAATACGAATGATTGGATTATTTGTTTTCTGCTGATAAAAATGCAGGACTTGTAAGTAAATATTCTAATTGAATGTGAGCTGCATGTAGCTTGAAAATAAAATATCCGAGATTGGATCGAATCGATTACTGAATTCCTTCAGCAAAATTTCAGTATATGCAAACGGAATTCTCCGTACATATATATACGTTTCACAAGATGCGCAGTGAGTTATATATGATGCGGAAATATTGCAGAAAGTGATACATATACTCTTAAATTTATATAACAACAAAATTACACCAAAATTATATGTAAATTATAAGTTGCGACCTCAAATCCGTTGGCTCCACCCTTCTTATCCCGCAGGAACATTTATTAAAGTTGGAAGTTCAACATACGCGCACCAGCTCTTTGTACAGAAAACTACTATTATAATTATTCACACCAACCCCAAGAGTGTAACAGCCGCACGGCGTACGTGAACTTCCCAACGTACACAAAATTAAGGCTCGGGCTTAGGAATCACCCGCAGAATCCTCTTCACAACCAAATTCCTGCCGTAAAGTTTTCTGTTTATTTTGTAACATATAAAATACAATCTTAGAAAGGTAAAGAATGCAGATTTAAAATTTATTATATTAAGAAATTATACTAAATTATAATAATAAAATTTATTTCAAACTTAGTCTATACATATTCAGTATATAAAAAATATATTTTTAATTAATATATTATAAATTTATAATATAGCTTAAAATAGGTATTAAGGATATGAGGGCAGTTTAAATTTTTTTTAAAGTAAAAGTAGACGTTTCTGTACAGGTTTATAAGATGGAGAAACACGAGTATTGTTCTGTAATAAAATTATTTATTTTTGAAGATTTTTCAGCAACAGAAATTCATACCAAGATGATAAATATATTAAAGCATTTTCAACTAACCACAAATGGATATTACAAATTAAACTTAGACGTACAAGCATTAAAGATGATTTAAGTTCAAAAACTGCAATAATATCAAAAAACATTAAAAAAGTCTGTTATATGCTATTACATTATCGATAAGCGAAAGTGCATGAAATAACTAATTCCATATAAAATTTTATATATTTTGCATGTAGAAATAAAGACCATATACAAAAGAGTAAAGCTGGTTCGAGTTCACCAAAGAAGAAAAATACTTTCCCATAAGCAAAAAATGTTATAGCATCATTTTTTTGATGTGCAAAGGGAATTATGTTAATAGAATATTTCATAGATTAACTCAGAATATTATACCAGTTGGATCAATTGAATAAAAAAAAACGTAAAAAAACAGGCAGCAGCTCACAAATGTTTTGAGCATGGCAAAAATCAATGTATTATAGTATGAATTCAATATATTTATGGAGCTATCAGATTCCCAAAGCTGAAAAATTATTTTCT
This sequence comes from Nicrophorus investigator, assembly GCA_963457615.1. Lineage (NCBI taxonomy): Eukaryota > Metazoa > Arthropoda > Insecta > Coleoptera > Silphidae > Nicrophorus > Nicrophorus investigator. The sequence continues at coordinate 20,800,205 of OY735140.1, read as the reverse complement.
TGAAAGCTAAATTGGACTAAATATATTTATCTTCAAGGCGTATAAATTGAAAAATAAAATAATTTTTGAACCGCAATATTCTTTTTTTCTCATTCAATTTCAAACTGCCGTTGTACATTATTATTTCATGTAATAAAATATTTATTACAATAATTATGCAATAACACAATAAAACATAATAAATATGAAATAGAAAACATACAAATAAATTAAATTAAAAATCTTTCTTCGTTCTTGTGGACCAAACGACTATCGAGCGATGCTTTTCAGCCCGGAGCGTTTACAATGCGTAAATCTAATATTTATTAATCTATTTTTATGACGGCCAGTTAGCTGATGGCCCTTAAACTTTGTTATATATGTTAGCCAATAAAGATATTTATTATTATTTTTTATTTACAATTTTTATTAGCCTCATTTGGGTGAAACGACTTCGTTTTGCGATTTTATATTTTTATGCAAAAAAAACAATATAATTTAACTATACATATATTTATACCAATTTTAATTGAAGTCCTGATCATACCGTTCAACATTTCATACTTTATACCAGAGATCTCCATAGTGGAGGTAAAACATGATTAATCAAATAATTACATTTTTTACCATTTCCTCGCTTCAGACTGACCACAAGTATTCTTTATATCCATATTTGCCTCCTTTTATTGCCTACTTCTGTTAAAACACAACTCACACTCCAAAAAAGTATAGAGAAGACTGCTAATTGAAAGTTCTATATTCTATTTACAATCTCAGGCATCTCAAACATAACTTATAAGTTGCTAATAAGTTTTATTCATATTTATAAACTATATATTATATAATAATCATAGTTTTTAACCACTATTGGATATAATAATTACATAGATTTATATAAAAAATAATTAGAACATTTCAATTAAGTTTTCCTAAAATCTATTAATATAACTATCTAGTTTTGGCATTATTGTTGTAAAACCTACTACCTTAAAAGTAAATTATTAATTTATTATAACTTGATAATCATAATTGCAATATTTGTTATTAGAATTATATAAGAACATAAAATATTATATAATTAAAGGAACGAAATAAAAATGACAATTTCATAATTCTTCAAATATTTATGAGTATTTTAACTTTGAGAATTGTATATATTTTAGGTTTTATTATATTTTTTTTATAATAATTTCACTCTTTTTAATTTAATAATACATATTTCTTTATTATTACCTGACAGTTGGTGATAATAATTTGTATATATAATAATAGACATTACATATAATAATTATATAAACCATTCTGTCATATATGTTTAAATAGGTAATATGGTATAGCTTGATAATTTTGAAAGTTTGAAACTGTAATATAATTTATCAACTTATGCAATAAATTTATAAACTAGGGCAATGCATAGCTTGTAATTCGATGAGAACTACAGCATATTTTGAAATAAGGGGAATTAAAAATAATAACTATTTATACTAGAATAGAAATTCTCGGTATAATGCTGAAATTTATTGCCTTCAAGTTTTATGCTTAAATAAGCAGCGTTTCAATGCTTGGGGGATTTGTAGATTTGCATGTTCTCCACTATGTACGGGCTCACAATTTTAGTGTTCGCGGATTAATATTACACGATACTGCCTCCAACAATCGCGTCATGATATTTAAGCAAAGAATTATTATAAAGAGACGATGTTTCATTCTGAATAATGATTTAAATTGCTAAATTGAAATTTATGAATGCCATTTATCCAGCTACAATAATAAGTGGAAAGTTCGTCTCTGCGTTGTCAGCGATGAAACTTAAATTATACCGACGAAAACTAATTTGTTTACGACGGTTTCAGCCGCAAGAAGTCTGATCCTCGAATAATGGCTGCAAAACATCGTTTAGTCACGATAAAAAGATAGTGCGGTACCCGAACAAAGAGATCGCTTCTCCTCCCAAGAAAGCTAATTGATTGATTAGCTTCTTGAGTAATTGTTTCTTTGGCACAGTTTAATTGAAGCAAGGAAACTCGGATCCCCTTGCACATTTTCATTTCTTTCAATTTTTTGCGTTCAACTCGATGACTCTCTATTTCTCATCTGCCTTCTTCGAGATCGAACTTGGATTTCTTTACTCATTTTGTTCTTTGTTTGTGCAGGCATTACGGAAACGAGCGATGCAATCGAGGTTAAACCGGAAGCCATTGCCTAGCGAAATCAAACCAGGATCTGTGATAGAGAATGTTGCCAGCACCAGAAGATTGGCGGAAACCGCTCTCGGGCCGACGACCGTTGAAGAGCCGGCAACCAACACTGGATCAGGATCTGGTGATGAAGATGACGAGCCAGCAGACGAATGCCAGGTTATTTCCAACGATAAAAGCACAGAGTTCATTTTGGCCACTGTTGTCGAAGAAGCAGCGTAAGTCTTTTATTAATTATACTTACATTAATTGATTTTCAAACTAAAGTATTATAAAACTAGCATTTCTTTTATCATTAATAACTAATATTATTAAATATATTTAATAAATACCAAATAATATTATATAGATAATATTATGAAATTATATTCATAAATTATTTTCTGAATACAAATTTTACTTATATAAATTGGTTTTCTTATATAACTATGATAATGTTATAATTTCAAAATTCGTGTAACAAAAAAAATAATTTAATTTAATATATTAATTAAGAATAAGTATTTAAAAAGTAAATTATGAAAATATAATTATTGTAAATAATCTACATTTTGTTAATACGATTATCGCATACAAAAATTGCACAAACAAACTGATTCTATAATATAACTATTTGATTTACAAATTGTAAAGTTATATTATTTTCAAGAATAATTCTATAGTTTTCATATTCGTAAATTAAATTTTCGATGACATAGATATATTTGCTTTTTTTCAATCCTAGTAATGTGCTGTGATCTGATTAATGACCAGAAAAAAAGTGGATATGAAAAATACCTACTGCCATAAATGCACACAAGACAAATGGGCATACGGAAATGTACAAATTCTGAAATTTATAATTTTATTTAATAATAAACTATTTAGAAATGTTTTTTATTAAAAAATAAAAAGAAATTAATATGTTTAGAAGTAACATCTTTTATATGAACTATAATGAACTTTTATATTCTGTTTAAAATTATAACGCGATTTTTGAAATAATTAGAGATAATAATAATGGTTATAACAGTCACAAAAAGCTAGTATAATACAGATAGTTGCTTACTACAATATCCTGTTTGAAGTATAAATAATCCACAGAATAAAACTTGTTTATATAAAGGAAAAGAAAAACGATTATTTGTTTGTAAAAAAATAATTTTGTATTTTTGTAGAATTTAATTTTAATTTATAAATGTATATGTTATAAGCAGGGTTTATCATAGGGGAACAGAGAAGCTATGGCCCTGGGCTACCTTTCTGCTCATCACTTGGTTTTCATTTTTTTAAAAAATTTACAAAGCAAGGGGCATTACATTTTAAATAAATACATATTTTTTTGCTACCAAAAGTCCTTAACAGTTCTGAAATATGTGTTACTCCGAGTCTCGCATTTTGTCTGAAAGTATTTTTTTTATTGATGCTGCTCTCATGTCCATTACTAAAACATTTGGCTGCTTTAGCAAGTTTCATTACATTAAAGAAGGTTACTTACTTTATGTAAATTTTAATCACATTACATATCATATATTTTTTTTAATTAATTAAAAATTATTAATTTGCAATAAGTAAAGGATAGCAGCAGATATTCAGAAAAATAAATAATGGAATTGCAATGCAACAAGCAACAAATTGAAATAATATGTAAAATTAAAATAAAACAAATAAATAAAAATATCATAAAATATGGTAAAGCTTCAATTGGGAAAGTTTATCTACTTAAATAAGAATGTTTCAGATTTACTTTATGTTAAAAAAAAGAAAGGACAAAAAAACTGTTGCAAAGAATCTATATAATTTTTCTATTTCAACCATTTCCTAAAATTTGTATGTGGATCAATCGGATTACACAATTGTGTGCGATAATCGTAAGCTTCTTACAAGAATCCTTTCAAGGTTTTATTTGTCCGTAACTTCAATAACAAATGGAAATATTATTTATTTTCTTAATATATAAATGTATGAAATCAATACTTACAGTAGTTATTATTCCCACTCAGCAAAACCATTTTATTGTCAGTGATATTTCGTATCAGGATATAAATGATAAAAGCAATGCTAGTTAAACTTTATTGTGTAATTTCAACAGCCATAAATTCCACAGCTTAAAAACAATACACTCTGCATATATGGTTAAAATAGAAGAAGAAGAATAAAAGTTATCTGATCCATGTTTGTTTCTTTTTTTATACAATTCTGAATTGCACACAAAACTAATTAGAGATAAAGCTTATTTCAACGGTGTGCAAAAAAAAGGTGAACAAAAATGGAAACGAAACGGCGCTACGCTATGACAGTTAATTAAATAGGTTTAATATTACAGTACGAAGGGACGATGATGAATTTCCTGCTATATTAAGAAAAATATATCATGCGGTGTATAAAAACGAATGATATATACTCGATATAGAGAGATGTGTCGTTTTTGTGTAATACCATTCTCCACTACAATAATAATATATAAATCCCAGTTCACCAATAACACGTTAACACACAATCATTATTTATAGGACACAGCAAAAACTAAATGAAACAACAATTGACACACAACGTAATAAACGTTCGTCCCAGAGGAGGCTGAGTAATCATAGGTATCGTATTGCCTGTCAACCTACCCTAATAAAACTTGCGTGTATTCATAGCATGGAAAAATTTGAATTTGTATGGACATGCATTTCTGCTTTGTTTCTTCGAAGCAATAGCGAGTTTTTGTCACCCGAAAAACCCAATTATCCCGAGTCGGAGAAGTTTTTAATTAATTCCCGGTACACATTATCACTATCAGTGTGAACTATATTATTGTAATTAAAATTTATTCGGAAAGTAGTTAGAGCAAACTGTTTCCCATTTTCCGAGCACAGCCGAAAACGAAAATAATGTCAACGTTATAGTACCATGTGTTCCAAGTGAGAATTAAATTCCGGTTAAGAATTGTAATATTAACTGCCTCTTTGTGCATTGCAGTATTGCCCCGTTGAGGGGTGGCGAAATCGGGTCTGAAAGCACTTCGGCTGGTGGGCGTTTAGAAAGCGGTGATTAGATTCCCAGTTGGATTTGATTCGGGGATGTTATTAGATGTAAAATACGTGTCGGTTCCCCTAAGGTGATGAATTAATAGATCACTAAGTTTATTGTTATTTGCACGTAACCGTGTCGTTAGTTAAACACGCCGTTATCCCCGAGACGAACAGGACCGTCACTTCCACAAAGTTTTAATTGCGACATTAACTAATGAAAGCCCTAATTAAGGTGATAATAAGAACATATTATATATGAGTACGTGTGCGTGCGCTCGCAGATACGTATACGTGTGCTTGAGAGAAGGTATGTGTGTATGTGTGTGTGTTGGAGAAGAAACGGGCAAAAAAGGTTTAATGAGATTCATCAAAAACAAACAAGCCGCCTTCAACCTTCATTAACAATTTCGGCACGAAATTTACATTTATAAAAGGTGCCACTAGAAAGTTTAACTTTTTAATTTATATTATTACATTTTTGATTTAAACTTTTCAGCTGGGAACATCAAACCAAAAAGTTCCAATTTGTTTTAACGAATCGCGATTATATTATTAAAATGATACTCACCCTCGTTTATATTTAAACGGCTGGAAATGAAATTACATCTGTCATTTAAATTTGTTTCAATATTTTTATATGAATAAAATTTTCTGATTATTTTATAACAAATTATAAAATTTAAGTTTCAATTTAACTTTTTACTAAATATAACTATTAATGATTCAAATTACAATTGAAACATTACTCATATGGTTCACTTCTATTGCATGAACTTAACAACTATGCTGCGCTGCTTTACTTGTATGGTAGGACTCCATTAGCTGAATGATTTGCAACACAAAACTGAAACCTCGCCGATGTACAAACCCACAATTCGTTCGTGAATAAGCGTTGAGCAATTTACTAGAACATTTCTGTGGAATTACGTAGAAATATTTATAGTCATTCGCATTACTTCTTTTTTCAGTTTAAATTTTCAAATAAATTCAGTTTTTTTATTAGTAAACTTATATACATTTACTAAACTCATATATATTTACTAAATTAATAATAAGTGTTAACTTGATGTAAGATCTACCTATTTCTAATACTGTTATTTATTTATTATTTCCAATTACAAAAAAAAAATGATATACTCGTACAAACCAGACTAATTAGTTTTTCTAGGGAATTAGTAATTCCCGGGAAGAATTAGTAATTTCTATAAAGAATTTTTAAAATTGGAGGAGTCCTATTTTGATGCTTTTAACAATAATTTTTCATTTGCAGACAAATTCTTAATTATGTATTTTTTCTAGTAAAAGTTTAATTTCATAATAATTACTTAAACAAAATAATTTTATAAAAAAAATTCAACTTGTATTATTATCATATATAAATATATAACATTTACAAATTACGTATTCGTATTATGGTGATATATAAATCTATATTATTTACAAATTACGTATAATGAAGATTAGATGTAATCTGTTACGTATAAAAGAGGAAATATCGAAGGAAAACAAACTTTTAATGTGTAAAGTTTTCAAGACTTATTTGGACTTATTTCGCATAAATGTGGGAGACAAGGTAGACAAACTAATAATCCAAAGATTCAGAAAAAAATAGTTTTTTGAATAATTATATATTCATTAAATTATATTATATAAAATGATGTATAACATTGATTTCCTTAGATACAATTAATTAGTTTTATGTAATTATTTCAATGAACATCAAAAAGAGGACGTTAAGTAAATTTGTTGACGGTACAATTGTCATGTAGATGGAATATTAGTTAATATAGTATTACTTAATTAAATATATGTGGTAAGTTCAGTATTTTGAACTTTTTAAGTCAGTATGTTTGAGTTTGATTTACTAGATAATTTTTCGCTATAATATTTGGATGTGATTATAGTTTTTTTTTGGTACATTTAACTAAAGTTTAACTGTTTCCATTTGTAAGACTCTATGAAAACACTATTGGGGATAGACCATGTTACGTCGGTGATTGTATGTGTTCTTGAATTGAAAACGCTGTAGTAATTCGATGTTAGAAGTGCTTCCTAAACTCCACAACTGTATTCTTTATCACAATAGTTTAAGGATCCATTTATATAATCATTGTTTGTTGTCAAGCAAAAGCACTGATTTGGTTCCACGCAGACAATATATTTTGCTGAATTTCAGACCTAATTATTTTCTCTTTATCCACATATGTTCCTTCCAAGTGAGTCGTCATATTAAATATGCCAATATATTTTGCATGATTCTCCAGCGGTGGACAAGTTTTCTTCTTCGTCGCAAAAGTGATATGAGTCGATTACGTTTCATTCGCTTTAATACACCTTTCTTTGTGCCAGTGTTCAAAAAACATTGATGTCGAATTATTTAAGGTAGCAAGAGTTATTGTATTAAGTGTTAGGAGGACCGATATGAAAACACAAATACAGAATAAATTTGATACAATTCCTTGTCCTATCACAGATCCAATTGGAAATAGGTTGGAGCTTTCTTCTGGAAACTTTATTCGAAAAAATCTATTCATCAGAGAAGATTTTATAGTTTGGAAGTATCTTTTTATTTCTTTTATTGAAAACTTGCGAGATATTAAAAAATGTATAAGAGCAATATTATTTAAATTCAAGTCCGAATTTGTAATAGAAGTAGTTTTTAGAAAACTTTTTATATAATTGGTAGTAGACTTATGTTACTTTCTATAGTGGTTTTTTGCGTTGGTAATTACTGAGTTGAACTACTATTAGCATGGGAGATTAATTAATGTTAATGTTATTTATTTTTAAATATGTTAAATCTAATTGAAGCAATTTTTAATTTGCTTTAAGTAAAAAGATGTACTTTTTTTTAAATAACTGGATATTCAACATAAAGTATGTGGAACATTTAACAATGTACAAATTGTCCTTAGCATTTAAGCCCGAATATCTCTATATGTAACTGCGTCACATTTCATGCGGTTTAATTAAAATATTCTGCAAAAAAATCTGAAATGTATGTACTGCATAGAGCAGCAGCATCGCAGAAAATTAACAAGTTGTGAAATGAAATTTAATTATGCACGTTGTTGTTATTTAAAAAGTAACAACGCTGTAAAACGGGTGTTTTATTTTTATTTTAATAAAATCCGCGGATTTCATATTTGTTTCAGAGCGTGTAAATTTTTAAACAGATTTCAGTCCCGTCGTGTTTGAAGCATCTACAAAAATAAAATCTGCACAGTCAGGAAGTTCTTTCACATAATTAAAAAAGTTTTGTGTCGAACATAATTAGTTGAAGGCGATGCAAAGAAGTTTTGTATCGCGGCGAAAGGATCTATCGGATTGGTTGGTGAGAATAAAGCCACGATCGAATCGTATTAATTGTTCGACCATGGTTCAATTGATTATAAAAATGTAAATTTTGTTCAGATTTTTTATTTGGCGCGTCGCTCTTTGCCCGCCTCGACAATCAGATTAATTTATATGTAAATCTGGATTTCGTTTGTATCTAAAATCTGCGAATATATGTAAATGGCCGGACCCAAAAAATAAATAACTGCTGCAAAAAGAATATTTCTCTCTCTATCTATATATATATATATATATATACAGTGGCAATGCGAAGCAATAGCGTTTTGCGTTCGATAGATCGAAATAAATAATAAATGTTATAAATGGACCCATAAATATCAGTGGCTCGAGCTCGTAGGGTTCCTAACTGGAGTTAATTTAAAAACCAAAGTTACCCCTGGAGACTTCCTAAAGAGTAGTTTCAACTGAGAAGCATTCCCTCTCAATTACGTGTGCTACATACATTTGAACGTTCCAAGCAATCCAACGTCCCTATCCGATCTGCAATGCGACAACAACTACTCAAAAAGAAACGTCGGACCCAAACACACCAACTTCCGGAATTAATTTTATCGTTTTAACGGTTTTCCATTACATACGCAAAATAAATCCGAAATGCACTCCATTTGAATGCTATTTTGCAGATCGGATTGCATCAGCGACACGAGATGATCTGAAATTTATATTCTTGTCGCAGTCGATACGTATAGTGTCGGAGCAGGTTTCACCGAAATAAAAGTAAAGTGTTTACAATCGTTTAAACTTACAAAACGGATTTTTCCTCTTGTGTTTTGTTTCGTTCCGAGTTTACAAACAGCACTCAATCTTCGGAAGGTATCGTAAAATAAAATATATATGTACATGATATTCAAATATTATTTTCCGGGATCGTACTTTTTTTGATGATATTTAAACGATTGTTTGCTTAGAAAATGTTTACAACTCCTGAACGTAAACAAATAAACTTTTTAAGTCTGAAAAGACCCGTGTTCGTGTTGGGAAAGTAGGCCGCGGCATTAATTATTGATTACTGTTCCAAGACATTGGGGGGGGTCGACTGCAATATTTAATTTAATCTTTTGATTCTTTTAAACCGTCATCAAAAAATCAGTGATTATTATTTGCATACATATCTTATATAATACATATATTATATAAGATATTTTATTCTAAATTTAGCATTTAATAAAAAAAAACTAAACGTACTGAAATTTCATATATTTTTAATAATTCTGTAACTTTAAAAACTTTTTTTCTTTTAGCATATCTCGTAGGATTTGATTCTTCCAAAAAATATTACGAATTCTTTATTTCACCTGAAACTGACTGACAATCAGCAGTTTTTATATAAGGAAATTATATAACGCTTTCACCTGAAGTTATAAGACTAAGAAGTATCACCTACCTAAAATTTATAATAACAAAGTAAATATTAATTTTAAAAATTATTGTTATTTTTCAAATTCTTCAATATAATTTGAGAAACCCAAAAAAAAGTCTTTATATATTAGAAAAAGTTATAGAAATGAAATGCGATGTTATAATGAGACACAAAAACTTTTAGTGTTAATACAGTAAATTACAATAAGAAAATACATACATCAATATTTGTTATATAATATTATATTCTTTGCAGTTCTTTATATTTTTCTTAAGTCGCAGCTAGGAAACGCAAATCAGAAAATACGTTTAGAGTTGAAACAATGCTAATATATATTTAATTTGAAAAATTATATAATAAATAAATAGTATAAAATATTTATCAGTACATTTAAATACATAATGAAAATGGAACTGCAGTAAATTAATTAAAAAAATCAATACAGATTTAATTTAAGTCCTTTTTTATTTCTACAAATTTAAGAAATAAATATAATTATATATGAAAAAATAAATTCAGTTTATTACTTAAATATGTGAATTAGTTATTTTCATATAAAATATAGTTATAGGTTTTAGCACACAACTCCAACTTTCACGATTCCAATCAAAATCGCTGCAAACAATTATCGATGCATTGTGGTATATGCTTAAAAGTGATATAAATGACGGCCATTAATTAAAAGGGAAATTAATAACTTTAAAGAAAATTTATTACATAATTTCCATATACATTATACATTATTGAAAAAATATTTTGGTCAAAGATTTTATTAATTGTAATTAAATTATGTTTGATACTTTTATCCCAGACTATAATATAATTAAATAGTTAGTACCTATGAGTACCACTTAGGACAAAGGGTTAAACTGTAACAATCTATATTTGTGTATGAAAGATAATGATCAAATATATAATACAAATCTCTGGAATTAAAAATAAAATTTATAAGATTTTATATAAAAAATTGTAAATAATAAAAAAAACATTTTAAAAATTGAAGTAACAAAAATGTACTACGAAATGCTTAAATTACTTAACAACTTCAGAATTGATTTCCGATGAATGGGCCGCAGTAATTAATGGACAAAAAAGAGCTTGTATTCAATTAGAGCAAATACACATCGATGTATTTTTTTAGCGCGTCGACTTGTTCAATTAAAATGGGAATTATTGAATCGAAAAGCACGATTCGGTTATGAATATTGAACAAATTCAAATTCACTCCGTGTTCTATCTTTTTTGATTACAGAATTCGTTAAGTTCCTCAAATATAAGTCGTCGGGATTCCTTGTATTTCAGCCGTTCTAATTAATTTACGTTTAATTGTAATCTCTGATTGTCCCTCCAAATTCTCCATCAATAAATGAAGAGAAGATTGTAGACGTGGCTTTTTGTAAACATGCCGAAGTTACCAGACGGGCCAGAATTGTGAAATAAATTTTTCAACCGTTCTCTTTTTTGTGAGTAAAAAAACACACAATTATAAACGAGAAACACGCAGCTCAAGCACGCAATTTGCTCGAATTCCGAGTTTAGTATTTTGAAGACCTGCCCCGTCTCGAGGGAATAATTAGGGACTCATTACATCCATTGATGCCAGCCAATAAAATTAATTAATTAAACGGGTGTTCATTCAGTCGCGAATTTTAATTATCACCGGGTCTCAAATATTTTGCTTGTACATCTATTTATTTTCAATTAGAAACATTTACCTAACAACCAGTGCTATATTTTCACTAACTAAGATTTTTAGTATTTTAAATATGATAATTTTATAATTATCAATTGTAATTTTTGTAAAAATATATATAATTTGAAAACTGTTATTATATAAATAGGAATCAATTATTATATGCAAAGAAGTTATAAACGATTTCTAACTTATTATTTATTGTCTAAAATTGGGCAATTTACAGTTTGAAATAAAATTAATTCAGTATCAATGTTTCTCATAACCACTGCTTTGGCCTCCTCCTGCTCCAATTCCATGTCCGGCGCTTAATCCTTCAGAACCAATTCCATTTCCATGTCCTCCAATTCCACCTCCGATTCCAGCACCGCCGTCACCTCCAATTCCTCCTCCAATTCCGCCGCCAATTCCACCTCCAATTCCGCCGCCAAATCCACCTCCAGCTCCACCTCCGCCTCCAACGTTAACAATTTGAGGTACTGGTACTACAACAGTTTGGGGAACTCTGATTGGGACGGTTTGACGAACAATGACTTGATATGGTTGTGGTACAGGAATTCCAACTGGCTGTGGTACTGGAACCGGCACTGGATGTGGAATTTGAACAGGCACCCTTCTGTATTCGGTGACAGGATATGGTCGTGGAACGATTACTGGCTGAGGAATTGGTACAAAAATTTGGACTGCACGTGGTACTACAACTGGAACACGAAATGGAATGGGCACGGCCACCGGTTGGTTTATGGTTACTGGGTATGGCTGTGGGACGAGCACCGGCACACGTTGGCTAATTGTTGTTATACGAGCTCCACCGCCGTTTCCTGCTCCTAAACCACCCCCCAATCCATTTCCAGCTCCACCACTTCCGAGAGCAGCCCCCTCGTCGCCGCCGAACCCACCTCCGCCTCCACCTCCTGCGCCTCCTCCTCCTCCTCCAGACAAATCATGACCTCCATCGTCTCCACCTTCACTTCCTCCGGATGAAGAGTAGCCTTCGCTAATTACGCCACGTTTATCTCTTCTCTCTTCTGCATAGCTGATGGAAATTACAGCGAGGATCACAGTAGCAACCTGCTCAATATATTATTAATATCATTTTATTTTATTGATATATGTTTAAAGTTACGTACCAATAGGGTGTTCATCACTGGTGCTTGGGATGTTCAACAAATAGAAGTGATGTCTTACCATCTGATGCATGTGCTTTTTATACCATCCTTTACCCATCGTTGCTTTTGATGGAGGGAGTACATTAATCAAAAGAAAATACTCGCGTGAATAATATAAAACGAGTATTACAATACAATTACAATTACGCAACGAAATTAATAATGCAAATTTAGAAAATGCTCCTTTTCAATTAAATTACTTAAGAATGTTTGTATTACTTCTTATTTTCTCCTTTATTCGACCAATCACTCAACAATTGCAGTATATTATGATCAAATCAACTTAAATAATTAAAACATATTATATAATTATTTGGAGTTTTATATATGAGCAAGATAATTGATTATTTTAATTCATGTATGTACATATAATCTTGATATAATTGAAGAAAATATAAATAAAGATTATATAAACAAATCAAAATAATTATCTTAATTTTAATTATTTATATGTACACCTTTATATAATTAAAGAAAATATAAATATATGGATTATATAAAGTATCAAGAAATATTTTTTAAATGTTTGAAAAATTATCATATATTATACATAAGATAAATACATATCATAATAGACATATTCTAAAATCTATAGCAATATATCATACTTATTCTTTTGCTATTCCTTTCGGACATTTGACCGCACTTGTAAAGATTTCGTATCATTCACTTACATAATGTGTTACTACACATAACTAGTTTTTATCTAGTTTTAAATATTTTTATCAAAAATTAAATAACTAGGCGGTCTGACTAAAATAATAATTTAAATATCTTTTATCCAAGAGGCATGTTCGTGCAAACAAAGAAAAATCATCAATCATCCCTATACGATTATCATATAATCGCTTTGTGTACGGTAATTTATGTTTACATAATATACGTTAATAATTCTAATAATTATGAACACATATACTTGTTACTAATATTAGTAAAATTGTTATTAAAGGTTCATATACCAAAGAAATATTAAAAAAGATTATTTTTCAGACGTTTGTTAACACTATTCTAAATATATATAATTGTAGTACATTTAATAATCAAATCAATTCCCAAAGGTAAACCTTTAGAAAAATGGCTTCCAAATCCTCCACCAATTCCAATAATTATTTAAAGCCAACATTTACTTATGTGCACTAATAATTAAACTTTTTAACTTAATTATTGATATTAATAATGTCTTAAGTTTGGGAAAAAATATATCGGTGAATGGATCTGAATATTACTTATATAATCAATAAACATAAAAAAGGTTATTGTAATAATTTAGAAATTTGTTTTTTATTACCAAATTACAAATTATTTATTTGTTGCATGGAATTTTTGTATATAATATTTAAGAAAATTACATGAATATTATCCCGAAATGCATTATTTGTAAATTATATGTTACAGATTCTTTACCCACTCGGTACAATGTGATATAAGAGAAACAATCATATTTCCACAGTATGGGAGTTACAATTTAATAAAGTAATATATAAATATTACTATTACAAATTAAAATATAATTATATTCAGATGGTCAATAACTAAACTTCTATATGTTTCGTCTATGTAATATATTAATATTAAATTATTATTAACATACTTGTAATGAATTAGTGAATTAGTTGTCATATAAAATTAAAATATCGAAATAATTTCAAAGTTTACCTATTTGAAAATGAATATATTTGTTTAAATAATCTATATTTTAATTGCAATAGTAATAGTTTTCATTTTTAGAAAATTATAAATAAATAATCCCTTAGTTTGGTTCTCATTACTCATACATTCCCTTCAATCTTCAATTGATATTTGATTTAAACACTTCATTATTTGGTAAATATTAAAAATAAGAATTTATATATTATAAGAATATTGATATAAAATCAAATTAAATATTTATTAATGTTTCAAAATACAATATTATAACAAATAGTCCATTAATAGATATGTCCTGATGAAACGCCGGTAAACCGGATTCACCGTGACCTTGAGAGAATGATGAGAAATGGCTGCCGCCTCCATAACTGTAACTGCCACTTCCATGCCCTCCTCTTAATGCTTCCGCAGCTCCACCAAATCCATGTCCCCCGATTCCATTACCAATTCCACCTGAAAAGCCTTCTCCAATACAGACGCCGATATCACTTCTGAATTCACCTCCGATTCTTACTCCAATTGCAGCACCAGCACCTCCGCCGCTAATGTTCACAATTTATGGTACAAGTACTATAACAGTTTGAGGTATCATAGCTGGGACAGGTTGAGCTATTGTTACTGCATATGGTTGTGGTATTGGGACTCCAATAGATTAGTACTACAAGACAGTTACTGGGTTAGGCCTTGGTACAACCACAGGTTGAGGAACAGGTACATAAACATGAATAGGATGTATGTTACTGGTACTGCTACTGGTATAGTTACGGTGACTATTGCTTTGGATGGAATGTTAGTGATGGAATAGCTCCTGCTGTATTTACTTTCTATACCAGCATTTACACATCGTTAATTATTTCTCCTATAACTCTAATTTAATCAAAATGTAATGGCTTATAGCATTATTATATCTATCAACATTTCATTTACATAATAAAACTATTTCATTTCATTTTGAAATAAGATTAAGACTAATTATATAGCAATACCATTATTATTGATCAGATGGATTAAAAAATTAAATATATGCATTCCATAAAATGTACTAAAAATTAAGCAAATTAATTCTTGCAAGTATTAATATAGATTTTTATAACAATTTTAATAATAAGACTGAATGATTTGTAACTTTAATTAGTATTGACTTTAAGAATCTGATTAATTAATTATTTGTATTAATCTTATTATAACGTTTTTTTATTAGTTATCATATATTATTATATTAATATTTTCTAAATAGTGATTATCAAATACTTTATGCAATATTTACTAGATTGATCGAGAGTAGAATTATTCAGACGATCTAAGCAATCAATTAGAAAGGGTATGATTAGATTAGTTAAATAAATAATTATATTTTTTTTTTGGTTTAATTCCTTTATATGTACACCCAATCTTGAAATAGAAAGATACTTATTAATAAATTTAAATTTTCGTATTTAGATTATATGACACACATTTAGTAGCAAAACATAGATGATGACACAAATAATGTATCATAAATACTTTTCATTGCCAACATTGTTAGTTCACATTATCCACGCAATTGTCCATTGAACCAAACTCTTTTTTTAAATACATAGATATTAATTAATTGTGTTCAAATGTTTTGTTTTCGAAATTCAAGGAATTTGTTGATGATAGCAATTGAAATTAGCAGAATTTTGAATTAAATTATTTATTAGTGATACACATGTCTATTACAAATGGTACAATGGTACAATCAATGGCCATGTCCTGAAGAAATGCTAGAAAATCCGGAAGCGCCATGGCCTCCAGAAAAGGATGAAAAATGGTTACTTCCACCGCCGATCGAAGACCCAGAGAAGTAGCTTCCACTATGGCCACCTCCGAATCCTCCCAAACCACCAGAAATTCCATGTCCTCCAATTCCACCGCTGATTCCTCCTCCAAAACCGCCGCCAATTCCACCGCCAAATCCTCCTCCGATTCCTCCTACTCCACCAGCAGCACCTCCTCCTCCTCCGCCGATGTTGACAATTTGTGGTACTGGTACTACAACCGTCTGAGGTACCCTAACTGGGACAGGTTGAGCTACTGTTACTGGATACGGTTGTGGTACTGGTACACCAATAGGTTGTGGTACTGGTACTTGGATGGTCTGTGGAACAGGAACTGGAACTCTCCTGGTTACGGTGACTGGGTATGGTCTTGGTACAACCACAGTTTGAGGAACTGGTACAGAAACTTGAACAGGACGTGGTACGGTGTATGGTACTTGGACTGGAACTGGTACTGCTACTGGTCGAGTTACGGTGACTGGATATGGTTGTGGTACTGCCACTGGTACAGCTTGGTTGATAGTTGTTACTGTGGCACCTCCGCCTCCAGCTCCACCACCGAAACCGCCTCCAGCTCCTCCGCCAAAACCACCTCCAAATCCTCCTCCAATTCCACCACCAAATCCTCCTCCATTTCCACCTCCATAAGAACCTCCAAGTCCTCCACCGTGGCCTGCACTAACATCACCGCCAAATCCACCTCCATGAATGCCACCAACTCCACTTCCTAAATAAACTCCATGGCCACCACTGTATCCACTTCCGCCTCCACTAATTATGCCTCTTTTTTCAACAGTCTTAGTTTCAGCATAACTGTTAAGAAATGCAGCGAGGATAAAAGTAGCGACCTATAAAAAGTAATTAATTAATGCATAGATAAATATGAAATATTATTACCAAAAGAGAGTTCATCACTATTGCTTTAGATGTTAAAGAAATATAAGTGATACTATTGCTCTGTTTCATATTCTTTTTATACCAGCGGTTACCCTTCGACGATCACGCTGGAAGGAGTATGTGAGAAATATAGAATTTTAATTTACTACTTCCATATATTATATTTCTTCAAAATTGATTAAAAGACAACATAATTCTTACCATTGAACCATAAAAATTCAACATCTGTAATAAATATTAGAGAAATAATTTCGATTTAAAAAATATAATGCAATTTTGTTATCATCACTTATGATAGCCCCATGTAACCAGGTATATAGTATTGTATTAATTAGAAATGAAGACATTTGTCTTTTTTATTTGTTAATAAACAATTATAAATGAATTTTACAGATTCTGAATTGATTATTTTTATAGCATCTTAATTAGCATATATTTAGGCCCGTCTTGTGACTGATTTTCAGGTATGTACAATAAATACTTAACGCTTTAAAAGACAAAAGTTGAAATGTAACTAGTGACAAAAGTGAGATGACTATAAGAGGGCAAATCTTTGATTAGATAAAAGCAACTTCTTATCTAAACAACCACCAAACATCGCAACAAATATTATTTTGTGTATAGTTTTTTTTAATTTAAATGAAATTCAATGGGTTTTTGCTTTCCAAATATGAATATTAATAATTTGAGAATGACAAAGCAAAACATTCCAACTTGCAACGTAAAAAAAAAATCAGATTATAACCGAAATTTACTATATTACAAAATTTGTTTAATTCTTAAAATTACATGACTTTATTTTTATGTTTTACTTATAAATCAAAATATTTATTTGCCGTTCCATTGACTATTTTGTCTAATCTTATGGTAAAGGTACTTATTACAACGTGTTCAAATTAAATAATAAATAATCAAGAACATGAGTAACAACAAGCGAACTACAGTATGAAAACTATTTCCAAATGAACATACATCCACAAAGTAATGAACATATATGATAACTGGTAATAATAATTCAATATGTCATGTGTATCTAATTTAATACAGTTTTAAGCTATAATTATTTATTAAACAATTATTGCAAAAAATATTTTCTTCATAATCTTAAACATAATTTATTATATGTACATACATTAAAATGCACATTCATTGTCTTTTTTTTATGTAATTTCTTTTAGTACAAATAATCATTAATCATTTAGTCAATATATTTTTTAAGACTCAATATCCACAGATATAGATAGCTACTACAAATGTGACCTTTAAATAATAGAATAAAACTGTTTTTTAAAGTTTTGTCAAATATTTTAATTTATAACATCGTCTTAAGAAAATATTTACTATATTTAGCTGTATGATTGAAATATTTGAATTAAAATAAATAGATATCTCTGTTTGCAATATTTTTTCTTTCCAAATTATATTTTATTAAAAAACAATATTGGGAGAATAATGAAGGAGCATTGATTATTGTAGGAGTAGCAATGATAAGCACTTTAAATTAAATTATTTATTAATAATATAAATGATTTTTTGGTACAATCAATGGCCATGTCCTGACGAAATGCTAGAAAATCCGGAAGCGCCATGGCCTCCAGAAAAGGATGAAAAATGGTTACTTCTACCGCCGATCGAAGACCCAGAGGAGTAGCTTCCACTATGGTCACCTCCGAATCCTCCCAAACCACCGGAAATTCCATGTCCTCCAATTCCACCACTGATTCCTCCTACAAAACCGCCGCCAATTCCACCGCCAAATCCTCCTCCGATTCCTCCTACTCCACCAGCAGCACCTCCTCCTCCTCCACCGATGTTGATAATTTGTGGTACTGGTACTACAACGGTCTGAGGTACCCTAACTGGGACAGGTTGAGCTACTGTTACCGGATATGGTTGTGGTACTGGTACTCCAATAGGTTGTGGTACTGAAACTGGCACAGCTTGCGGAATTGGTACTGGTACTGGTCTGGAGACAGTTACTGGATATGGCCTTGGTACAATTACAGTTTGAGGAACTGGTACAGAAACTTGAACAGGACGTGGTACGGTGTATGGTACTTGGACTGGAACTGGTACTGCTACTGGTCTAGTTACAGTAACTGGATATGGTTGTGGTACTGCCACAGGTACAGCTTGGTTGATAGTGGTCACTGTGGCACCTCCACCTCCAGCTCCACCACCGAAACCACTTCCAGCTCCAGCACCGAAACCTCCTCCAGCTCCACCACCGAAACCACCTCCAAATCCACCTCCGAAACCGCCGTGGCCTCCGCCAATTCCACCTCCATAGATTCCACCTTCTCCACTTCCTAAATAAATTCCATGGCCTCCACCTAATCCACCTCCGCCTCCACTAATTATACCTCTTTTTTCAACTATCTTAGTTTCAGCATAACTGCTAGAAAATGCAGCGAGGACAAATGTAGCGACCTTAAAAAAAATAAATTAATTAATCTATAGACAAATATGAAACATTACTACCAAAAGAGAATTCATCACTATTGCTTTAGATGTTAAAGAAATATTAGTGATATTATAGTTCTGCTTCTTGTTCTTTTTATACCAATGTTTATGCTTCGTTGATCAAGTTGGAAGGAGTATATGAGTAATATTCAATTTTTAATCACCACTTACATTTGTGGTATAATATTGTTTAGTCTTTTAATATTTCATTGAAATATTATTATTTAAAATGTGAATGATAATCAAAAACTTTGAATTGATGCGGTACATTTAAAATATAATGGAAACCTTTAAAAATAAAATCCAAAAAGTAATATTTATTAATTACAAAATCTGACCAAATATCTAATGACCTAAGGTTCTATAATGTTTCAATAACAATTCGCCCTAATAATATTAATAATTTGTTGCCTTTTTAAATAAAAATATAAAAGCAAACTAAAAATATAAGGAAAATTTAATAAAGAAAGCCATCAGGCCAGTTTCATTTAATTATAGTACTTTATTCATATTTATTTATATATCTAACTTAATTAATTTATTTTCTTATTTTTATTTTTATATTAATAATATTTGAGTTTGTGTATAGTTTATTTGCGTAATTCTGAGCAATAAAATATGATTATTATTATTAAACATAAATTATCAACACTAGAAATAAACTAAATACGATTACAAGACCATTCAATCAATTCCATATGTTTAACATCTTAAATATTTTAAATTAATAAAATTGCTTACAAAACGATATCCATTATTATATCATACAATACATTTTTAATAATTTAATATTTGTAAAAGCAACATTATGTATATAAAACCAGCAAGCAAATAACAAACAAATATTTTCTTCAATTACATTAAATTAATAATAAGAGCTTCATCTTTTTTTGTGTCTTTTTTGTTTCTTTAAGTTCATATGTATATGTTTTATTTAATCATTCCAAACCATTTGTTTGGTGAAAAATATTTTAGCTTGTGAAAAAGAAAAAACTTTGAAAGACAATTCGCTATCTTTTAATATATAGTTGTTTAATTATGTTACTTAATGAATGAATTTTGATTTAAAAAGAGCAATAACTATATTTGTTAACAATGGCAATTGTTAACATCATTTAACTTTACAACTTCATATTGTATAATAAACATATTTGATGATCAAAAATGAGTAACACTACATATAAATTTATGAACAGAAATAATACAATCCTTGTGATAACAATAATTTTAAAGTGGAAAGTACAACAGTCAGTTGTAATGCATTTTTCTTATTTCTAACATTTTTCTTTATAATTATTTATTCAACCAATTTTTGCAATAAATATTGGTCTTAATAATAATAAAAATAATAGATAGTATGTACACAAATATAAAAACTAGTATTTCTTCTATTATTTTTATTATTATTTTATTGCATAATTTTCATTCATAATAGAGACGTATATCAATATCCTTCTTAAGATTCAGCAATATATTTAATTTATATTTATAACATCGACTTTAAAAATATTAAATATATTGCATGGTATACAGGGCACACCCGCCTCTTAATATTTTGAAAATGCTAACTGGATTTGCTTATTATAGATGATTATAAAGAAAATGATTATAAGAATTTTGAATTAAATTATTTATTAGCGAAATACGTTATTATTTCAAATAGTACAATCAATGGCCATGTCCTAAAGAAATGCTAGACAATCCGGAAGAGCTATGACCTCCAGAAAAGGATGAAAAATGGCTACTTCCACTGCCGATCGAAGATCCAAAGGAATAGCTTCCACTATGGCCGCCTCCGAATCCTCCCAAACCACCGGAAATTCCATGTCCTCCGATTCCACTGCTGATTCCTCCTCCAAAACCTCCGCCAATTCCAATGCCAAATCCTCCTCCAATTCCTCCTAATCCAGCAGCACCTCCTCCTCCTCCGCCGATGTTGACAATTTGTGGTACTGGTACTACAACGGTCTGAGGTACCCTAACTGGGACAGGTTGAGCTACTGTTACTGGATACGGTTGTGGTACTGGTACACCAATAGGTTGTGGTACTGGAACTTGAATGGTCTGTGGAACAGGAACAGGAACTCTCCTGGTCACGGTGACTGGGTATGGTCTTGGTACAACCACAGTTTGAGGAACTGGTACAGAAACTTGAACAGGACGTGGTACGGTGTATGGTACTTGGACTGGAACTGGTACTGCTACTGGTCGTGTTACGGTGACTGGATATGGTTGTGGTACTGCCACTGGTACAGCTTGGTTGATAGTTGTTACTGTGGCACCTCCGCCTCTAGCTCCACCACCGAAACCGACTCCAGCTCCTCCGCCAAATCCTCCTCCAAATCCTCCTCCAATTCCACCTCCAAATCCTCCTCCAAGTCCTCCAACGTGGCCTGCGCTAATTTCACCTCCAAATCCACCTCCATGGATGCCACCAACTCCACTTCCAAGATAAACTCCATGGCCACCACTGTATCCACCTCCGCCTCCACTAATTATGCCTCTTTTTTCAATTGTCTTAGTTTCAGCATAACTGCTAAGAAATGCAGCGAGGACAAAAGTAGCGACCTAAAAAAATAAATATATTAATCTATAGAGAAATATGAAATGTTATTACCAAAATAGAGTTCATCACTATTGCTTTAGATGTTAAAGAAATATTAGTGATGTTATAGCTTAGCTTCATGTTCTTTTTATACCAGAGTTTACCCTTCGTTGATCACGCTGGAAGGAGTATGTGAATAATATTCAATTTTTAATCACCAATCACAATTATGTTATAATATAATATATCATTGAAATATAATTTTAAAAAGTTTGAATTGATAGTGTATATTTAAAATATAATGAAAGCATTTGAAAATATAATCCAAAATGTTTTTTCATTTTTATAATAATCCGCTTTAATAATACATTTTTTTAATTTGTTACCCCTATGAGTAGCAATATAAAAGTAGAAAAACATAAAATATAAAGAAAATTTAATAAACATAATTTCACAAAAATAAATAAAAGTAATTATAAAAACTACATACGATAATGAAATAATAAAACAAGTATTTTTCATTCAAAAATGAATTTTCTAACAAATTTATGGATAAATTAGAGCTGATGGTTTAAATATTTCGTTCACACTTTAAAGCTAACCAGACCATTAAATCTATTGCATATCTCTAACACCTTAATTAGCATAAATAATGCGGATACATTTCTATAGGTAATAATACGTTATAATTGAAATTCATAGAATTGTTGACAAAACGATATCCATTATTATATTATACCGATTTTTTTTTATTTAAGCCACGTCTTTTCAAGCCACTTTTTTAAGCAACTTAATTCACATAGGACCCATAAGTACAATAAATAACTATTTTCTTTGGTTACTTTAAATTAATTATAAGTTTGTTTCTGTATTTTTTGTACTTTCTAAATTCATATATCAATAATTATTATTTAATTAATTCCAAACCTTTGAGTGATAAAAAATATTTCAGCTTATGTATCTTTAAAAGAAAATTTGCTGCCTGACAATATTTAATAGATGATACTTATAGAAATTGATTTTTATTTAATTTTGAGTTATTTTATTTACTTCATTATATATTCAAATTCTAATGACACTATATAGTACCATTTAGCTTTACAACTTTATATTAAAGAATGTAATATATTTCATAATCAAGAGCGATAGTAACAATACAAATAAATTAATAAACAGTAATAATAGAATCTTCGTAACAACGATTATTTTAGAGCGGAAAGACCAACTGCAATACATTTTTAAATTGTAAACTTTTTTATTTGCAATTCATTTTTGAGCAATTATTTGCAATATGTATTGGTCTTGATAATAATAAAAATAATATATTGTTTATTTTTATGCAATTGCTTTTTGAATTTCTTTTGGTAGAACAAATCATTGATAATAAAGGAATATATCAATATCTTTCTGAACATTCAGTATGTATCCTTTCTATGAGTATGAGCTTTAAATAATTAAAACAAGCTGATGATTTTATTGCTAAGCTACATTTAATTTTATTTTCTTAACCTAAAGATTTCTTTGCATCCAACTCATTATTATTTATGGCTTTCGGTATCGGATCGTCAATTAACAGTGCTTGTATATTTGTATTAAGTAGCTTTGTTATTAGATTTTACATTTCCAATCTCTAAAATGCTACGGGATTTGATTGTTAAATTAAAAAAAAAAATGAATTAAATTATTTATTAATGATACATATATCTATTACAAATGGTACAATCAATGGCCATGTCCTGATGAAATGCTAGAAAATCCAGAAGCTCCATGGCCTCCAGAAAAGGATGAAAAATGGCTATTTTCACCGCCGAACGAAGATCCAGAGGAATAGCTTCCACTATGGCCTCCTAAACCTCCAGAAATTCGATGTCCACCAATTCCACCGCCGATTCCTCCTCCAAAACCGCCGCCAATTCCACCACCAAATCCTCCTCCGATTCCTCCTACTCCCCCAGCAGCACCTCCTCCGCCAATGTTGACAATTTGTGGCACTGGAACTACAACGGTCTGAGGGATCCTCACTAGGACAGGTTGAGCTACTGTTACTGGATACGGTTGTGGTACTGGTACTCCAATAGGTTGTGGTACTGGAACTTGAATGGTCTGTGGAACAGGAACTGGAACTCTCCTGGTCACGGTGACTGGGTATGGTCTTGGTACAAACACAGTTTGAGGAACTGGTACAGAAACTTGAACAGGACGTGGTACAGTGTATGGTACTTGGACTGGAACTGGTACTGCTACTGGTCGAGTTACGGTGACTGGATATGGTTGTGGTACTGCCACTGGTACAGCTTGATTGATAGTTGTTACTGTGGCACCTCCACCTCCAGCTCCTTCACCGAAACCGCCTCCAGCTCCCCCACCGAAACCGCCTCCAGCTCCTCCACCGAAACCACCTCCAAATCCTCCTCCAAATCCTCCTCCAAGTCCTCCACCGTGGCCTGCGCTAATTTCACCTCCAAACCCACCTCCATGGATGCCACCAACTCCACTTCCAAGATAAACTCCATGGCCACCACTGTATCCACCTCCGCCTCCACTAATTATGCCTCTTTTTTCAACTGTCTTAGTTTCAGCATAACTGCTAAGAAATGCAGCGAGGACAAAAGTTGCGACCTAAAAAAATAAATATATTAATCTATAGAGAAATATGAAATATTATTACCAAAATAGAGTTCATCACTATTGCTTTAGATGTTAAAGAAATATTAGTGATGTTTTAGCTTAGCTTCATGTTCTTTTTATACCAGAGTTTACCCTTCGTTGATCACGCTGGAAGGAGTATGTGAATAATATTCAATTTTTAATCACTAATCACAATTATGTTATAATATAATATATCATTGAAATATAATTTTAAAAAGTTTGAATTGATAGTGTATATTTAAAATATAATGATAGCATTTGAAAATATAATCCAAAATGTTTTTTCATTTTTATAATAATCCGCTTTAATAATACCTTTTTTTAATTTGTTACCCTTATGAGTAGCAATATAAAAGTAGAAAAACATAAAATATAAAGAAAATTTAATAAACATAATTTCACAAAAATAAATAAAAGTAATTATAAAAAGTAACATACGATAATGAAATAATAAAACAAGTATTTTTCATTCAAAAATGAATTTTCTAACAAATTTATGGATAAATTAGAGCTGATGGTTTAAATATTTCATTCACAATTTAAAGCTAACCAGACCATTAAATCTATTCCATATCTCTAACACCTTAATTAGCATAAATAATACGGATACATTTCTATAGGTTATAATACGTTATAATTGAAATTCATAGAATTGTTGACAAAACGATATCCATTATTATACTATACAGATTTTTTTTATTTAACCCACGTCTTTTCAAGCCACTTTTTTTAAGCAACTTAATTCACATAGGACCCATAAGTACAATAAATAACTATTTTCTTTGGTTACTTTAAATTAATTATAAGTTTGTTTGTGTATTTTTTGTACTTTCTAAATTCATATATCAATAATTATTATTTAATTAATTCCAAACCTTTGAGTGATGAAGAATATTTCAGCTTATGTATCTTGAAAAGAAAATTTGCTGCCTGACAATATTTTATATTTTATAGATGATACTTATAGAAATTGATTTTTATTTAATTTTTGAGTTATTTTATTTACTTCATTATACATTCAAATTCTAATGACACTTTATAGTACCATTTAGCTTTACAACTTTATATTAAAGAATGTAATATATTTCATAATCAAGTGCGATAGTAACAATACAAATAAATTAATAAACAGTAATAATAGAATCTTCGTAACAACGATTATTTTAGAGCGGAAAGACCAACTGCAATACATTTTTTAATTGTAAACTTTTTTATTTGCAATTCATTTTTGAGGAATTATTTGCAATATGTATTGGTCTTGATAATAATAAAAATAATATATTGTTTATTTTTATGCAATTGCTTTTGGACTTTCTTTTTGTAGAACAAATCATTGATAATAAAGGAATATATCAATATCTTTCTGAACATTCAGTATGTATCCTTTCTATGAGTATGAGCTTTAAATAATTAAAACAAGCTGATGATTTTATTGATAAGCTACATTTAATTTTATTTTCTTAACCTAAGAATTTCTTTGCATCCAACTCATTATTATTTATGGCTTTCAGTATCGGATCGTCAATTAACAGTGCTTGTATATTTATATTACGTAGCTTTGTTATTAGATTCAACATTTCCAATCTCTAAAATGCTACGGGATTTGATTGTTAAATTAAAAAAAAAAATGAATTAAATTATTTATTAGTGATACATATATCTATTACAAATGGTACAATCAATGGCCATGTCCTGATGAAATGCTAGAAAATCCAGAAGCTCCATGGCCTCCAGAAAAGGATGAAAAATGGCTATTTCCACCGCCGATCGAAGATCCAGAGGAATAGCTTCCACTATGGCCTCCTAAACCTCCAGAAATTCCATGTCCACCAATTCCACCGCCGATTCCTCCTCCAAAACCGCCGCCAATTCCACCACCAAATCCTCCTCCTACTCCTCCAGCAGCACCACCTCCTCCTCCGCCAATGTTGACAATTTGTGGCACTGGTACTACAACGGTCTGAGGGACCCTCACTGGGACAGGTTGAGCTACTGTTACTGGATACGGTTGTGGTACTGGTACTCCAATAGGCTGTGGTACTGGAACTTGAATGGTCTGTGGAACAGGAACTGGAACTCTCCTGGTCACGGTGACTGGGTATGGTCTTGGTACAAACACAGTTTGAGGAACTGGTACAGAAACTTGAACAGGACGTGGTACAGTGTATGGTACTTGGACTGGAACTGGTACAGCTACTGGTCGAGTTACGGTGACTGGATATGGTTGTGGTACTGCCACTGGTACAGCTTGATTGATAGTTGTTACTGTGGCGCCTCCGCCTCCAGCTCCTCCGCCTCCAGCTCCTCCACCGAAACCGCCTCCAGCTCCCCCACCGAAACCGCCTCCAGCTCCTCCACCAAAACCACCTCCAAATCCTTCTCCAATTCCACCTCCATAAGAACCTCCAAGTCCTCCACCGTGGACTGCGCTAATGTCACCTCCAAATCCACCTCCATGGATGCCACCAACTCCACTTCCAAGATAAACTCCATGGCCACCACTGTATCCACCTCCGCCTCCACTAATTATGCCCCTTTTTTCAACTGTCTTAGTTTCAGCATAACTGCTAAGAAATGCAGCGAGGACAAAAGTAGCGACCTAAAAAATAAATATATTAATCTATAGAGAAATATGAAATATTATTACCAAAATAGAGTTCATCACTATTGCTTTAGATGTTAAAGAAATATTAGTGATGTTATAGCTTAGCTTCATGTTCTTTTTATACCAGAGTTTACCCTTCGTTGATCACGCTGGAAGGAGTATATGAGTAATATTCAATTGTTAATCACCACTCACATTTATGTTATAATTTAATATTTTATTGAAATATCATTTAAAATGTTTGAATTGATAGTGTATATATAAAATATAATGGAAACATTTGAAAATATAATCCAAAAAGTTTTTTCATTTTTATAATAATCCACTTTAATAATAATAATAATAATTTGTTACCCTTATGAGTAGGAATATTAAAGTATAAAAAAATTAAAATATAAAGAAAATTTAATAAACGAAATTTCACATAAATAAAAGTAAACTACATACGATTAAAATTATTATTCTATTACAAGTAAGCAAGTATTTTTCATTAAAAAAATCATTTTATAATAAATTTATATATAAATTAGAACTGATGGTATTAAATACTTCAAATATTTCGTTCACACTTTAAAGTCTACCAGACCATTAAATCTATTCCATAACTCAAACACTTTAATTAGCATAAATAAAGCAGATACATTTATATCAGTTATAATACGTTATAATTTAAATTTATAGAAATGTTTACAAATAATATCCATTATTATATTATACATTATTTTTTTATTTAAGGCACGTCGTTTCAAGCCACTGTTTTGTATAAGCAAATTAAAGCACATAGGACCCAATAGTACAATAATTAACTATTTTCATTGATTACTTAAAATTAATTATAAGTTGTTCATCTCGTTCAATGTTTGTATATTTTTTGTACTTTCTAAATTTATATATCAATAATTTTTATTTAATTAATTCCAAACCTTTGAGAGTTGAAAAATATTTCAGCTTATGTAGCTAAGAAAATTCGCTGTCTGACAATATTTAATAGATGATACTTATAAAAATTATTTTTTATTTAATTTTAAAGTTATATTATTTACTTTATTATACATTCAAATTATAATGACACTTTATAGTACCATTTACCTTTCCAACTTTATATTAAATAATTTAATATATTTCATAATCAAGAAAGATAGTAACAATACAAACAATTATTAAACAGTAATAATACAATCTTTGTAACAACGATTATTTTAGAACGGAAAGACCAACAGCAATGCATTTTTTAATTTTAAACTTTTTTATTTGCAATTATTTTTTGGTTTTAATAATAATAAAAATAATAAATTGTGTGTTTTTATACAATTACTTTTTGACTTTTTTTTTGGTAGATAAAATCATTGATAATAAAGGAATATATCAATATCCTTCTGAACATTTAGTGTGAATTCTTTCTATGAGTATGAGCTTTAAATAATTAAAGAGTGTTTTATATATTTTTGTTATGCTATATTTAATTTTAACTTATAACTTCGACTTAAAAAATCATGAAATATATTGCATGATATAATCATATATTGCGTATAATGTTCTTGGTAACCATTGTACCAGATTGACAAATATATAAATATACTTCACAAAATAACTAATATTATCAATGACATCATTTTATGACTTATTGAATTATTACCGAAGTTGATAATCTATTCTGATTTGCATATATTTCAATATATTATTTTCTTATCCTAAATATTTCTTTACATCCATTACTATTGCTTGTATATTTGTATTTTATAATATACGAATTATATGCATTTAATACGAAGCTTTGTTATTTAATTCTACATTTCCAATCTCTAAAATGCTAACCGGATTTGATTGTTATAGATGTTTAAATTAAGAAAAAAAATGAATTAAATTATTTATTATTAGCTATTACAAATGGTACAATCAATGGCCATGTCCTGGCGAAATGTTAGAAAATCCGAAAGCGCCATGACCTCCAGAAATAGATGAAAAATGGCTACTTCCGCCGCCGATCGAAGATCCAGAGGAGTAGCTTCCACCATGACCTCCTCCGAATCCTCCAATTCCACCGCTGATTCCTCCTCCAAAACCTCCGCTAATTCCACCGCCAAATCCTCCTCCGATTCCTCCTACTCCTCCAGCAGCACCTCCTCCGCCGATGTTGACAATTTGTGGCACTGGTACTACAACGGTCTGAGGTACCCTAACTGGGACAGGTTGAGCTACTGTTACAGGATACGGTTGTGGTACTGGTACTCCAATAGGTTGTGGTACTGGAACTTGAATGGTCTGTGGAACAGGAACTGGAACTCTCCTGGTCACGGTGACTGGGTATGGTCTTGGTACAAACACAGTTTGAGGAACTGGTACAGAAACTTGAACAGGACGTGGTACGGTGTATGGTATTTGGACTGGAACTGGTACTGCTACTGGTCGTGTTACGGTGACTGGATATGGTTGTGGTACTGCCACTGGTACAGCTTGATTGATAGTTGTTACTGTGGCACCTCCACCTCCAGCTCCTTCACCGAAACCGCCTCCAGCTCCCCCACCGAAACCGCCTCCAGCTCCTCCACCGAAACCACCTCCAAATCCTCCTCCAAATCCTCCTCCAAGTCCTCCACCGTGGCCTGCGCTAATTTCACCTCCAAATCCACCTCCATGGATGCCACCAACTCCACTTCCAAGATAAACTCCATGGCCACCACTGTATCCACCTCCGCCTCCACTAATTATGCCTCTTTTTTCAACTGTCTTAGTTTCAGCATAACTGCTAAGAAATGCAGCGAGGACAAAAGTTGCGACCTAAAAAAATAAATATATTAATCTATAGAGAAATATGAAATATTATTACCAAAATAGAGTTCATCACTATTGCTTTAGATGTTAATGTAATATTAGTGATGCTATAGTTTTGCTTCATGTTGTTTTTATACCAGAGTTTACCCTTCGTTGATCACGCTGGAAGGAGTATTTGAATAATACTCAATTTTTAATTACCACTCACAATTATGTTATAATATAATATTTAATTGAAAAATTTGAAATGATAGTCTATATTTAATATAAAATGAAAGCATTTCAAAATATAATCCAAAAAGTTTTTTCATTTTTATAATAATCCGCTTTAATAATAATTATAATAATAATAATTTATTGCTCTAATGAGTGGGAATATAAAAGGACAAAACACATCAAATATAAATAAAATTTAATAAACAAAATTTCACATAAATAAATAAAAGTAATTATAAAAAGTTAACTACATACGAGTAAAATTATTATTCTATTACAAGTAAACAAGTATTTATCAATAAAAAAATGAATTCTCTAACAAATTTATAGATAAATTAGAACTAATGGTATTAAATATATCAAATATTTCGTTCACACTTTAAAGTTTATCAGACCATTAAATCTATTCCATATCTCTAACATCTTAATTAGCATAAATAATGCGGATACATTTATATCGGTTATAATACGTTATAATTGAAATTCATAGAATTGTTTACAAACCGATATACATTATTATATTATACAGTATTTTTTTATTTAAACCACATCCTTTCAAGCTACTTATTTGTATAAGCAACTTAAAGCACATAAGACCTACTAGTATAATATTTAACTATTTTCTTTGGTTACTTTAAATTAAATGTAAGTGGTTCATCTCGTTCAATGTTTGTTTATTTTTTATACTTTCTAAATTTATATATCAAATTTTTTTATTTAATTAATTCCAAACCTTTGTGTGATGAAAAATATTTCAATTTATAGCTTTTAAAGAAAATTCGCTGACGGACAATATTTAATAGATTAATTATGATAGTTATAAAAATTAATTTTTATTTAATTTTTCAGTTATTTTATTTACTTCATTATACATTCATATTCTAATGATACTTTTTAGCACCATTTACCTTTACAATTTTATATTAAAGAATTTAATATATTTCATAATCAAGAGCGATAGTAACAATACAAATTAATAAACATTAATAATTCAATCTTTGTAACAACGATTATTTTAGAGCAGAAATACTAACTGCAATGCATATTTTAATTTTAAACATTTTTATTTGCAATTATTTTTTGAACAATTATTTGCAATATATATTGGTCTTAATATTAATAAAAATAATATTTTGTGTGTTTTTATGCAATTACTTTTTGAGTTACTTTCAATATCCATCTGAACATTTAGCTTTCTATGAGTTTGAGCTTTAAATAATTAAAACAAAATGATGATTTTATTGCTATACCATATTTAATTTTATTTTCTTAACCTAAAGATGTCTTTGCATCTAACTCATTCTTATTTATGGCTTTCGGTATCAGATCGTCAATTATCAGTGCTTGAATTTTATAATATACGAATTATAAGCATTTTAATACGTAGCTTTGTTATTTGGTTCTACATTTCCAATCTCTAAAATGCTAACCGGATTTGATTGTTATGGATGTTTAAATTTAAAAAAAAAAATGAATTAAATTATTTATTATTGATACACATATCTATTATAAATGGTACAATCAATGGCCATGTCCTGACGAAATGCTAGAAAATCCGGAAGCGCCATGGCCTCCAGAAATAGATGAAAAATGGCTACTTCCACCGCCGATCGAAGATCCAGAGGAGTAACTTCCACCATGACCTCCTCCGAATCCTCCCAAACCACCGGAAATTCCATGTCCTCCAATTCCACTGCTGATTCCTCCTCCAAAACCTCCGCTAATTCCACCAAATCCTCCTCCGATTCCTCCTACTCCTCCAGCAGCACCTCCTCCTCCTCCGCCGATGTTGACAATTTGTGGTACTGGTACTACAACGGTCTGAGGTACCCTAACTGGGACAGGTTGAGCTACTGTTACTGGATACGGTTGTGGTACTGGTACACCAATAGGTTGTGGTACTGGAACTTGAATGGTCTGTGGAACAGGAACAGGAACTCTCCTGGTTACGGTGACTGGATATGGTCTAGGTACAACAACAGTTTGAGGAACTGGCACAAAAACTTGAACAGGACGTGGTACGGTGTATGGTACTTGGACTGGAACTGGTACTGCTACTGGTCGTGTTACGGTGACTGGATATGGTTGTGGTACTGCCACTGGTACAGCTTGATTGATAGTTGTTACTGTGGCGCCTCCGCTTCCAGCTCCTCCACCGAAACCGCCTCCAGCTCCCCCACCGAAACCGCCTCCAGCTCCTCCACCGAAACCACCTCCAAATCCTCCTCCATTTCCACCTCCATAAGAACCTCCAAGTCCTCCACCGTGGCCTGCGCTAATTTCACCTCCAAATCCACCTCCATGGATGCCACCAACTCCACTTCCAAGATAAACTCCATGGCCACCACTGTATCCACCTCCGCCTCCACTAATTATGCCTCTTTTTTCAACTGTCTTAGTTTCAGCATAACTGCTAAGAAATGCAGCGAGGACAAAAGTAGCGACCTAAAAAAAATAAATATATTAATCTATAGAGAAATATGAAATGTTATTACCAAAATAGAGTTCATCACTATTGCTTTAGATGTTAAAGAAATATTAGTGATGCTATAGTTTTGCTTCATGTTCTTTTTATACCAGAGTTTACCCTTCGTTGATCACGCTGGAAGGAGTATGTGAATAATATTCAATTTTTAATTACCACTCACAATTGTGTTATAATATAATATTTAATTGAAAAATTTGAAATGATAGTCTATATTTAATATATAATGAAAGCATTTCAAAATATAATCCAAATTTTTTTTTTATTTTTATAATAATCCGCTTTAATAATAATTATAATAATAACAATTTATTGCTCTAATGAGTGGGAATATATAAGGACAAAACACATAAAATATAAATAAAATTTAATAAACAAAAATTTCACATAAATAAATAAAAGTAATTATAAAAAGTTAACTACATACGAGTAAAATTATTATTCTATTACAAGTAAACAAGTATTTATCATTAAAAAAATGAATTCTCTAACAAATTTATAGATAAATTAGAACTGATGGTATTAAATATATCAAATATTTCGTTCACACTTTAAAGTTTATCAGAACATTAAATCTATTCCATATCTCTAACACCTTAATTAGCATAAATAATGCGGATACATTTATATCGGTTATATACGTTATAATTGAAATTCATAGAATTGTTTACAACCCGATATCCATTATTATATTATTCAGTATTTTTTATTTAAGCCACGTCGTTTCAAGCCACTTATTTGTATAAGCAACTTAAAGCACATAGAACCCACTAGTACAATAATTAACTATTTTCTTTGGTTACTTTAAATTAAATGTAAGTGATTGAACGAGATCAATGTTTGTTTATTTTTGATATTTTCTAAATTTATATATCAAATTTTTTTATTTAATTAATTCCAAACCTTTGTGTGATGAAAAATATTTCAGCTTATGTAGCTTTTAAAGAAAATTCGCTGTCGGACAATATTTAATAAATTAATTATGATACTTATAGAAATTAATTTTTCAGTTATTTTATTTACTTCATTATACATTCATATTCTAACGATACTTTTTAGCACCATTTACCTTTACAATTTTATATTAAAGAATTTAATATATTTCATAATCAAGAGCGATAGTAACAATACAAATTAATAAACATTAATAATACAATCTTTGTAACAACGATTATTTTAGAGCGGAAAGACTAACTGCAATGCATTTTTTAATTTTAAACATTTTTATTTGCAATTATTTTTTGAACAATTATTTGCAATATATATTATTGGTCTTAATAATAATAATAAAAATAATATTTTGTGTGTTTTTATGCAATTACTTTTTGAGTTTCTTTTGGTAGTAAAAAATCATAGATAATAAAGGAATATATCAATATCCATCTGAACATTTAGCTTTCTATGAGTTTGAGCTTTAAAAAATTAAAACAAAATGATGATTTTAATGCTATACCATATTTAACTTTATTTTCTTAACCTAAAGATGTCTGCATCCAACTCATTCTTATTTATGGCTTTCGGTATCAGATCGTCAATTATCAGTGCTTGAATTTTATAATATACGAATTATAAGCATTTAAATACGTAGCTTTGTTATTTGGTTCTACATTTCCAATCTCTAAAATGCTAACCGGATTTGTTTGTTATAGATGTTTAAATTTAAAAAAAAAATGAATTAAATTATTTATTATTGATACACATATCTATTATAAATGGTACAATCAATGGCCATGTCCTGACGAAATGCTAGAAAATCCGGAAGCGCCATGGCCTCCAGAAAAGGATGAAAAATGGCTACTTCCACCGCCGATCGAAGATCCAGAGGAGTAGCTTCCACCATGACCTCCTCCGAATCCTCCCAAACCACCGGAAATTCCATGTCCTCCAATTCCCCCGCTGATTCCTCCTCCAAAACCTCCGCCAATTCCACCGCCAAATCCTCCTCCGATTCCTCCAACTCCTCCAGCAGCACCTCCTCCTCCTCCGCCGATGTTGACAATTTGTGGCACTGGTACTACAACCGTCTGAGGTACCCTAACTGGGACAGGTTGAGCTACTGTTACTGGATACGGTTGTGGTACTGGTACTCCAATAGGTTGTGGTACTGGAACTTGGATGGTCTGTGGAACAGGAACTGGAACTCTCCTGGTCACGGTGACTGGGTATGGTCTTGGTACAACCACAGTTTGAGGAACTGGTACAGAAACTTGAACAGGACGTGGTACGGTGTATGGTACTTGGACTGGAACTGGTACTGCTACTGGTCGTGTTACGGTGACTGGATATGGTTGTGGTACTGCCACTGGTACAGCTTGGTTGATAGTTGTTACTGTGGCACCTCCGCCTCCAGCTCCACCACCGAAACCGCCTCCAGCTCCTCCGCCAAAACCACCTCCAAATCCTCCTCCAATTCCACCACTAAACCCTCCTCCAATTCCACCTCCATAAGAACCTCCAAGTCCTCCACCGTGGCCTGCGCTAATATCACCGCCAAATCCACCTCCATGAATGCCACCAACTCCACTTCCTAAATAAACTCCATGGCCACCACTATATGCACTTCCGCCTCCACTAATTATGCCTCTTTTTTCAACAGTCTTAGTTTCAGCATAACTGTTAAGAAATGCAGCGAGGACAAAAGTAGCGACCTAAAAAAATAAATATATTAATCTATAGAGAAATATGAAATATTATTACCAAAATAGAGTTCATCACTATTGCTTTAGATGTTAAAGAAATATTAGTGATGTTATAACTTAGCTTCATGTTCTTTTTATACCAGAGTTTACCCTTCGTTGATCACGCTGGAAGGAGTAAGTGAGTAATATTCAATTTTTAAACACCACTCACAATTATGTTATAATATAATATATTATTGAAATATTATTTAAAATATTTGAATTGATAGTTTATATTTAAAATACAATGAAAACATTTCAAAATATAATCCAAATTTTTTTATATAATAATAATCCACTTTAATAACAATAATAATGATAATTGTCCTTATAAGTAAAAATATAAAAATAAAAACAATAAATAAGAAATATAATGAAAATTTAATTAACAACAATTTCGGATAAATAAATAAAAATAATTATAAAAAGTAAACTACATACGATTCAAATTATTATTCTATTAAATAATAAAAAATGGGGTGGAAAGACTTAGGCCCTTCTTGTCACATTTAATGTAATTAATAAATGTTGTTATTATTATAATAAAACAAATATTTTTAATTAAAAATCTAATTTTTTTGACATATTTATAGATAAATTAGAATTTACATGGTATTCAATATTTCAAATATTTCTTTAATACTTTAAAGCTCACCAGAACCATAAAATACTTTCCATATATTTCTAACATTAATTTTTATACATTGTGCGGATATGTTATAATACGTTATTATTGAAATTCATAGAATTGTTTATAAATCATTCAGTAATAATAATGTTTATTATATCATACAGTATATTTTTTTACTTAAGCCACGGCGTTTCAAACCACTTATTTTTATAAGCAACTTAAAGCATATAGGACCCACTAATACAATAATTCACTATTTTCTTTGGTTGCTTTAAATTAGTTAAAAATGGTTCATCTCGTTAATTTTTGTGTATTTTTTATACTTTCTAAGTTCATATACCAATATTTTTTATGTAACTAAATCCAAACCTTTGTATGGTGAAAAATATTTCAGCTTACGTAGCTTTTAAAGAAAATTTGTTGTCTAATAACATTTAATAGATTATTTAAGTTACTTATAGGAATTATTTTTTATTTAGTTTTTAATTTATTTTATCTACTTCTTTATATATTAAAATTATTTCACCTTTTAAACTTTATATTAAACATATTTAATAAGTACAAAAAATACAATATTTGTAATAACAATTATTTTAGAGTGAAAAACTAACTGCAATGCATATTTTTTATATCAAACTTTTTTTTTGTAATTATATAGTGAATAATAACAAAATGGTAGAAAGACCTATGGTGAATAGCCCTTTTCAGCAGTGGAATTCATTT
Source organism: Nicrophorus investigator (assembly GCA_963457615.1). Classification (NCBI taxonomy): domain Eukaryota; kingdom Metazoa; phylum Arthropoda; class Insecta; order Coleoptera; family Silphidae; genus Nicrophorus; species Nicrophorus investigator. The sequence goes on along the minus strand of OY735140.1, from coordinate 20,763,340 downwards.
TATTTGTGTTATATTGTGTATGTTTTTTTTGTTAATATTTTAGTTTTGTAATTTATTGCTGCAATAAATATTATTATTAAAAAGAAAAATAATATATTATCTATTTTTATGCAATTTCTTTAAATCTCTGAACATTCAGTTTGTATTCTTTCTATTAGTATGAGCTTTAAAGAATTAAACGAGCTGATGATTTTATTGCTATTCTATATTTAATTTTAAATTATAACTTTGACTTAAACAGTCATGAAATATATTGTATGGTATAATCATATTTCGCGTATATCATAGTTCAATATTTTATTTTCTTATCCTAAAGATTTCATCAATTACCATTGCTTGTATATACTAATATACAAATTATGTGCATTTAAATACGTAATTTTGTTATTTGGTTCTACATTCCTAAATTCCAAAATGCTAACAGGATATGTTTAAATTATACAAAAATATATTAAATTATTTATTAGTCATATACGTCTTTATTACAAATAGTACAATCAATGGCCATGTCCTAACGAAATGCTAGAAAAACCGGAAGCGCCATGGCCTCCAGTAAAGGATGAAAAATGGCTACTTCCGCCACCGATCGAAGATCCAGAGGAATAGCTTCCACCATGACCTCCTCCGAATCCTCCCAAACCAGCGGAAATTCCATGTCCTCCAATTCCACCACTGATTCCTCCTCCAAAACCGCCGCCAATTCCACCGCCAAATCCTCCTTCGATTCCTACTACTCCACTAGCAGCACCTCCTCCTCCTCCACCGATGTTGACAATTTGTGGCACTGGTACTACAACGGTCTGAGGTACCCTAACTGGGACAGGTTGAGCTACTGTTACCGGATACGGTTGTGGTACTGGTACGCCAACGGGTTGTGGTACTGGTACTTGGATGGTCTGTGGAACAGGAACTGGAACTCTCCTGGTTACGGTGACTGGGTATGGTCTTGGTACAATCACAGTTTGAGGAACTGGTACAGAAACTTGAACAGGACGTGGAACGGTGTATGGTACTTGGACTGGAATTGGCACAGCTACTGGTCGAGTTACGGTGACTGGATATGGTTGTGGTACTGCCACTGGTACAGCTTGATTGATAGTTGTTACTGTGGCACCTCCGCCTCCAGCTCCACCACCGAAACCGCCTCCAGCTCCACCACCGAAACCACCTCCAGCTCCACCACCGAAACCGCCTCCAGCTCCTCCGCCAAAACTACCTCCATATCCTCCTCCATATCCTCCTCCAATTCCACCTCCATAAGAACCTCCAAATCCACTGCCGTGGTTTGCGCCTATATCACCTCCAAATCCACCTCCATGGATGCCGCCAACTCCATTTCCAATATAAACTCCATGGCCACCACTGTATCCACCTCCGCCTTCACTAATTATGCCTCGTTTTTCAACTATCTTTTCAGCATAACTGCTAAAAAATGCAGCGAGGATCACAACATATACCTAAAAGTTTTGCTTTAATATATTATGATAGAATATAATTATTTTTTACCAAATTGTATTTCATCACTACTGCTTTAGATCTTGAACAAATTGAAGTGATGATGGTAGCTCCGCTGCTTATCCGTTTTATACAAGCGTTTACCCTCTATTGATCACAAAGGAAGGGGTATTCGAATGGCCAATGTTCATGTAAATAAATATTGCTTTTCATATTAAACTTCTTCAGTATTACAACATGTATTAACTAATATATATATGTTACGGTTGATATGATAAATCTGATTTATATTAATAATAACCGGCTATCAGTAGCCCTTCGTAACATTTATATTTTTTGTCTCTTTATTATTATTGCTATATGAATAAGTTTTAGTTATTATTTGATTGTATATAATAATTATATAGAAATGAAATTATATTTTTGTAGCAAGAAAGATTAAACCGCCACAATGTCGAATTTGTTCTCTTCGGATTTTTATTATCGTAATATAAAAATATGGAGAGATGTACCAACATTATTAACTAACTATAGTTGATTAGTAATTTTATTGAATTTCTGCAAGTATTGTATTATAGTGACATTCACAAAATTAATTAAATATAAATGTAATAGAGTATATTAAAGTTCTTGCAACAATGTAAAGTATGTAGAATGCTGAAAGAGCAAAAAATGATTAGCATTGACAGCAGTAATATTAAAAATATTTTATAAAAAAAATATTTGTTTAAATTAAAATAGTTTAAGAAACTTTTTTTATATAAATTGCAGAAGTAAATTAAGGAAACTAAACTAAAAAAACTGAGTATGTAAGTGAAAATCAGATAGGTAACATAATTTCCTTCATTAGTTAGACTTCTACATAATTTTAAACTAGCGTTGTTGCTCAAGTTGTTATATTATCATTTTAGTCAAGAAGCAAAAAAAAACTATAAATAAAATATAGTTTAAAAATATAGTTAGGCGACTCATAGTCGCCACCTCACGATCTTGTGAGTACGGGTTCGATTCCCAGCCAAGCAAAATAGGTAAAACTTCCATTGGGAAAGTTTATCTAAAAAATGTCAACACAGATTAAATGTCACACCAGAATTACTAAATGTTCTACACGAACAGATTGTAAATATAAATATAAGACAAAAAAAAAATATAGTTAAGGAAATAGTTAATATATTGTAAACCGATGTAATGCCAATAAATTTCATCAGAATGAAATGAACAAATATGTTCTTGTTATAATGTTCGTATAACCAGCAAATATATCTCTTGATAAATATCTTATAAATGTTTTATGAAATATTTATTTTAGTTTTTTTTTAAATTTATTATTTATATTTATTCTTAAGAAAAGTCAGTTATTTGAATAATATTTTATTTTATTTATAATAAAAAAATATACAATTGATTAATATTATAACATAATTAATGACCATGTCCTAAGGAACTGCTAAATCCACTTCCTTTTCCAGCTGAGAATCCATAGCTGTAACTGCCGCTACCACCGCTTCCTAGTGAAAATCCGTGCCCACTGCCTCCTAAACCACCTCCGATTCCATGTCCTCCAATTCCGCCTCCAATTCCGCCTCCAATTCCACCTCCAATTCCGTGACCACCGAATCCTCCTCCAATTCCACCTCCAAATCCTCCTCCAAATCCTCCTCCAATTCCACCTCCAAATCCTCCTCCAATTCCGCCTCCAATTCCTCCGCCAATTCCTCCTCCGTTTCCACCACCGCCTCCGCCGATGTTGACAATTTGTGGTACTGGTACTACAACAGTTTGAGGAACTCTAACTGGAACAGGTTGAGCGACAGTTACGGGGTATGGTTGTGGCACTGGTACACCGACAGGTTGTGGGAATGGTACTGGAACAGCTTGAGGAACTGGTACAGGCACTGGTCTGGAGACAGTTACTGGATACGGTCTTGGTACCACCACCGTCTGTGGTACTGGTACTGAAACTTGGACTGGACGTGGTACAGTGTATGGTACTTGAACAGGTACGGGTACAGCTACTGGACGTGTAATGGTAACAGGATACGGCTGGGGTACAAGAACTGGAACTGCTTGATTGATGGTTGTTACAGTGGCGCCTCCGCCGCCTCCACCGCCTCCTCCTCCAGCACCTCCGCCTACACCGCCTCCAAATCCACCATCAAATCCTCCTCCGATTCCACCTCCAATTCCTCCTCCAATTCCACCTCCAATATCTCCTCCGTGTCCTCCACTGATTCCACCACCAATATATCCTCCATACCCTCCACTGATTCCACCTCCGATATCACCTCCATGACCACCACCAAATCCACCTCCGCCTCCTCCGTACAATTCGTGGCCACCACTAATTAAACCCCTTTTTTGGATTTTCTTATCCTCAGCACGAGTGCCGGAAGAAATGGCGAGGACTAAAATAGCAGCCTATAAAATATTCAAATAAATATTTAATTATTGAATTATGTTTTTATATAAATTACATACCAAAAAGGAATTCATCGTTAATCTATTAGATGTTAAACTAATGGAAGTAATGATTTGCTTGCAACAGTTGAGGCTTTTATAGTCACTACACCACCTCTCATATATGGAAGGGGTTCCTTCATATTAAATAATAAACATTGTAGAGCATTCTAACTGATTCAGAGGAATTTATAAATAAATTAATGAGAATGTATAACACAGGAAGCGTAAATAATTTACTTCATCTTAAAGTATGTGCAATTATAATTCCTGCTATCTCCACATCTCGCCATTCAGTTTAAAATCACTTTCAGTTTGCATTTTATTTAATCGAAAACTAAAAAGACACAAATAGATTCTACTTCATATATCAAAATTGATCAAATAAACAGAAGACTGCCGGCGATTATTTAGATTCCCTCTTACATATTACATTTTTACAAAGCACTAGTAATAGTGGTGAAAGTAAATCATTTGGTTTGATGTACTCAGAGATAATTTTCAAAATAAAATATTATAAATATATTAAATAGTTATACATTTCCTATATTAACATTTTAAATTAGATGTATTCATAAGTGTACGTTAAAGATGAAATGCACGTCAACTTTAAGCTTTTCGGATTTATGTAAGTGTTAATTCTTTGCCGAAAACTATCGCAAAAAATGCACATAAATAAAAATAATATTTATTGAAAATAAAATAAAAGAACGTTTTTACAGAAAATCTATTGAAAAAAATGCTGTAAGCTATAATTTATATTTTGTAACGTTAAAAGTTTATTTATATTGTTTTATCTTAAATTCATTTTCAAAATACTCAATAAGAACATTATGTAAATTATATAGATAAGTTAAACTATTGGTCTACATAAAAATTATATTATTATTAATAATAACTTAATTCATTCAATCAAATATTTATTACATGTTTTGATTGATATATTTCATTTAGACCTGTTACTCTTAATTATCTCTAGAGTTAAGCTACAACTATTTACAACAACTCATTTATGCAAAATTATTATATCACAAATAGTAAAATTTTACATAAAAAAAACTACCTTTACTTTGTAAAAGTTTATAATAAACTATTCAACTATATTTGCGATATATAATAGAATCACATCGTAATTAATTTTAATAATTTAAAGCATAGTTTTACTGACTTCCTTTTTTATAGGAATTTGATAAATAATATAAGACAAATAAATTTTGTCTTAATCAGGTTAAAACCGAATAAAACAATTATTTAGATTGAAATTTTCTAATGATAAACTGTTATACAAAACACAACTTATTACTTTTTTTGGTAATTACATCATAAAGTTTATTTTTTATAGACATTATATTGGATCGTCCTTTTATAATTGTGTATTAACTTGGGAGAATAAAATAACAACAAAAATGCATAAGTTCAAATATTTGTTTTTATAATATTGATGGAAATTTTACAAGTGAGATATTTTGTTAATAAATTGGATGATTAATGACCATGTCCTAAGGAAACACTAGAGAAACCAGAAGCTCCATGTCCTCCGGAGAAAGAGGAAAAATGTCCACTTCCTTTTCCAGACGAGAAGCTATAACTTCCTCCACCGCCTCCGTGTCCACCGCTTAATCCACCACCCAATCCTCCCAATCCATGTCCACCGCCAAATCCACCACCATATCCGCCTCCAATTCCTCCTCCAAGTCCTCCGCCAAATCCGCCGCCAATTCCTCCACCGATTCCGGCACCTCCTCCACCACCGCCGCCAATGTTGATGATTTGTGGCACTGGTACGACAACGGTTTGTGGTACTCTAACTGGGACAGGTTGAGAAACAGTAACTGGGTATGGTTGTGGTACTGGTACGCCAACAGGTTGTGGTACTGGTACTTGGATGGTCTGTGGTACAGGAACTGGAACTCTCCTGGTTACGGTGACTGGGTATGGTCTTGGTACTACCACAGGTTGAGGTACTGGTACTGAAACTTGAACTGGACGAGGCACGGTGTATGGTACTTGAACAGGAACAGGCACAGCTACCGGTCTTGTAACTGTAACTGGATAGGGTTGTGGTACTGCGACTGGTACAGCTTGGTTGATTGTGGTTACAGTGGCACCACCGCCGCCTCCACCGCCGCCGCCGCCAATACCTCCTCCAAATCCTCCTCCAAATCCACCGCCAATTCCTCCTCCAATTCCACTTCCATATCCACCTCCAAGACCACCATGTCCGCCGCCGAATCCACCGCCGAGACCTCCTCCATGGCCGCCACCGAATCCACCTCCGCCTCCTCCAAACAATTCATGCCCACCACTTATTACTCCCCTTTTTTCTACTTTCTTATCTTCTGCATAACTGCAAGAAGTAGCGGCGAAGATCAATGCTAGAACCTTTAAAAATAAAATCATTTTACTTAGTTTATCTTACAATTACAATTTTTAAACTACTAGTGCTTACCAAGAAGGTGTTCATCTCTAACACTCTAGATGTTACACAAATAGAAGTGATGCTTCGTTACCAGTTGTGAGTACCTTTTATACAAGTTCTTCATTGGAAGGAGGTACATCTCAGCATAACAAATAACCATGATGAACCACTTCGTTAAGCATTGCTGCAAAGCGTAACTGCAGACGTACAAAATTGATGCAATTATGCACCAATGGTCAGTCAAGCCTACTACCTAGAAAGAATTCGCTTAATATCATGAGGAAGCTATCTGCAAAAAAATACATTTCATTACACACGAGTAAACAATATTGCATTTGCCCTCTTTTTTAATACGTAGAAAGTAATTATTAGTAATCTAATATGCTCAAGTTGTTGTGCAGCATCATAATGGAAAACTAAAATGAATATATTATTATATTTAGGTACGCAATAATTTATTAGATTATCTTTTTTTAAAGATATTCATATATTCACTATCTTATTAAAGTATTCAAAGATTAATGTAATCCTGAAAGAGTCGAGATTATTTCCTTAATTAAATAGATCGACTTAAAATCGGTTAAAATTTAAATTCGATGTCGGGCGTTGAATTAATTCTCATTAAATCTTAGCGGAAATGCAAATATGGTGAGGATTTTCGAATCGACTAAGTGATTTCTAGTTATACTTAGGAAATCGGGATTAGGGACGTTAGTAAATCACGAGGGCGTACGGGATTCGCTGTGATTAATACCTGCAACAGAACAGCAGTGAATTGTCCTTCCTCCCCCATGAGGTTAGCATCACTATTCACCACTGTACACCGACTTCATTATCAACAGAATAGGACATAACAATTCTCCTACGCACGGAAAGTAATTACATACATTGAGATGCGTATATACCTTCTAATCTGATCTTTATTATTTTGTGTCTTCTGTGTACGCATAATATATGATACATATATGTAGGTGAAGTGTATAAGGTGGCAATCTTAGAGATACACTTATATAATTCATGGACTCGATCCGTAAACTTTTTCGACGATAAATCTCGTAAGAAAAGGGAAGCCATGAATTATATGCACATGTATGTTCGAGGATAGAACCTCATTGAATTTCGGCGCATCGCCGCTATTCCTTCTCTCCACCATTATCTTTAAAAAATATTCTGCGTTGCGAGCTCACGTATTTCATATACGCGAAAATGTGTGTGCCTGTGAACACGGTCTCACGTGACACGGACGCATGTGTTTCCGGTAAAGAAAGAAAAATAGAACACTCAACGCACACACATTTGAATACAGGGTGTTCTTGAATTGAGCCATAATAAAATAATATATTTTATACATTTTTTTTAACTATCAATTATTTTATATATATAGTAATAATTGGCATAGACCGGCTTCGATCACTCAACATTCATTATAGTCCGGTTTGAAAATTTTAAAACATACTAAATTTTGTGTAAGCAACATTTATCAATTTGAAACAGATTGGTACGACATACAAACATAAGTATACAAATAATACATATTATATTGAAATGTTTGTAAACTATAAATATCTTTATAAGCAGAAATTATATAATGCTGATAGCAATTATGATAATTAAAAACGGATAACTTAAAATTACACGTTGAGGTGTCTGTCATTCAGTTGTCATGGAAACGTTAGTTTTTAGTGATTACTAAACAGCATTGAATGTCACCAACTTGTTTCATATTGAAATTTATAAAAAAAACTCATACTTTACCAACAATATAATTATATTAATAATACATAATTATTAATTACAATTATCAAGAACATGAATGTTCTACATCGCAATATTTTTACCAGCTAATGTGATGGTAAAAATATTACGATGTAGAACAGCTACATTAAAAAAACATAATAAATCTACTACTATATTTATTTATTTATTGTATAAACATTTTATATAATATGCAAGTTAGTGGCAATACATAGATTATCTGCTACAACATTAGAAATAAATGACAGTCTATTCCTATCTGCAATATTATATAGACTATTATAATTAAGAATATTGATATTGCACGATATCATAAATACTCAAAGCTTAATAATATTCTATTCGTTTCCAATATTTTTTAAATAAGGATTTCAACAAGTCTCTTTTTCATCAAATATGGTTTGGAAACTGTTAATTAAGTTTATCTAGTATTTAGAATTTCGATAGAATTTCAGTAACTGTTTTTCTATATTTATTATAGTAATTAATACAAATAAGTTTTAAAACTTATCAAATATGAAGTGTTACAATATTTTTTTAGGACAATATTAAATAGATGAGAAATGGCAAATAGAAGAATGATTCTTAACGAAATTATCTGATTACTTTTATTGGTTCATCCTTTAGAGATATCAGAGCTCAAGTTTTATGACACCCTGTATTTGCGCTCTGCGGGTGGGGTTCGCGTTTATGATCGATGAGTGTGGCGCATTATTTTTCAAAAACCTCGTATCATTTTCACACCAGCAATTTTACTTTTTTCGTTCCGTAGCCCTTTTATCGCCCCATTTTATCAACACGTAAATAAAGATAAAAGCCGGATGCTCCCATGAAAAATTATATCTTTAATATTTTACCTCAACAATGATGAGCAATAAGAAGATTAGAGTGTGTAGCTTTTAGTAGTACCCCCAAATAAAAATAAAGAATAATGTTATGTGTTATAGTCATAAGATTGCTTTTTATAATTATGAATATATGGTTAATGCTATAGTTGTATGTTTTTTTTTAATAGAATATCATCTGTGGTGGCAAGTTTAGCTGCACCACCTCCGAGGGCAGCAGATCCCAATGGTAACAACGACTCCGGTTATGCGGCAAGTCAAGCTGATAATGTGGCGGTGGAGAGTCCCAAAAGGAACAGGAATCAAGTTAAGAAGAATGGAGCCACGATAGACACGGAGCTTAGGTAAATAAAACAGGATTTCGTTTTCGCGTTTAGAACCCTTCGCGCCGAGGAAAGAAGCATTGAAATATGTCAATATTGGATCAGAGGAATGACGCATAGCAACAAGTTAGATGTAGGGCTGATCTGCAGAACATTTTATTGCGAGACCAGGTGCTCGCACATGACAAGCATCTTAAAAATCACTTAGAGAAATAGAATAAACTAGTCTAATTTGAAGAATTACATCAAATTGGATTTAAGCAATACTCGAACTGTTTATTTCTATTATTTATCAATGTCCAAGTTGTGTCGTCTATTCTGATTAAATTTCCTGTATCAAATCAGTGCCATTGTGGTATTAGAGCAGCGAATAATGGCTAGTAGGAAATATATTTATTTCCATTCTGGTGGTTAGTTTGTGCGGAGTTACGTGTTCTGCAAAAGCTGTTTAGTATTCCCATGCGGACAAGTCTATTTGCTCTCGTGTAGTTCCAATTTCCCAAAGTCACGATATCCGTGGACGGCAGCACAAGAAACAAAACTGCATGGATGGGAAAGAAGTTAATATCATAGAATAACTCGGAGAGAGATTGAAAACAAATAAAACGTGTTGTCTTTGATATTTCCTTTACTACGTTCGGTTCTGCTCTTTTCGGATTCAGTATGCCAATCATGTTTCCTTTTAATTATTTCCGACTCGGCGGGTTTTCCAAACAATTTTCGGTAGAGGGCTCTTTGTTAACAGTAAACTGCAAATGAAATTGTGTTGCAAGGAGGAGACATTTAAATTGCACTAGTTTCGAAACTTCATTAAATCATCAATCTTTCGAGATGCAATAAAATCCGCGCCTCGAAAGGAAACGGAAGCGATCATAGAATGAATGAAGAAGTTTTATATTGCTTTCGATTGTTGTTCCTCGCCAGTTCTACCGCTCTCTCTATATTTAGATGAGGTAATTAGTTAAATGCTCAGGATTAAAATGATTGATGAACGAGTCGTGAATTGAGATGTTGTAAATAACATCATTAGTCTCCGGCGTGGACAAGAATATTCTGCGTGATTCTAATTGAAAAGTCAAGAGGAAACGTGGCTGCTTTCAGCACGAGATCTTAATAATTCCGATCGAGTGTATTTTTACCCGTCAACGTCAATGTCTTTACGAACTAACCGAGTTCAACGCGTCCGTCACGGTTTTTCAAAACTTCACTCACTTCTTAAGAGAAATCTTATTTTTTTTTTTATTTTTCTCATTCCTATTTACTTTAATATGAACGAAGAAAATAATAATAAGACGCGTTTGAAAGAAAATACTGAAATGCGATAAAATTTTATTATCTTTTCATTACGACTCCAATTTCAATTCAGACGGAAAGGAATTTCGGCAGTACTGTACGAGTGACAGGTTGCAGGGAAAGCGAATCACTCCCCCTTTTAGTTCGCTTTTACTTGCCAATTATTTCAAAGCGCCGTTGTTCCCGAGCTACACCCTAATTGTTCCGGTTTAATACCGGCCCAATGCACCTACCTGTCCAGAATTCCTCCACTTTTGCTTCCTTCTTTGCTACTCCAGACTTTCAGTTAATCAATTTAAATTCTGGACTTTCGCGTGACGTACTCTAATAGTTTAAATTAGAAATGCTCTAGATACAAGCTGTTGCAAGTTTCCACCCAATTAATAATACGAGAGCTATCCTTGCGGATGACGAATGCTTTCAATCTAATACACTGCTGGTTTTGCTTGTCAGTACTTTGCCCCGATTATTTATACCTAGCGACTTACGCGCATTTATTAAGTAACATCTGCGGAAGAAATTGTGTTTCTCGCAGCACCAAGTTTTGATTCAAATCCGATTATACGCACTATGATCATTCTTCTTGCTCCTAATGTGCTATTTCAATCCCAACATCTAAGAAAATGTTCCTAATAAGATTAACTTATTATAACAACTCTTAAAATACCAAAATATACCACGAAAACCATATATATAATTGTCAAATATAATAATACATAAATTATATAAGTATTATAAAATCAAACATCTCTGTCATCTTAAATAAAACTAAAATTTATTATTAATTATATAAATATAATGCATCCTTGTGAAAGTGTAGATTTGCCAAATACGGAACATGATTTATCAGGAATTCTTTAATGAATTGGAATCACAAATTATATTTGCATCATCGATTTAATTGATTAGCCAACGTTGGCGAGGCAGAACAAATATTTGGAAAATTTAAACGAGGCACAGACCTGAATGTTTTGCTGTATGCGGATGATTTTTGTAAAATATTAATTGGCCACATATCAATGAGCACGTTGATTTATTCATATCTGCAGTTACAGAAATCTATACTGCAAATGATGTTTCACTTTGGGGCTATTGAATATTGGATTAATTCCAGGTTTATGTTCCAGGACTGTGGTGACTACGATTTCGAATCCAGCTAATGACAATGGTTCTATGGGATCGAAGAAGGAGAGGAAGGCGACGGCTGCACCCCGATTCACTATATACAAGGTGAACAAAGCCAGCAAGAAGAAACGCGAAAAGTCTTCTGCCAAGAAGGAGAGAAAAGCCACCAAGACCTTGGCCATAGTATTAGGTATATACTGTGCAAGTTTTCTCTTGTTAATTGCTAATTATTACTCGTGTTTTCTTCCATTAAGGCGTTTTCCTGATTTGCTGGGTGCCCTTTTTCACATGCAACATAATGGACGCAATATGCAGTAAATTGGGACTGTCCTGCCAACCCGGTGTTGCAGCGTTCCTGCTCACAACGTGGTTAGGATACATGAATAGCTTCGTGAATCCCGTCATCTACACAATATTCAATCCGGAATTTCGCAAAGCGTTCAAGAAGTTAATGTTCCTCGGGCCTTGAAATAACCAAATCCACTCCGGCTTTCTCCCACTCTCGGATCTGATCTGTTTCCGCTTTTATAAATTCCCATTTATATACAAACATCTTTGCTCAATGTACATATACATATATAAGAGTTCTGTTTTATCCTTCAGGATGTGAACTTTAGCGTCCGCTTTTTTTTTATTTCCTTTGCTCAACATTGTTTCCTTACTTTTGCTTGACTTCAGGAAAAAAAGATGTGTTTAAATAAGAAAGAACAAAAAATATTCCGAATTTACTGTAGACATATCATTCATTGATTTTCATTTCTTTGTTTGTTTTTTACTCGAATATGAAAATATATTTATCGAGCTTATTAAATAAAAGTTGATGAAGATATTATAAACAAAATAAGAAATCATAATAATTAATACAAGTTATGGTAATTTTAGCTTTACGTCTGTAAGCCATATCTCAGTAAGGGTAAATAATTAAGGGATGTTGTATATTGTAAATATTTTGTTAGTGATGTGGGATGAAACAATAAAAGCAACGCACAAAGATTGCCAAAAAATGTATATCAAAAGTAATTTTAATTACCTTTGGGCATTCACACACTACAGAAATATCAATGAAACTAGACAGGATAAATATTAATATATATAATCGCTTCATTAAATAAACGTTAAAATTCTAATTAGTTGATACACGAAAAAAAAACATAAAATAAATAATAATATTTATATGATAATATTTCCAATAAACTTTATCGATGATCTGTTTAATATTAAATAACAAATATTAATGCATTAAATGTAAATAATCAGAAAATGTTGTAATACAATAAGCATGAGACGTATGAAACATATATGAATATATTGATGGATAAAATAATATTAATAATAATAATATGATATTAATAACGTTAATAACAGTATTAGAGAATTACATTGCGAATCCTAAGTGTTTAATTGAGAATATGTATGTATATTTTCCCATCCGCCATCCTAAAATCTACCTAACTCCTTCCGCGTTGAACCCCGCACCCTCTAAAGCTGGATGCGTCCGCGGAATTGTGTGGGAATATCCGGTTCCTGGCCGGAGGTTTCCACGTTCTGAGCCCATTTTCCGCGAACACAGCCGCAGCTTTGCATTGGAACTTCTTAAAAATTAACCTTACATACGCTTATTAATTAATGTAAATTAAAGGTAAATAGTTGATGATGTACTATAAACTAGGTGAAATTATACGCTATGATATAAATTACTGTTACAAAACAAAAAAAAATAAAGCTATTTCTTATAACATTTTCTTACGTGTGTATTTCACTTCCTTCATTTCAGAAGAGACAAGTAGGTACCTCTCTAATTACTTTCATCGCTTTTTCATTAGTTTCTTATATATTTTTACTCTATAAATAACCTATAATGATTTTATTGCAATAAATTATTATTAATTTTAAGTAAAAAAATATTTTATATAATTTCTTAAATACTAAATTTAATCAATAAAATTGATTTCAACTGAGTGGATCACATGAATCAGGTAAGATAATTTATATTTTTATATTAATTATGAATATTATTGCTTAAATAAAAAATATTTATAAATATAAAAAACAGTTTTTCTTCCCAAAATTATGAAATAAATATTCTTTAAAATATAATAAAATACTGAAATCCTCTCAGATCTAAAAATGAATTGCAAAAGTTTAATCAACTTTTGTATTTGCGCACTATGAAAAATGATCAATCAACTGAATTTCAAATCAGACTGGATTTAAAAATTCATTACCTGGAAAAGTTGACAATATTTTTAATCACATGAAATTTTAATACATTCCTTTTCGCCGACGGGAATTACACTGAAACAAAAAAAACAAACTCTGCAGAATGAAAAAAAAAATAACAGTCTGGGGACAGGAAGATATTTTACCTGCGAAAACACGGACAATATGTAATCTTGACAGTGCTGGGAATACGTTGAATTTTAATTAGACTTCAGTGTTTCTTCTGCGCCGTGCCGCTATTATTTTATCGAATATTATGAAAATACTCTAATTTATACAACTGAGTATTTTCAGTGCAAAAATCTAACAATATTAATTAAATTTATTGTACTCTCATGATGATACGAATATAAAACGTAGTATTTTGATGGCAATATCTTTACTTTTCCTGCGTCCATTCGAAGCGATGCAACCAACATCTACTCTCTTCCATTTATTACAAAAGTTTCTTCTTTCGAACATATTTTAAATTAAACTTGCTCCAAAATAAGCCGAAATTAATTTACGTTCTATGCTTATGTACCATCTTCATGGAAAAAAGTAATTGCTTTCCGTTTTCTCGTCTAAATAAATATTTATTAACTTACGCCTTTATGTTTGTAATAGGTAATATAAATATTTTTATTTAATTTGTAAAACAATTAATTTCGATTTATTTAGGAAGAATTTTATAAATTTTCTCACTTTGTAAGTAGAAAATTCGAATGCGATCAATTTTTTATGACTGTCAAAAGAATTAACAAATTATCCGTCCGTGTTATATAGAATTCGGAAAGACAAATTTGGAGTATTCATTATTTATATATTTGTTACTATTATTAAAATAAGCTGTAATGTAATAATACTTATAAATTTAAAAGTTGATTTATTGCAATGGCAGAATTTAGTCAGATGGAAATAATTCGTTCAAAAATGTGTCAATTAATAAATTTGCAATTCATATAATAATGGAAAACCGAATTAAATTCCGGAGTTGCTGTGTACACAATGAATTCCATCAAGGCAAACTCAATTTGTCCCTCAATGATAGAAAAGTAATGTCAACTCTTTCGGATTTACTTTTCTGTCAGCTACAATACTAATGCAATTCCGCGCTGTGACTAATTTCCCCAACGAATTCCATCCATATTGCATAAATTCGCTACCAACAATACCGAGAAATGAGGATCGTGTATCAGACAATATTTTAAAGGGTTTAATTTTACTTTATTTCAAAAACAAAAGCAAACACTCGTACATTACAAATCTAAGTAATACATGTATATCAAAAAAATACAAAAATTGGTATAAAAAGTATAAAAATAGTATAAAAACACATAAAATATATAGTAAATATTTGGATGAAAGTGGCAGAAGGATATGAAGGAGTATTTACAAAAGATAAATTTATTTTAAATTAGCGGATTAGCGGATGAGCGGAGTTACTGGGCGTAAGTAACTCCTGGATTGGCGTATTTAGTTTGGGCGTAATATTCGCCCTGTGGGGAAGCGTAGGCTGCTTTTGGAGAAGAATGAGATGCGGTGTATTGTTGGTATTGTTGTTGAGCGTAGGCAAGTTCTTGAGGGGTGAAGGTTGGTTGAGAATAAGCCACTTTTTGTGGTGCAGATTCGTAAGTTACCTTTTGAGGAGCAGCATCGTAAGTGACTTTCTGTGGGGAAGCTTCGTATGTGTACTTTTGAGGAGCGGCTTCGTAGGCAACCTTTTGAGGGGCAGCTTCATAAGTTACTTGTTGGGCAGCAGCAAAAGCGGCTTTGTCGTATTCTTGATAGGCAACTTTCTGTGGCGCTTGAGCGTAAGCAATTTGAGGAGCGGCGGCGTACGCAACTTTAGAGTACTCAACTTGTTGAGGAGAATTGTAAGCTACTCTTTGCGGAGCCGCAGCATAGGCAACTTGTTGTGGAGCTACAGCAGCGTAGGTGACTTTCTGTGGAGCAGCATTGTAAGCTACTTGCTGAGGAACTTTGGTGTAGGCTACTTTTGGAGAAGTGTACTGCACTTGTTGCGGAGCTTGGGCGGATTTACCGCCGCTGGATTGCATGATCAGTCCCAAATTGGAGTAAGCAACCAATGGGCTGTTGTAGCTGAAGGAAGAGACGTCGGAGGCCAAAGAATACGGAACTTGGGCCGGCGCTTGGGCGGCGTAAGCGACCTGGAAACAAAATGCAATTAAAATAGTGAATGTGATCTTCGCTTCGCGTTCGCCGCTCTTCTGAAGTGAATGCCACCGATTCATTGTGCACTTATTGTAACAAACTTTCGAATGAACATGATTATCAGAAACCATAAATCTATCGAGCGCAATAGGAAACATAATTAAGGTTTCGATAAAATGCGGTCTGGTGCAGTAAAAACTGGAATCTGTACGCAGCTTAGAAATTCGTCGTCTAAAAGCAAAAGTCATAAGACATTCACCTTGATCTTAATATTTATGAAACCGCGGTTGCTCGCTGATGAAGACAGAAACAAAACAACAGCGGCAGCGGACGACGACGTGCAGTGAAAGTTCAATGTAAAATTATTTGAATCGTAACCTGTGGGAATTGCAGTGCAGATAAATTAGATTCAACAAGCGGTTACGTAAATGCCTGCAACGAAATGCAATTGCCAACGGTCCAGCATTTTTTCCTTGCTTCAATGTATATAATTGCTGCATCCTATCGAGAAATATTCAGAAAAGAGTTCCGCCCAATTAGAGCGGAATCGGAACTGCTCACGGTTACGCAACAACGTTCGCCAATGAAATTATATCTTCCTATTATCAATTCCGAGTGCCACTCGGTCTGTATTTGGAACTTGACTTTCACTGTGTTATTGCATATATTAATAAAGTTTAACGAGATTCCGTAATTTATTTTCGTTGCATTCATTTGCATTTTAAATGGGCACAAAACAACAGTTGTCATCCACTCAGGAAAACGGTTAAAATAATATTTTGTTAGGAATACCATGAAAGAGGTAAAAGTTTTTAAATACACAATTTATCTTTCCACCGATAAACGATAAATATATTTTAGAAACTGTGCCACTTCTGCAATGTGATTCTTCTGCATACAAATTCGAAACTTATCCCAAATAGCTAAATGGAAATTTGAATTGTATAATAATGTTTATTAAAACTTTTAATTGTAAACTAAAATTTCTAATGTTGTTTCTCCTTTAATCGCTTCCAAGTAACAATTTCACGCTAAGCAATTTCTTAGGAATGTAAACTGTATCACGTAAAAAGTATAGTTAATATATTTAGAGTAGATTTAAATCAAATCGAATGATCATTTGATTTATTACGTTATTTCTTTGACATTGATATTGAACTTACTGGAATTATATAATTATATTTTATTTCCGGTTTATTCGAAAATTCTAGATATTTACAAATGTAAATTCGATTTACGTATGAAATATAATGCAATTTCGACTGTGCATTTTGCAATAACAGTAATAATATTAACATAATAATTAGTAATTCAAAGCTGAAGTTGGGAAAAAGGAATTAACAGTGAAATTGCCCCGTTTATGGTTATAGGTATTGTATTCCCTTATGGTCGATGTGAAACTTGAAACGCGAATGGTCGCTCTCATAGAGAGACAAGGGAGAAATTTTAATGACCACGGTTTACGCATGAATTAATTACTTTCGTTATGTCAGCAAACAAACAAAACAAAACAAAAAAAAACACACATATGTAATCATAATTACTGAAACTGTAGCGTGAAAATGATATTTCGGTTCACGTGATTTAGAATGCAATTTGTGTGTCTGATAAGTGGATTGGGATTTGTAATTCTAATAGTCTCGGTACATTTGGTGAATGCAAAACGCTCAAGGTAACTGTAAATTGATGAAATCGCCGCTCCACAATTCAACTCGCAAATTGCTATAAGAAGTGTGTCCTATATTCAGGAGACTTACCTTAGATGGAGCCAATTTGGTGACGGTCGGTTGGGCATAAGCTTGCTCGTACTGCTGCTCGTATTGTTGTTGATACGCTGCTGGGGCTGGCTGAGACTGGGTGTATTTGATCTGCTGGTATTGGGGTTGTTGGGAGTAAGCCAATTCCTTAGATGTGGCGCCAAAAGTCTGTGGCGATACCTTGGCGTACGCGGATTCGGCTCCGCCGTAGTTTCTTGGGGTGGTGTATGTAGCTCCACGCTTTTCCTTATCCGCTGTCTGCTCCTTGGCCAAAGCCACGGAAACGACAACCAGGAAAAATACCTGTAACAGAATCCACTGAGGTTGAATACACTGTAACGCGACACATGCGACGAAAAGTCGCGTTGATGGATGCACGTTTGTTTAATACTCACAGCTGGTACTTTCATGATGCTGCTCGTTTGATGGTATACGGTGAGAGTGTATTCATGAGGGTACGAGCTCGTTATATACCTACAACTTCCTGGTGATCTCCTTTCTCCAACCACGCCTGCTCTCACCCCACCCCCGAACTCTGCTTGAGTAAAAAATAAAAAGTTAACTCACATATATCTATTCGCTTGGTACCTCTTCTTTGTTATGTCTATCGAATTTTATTTATCATTTACTAAGAAAAAGAGATATAAAAGGAATTGACCAGAAAACTGATTTAGATTGTATCGATGGGAATTACGATGACTTATCTAAAATGAGATTATTGCTCATTCGCAAACCAGTTGACTTTCTGATACACTTTAATTATATAAAAAAATACATTTGATTTCTATTTGTACTTCGAACTTATTTTATTATTCAATAATATTTTTGATGTCATATAAGTATAAATAACAATAAAATTTAATAACATATTTTTTTTGCATACGATTTTCCGAAGTTTTTCCGCTTGTTTAATTTTAATATGTATAATTAATATTTTAGATACAATTGTATTATGTGAATAATACAATAAACTATTATAAATGTACTTCATATAGGCTACATTTATAATAGTTTATTGAGTAGAAAATATGAAATATAATTTAATTAAAATTAATATAAATTATCTTGCTTAATCAAGTAGAGGTTTATTATTATTAATTGCTTTTTTAATAATATAAATATTATACTTTAATGTTGGAAAAATATTTGAAATAGGTCTGTAATTACTAAAAATATATAGTAAAGATGTCTTCTTATTTTATATTTATAATTAGCGTATTTCCAAATTATTTAATTTCGTATGTAAATATAAATTCTTATATTATTATAATTGTGAATGTTACCATATGCATGTGCTACGTTTGCTTTTTTTGTATAATCATTAATTGACCACAAGGTGAATGTGTGTGGTGTAATAATTAGTTACTCTAATAAATCATCAACATTTTACAAAAGCTGAATTCTAGTTGTGCCAAATTGAAAAATAATAAGGCACAAATTTATTGTAAATCACATACAAAAATCAATTATAACAATACCGCCTAAATATTTTTATTCTTGCAATAATTTCAATGAATTACAGTTAATAGACGAGAAGAAAATTTAATAATTTTTATTCAATTAAAAATGCAACAATCAAGTCAGTATTTTTTACTTATATATGAAATTACAAATTACTAAGAAAAAAATACTTTATCATTAGACTTTTCGCCTAAATTAGTACGAATAAAAAATAATACGTTCATAAATTATTTTTGGCCAAATATCACAATTAGTTATAATAATCTATTAAGAATTTAGGTTATTATATTTATATGATTTTTGACATGATATAAAATATGTAATGAAATTAATGAAATGTGAGAAATAATTTTCTCGCCGGAAACACTTTTGAATAATTCCTTATTAATGTTTCCGTCTTAATAGATATTTCTATAATTATAAATATAAATAGTATTAATATATCTGATTAATGTCTTTAAAAGTCAAATTAGCCAAATCTATAGTAATTACTTCTAAAAAAATATCTAGTTCTGCATTCTGGTTTATTAAATAAATCGAAGGCTATTCTATTTATTAATATACAACAATACCTCACATAGAGCGTATAAACGTTTTTTTTTCATTATTCCGGACAGTTTGAAACATGACTAATCGAAAAGTATTTATTTTATTTTTTTGAATTAATGTTACATATAATTAGAGTTACATACAAACAATTTTGAATTACAACAATAAGGGAGTAAAAAATATATTTAATTGAAAATAACATATAATAAATTAACAATGAAAATATTAATTATTCTATATTTAAATAAAATAAAAATAATAAATAAATTAAATAAGAAACTGTAAATCGACCTAGATCTTACCGCCCTTTGAAATTTTTAAACCAGATTGTAATTATGAATCCGGACTATGCGAGGTATTGCTGAATACTTGTAAATAAATAATCCTATCGACCATGGCTTTTCTACCGACTATTTTCTATATTATTAAAATTAATTATCTTATATTTTTTATATAAACTATATTTTAAACTAGGAGTTTATATTAAGAAAAAAACTTTTAATTTAATTATCTAAGTAGAAATGATTAATGTTTGTTATTTTTTTTTATATATGAAATTGTTGAATATTTTTTGCATTTTCGAATACATTGAATATGCAGCAAACGTTGGTTGCATGAATATGTGTCATGTTTTCGATATATGATTTTGAACATTCATTTTCGAATACATTAACATTACAGTCACATTGCTTTCTTAGCGGCGCACAAACCATGGCGATCTTTTCTATTAATACAATTAAACCATTTCCAACAATCACTTTCAAATCAGTTCATTGTTCATTATCATTGTCAACGAGTGAAATGTCGAAAGATGGTTGGAGGAGAAGGAAAAGGCTCTGGTATTCTGGTGAAATGAGCGGTTATTAGTTCAGCACTCGGTTATGTCAGCCTTAATGGAGATTACATGGTTGAGTGAGAGTGAAAATATTTCCACAATTTTCTTATTTATACATCATCACGGCTCATGTATGGACATAATTTCCATCCATGATGGGAACAATGAAATAATTCAAGAACAATGATTAACTTAACACATGTACAAATCCCCCTTGTTCCATGGACCATTGTCTGGCATCGCTGTAGTTTGAATTATGATGTAAAACCTAAAATATTATTAATAACGTTCGCATGTATAGGGGAAAATAATGATAATGGCAAGCGTCGTCGTGCCAGCACTAAATTAGCATAATCTCTATTCGAAAATTGTCGGGTTCTGTTTGCACGTTTCCACTTCGCACACTACTAGTCTAGCTGGCGTATATTAAAATGGATCCTAAAAGGTCAACTCTTGTTTACGCCATCTGCAAAAAAAAAGAGAGAAATACCCATTTGGATCGTTAGTTCCACATACCAGCCTCTAATTGATACCGCTAATCCCTTGGCTGCATATGACCACCCCAATGATCATCAATATTATTTTAATCTCCTATTCAACAAACATATAAATAATACACATATATAATCCTCAAAGCATAATGTAACATTTCCACAAATTTCATATAATATACTGGTTACATAAAAAAACACTCAAATAAATGTTTTTAATATTACAAACTGAAATATGCCTAGTTTTAACAGACATAAAATAACATGGACAGTGAACTGCAGTAGAGAGGCATTATTAATATTGAAAATCAATGTATAAATGTAAGTCATTTTTGTTTCAATAAAAAGAATACTGTTTTATAATTTTCATTAAAATTAATATTGGATATATTCAAAATTACATAATTTAAAATGTGCTGTTACTGTTATAATAAATATTATTATTTTTTAGTTGTTATGTATCTATTACAATAAATATAATGGAAAAACTGCGGTCAATGTTATATATTTTGTCTATTATTAATAATATTTACAGAATCCAGAATCCAAAAGAATATATACTC
The DNA here is from genome assembly GCA_963457615.1 of Nicrophorus investigator. NCBI lineage: Eukaryota > Metazoa > Arthropoda > Insecta > Coleoptera > Silphidae > Nicrophorus > Nicrophorus investigator. The sequence continues at coordinate 20,741,638 of OY735140.1, read as the reverse complement.
AGAAACAAATAATAACAATAAATAATTTATTACAAAATTAAAATGAAATTAACAAAAAAATATAACTGGCCAAAGTGGTACAGACCTCAATGTTTCCACCTGTGGACTTTAAATGTAATATTTAAATTTAATATAAATATAATGATTGTATAAAAGGTAAATTAAACTTTATACAAAAAAGGCACGAAGGACAAGAATTTAAGGATATCAGGAATTAGAATTGGATACACGTGGGATATATGAATCTAGGATGAATATTTGGATTATGGGTTATACAGAATTTGGAGAGGGAAGAAATATTGGAATCTTAGGACATTCATTTTTTAAAAAGCGAGAGGTATCTATTAAAGACAAGAACAATTTTGGTTTTGGAGTAAAGTGAGGGTTGTAGATTGGGTTATTGGGATGTTGAATTTTGATGAGATTGCAAAGAGCAGAATGCAAGCGGAGACGTTTTTAAAAATGGATTTATGGTTTTACAATGGATGGATAATTCGGAACTACTGAATATCAGAGATCGTAAATGATGGAGTCCGGATTTTATTTTGTATTTGAGTAATTTGAAGATTTAGTTTCAAATGCAGAAGGATACATAGTTATTTTACAGGTGGTAATGGGAATATAGGATTATTTTCTAAGATAACATGGGGAGATGAGATAATAGGGAAAAAAGGAGTTTTATTTTTGATGGGTTTATTTTCAATCCTTCAATCCTCTATACTTGACCTTCAAAACCTCCTCTTTTGAAAGTCAAGTATAGAGGATTGATTGTAAGAAGGTATCGTCAGCATATTGGAGATCATAAAGGTTAGTATCGAAGGAATTGGAATCAAGGTTATGTAACAGTGGAGTAAGAGGAGAGCCTTGCAAGACACCCTAATAGTTTGATACCTGTTTGAAACCGAACAAATCGAGGACTAAAACCGGAAAAAAATAAAAAACAATAATTTATTTATACAAAAATTACAAAGAATTTATTTTTGTTTTGTTGAATTATAATTTAGTTCGTTTTGAACTTTTCAAGCTATAATTAATCCGTACTGATCGAAGTCCCACTATGCAATTATTCACTTTTTTAAAGATTCTAGAATTATTTTGTGGATTTAAATTTAAAATAAATAAAAAACATAGTTTAAAATCACCATTTTTTAAATTAAAATGATATTAATATAATAATAATTAAATGTACGATAAAAATAATAATAGACACTATTTATTGACATACAAATGTTATTGACTATAGTTCTTACTGTCCTATAATAAATCGGAAATGAAGGAATCTGGATTTTATTTTGAATTTGTGTTTTTGTTGATTTAGTTTCGAATTCAGAAGGATACCTAGGTATTTTACAGGGGGTAATAAGAATTAGAAGCTAAGATGGAAAGACGTGGGGAGATGAGATAATAGAGAAAAAAGAAGTTTTGTTTTTGATGGGTTTATTTTCAATCCTTCAATTCTCTATACTTGACCTTCAAAACCTCCTCTTTTGAAAGTCAAGTATAGAAGATTGAAAGGAGGTATCGTATTATCAGCATATTGTAGAACATAACAGTTAGTATTGAATAAGTTGGAATAAAGACTTTTTAACACAGGAGTAAGAGGACAAGGTTCAGGACACCCTAAAAGTTTGATACCTAACAATTCAAGGTCTAAAACGGGCAAAAAATAAAGAATTATTTATATATACAAAAATAATTTTGGGTACAATTTATTAGATTTTTTTTCAATTTGTTCAATTATAATTTAGTTCGAAACTTTTTAATCTATAATTAATCCATACTAATCGAAGCCGCACTATGCAGTTATTCACTTTTGGAAAGATTCTAGAATTATTTTATAAATCTTATTTTAAAACAAATAAAGAAACTTAATTTAAAATCTCCATTTTTTTAATTAAAATGATATTAATTTAATATTAATTAAAATGTATGTTAAAAAATATAATAATAGGCACCATTTATTGATATACAAAGCCCTATAATAAAATATTAACGTTTTGTATTGATTTGAACTAGATTTAACAAGAGTGATCAAAGTGAAAGTTTAATATTTTCACATACTAATATATACTGTAATACGTTGCAAATGATACACACCAGACATGTCTAGTCTAAAAATAAATTGAAATTTCCAAATTATAAATGCAAATATTGTTTTTATATATACTTTTTTCAATTCAACTATTATAACTAATACTTATTATTAAATAAACTATTATGATTTGCATATGACGAAAATCTTCCATATAAGCAAAAAAAAATGCATAATTTCCTTTTTGTATGGTATTTTAAACAATTTTCCTAATATATAAATTTTATTAATTCGTATATACTCTTAATAATAATTGTATAAATTAGTAATTAATACATAAATGTACAAGCTATGTATATAAATGAATGAATAATTAGCCATTAATAGAATATTCAAATAAAATACGTTGAATGAGAAGATATAGTAAATTGATTATTTTCAAAGTCATAATTGTAAACAAAACCAGTTGTAATAATTTCTCCGCAACCTTGCATATGATTACGTTAATTGGAAAAATTACAAGGATTCGTTCCCATCGATCGTCGATTTCTCTAACATTTAAATCAGAAACTCCTTTCGCATTTACAATTAGTACTAACAATGTTTAACTCTAGTTAAGTTATAATAAGTTCAGTCACTACATTAAAATTTTAATGACTAAAATTCAACAAAAACCCAGTGCACGTTGCATGTTTCGATGCAGTGTATTAAATAAGTTAATTGGGGGTATTTAGAATTAAAATATGTACGCTAAATGCAGAACGCACGCTTCATTTTAATGTAATTATCAATCCTAAATGTGCAAGCTTGCACATCAAAATGCAGAACAGTGCAATTAATATGTAAATAAGCATTCAATTAAAATGAGTGCACAAGAAAATATCCTTAATTACTTCATGCTCCTTCAGTGTTGCATTATATTTCTGGAAATTCAAAGATTTCTTCCTTGCCGCCAAGAAGAGAATGTTGCAAGTAAGAATTTAATTACATAATAAATTCACGGGTAATGATAAATTTAGGTAATTCATATTTGCAGGCCCTTCCCCTTCTTTATACATCTTCTTCACATTTTTTTTTCTTCCTTCTCGCTTCCTTGAAAAATGACATTAATAATGAGCGGCGATGGGAAAGATTTCGGTCCAACAGGTGAATCTAATTTCGAATTTGATAAATTATGGACGCGAATCGCGACAATTATTTTCCGCTTAGCTTCCTTAATCAATATCGGTAATTAAGTGTACGGCTCTAATTAACACGATTTAAATCGCCCTTCCCGGAATTTCGTTACGCAAACATTTGTTCAGCGTATCACGAAAACTGTTAATCGCACGCCAATTAACTGCAGTATCGCATTTCAATCTCGGAATGTTCAATAAATACATAAAGAAGATTGATTTAAATAATATCAAAAATAAATTTAAAAAAAAATCACAATTTCATTGAATAATAATTATATAAAACATCTATATTTACATCATGTAATATTAAAAATTTCGTTAATTATTTAATATACTCTTAAGGTTATAATAAGTTAATATAGACTTAGCCCGGGGTAGAACCGATTCGATTTATCTCATGAATAAAACAGAAAGTTGAAATGTTTGTTGAAATTCTGAGATTGATCAAAAAATCATTTAATTACATCCTTGAGATTATCGGAATTCTTATCCACCAATTACGATTGATTACCTAGAATTACCTACAGATATAAAGTACATAGAAAGTTGCATAACTTGTACCAAATATAATGCACTATATAGTTGGTAAATATTTAAATATTTTTGAAAAGATTAGCACAAGTTCACCAATATGTATAGAATTTTTTTTTATTTATTAAGATACTGGACAAATATTATTTTATTACTATAAATAATAAAAAGTAGGACTTTAAAACTGGAGAAAAATAAATATCATATTACAGACTACAAAAATGGAAAAACCTTTAATATATACAAAATAATTTTCTGCACTATTTTTTGGGAATTTATTTCAATTTTGTCAATTAATTAAATTGATTTTGATTGATTAAATTGAAGTAATCAAAGCTGCACTATGATAGTTATTACTCTATAATACCAATAAAAGATTCAATAAAATTGTAAATAGAAATATTTATTTAAGAATACATCTAATAATATTTCTTTCAAATGTTTCATATTTATTATATAAATTGTATGGTTTAGAAATAAACTGTTTTATTCTATAAATAATAGTAAAAATAATGTTAACCTTTATGCAATGAAATTTATGTAATACAAATATAACAAATACAACTAGACAGATTCAGAATCTTCATAGATTAAGAGTTTAATAGGGTCAGGATTGCCTTTCTACGTTTCCAATAGCAGAAACACATGCATTCCACATGAATGATTCATTTTATATTGTTATAAAATACATTTATTTGTTTATATATTATATTTAAGATAGTTTACCTGTATTTTCTAATGATAATCAAATCATAAAACGAATAAACTATAATAAAAAAGATTACATTTTAAAATATTTGTTAAATTTTAAATAATATTATAAAGGAATAAAATAACTTGAAGTTACTTAAATATACATACAAATTATAAATTTTAAATAATTATAATCCTCAGAAAATAATAAAATTAGTTTTTAGAGGGTGGAAAAATTTCGGTCATTTTTCATACTAATAATAATGATTGTACTTAATATTAATAAGTAAGCTAAATATAAATACATGTTTAATACATAATACACTTAACATTTAAGTTAGGGGTTTAAGTTGCAGCTCCCAAGACTTATCCTAAAAATGGCTTTTCTGTAAAAAGTTTGCCAAGCTATATAATTTGTTGTATTCTAATCTCATAAATTAAGTCAATAGCTTAATTTAAGTAAACTGAATCTTAAGTGTATGTATGTCGGTTATTTAATCGATTTAATTATATAAAACATCATTGTTTAAAGCTTCAATGGAGCATTAATAGTAGATTTTAAACTGTTTTAAATAGTATACTGAAACCTTCACTACCGGTTTTCCTTATATAATTTATCTTGGTTTAGTTATTGATTACAGGTGTAGTAAAAATAAACCCATAATAATGATACGTAGCTATTTATTGTCGCAAACCCAATAAGGAATAAAGCGTTGATGTTTTCCGTTTCCAAATGGCAATTGGCCGAGTTCTGAACCGAAACACCTACATAAACAGTGCGTTAATTAAACTTACATAACATTAGACTTACTACAGCTTGTACACTTGTAATTCCCGGTGCAGCATTACTAATATGTTCGTTGTGTCGGGTCAAATTCCAACATTTGAATAAACAATGCACAACAATAAAAAAAATTGACGAAATTAAATATGGAACAATTATATTCCACGGCGCGTTTGTAATGAATATTATTTGGCGTAATCTATTAATTTTGGATTTATATGGGAATTATTTCAACCGTTGGAATACTGCAGCGCGTTATTATTTTCATTTTAATATAAATTAAAAGATTTAAATGTTTTTGTTATCGATTGAAATCCATACACATTTTGCTAGAATAATGTAATTTTTTCAATACAAAATTTTGCAACTAAAAAAAACATATTTATTTAAAACAATAAAGTTTTAGTTTTACTATTATTTATACAAGATAATGTGATTAAAAAAAATGATTCAATAGGGCTGACCTATAAAAAAAATGAAATTATATAAATTTTATTTTAAAGGTTATCTTTAAAGTTTGTGTCGATTTTTCACTAATTTTTTATATTTATATTTAGTTATATAATCACAATTTTAAATATTTGCTTATATAATAATATAGTTTTTTTGACGAAAAATTTTTTAACGAGTTTAAATCTTTCCTGTTACTGAGTGAATTATGTAAAGAACCTGTGGAAAATAGAAGGTTCAACGACTGGTGAATACCGCTGGTAAGGTATATTCTAATTCTAATTTTTATCCGTTTAATTGAGCAAAACTCATAAAAAATCCGGATTTAAAAAAAATCTTTACATGGGATGATTTTATTAAAATCTGAATGCGTCATATCACTTACTGAGAAGCAAATTGTGTTTATTTCGAACTTAAACGTTCATTTTGAGACAAAATCAATTTAATGTTCAAAAATTACTTCTATCTTTTCTATGCATGAAGCGATTTTGATAAAACATGAATTGGTTATTTCTTCGAGAAAACTAACATTATGGCTGTTGCATAATTTTAAAATCTTGCTTGGTTCTTTGCAGGAGAAGATTTTAATAAAAATCTGAGAGCGTCATAACACTTACTAGGATCTCAGAATTTATGTGAATGTTGATTTTTTGAAAATCGATTTAGTGAAACAGAAGTTACAGCATTTAAATCTTTGTGCAAATTCCGTTAATTTCGAACTGAAACGTTCATTTTGAGACGAAATAAATTTATCGTTCGCTGTGTTAAAAAAATAATTCTAACTTTTGAATGCGTAAAGCGATTTCGTTAAAACTTTAAATGGTTAAAGCACAACTAACATTATGACCGAAACAGAATTTTAAGACATAATGCTCAAGATTCGTAATCTTAATTGCTTGGTCATTGGCAAATTCTTTCAGTTAAAACCTTACTTATTGTGTCAATTTTTTGTCTATTTTGGTAAAAACGTAAAAATGCGCTTTGTTTATCTTTATCTTCAAAAGGTTAGAGACATAAATTTTATCTAAATCACACTTTTCATTAAAGAACTCTGAATCACATTACAAAATATATACATTTTACATTTATAAAAATTCTCATATCTTCATCTTCATCAAAAAGCAAGTATACTTACTAAAAATCGGTATAAAGTTTCCAAATATCCCAATAGAAATTAAAATTTACAGATAGAAAGATTACAAATATTTATTATCAAAATGTTTACATAAATGAATACAAAAACACATGTTAAAATAATTGATGGAAAACACTACATCATAAACAAATTTATATACATTTATTTTTACTTTATAAATTTCTATGGAAAAGTGGAATCTGAACAAATTAATTGATTTTTGAGCTGAGTTTTCTATATTTATTGTCTTTATTTGTTTACATTAAATTTCACTATGAAAGATATGTGTTTTATGGAAATTTATATGTATTTAAATGTGGTAATAACAATACATCGCGGTTGAATGAATATTAATAGATATACATGACACATCTGTTACAAAATTCATAGGTGAAATTCGCGAGCAGTCATCTCTCGAGCACATACATAATTTGAAAGGAAAAAGGAGAAACATTGGAAATATTCCAATTGCCTCTAATTATTTTTTTCGCGTCGAAAATACCATTTGCCATTGTTATGTGAAAACAATACTTTCACATAAATAATTAATGCGAGAAAGCAGAGGCGGGAACAAGAAAAAAGATCTTTGGTTCGCCCCAATAATCAAAAATGAATTAGGACAAAATTTCAATTAAGTGCTCCAAGACGCATATCAAGCGGAAAGAGAATGATCTTTCTGCATTTTTTTCCCTTTTACATTATACATAAATTAGCATGACTCGATGCACGATTTATACGGAGAACAAAATATGTTTGAACAAATCTCCTTTTTTCCAAGTAAATCTAATAAGCGATTCGTATTATTGAAAGTAAAAATAACTGGAATAGAACTAGGCGCATATTAAAATGGGCAATCCAAGTTTGCGGAGGGAAACCATCAATCACTCGTTATTAAATTCCAAGAGCTGAGAAAAATTGCATTCCGAGAGTAGCGAAAAATATGGTCGATTCAATCAGATAAACTTTCTTAATTGCAGCTTCGCAAATTTATTATGGATGCGTGGAAATTGGAAACGACTTCCAATTCCCGCTACAATGGCAACAAAAGCAATTGTTTTCCTTCGGTGTAAGAAAACCGCAGAACCGCTTGTTTCCGTTTCATATTTATCCTTCTTTCTCTGCCAGGACGCGCCACGCGGAACCGAAATTGTTTCTTCCACTAAATGTACATTGCCTATTAACATTTAAACCGCCATTCGCAACAAGAAAAACCATGTAGTGCTGCATCGAATTAAGCTGAACTTTAGCATAATAGTTATGAAATGGAGTGTGCTTGGCTTATTAATACAGCCAATTATTTTTCTATTACACAAAGTGCTTTTATGTAAAGACGTTATCCTCCAATTATTTGTCAAGAAATGATTCCAATCATTTAAGTTGCTGAATTTAAGTGAATCTTATTTGTAAAAAATGTATATTTTTAATTTTAACAATTAGTCATATTATATTAATATTACTTACAGTAAAAACTAATAAAAAATAATTTAAAAAAAATATAATTATAAAAAAATAAAAAAATAGTTAAAAAAAATTACAATAAATCTATAAAACTGTCTAATATTTATATAAATTTTTAATTATTATTTATTATAAAATATCTCCCATGGAGCAGTTTCAATCAGTACGGATTTACTAGAATACAGTTAGAATATTGGCAAATTCGAATATCGTTACAAAAATAAATTTGATATTTTTAACAAAAATCAAATTTTTATCAGTTTAATGACTAATATTTTATTTAAAATCTAAATTAATATTACTAATATCTTTATAAGTTTATCACCAATAAAAATAATATCAGGCAACTTGTCATCTTATGTTTTTATATAACTTCCAATTCTTTGTCAAGAAAAGATTCCAATTATTTAAGTTGCAGAATTTAAGTGAATACCATTTGTAAAAAATGTATATTTTTACTTTCAACAATTATTTATATTACTTATTATTAATATTACTTACCGTAAAAATTAATAAAAAAAATCAAAAATAGTTAAAAAAATACAATAAATCTGTAAAGCTTTATAACTTTTATATAAATTTTTAATTATTATTTATTATAAAATATACACATATAGAGCAATATTTCCCATGGCACTGTTTCAATCAGTACAGTACAGTTTGAATATTGGCGAATTCGAATATTGTTACAAAAATAAATTTGATACTTTCACAAAACTCAAATTTTTATCGGTTTAATGACTAATATTTTATTTAAAATCTAAATTAATATTACTAATATCTTTATAAGTTTATCACCAATAAAAATAATATCAGCCAACTTCTCTTATATTTTTAATATTATTATTAAAATATTTTAAATTAACTCAATGAAAAAAGAAAGGTTTGAATAAAATTTGAAAGGAAAATAAATGTATTGAATAAATAAATTTCAATTGCTAGCAGATATTACTTTTTTGGAAAGTGCAAAAAATAATAAATAAAATGCAATTCATGTTTTAGAGTATTATATTAATTGAAGTATATTTTTTTTAGTATTGATTCAGGTCATTACTTTTACATTACTTTTTAACGAAATAAATATTTTTATTCAACTTATAATAAAAATATTTTCTTTGAAGTTTCATCCATTTTTGTGAAATGTACACCTACAAAACTATAATTGGGTTATTTAACAACAAGAAAAATATTTAATATTTAAGTATTAACATTTTATTATTGTTATTGTTAAAATACAATTAGTATAATTATCTACTATTTCAAGATTTAAAAATCGGTTTACGTTAATTATTATTCATTGGTAATTAAACTATTTCGTTTTATTAAAAATGAACTAAATTATTGATTTCAATTCTAAAAATGTAATTCAAGATAACTCAAGAAATATTACAATATGCTTCAAAATATATATTATTAAACAAATGTCACATTTATTTCAACCTCACTGTCATGAACGTTCGGTCAATTCCCTTTTTCGGAGTATACATTTTAAAGTCTCTGTCACCATTTTCCTTTAATCGTCAGAGATGAACGTTTTTTCAATGTACTGTTCGTGTCCTTATTTTTATATCATTTTTTTTTCAGTTTATCCGACAATAAATTGTCCTGAAATTCACTGCTGTTCGCCGATAACATCAGCCGTCACGTCTACTCAAGACTGAAGTTTTTATCTATGTATCAAATTTAACTCGACGCTCATCTTTCAGTTCTTATTTTAGTAAAATTCATATATAAATATTAATAAGAGGTTTAATTACAAAATTTTATTAAATCGTTCGAATCTAATAAAATATGATATACAATCACAATAAAATTTTCTTTATTTAAATATTTTAATATTCATAATAATATTTACATAAATAAATAAAATGATTATATTTTCATATAATTCGTGTTTCTAGTTTGTATTGATATTTTTGTATGAATTTTGAATCTACAATAACTTTTCCAATCGCAACAATTGCTTCATAACAAAGTTAGTTGTTATTTGAAAGCAATAAAACCAGTGACGTAGAACTCATTACAGCAGAAAATCACGTCCATGCGGGCTAACTGGACGACCGCAGTCACATCTGTCCGGAAGTATTTTGATCTGATCCATCGTAATTAAATTCACTTTCATGCGAAATCTGTTAATGAAATTTTCATTGGCAGAAAATATTGCCTTTTATTCTGTGTTGGACATCAATGTTCTATATTTACTTATTAGTATCTTATAAATAACGATTTAAAAAAATTATTTACACAATTATTATTATTTGATTTAATCAAATTATACATAAAATATCATAAGGAATGTGATATAAAAAAGATTTATGATAGTAACAAATATGGTATATATTTTTTCGATTTAGATAGTAGAAAAAGATATTGGAAGCAATTTGAAGAACAGTAGGAGATCTCAATTTCACATGACCAAATACAACGATCATGGAATGTGTATCCGTCTATTGAATTTTGTGAAGAATAGCCAATTTAAAAAAACTACAAATTCGTAACACAACCTATATAATCACAGTAATCACAAAATATTTCTCATCAGCTTGAAATACAACAACAAAGAAAAAATGATGATACAAATATTCGGGATGTTGCGCAAAAAATTGCTAGGAATTTTAATGCATTTTTCGACGAGCAGAGGAATTAACTGCAGAGCAAATATCACACGGCATGATTTATTTGGTGTACTGAATGCGAAGCATTTGAAAGTTTCTCCGATTCGGCAAGATTTCAATCATTTCACATATTACAGATTCTCAAACGTTCGAAATGCATCCGTACTTTTCAACGAAAACTTCCAAACTAGATTGATGACGCAATCGATCCCATTTCGTTTCGCTAAAATCGTAATTTGCTAATTTCCTCGTACGTTCTCGTAACTTTGACATTTTATATTTATTAATAGCCATAGTTTCAAGCTTATCCCATTTCGATCTTCCACTATGCACCATTATTATGCCATGGATATTAATCTCGTTTGTGACATAAATTAACTCTTATCTTTCTCGAACATTTTCGCTGTAGTGTTGTTAACATATTGTAGTTAGCTATTATTACATCAAAATCAATATATTTTTCTCCATTAAATATAAAAATGGAATCAATATATAGCAGTAAATCAACACATCAAAATAAATTATCAAAATTATTACTTAATTAATAAAATAACTTTACTTTATTAAATAAAAAAAAACATTCACAATTATATACCTACATAATTATTTATTTCAATCCTATTTTAGAGATTTATTCATATTTTAATATTTGTTATACTCAAATAATAAATTATGTAAAATCAATTTTTTTATATTTTTTTAAATAATGTTTTCAGTAGATAATAGGTTAGTAATCGTTTATTTTTAATTAATATTGGAAATATAACTACAATTATACTTTGACTAACGCATAATTGCTTATGGGAGAATGGGAATATCTTCCTACTTAAAAAAAAATAAAAAGCATTTTTTTTTTCGAACAAAGCAAAGTTTTATTAAATATACAGTCAACTTATTTACCAAGTAAAATTACATATTGAAGTATAATTCTAAAGCCTATTTATATTTATTGCTTTTAATACTGATCATCTAAAAATAACACTTCTTCTTAAATCTTCCAAAATTATTTTTCATATATTCTGTCTTCGATGTTATTCAAATCATCCACTAATAAATGATCATCTTCTGTATTAAAGAAAATCTAACATCATTTTCGACATTTTATTGATCCATAACTTAATTTTCTTTGCTATAATATTCTTCTTCTAGTACAACTTCTGACATTTTTTGCGTTAAAGCCAATTTAAGAATTTATTAATGCCTTCTTTCCATGAACAATCATTGTTATATCACAGCTTCTTTATCAGAGATAACGTAAATCGTAGTATTGCTTTTAAAGTTATAAAATTCTTAAACTGTTTCTACTCGAGTACTTTTTTTCTATAGAATTTGATGTAATATTTATTGACTTATAAATGAAAGATTAATCTGGCTTTCCACCACAATAACTAATTAAAAGAAAAATAACAAATATTCAGCTAAAAAAAACATCTAAATTAAAACCCTTGGTTTATTTTCCTAACTGTATTTTTAAGCAAGAAATATAGCGGACTGCAGAAAAGGTAAAAGTAAACATCATTTATATTTCCTTCACAGATATTACACATGTTTACTCTTCCACATATTAAATATTGCACTTCCTTGTTAAGCATAAAATACAATTTTTTTATTAAGATCCAGGAAGTTTTACTTATAAAAAACGAATTTAAATAATTACATATAATTACCAAAAATATTTAATATTTATTAATTATTTTTTTTTAATCTACATATCTATTAAAATTGTAAGAATAGTAAATAGAAATACCTCGCATAGTGCGGGTAATTGGTTCCGCCAATATTTGGACTGTTTTAAACGTTTAAAAATTGATTGCTGAATTATAATTTATCGCATCCGGATCGTAAATTGCTGGAACATTGTATAATGCAATAATTACTGTGTATTGATTTAATCAGTATATGACATGATATGTCTATAGGAGCATTTGTAATAAATTATGTTTATTATTTAACAAAAACCACATTCAATAATAAATACTAGTACTTTTTCTAATATTTGTTTTTGTAGTTAAAATTTATAAATAAAATATAACTGAAATAAATCATATTTTATTTTTAATAAATTGAACACTATGGGTCGCCGCACAGCATAAATCAAAAATAAAATGAATATTTATTGATTACATTTATGTTAAAAACAAAACAAAAATTATATAAAATTATATTTTCAAACTAAACGATTTTTGAAAGAAACGAACTTTCTCATCTAATTAATAAATAATCTGTAGCGTTTTAGAGTTGTTGCATGTTAATTGTAGTGCATTATAAAATAGATCTATTCAAACCGTTCTAAATTACTTAATAACAAGTGCAACACGACTACGATGATATTTCATTTTGAAAAGCTCCACTTTTGTAACGCCACATAACCATACAATGGGAGAAACGAAAGTTCTAATTATTGTTATTGAACTTCATTATAATGGAGCGGATTCCATACAAAATGCTCTTTAACAAGTTTGTTGGCAGTGGACGTTTCAAGGTTTATTTGGGATTCTTAATGCATATTAAATCCATTACTAATTAGCGCGCTTGCATCATATGCCATAGATTCTCAAACTAAAGTAATTAAATATTTTTCCCACGTAAACATCACTTAGAATTTGTTATAGTTTTAAATACATGACTGTTTTGTTTGCAAAGTATTGCTCATAGGTTAATTATATACATGAATCAATCGATAGTGATAGGTTTTACATTTCAATGTGTTTTCTATTCGCACATATATATATACTTTGTATAAATATTTTGCTTTATATAATTTTAATAATATTTATTTATTTAAAGTAATTTCATGTATAATAAAATCATTTATTAAACTTTAATAAACTAAATAATATACAACAGTTAAATTAAATATAATAATAGACTAGATAACTTACAAATATTATATTATGTATTTTAGTTGAGTAAATGCTATTTGTAATAAGCAACTAAAATAAATGTACTTTTAATGGTAATCGTTATTGTGGCTAATTTTATATCTTTGACAAATGTAGTTCCTTGCGTTAAATTGTAGTTAAATTTCTTGACTTGGTATTTATTTGATGGCATTGTGTAATAAAAAAGTTAAAAAAAATGTAGGACCTTAATTACAAAAGTAAAATTCCTAAAAAAATAAAAACGTTTCTAAGACTTCAATCCCATAAAAATAGCATATTATTAATGGGTATTTATTTGATGGCATTGTGTAAAAAAAAAGTTTAAAAAATGTAGAAATCTTAATTGCAAAAATAAAATGTCTAAAAAAATAAAAACGTTTCTAAGACTTCAATCCCATAAAAATAGCATAGTGGTTGTTTATTTCATGGAATTGTGTAATAAAAAAGTTAAAAAAATGTAAGAACCTTAATTGCGAAAATTAAATTCCTAAAAAAATAAAAACGTTTCTAAGTCCTCAACCCTATAAAAATTGCATAGTATTAATGGTTGTTTATTTGATGGCATTGTGTAATAAAAAAGTTAAAAAAATGTAGGAACCTTAATTGCGAAAATGAAATTCCTAAAAAAAATAAAAACGTTTCTAAGACTTCAATCCCATAAAAATAGCATACTATTAATGGTTGTTTATTTGATGGCATTGTGTAATAAAAAAGTTAAAAAAATGTTTGAACCTTAATTGCGAAAATGAAATTCCTAAAAAAAAATAAAAACGTTTCTAAGACTTCAATCCCATAAAAATAGCATAGTATTAATGGGTATTTATTTGATGGAATTGTGTAAAAAAAAGTTACTATTAATGGTTGTTTATTTGATGGCATTGTGTAATAAAAAAGTTAAAAAAATGTTTGAACCTTAATTGCGAAAATGAAATTCCTAAAAAAATAAAAACGTTTCTAAGACTTCAATCCCATAAAAATAGCATAGTATTAATGGGTATTTATTTGATGGAATTGTGTAAAAAAAAGTTTAAAAAATGTAGGAATCTTAATTGCAAAAATAAAATGTCTAAAAAATAAAAACGTTTCTAAGACTTTGATCCCATAAAAATAGCATACTATTAATGGTTGTTTATTTGATGGCATTGTGTAATAAAAAAGTTAAAAAAATGTTTGAACCTTAATTGCGAAAATGAAATTCCTAAAAAAATAAAAACGTTTCTAAGACTTCAATCCCATAAAAATAGCATAGTATTAATGGGTATTTATTTGATGGAATTGTGTAAAAAAAAGTTTAAAAAATGTAGGAATCTTAATTGCAAAAATAAAATGTCTAAAAAAATAAATACGTGTCTAAGACTTCAATCCCATACAAATAGCATAGTATTAATGGTTGTTTATTTGATGGCATTGTGTAATAAAAAAGTTAAAAAATTGAATGAACCTTAATTGCAAAAATAAAATTCCTAAAAAAATAAAAACGTTTCTAAGACTTCAATCTCATAAAATTGCATAGTATTAATGGTTGTTTATTTGATGGCATTGTGTAATAAAAAAGTTTAAAAAAATGTATGAACCTTAATTGCAAAAATAAAATTCCTAAAAAAATAAAAACGTTTCTAAGACTTCAATCTCATGAAAATAGCATAGTATTAATAATTGTTTAGTTGATGGCAAAAAAGTTAAAAAAATGTAGAAACCTTATTTGCAAAAATAAAATTGCTAAAAAAATTAATTAGACTTCATTCCTATAAAAATGGCATGGTATTAATGAAATGGAAATTTACTTATAAGATCAAACAAAGAAACATAATTGCTATATACTGGAATGTCGAAAATTTCTCTACACTCCCATCCATTCTTATCTGGACCCCATGTTATTATAATCCTACACATTAAACCAATTTCCCAGAAATAAATCTCAGCTTATATAACTGAAATCCACCCAATTAGACCCAAATATTCCGTGTGCCCACTTCATTTGACAACGTTTAAATTCCACATATGATATCATGATTACCTCTACTAATTCATTGGCATCAAATGAAAGTACCCGAAGGCGGTGGTAATTTTTACTTTTACATCAGGCTACATCTTACAAATTTAATACCAATTGCGCAACAAGACCCAATAAAAAAAATAGAAAATGTCCGAAAGCAAAAAGAAAATGCTAAAAATCCGTCGGTCGTAATAAAATTGAGCGAGTGATGAATACTAACAGCGACTAATTCAATATTCCAATCGGCGATATTTTTCTGTTTCTTTCTTTCCATTATGTATTTTTATTTATTTAGAGTTTTAATTCGCAGTTTATTGCGTATTCGGCACGTACGCTCATGTAAAAAATCGTACGTGCTCCAAATATTCGGATATCTCAAAATGTTGATATCGATTAGAATTAGTCCGGAGGCCTAAAAGGAAAGTAATCCGACGGCAGCAGAACCGACGAGAGGAGCAAAGACGAACATAATCTGTTTTTATTTATTTCTTCTTCGATGACCTCGAATGTTTTTTTTTTACATACGCATGTGGAAGAAACGAATTCACATTTTCTTCCTGCTATCGACTTGTACAATCTCCTCGAGCGCATTCTTTAATTAAAGTGAAATTAGACGTTTCAAATTACAAAAGGAAAACATGACATGCAACGCTAATTATTTATTTTTAATATTTTTGTCTGCGTTTTCAAGTGGTCTGTATTTAAATGTATGCTCTAATGCATCCTTATAACTATATAGCAAACGCGGATATGAATGATCAATGATCGCCCGAGAAAATAAGGAAATCCGATAATTCTAAGAACCTGCATATCCGAATGACACGGATTCTAATTTTCTACTCAATTTTCTTTTCTATTTCTTATATAAGCCCAAAAATTACAATAAAAATAATTGCTTAAGTATATTTTATTTATGGATTTCTTCAATAAAACTAATGTTTTTAAAGTAATTAGTGGTAATTTAAAAACTTAAAAATATACCACTGTTCTTTGGATCTGATTTAAGCGGAATAGAAACAGAGGTTTTATTAGTTCTATATTGCTACTGTAGGCAACTGTATTAGCACATGTGAAGAACGTTAGAAAACTTTCAAATTTCAAATTATGGATAATTTGGCGTTCATTAAAAGCTGGCAAAATTGTGCAATAACCTAAGATAAATAAAAGTCAGTGATGTCTTAGAGGAAGTGGGCTTTATTTTAAGACTTACAGTCAATAGTCCTTTGTAATGATTCTTAATAATCTGAATGATCAATATGTATTTAATTTAATAATAATATTATTATTTAATACAACAGATACACAACCAGCTAACAACTAAAAACATATTCATATAATAACTTTAATAATAGAAAAAAATATGTGTAACTATTACAAAAAGCTATTGACCGAAGGGCAGACCCTATTTAAATTAATTTATATTATTTACTTTTTGTTTTGTATAGCAATCAGTAGTTTTAGCAAGCGTTATTAATAATGTAATCATTAAGAAATATTAATAACTGTCAAACATTAACTTACTCTCTGATCTTATTTCTGATTTGAATTATAAGATAAATCGTTCAAATTTGGTATATGCGCCGGGTACATTAATTTTACATACTTTTGTCACAATATTAACTTAAATAAAATATAAGTAAAAATATGAGGATGATGATGGAAATTTGTCAAGTAAAAGTGATGGGCATGATCACTTTTACTTGGCAAATTCCAAGTAGTGTGTACGCTTTATAAAACTACTACTAAAACATATGAAATGATTATGTCAATTGAACATAAATGTTAATGACAGTTTCAGTGATAGTTTTTGGCAGTATATCATATATCATTATATATCATATTTTTTACTGATGTTATAGTTAATATCGCTCTGAAAAAAACATGTACAGTAATACCTCGATTAATGCGGATAATCGGTTTGCAAATATTTCGGACTATTTGAAACTTATTAATTGAGGAACTTAATACACACCAAAAATTATTTTAAAAAATCACATAAAAAGAGACTTGACAAAATCTATCATTTTTGTATAAATAATTTTAGTGTACTAATTCGCAGCAGTTGAATTTTATTTTTATTGTGTTTTATTATTTTTTTATATTTTTCAAATTTATTGTGGCAACAAATATTATTAATTATTTTGAAATTTATACTAAGATATTGACACTCCTAATACTACTAAATTATTTTATATAAATTCATTAAAATTTGTTGCCTCATGCTATTTTCCGTCCTAAACCACAGTCACAGAAAATATATCAAATAGAGTGTAAAGTTTTCCCGTTTCTACAACCTGGTAAACGGAATATTAAATGTGAACTATAAACACTATTGCTGGGAAATAATAATTATATACAATGTAGAAAATAACACAATAACCTATTTTTAAATTTTAAAAATGTTGCTTTTTATTTAATTTAGTTAAAAATTAATAAATTGGATTGGCCTACAAGTTGATCTATTCGCGATTGATTATTTCATACAAAATACAATGACTTCTGTAGAAACATTATAATATAATAAAATATATACAATACAGAACAAAAATAAAAAATATTAAAAGAAAATATATAATGATTGTGAATATCGAAATTATAATTTATTTTATAATAACCAATGCTCCACAAGGCAATACATCGGTACTTGTACTAGTTATACTAATTAGTAATTAATGGAACAATGATAGATAATAAATACAGACTTGCTTATGTTTGTGGTGAGTTTCCTCCTTCTGGATTTACTCTATGTTGGTCAATTCGTCTCCTATTGTTCGTTCCTGGTATCAATTTAAAATTATAATTATTAAGCACTTGTAATGAAATTGTACTTTTCTACTTACATTTCATAACATAAATTTATTAAAATCCCCGATATTAAGAATATTCAAAAAACAAATCTTAAAAATTTCCGACTTTCTAAAAAAACGGTAATATTCATTATGATATTAATAATAATTGTATTATGATTAACGATTAAATTATCATACTTCATTTAATATATGATTATTAAAATAAGTTTGATATTATTTACATGATAATTTGTGACCCTATAACACACGGTGGTATTATTGATTAGGCAGAGTGCCTAGGGCCTACGAGAATGTTTGGGGCATACTAAAAAAATATTAGATATAGGTTTCAAGATTACAAGATTTGTTATTAAGTTTTAATGAACAGATAATATCTGATGGCTAGGGCCTACGACATAAAAATATCAATCGATGTTTACGGTATATTTATATTGCATATTTAATATATTATGTAATTATTTGAGTTTTCGTAAAGAATGTCTAATAAAATGTATATGGAAAGTTGTACATTGTTAGAAACATTGCGTATGTTCATGATAATGAAGAAACAAATGTGACTTATGATTTGCAGATTTTGTACATTAACTATATTATTAAGTGATATAAAAAATGTTACAGAAAATCAGAGTTTACAATATGAAAAGTATATTCTTTTTATTTAATATAATGTTACAATTTTCAAATGAACACATAATTTATTGAAGCGATAAATAGATATTTATTATAAAAAATATGGGTATTTAGTAGTATCCATGTTTGAATCCACCATATCCACCTCCGTGTCCCAAGTAGCTATTGGAATAGCTATAAGCTGGGTAGTATCCTCCATATCCGCCGCCAAGTCCTCCATAATATCCTCCATCATGAATTCCACCGAGACCGCCATAACCTCCGTAGTGTCCACCAAATCCTCCAATTCCAGATCCAAAACCACCGTGTCCGTAACCTCCATGTCCATAACCTCCATGACCATAACCTCCGTGTCCAGTATAGATAGTCTTACTGATCACAGGGCTACTATAATATCCAATACCGTGTCCCAGACCTCCGCCATAACCTAATCCACCGTATCCTCCATATCCGCCATAACCTCCTAGCACACCTCGCTTGACAGTCTTTTTAGAATCAACCTCTTCAGCTTCTTCTGCAAAGACCGAAGCCAGGATCACGAAAGTGAAAACGAAAACTATCTGTTGAAAACATAAAGAATATCCAATATATTAGTAAGTAGCACAAATTGGAATTAATTAAAAACTAGCATTTAAATTTTATTTTGCTTTAAACAATAAAGTAAATCAATAAATCAAGATTTTAATAATAATTTAACGAATAAAATTACTAATTATTCTTCTGATATAAAATTTTAAAAATGCTATATTTGTAACTTATTTTAATAAGATATGAAAAATATTAGTATAATATTGGTAAAACTAAATTAAATAATTATGTTTTTTTTTATATTACAATTTTTAACTCCTTAATAATTTTTTGAATAAAAAAACACTGATTTCACTTAAGTACACTAACTAAAAGTGGTAATAGGTATAAGACGATGAAAATGAACTCACCGGGAATTTCATATTGCTTAGTGATTGATGTTTGGGCTGTTTCTGTTGGTTTGGGGTACGAAGCATTAGTTATTTATACTTGGTATGTGCCCCTACCAAGAGGATCGACAAAGGATTGCATCACATTTTGCAGAAGGTTACTAGGAAGCCAATTGTTTGTAGATATTTGCGTGTGGTCACTGAAGTAATTAACAATGCACGGCTTTCAACATTTGGGAAAACGACAAAGCAGCGACGTCGACAGCTTTGAAACAGCCTTAAACTAATTGCGCCTAATGCTAATAGGCACGCACTTTTCGCGCGCATTATTTTGTAATATTTAATAAACACACGGCCATTAAGCAAGTAACGAGAAGTCGTCACAAGTAAAGAACAGAAAAAACTGCGGCACATATATCTATTTTTTCTGTCGTTACATTACATTTAATTTCGTTTCGCACTTATTCGCGAAACAACGAAATTCACTTTCGGCTCTTCGATACATATATTTGAATAATAGAAAACCTATAATACTTTATGCAAACATCGTTATGATATTTAAGAATTTATTATTTGTTTAACGCAATTCTATTAAAGGCCTTCTAGAGCAGCCTATTCAAACATTTTGTTTATAATGTTTCATAAAACGCACAGATATTTCTCTTTATTATAAATTATTAAGTATAAATAATAAATAAATTATTTTTAAATATCTGCATTCAAGCATGTTCTAATTTGCAGCAATATGTACTGATCTATATTTATATTTTTAGGTTGAAATTCTATTTGAAAATTTGATTCTAGAAATTATATATTAAATATATCTAAAAAAATAGTAATAATTTTAAATAAATATTGACTTTTCAGTAATTTTACATTAAAATAAAAAAATAGATCATATTAATTATCAATAGAAATCCAATATGAAATCACCAAATGTACTTTCAACACTAAAAACTTAGAATTAGAACAATCCCAATGCAAATAATTAACAAAATTTGATAGAATTTTATTTAAAAAATGGTATTTACTTATTTTAGACAAAATTTTGTTTTTTTTTTGACAATCTATTTAATGTTGTGAATAATAAGTAACATTAATCGTAGGTCATATTAAATTGATAAACTTTCCTTCCTATTAAAGTATTTAATTTTCCTTCCTATTTGATGAAAAATAAATAAACTATATAAAAATGAATACTTTTGTACAATAAAATAAAAATAAATAAATACTTGTTTATTTTTTTAATCCTAATATATTAAATATAAAACTAATATCTAGCCTTCTAGCAAGAAATAACGTAATATAAAAATGCTTAAGAAAGTCGGAAATCAATTTTAAATAAGATAAGAGATGACGACTTTAATATAAACCTTGTTAAAATTCGTGTTAGAGTTATAAACTTGACTTTGATCATCTTGCACGTTCGATGAAATGATTACCTGCAACAAAAAAAAATAGTTAGAAACTTTCATATAATTATTTGCTTGAAAGATGCAATTACAGGAAACTGGAAATAAAAGATAAATTATGGTTTTTGGATTTTTAACTAATTATTAATTTAACATTTTTATAGATCTTCATAATAAATCAATAATCCATTTTCATATATTCTACATTTACCAGTAAAAAAAACTTTTAATAATATATTATATAATATATATTGTAATCCTTGGAAATTAAGGAAACTTTTCTTTTCTAAATAATTTGAATAATACGAAAATAAAATAAATGTGAAACAAACGTCTTTGCTTGTCGCATAAAACATAAATGCGCTTGTTAAAAAGCCGCGTTACGCAATTCTGCCGGAGTGATTTAAGTAGCGCAATTTTATCTGTGCAAGATATTCTTCATTAAAGTAATTAGCCCTGTTAATTACTAATATTATATGACGCAGTGCTAAATAACAACACAATTATAATATATTACGATTATATAGGAATGAGTAAATACGGCGTAATAATAATATACAATATTAGATTCCTCCTCTCTGCTCATATACCAAAAAGACCTTCAGTTTTATGCGTTACATAAATGTTTGTGGTGTTATGATTTAATACTACTCTTGCAAATCATATCCGTTGAAGTAGGTACCATTCTACTTTAATATATAACCATTAATTTATTGCATAAAAAAAAGTGCCAAAACTACAAGAAAATAAGATTTAATAATAATAATAACATTAATTGGTATGTAATAATAAAAAATACATGAATTGTTAAAACGGGAAAAGTAATTATATTTATATTACAAATAATTAATTTATAACTAATATTTATTTATAACATTATTACAAATTATATAATATCATAAATTTAAAATAATTTTGTTTGACAAATTATGTGTATATTTATATGAATATTCATCAATTTTAAAAAGAATGAATCAGATAGTATTGGACCAAGACTAACCGGAGATAACCTTACCACGCATCATCAAGCACATCGCCGAATACCAAAATAATTTAAATCAAAAAAACTTACAAAGTATTTTTTTATATTTTCATATTAGTGAACTTAAAAATGCAAATCATTACACAGGTGCCTAAGGCAGTAATAACAACAACAACAACTTAATCTCAATAGTTTTTATTGCTTTATTATAATGAATTTAACAATAATATAATATTCTTAGAATCATCAACCTAAAGTCCTTCAATATTCTGAATCACAGTCAATTTCCTTCCGCTATTATCCCAAATCAATTACGTAAACCCAATTAAAGCATATCGAAAAAGAACAATTTGATTGCATTCGTATTATACGCATCAACTACTTCAATGCTAAACTGAACATTGCACATGATCGCACGAAATCCTCTTTTTCAATCGTGAATTTAAGTTATCTTCGAGTAATTATCACTAGTAATTAAAGGGATTTGTTGCATGTTTCATCTCTTTCAACAACATTGATTCATGTGATTTTCAAAATTTCGTTTCATAAACCGTGTACGTAATTGCACCGTAATTACAATTGATAATGTATTTATGTAAGATACGCCACATCATTTTAAAAATCCTAATAAATGTCACAATTTCCTTCAAAATTGGAAAGAGATAGATGTATAATATGGATAGTAAACAAACATAATAGAAATGTTGGTTATATAAAATAATAAACTGCTTATTAATTATTTCAAGCAAAAAACGTGAATGCTAACAGCATACGGATATTAACAAATTGTCATTGCACAAGAAGCTTTGGTGGCTAAGCGATTTTCTCATTTTCAACGCAAAAGATTCCAGTACTCGTCGTTGTTTCTTTTATATGTAATCGTATTGGAGACAATAACCTTGCCAGGTCGTAATGTGTGAAAATTAAAATGTGAAGAAAAAAAACGAACTATTTCGAAGGTTATCCTAGATCTGCTTCTATCAACTAGACGAATGAACTACAATTTGAACAAAAACAATAATAAAAGTTTGAATAAGAATTCTGGTGCGTTAGCAGCGATGCAAGACCACAGGTTTTCATGTATTTCCTTTACGCATTCGTATTTCAAGCGGAGGTTTCGAAACGACAAAACTAATTTGACACTGACACGAAAAATTGCAGAAAGAAAAAAGTGGAAAGAAGAAAAAACGCAGTACGGAATGAAAATATGCACAATAGTTCATATATGCAAAATAGTTTCGTTTTAATTTTTTGTAAGGTCGCCACCATTTCCCATAGGCCTTTGTTTTTACGCGTAATTAAGTTTTGCAAATATTCATTAGATATCATTAAATGTTAACTAATCGTTGTTGATATTGAAAGTCAATCTGAATTAAGTGATTGCACTGTGATTACTAAAAATTGATGAAAACATCGATGGAACAGTGGATAATATAACAATCGATTCGTGGGTGGTACTTTGCTCTTCGATAAGATCAACATTTATTTAATTTCAAAGAATTGCATCGTGCGGAATTTGCGTTCTAATTACATGTTTTGATGCTTATCATCAATCTTCATTGTTTAAGGATGTTTGTAGATGAGGAAAAAAATAACTATTTAAGTTGTTACGATTCGCGACATTCCAATCCGCCCAAATATAGAATGCTCCGCGTTCGATTGGGCAATCTAATTTGCATACACCGAATATACAAATGCAGACTGCCCGAAAAAAATAATCAATCAATTAAGTCAGTATATTTGCCATTGGATTATAAGAAACCTACATTTTTTCTCGAAATTAGGTTATGGGTGAATAGCAATAAAATAATCATTTAAGTTCGATCAAGTACTCTGAACACACTCGAAAGTGGCACAGCTCGCAGAAAGAAAAAAATGCAAATATCATCAACGCAGGTAAACTAATTTTTGCATTTAATTTCGTGTGTTTTCTCTAAGTAATAATAAGTTTATTGAATCTTGTATATTTTGGGAAAAATTAAATTAAATTGATAATAAACGCGCGTAATTATTTAATTGATTAATTGCGTTATTGATTGAGTGCACTCATAAAATAACAAGAGTGTAGTTTAATAGTTTTACATTAATTATTTTACAATTATCAAGTTGTTTTACTTCTAATAGTTCATACAGCAATGTTAAAGTCTTCAAGTGTCCGTGACACAGATATGCTCTAGCTTCGCTAATTCGTTGCCGTTTTAGCTATTTTTGATTCTGGCCTGGCTGTATTGTAACAACGGCGCTGTTGTGAACAGAAAACGATCCCCCCTGGAGGTTGGCTATGTCCATTTCCCTCAAATAAAGTTGAAGGCAAAGCTGGCGAATTCTTCCTTGGTGGAAACGAAGCCGTTGGTAAATATTTTACATCCCAAGAATGTGTGGGTTCCAGGACACGTAAGGCACCACGCTTATATTCCAGGACATCATGTGATAGTGCCTGCGGAAACTGTGGTCGTCAGCAGGACAGTGCATACTTTTCTTGTGAGGCCGCAACATGCGGACGGCAGGATCGAAATATATGCTGAGAATCCTTTTAGGGATGTCTACGGAGGATTTGGGGTTGGGGTCGGTGTCGGAGGTCACGGGGCTGGACACGGATTCCAAGTTTTATTTTAAAATCTTCAAATGTTCATGTCAAATGCATATATTATTTGATCATGCGAAATAAGTACCGAACTTGTTCGTGTTTATTAAAACAAATTCAACATAATATAAATATTGCGCATCTTTTCACGAAATATGTGTAAAGTGATCTTAATTCTATACCATTGTATCTACCACTTAGTTAAAGAATAATTTCTATGCCTCTCATATAAACACTTTATAATTGATAATTACAGTTCATATTCGTTTACTTTATATTTAGTAAATAATAAATAGGCAATATACATTAGTTAATGAAAAAAAATTGTAATTTTAAATAAATTGCTTTAAAAAAATGATCGTTATAATTTATTATTCATAAATCAATAATTTTATTTTAATCAACAATGCTTCAACATAACTTGACAATTTGTAAATATCGCAACTGGTTTTCTACTAACTATTTTATCCACGAAAGAGGAATGATTACAATGTACTATGCCAATTGATTATATAAATTATTAATAATAAAATTGTATATTTGGTTGCCTATTTACAAAATAAAAATATTGCAGTCTATGTTTGCAACCAGTTCAGCAGAGCATGATTATTTAACCTCACTTTAATTGCAAAACAAAAATAGGTGTTTATAGAAATTAATTTCAATTAATTTATAAATTAATTAATATAATTATCACAGTAAGTAGATATTGTTATGTTATGTTAAAAAATATATAAAATTGAATGTTTTTCAGGTCATGAATTTTATAAGACAAATTGTCAGGCAAGTACCATTGAGGAGCCCCATCGTTAATAACATACAGCCAAGTAGCAAATTGTTGGAATCAGTAAATGAAATAACAAAACGCTTATCTTCATTTACTGTACAAGGTAAAAACCACTTGTACTTTTTTTAAGCTATGAAACTGTATAACACAGGAGTCAGGACTTTGTTACCTAATACCTCAATGATAATGGTTGATTTTGAATTGCAATATTTCCATGGATTGATAGGTGATGAGCAGGGTTTTTCTAAAATATATCAGGAGATCTATTACTCATTAAATGCATCTTTTATTTTATATATTATTGAAGTAGTATATGTAACACTACCATACTATTTTTGCTGATTGTACTCTTAAAGTATTATCTATTTTTTTTATTTAATTCATATCTTTAGTTTGAAAGAATACACTAATTGGGATTGAGGATAAATTTTTAACAAAAATAATAATATTGTATAATATTCAGCATGGACACATAACTAAAATTATTGGTTGAATTTGCACTATGTTGACCGGCACTAATACGGCTTTGATGTATTTTTCAATGATAATGATTTCTGGAATCGTGAGAAATCGTAGTTATTTGTAAAGACAGTATTACATATTAAAGTTCAAATTGTGGGATGTGTGCGCTATTGCAAAAAATGTTAAGAACTAACGATAAAAATCAATGAAAAATATGATTATAGGAATTAAAATTTTATTTACATTTGTGATATTAGAATCAGGTTCATCTACACTATACAATTTATGATTAAATTCTAATATGGGATCATTCAATTTTTTTGTAAAAACACATTTTCTCGTTGTCTATAGTCCGGGATATTGTCTGAACCGATTACAATTATTGCTATATGTATTACATATAGGGAAAAAATATAATAAAACTTATATAAGATAATTGAAACTGAACTGAATATACCGATCATATTAACTAATAGAATAATTACAAAATAGCATAATGTGTGAAGATGAAAAAAAACGGTATAAGGAAAAACGAAAACAATGTTTTTTTTTATATAAATAAATATAACTTTATGGAAAGTTATGTTTATGTGCTGAATTTGAATTAAAAATATAACTTTTCGACCAATCTTTACATTTATTTTTATATTTTGTTTATAATATTTTTCTATCATAATTATATACCTTGTAAATATAATTCTGTAAAAATAATCTTATTGAAGTTTGGTTTAGTATTTTGTATGTGGTAAAATAGTCTACAATTATGGAATAAAATAATTTATAAATTCTAAGTTACACGTTGCGTATCGAATAATGTGTATGTTATAGAATGTTTTAGAAATCTTTGGCAAAGAAACCGCAGTTACTAGAAAGGATCTTTATATTACATAGTCACGTTGTAAGTAATTAGTAAACTTGACATCTATACTAAAGCAACAGGAAACTTAAGAAATTTGAACAAATAAAATAATACAATATAATCTTATTCTGATATATTAATCATTTGAGGTAATTTTCAACGCCAATATCCTCAATTTTGCATTCATTCATACAGTTACACCAAATTTACATTGCGTATGTCTTTATAAACTACTAGAAAATTCATTCGTGTACTATTTTGAAGATTGTTTACGAATATTTTTAAAATATGAAAATAAAATATGTTTTGCGAATTTTTAATAATATATTATGATAATTCTATGTATGAAGCTGTAACAATACGTATTTTAATATAGCTGTCAAGATGACGTGCGTCTGGAGATGGATAAATTTGCGTGTGGCCACCGATCGGTCAAGCGTTTGCCATCCTAATCCCAAATACCGTATTTCCTAATGTAATAGCGTGATGTGGACAATGCATTGTGGACCGCACTATTCAATTCTAGAATGGACAATGTCCGAAATGCGTCACCTGCCATTTTTGGTCCCCAAAGGGTAGCGGATTATATCTGAGAGAGCAGAATTCATATTTACAAAAACGCCCACCCTTTTCGAAACTCCACCTCCTGCACGCAGACAAGCACGCATCTTTTGAATGTCCGGTTATTCCAAACAAAAACGATATTCAAAAACCAAAAAAAAATGTCAATGTCTTGTGTTTTCCAATTACTAATTGGAAATAATCACTAATTGCGTATCCTTGAAAGTGGCCGCGTGTTATATAACACGTTATTGGTTAATCGACAAAACGGGTTTACTAGCACGTACTGTTTTTGGGTAATCGACGGATTACCAGCACCGACGACGTTGGAAATGTACAATTGATCGTTAGAAACATTTGCCAAAAACCCTTCTTCCAGTGATTATAATCTCCGCTGTCACTTCTGCTTTGTCAACCGTTGTATGTGGGGACCGGACTTACCAATTACCTTTTATGAAATCTCAAGATCTCTATCTGTGCCTTCTATAATCCAAAAAAAAATCCATATTTCTTTATTGTCATCATCTATTGTACTACCTTAACTCTCTTTGCATGCAAGAGTTTCATTCATGAAGATGCTTCTTTCCCGGAACCCGCCAAATCATAATCCATCATTTTTACACACTAGCCACGTCATAGGAATATTGTCCGTTCTTTTTAAACCTTGAATAATACCCAAAAAAAAATATTAATTGTAATAACATTATTTTGTTCTAATTTATTTGCAGAAAGGCCGATGGCTTCGTTGGCACAGATGCACCGGTCTGGACCTCATATAAAAGTACGTAAAACCCGCTCGCCTCTCGACGGACAACCCTTTATGAAAGGTGTTGTTTTAAAAACCCTGATCAAGAAGCCGAAGAAACCTAATTCTGCAAACAGGAAATGCGTACTGGTCCGCTTGACTAATGGCAAAGAGATGGTCGCCTATATTCCGGGGGTTGGACATAATCTTCAGGAGCATCACATTGTCTTATGCAGGGTTGGAAGAGTACAAGATTGTCCAGGTGTTAAATTGAAGTGCATTAGAGGCAAATATGATCTCGCTCATGTTATTAAAGCTAAGTAATTATTAATTTCTTGGTTTAGTGTAAATGATTAAATCTAGTTCATATTATAATAGTATTTATTTTAAAACCTATTCCTCGTTCCGAAATTACAAAAAATATATAATCAATTGGAAATACTAGAATGTTTTCTTTTTCTGTCTAAGGTTACGACTTTCTATATTTTTCGTTAACGGAAATGACACATTTGTATAATTTGTCGAGTCTAATTACGTATTTACGAAATGTTGCATTTCATTTTATAACATTTGCGCATTAATATAAACCATTAAAAATCAAAACAAACTGGAATATGAAAGTAATGGAAAACATATCTTATTACCAATGTTATTAAACTTATATGAAATTCAATTGACATCAGATGCGGAAAATATTTGTGTAATTTAAATTATTGTACAAGGTTGATTTACTAAATGATATAATATTAGTAGTAGTTTTCTTATACTAAACTAAAACGTATAGTTTTATTTGTCATAATTATTATATATCCAAAATCAGTTAGTGAATAGAGAATTGAAGGCGTTAACTTAGGCAATATTTTGGGATACTTGGAAAATATTGAAAGGATGTGGGCGGAACTTTTCCTTGAAACCAATTTGAATACGCTACCCATGTATAATCAAATAACTTTACTTATTTTCTTCTAACTAACGTAGTCTAATATGCATTCCATTCGAAAACAAGATACATTTTGCATCCAGATTTTACTTTACTCTTTTCTTATGCATCCGAGTAATTTTTATCAGGAGTTTGAAAATATTTTTTTTAATATTTAGTTAATTATTATAAAAAATATATTTCTTAGTCAACCCTATATTAATAGATAAAAAAATAAATAATTTTGTATTGTAAAATCGTCGTTAGTTAATTTTTAAAGGTATTTTTTAGGCTTTTAATACTAAATGAATTAAGAGAAACTTAAATAATATTGAAAATGACGAATCGCAATTTAATTCAAACAATTTTTGAATCTGATAACTGGAAATATAATAGTAACATTTGTTCCGACTTATATAAACAAATTTAAATATTTATTGAGGTATGTACATTGTTGAAATGATTAACTTTCTGAAAGTTTTAAATCTATGAAATGAGTCACTTCGGTGAAAATTTGTATAGTATTACGAATATTTTCATATTTAATACAATAGGGATTAAGCGGATTAATTTTATGGTTTAGAAGATTTTTCTGGTAGTAAACTATTGCTCTAGAAGCTAGGAACCCGAGCAAAGGGTTTATGCTTATTAACCCAAGCAAAGGCTTTATGCTTATTAACATTTGAAATTTTCATGGAAAACCTGCTTTACATGGATAGTAAAATTAATCAGTACAGGTAGACGGTTGTCGTACGCCAAAAATGATATGCAATTATGTAAACCAGCGGGATATTTACAATAAAATGCTTAACTTTCACTGCAACATGCCTAGTGCAAAACCATTTTTATTGGTGCACAATAAACTATAGTACTAATACGGTAAGCCCAGATAATATATTCGGTGAAAGGCTTATATATATATTTCGTTAAGACGCAATAAAAGAGAAGCCCAGGAGTTCCAAGTTGGTTTTCTTTTGTGAAAAGTATTATTTATGCGACTGGCAATAAACAACGGACAGTAAAGTTGGTAAACCGAAAATAGTAACTTTTTATGTTTCTGTCCACAGACCATCCTTCAACACTAAAAACTTTTTATTCATATTTATTTTTGTTCTTTGTTTGCAACCGCCGGACAATCGGTTTTTTTACACTTTCATTTATTATTTTATTGGGACCCCAAAAAAAGTAGCATATTATTATTTTACCACATTTTTTATATACTAACTTTGTCACTGTTTATTAGATATAATTATTTTTTATAAACATTTTTTGGGTAAAACACTTAAAACTTTTATGTTAAGTAAACTAAATAAATCAAAATCGACTAAACATTAATAAATTAATTACCATTATATATAAAAAAAAATGTAATTTTTTTTCGTTGTATGTTATAATTTATATATAATTATTTTTATCTATTTTTTAATACAAATAGAAAACTTTCTATTTCATAATCCTCCATAACTACAATAATGTGACCTTTGACAAATAATGTATAAATTAAAATATGTAATATTTTCAGAGAAAATCTTCTTTTACTGTTGTTGGCTGTTATATTGCTATTGCGGTTCCTAGAATTGTAATTACAATATTTACATAATCCTTTCTTTGTCTATTTCTATCCAGTTGATGGATTATATTTTATGATATTAAAAGTAACGGGTAATGTTTATTACTTACTGCAAATATTTTAATCTCTTCCGTTTTTCAGAATGAAATTTCTAGATTTTAAATGACTGAATTTTAGATAAAATAAAATATAAGTAAGAAATATATAATAATAATTAAACAAAAATATCCACTGTTACAAATCACAATCATTGAAAATAACAGTTTGCGATAAATTATAAATTAACAACAATATTCATTCAAGATTTTTTTAAATAATTTATATTTATTGGCAACAAGAAGGAACACAAATTCAAATGCAAGAAGTAAATTTATAATTAAGAACTCCAGGAAAGACGAAATACACAATTCTATATTATAACTAAATAAATCATCGAAAGAACGTTTTTTATATCAAGTCTCTTTTTGTCAATTTATTTTCATGTGGATTTAAAATACTAGATTAATCCTGTTTCAAACTGTCCTGGATATTTGCACTATACGAGATATTAAATCAAGCATATCAATAATTGACAGATCATTATTTTTTGATTACAGACAATAATATCCTCAACTATTCGTGATGTACCATAAAGTTTCGATAATATTTCTTAAACACTTTGTCTTAAATTTTTTAAGAGTTTGTATATTCTATTTGCTAAAAGTATCACACATGGAATTAATTAATTTTATCAAACGGTAATTAATATCATCATTTTATTAATTTATTCTTCACTAATAATTTCCTTTTTTTAAACAATTTAATTTTGGCCTGAATGTAATATTTCCATGTATTTATAATAAGTTTTTTAGTTTTTTTATAGATGTAAGCTGCAAAACATGTAATATCCGATAGTCACAACATAAATATTAGTATTTATTGCATTTCTTAGAATTTACCGATCAAGTCGCAATACAAAATAATATTACAATTCATTGAATTAAATACGATATCCTCTTTGTTGTATCAATTAATCAATGCACAATTATCTTTTATTAAAGTCTCAATTTTATTTTTAATTAAGTACCAAGAATCCATTTGATTTAAATCAAACTTTAATTATATTTCCTCTTTATTTATTTAAGTATAAACAATATTATATTCATACATTATTGAATTAAATAGCGGTACAGTTACTAAAACTTATATTTTTAAATATATAAATATATTTTATGCTATGTCTGAATTAATATTCTTGAAAATATTTTTTGTATAGATTTTTGTTTTAAATTATGGAAGTGTAGTTTTCAATTATATATTGTTTATAGATTTTATAATGTATAATTGATTCAATTAAATAATATTTTTTTCTTATAAAACAGACTATAAATATTATATAATTAATTACCAAGGTCATATATTAATGTTGTCTTGGGACCCTGTACAGCAGCAATTTAACAAAATATTTATTCTTGAAGTGCATTTTTTCTTAGGCACCAAAAAAATCTTCTATATCCTAAAAATTATCTGGGCCCTTCGTTACTAAAACATAATTTTTTAAATATTGAAATATATTTTATGCTATGTCTGAATTAATATTCTTTAAAATATTTTTTGTTTAGATTTAATTTCCAAGGTAATATATTAATGTTGTCCTGCGATCCTGCGAAAATATTTATTCTTGAAGTGCCTTTTTTCCAAAAAAATCTTCTAGATCCCAAAAATTCTCTGAGCTCTTAGAATTAAGCTTAATGGATAACAAAAATTAATATTCATAGAAGAAATCGTTTAGTAATCGGAACCAGTTATTGATATTAATTAATAATAGTTTTGTAAACCATAGTTTATTAAACATGTGTCGTGATAGGAACGGGAATTGAAGGAATGTAGAAACAATATCATACTAATTTTGTACAGTATTTACACAGTTTTGTACAACTTGAAGTTACGCGATTGGCGGGTTTGATGAAAATAAAAAATTACGTAATCTTTGTTGTGTCTAATACATCAATTTCAGTTATTGCAAGATATATTTATATAACTATTTAAAAATTATTTTAATTAAAAAAAATATTGAGCAGAAATGTTCTTAGCCAGATGAATCCATTTTTCTTAATTGAGAAGTATTGACATTTTATTTTTATTTTCTTTGTTTCTTCCTTTTCTGGATTTCAATTTATATTATTTTGTTTATTTTTTTACTTTAGTTGCAATCTATGTTTTTATATTTTGACTAATAAATTGTAATTATTATTTATGAAATAATGAATATATATTAATAGGAATAGAATTGATTAATTTAAGGTATGTGATTAATTATGAGACATGCAACATTTTAATATTTAAATAAATTCCAGTTTTATTACAAAATGTATATCATATATAAAAAATATTGTCATTTTTTTTTAATAAGTATAATTAAATATTATTATAACTATGTACACTATGTATAAATATGCTTAAACTAATGACGAGATCAATCACTAAATTATTAAATTTATGAACACTTATTCGTTGTAAATCATAACGCGCAGCTGTTTGTTCTCATTTTCCATGGCAGCAAGTTGATAGCGCAATTTAAGATTTTCCTGCTCCAAAAAAGCGCAGCGGATTGCGATCTCGTCTTCTTTGGCCCTTCTGGCATCGCGGGACCTTTTAGCGGCTTCGTTGTTCTTCCTGCGCTTTTCCCAATATGTGGGATCTTCATTCTGAGATCCGATAGCATTGGGATTATTCCGGCGCATTTTAATGTTGGTTCCCATATTTTGGTTTTGTACCTTTGACAACATCTTCTGTCTGAACTGGGCGTAGGAGTTTTCGTCGGAGTCATGGCCCAAGATGATTTCAGCAGCAACTGTTGGAATGGCCACAGCAAGAGGATCCTTTGGATATGCTTTGAATGGACGGATGATCTTCTTCGGCGCGTTTTGCATGTATGGATTATACTGATCGGATACGGAGATCTCTGAAGATTCGCTTCCAGATTGAGATGTTGGGCTCGGTGAGCTCATAACCGTCATGGGTGGATCGCAGAAAGTCTTGCTTTGATGCGATTCAGTCATGTGCGGACTGCTGCTGGTTTGGTAAGATGGCAAATCTGGAGTTCTGCTGCGCTTCCTGACAGTAAGATCCAATACTGGAGAAGAGTAATCCATGGGATAGTATTCCCTTTTAATGGCACTTTGCACTGCTGTCGTAGGTTCCATCTGAAGTAGACAAAGAACTGATTAATATCAATGTATTATTTAATTAAGTTTCACTTTTAGAATATTTTGCTTTGAGTTTGAAATTCAAGCTTTGGTACCGTGACACATACCTTAAAAGATCGTAATATTTGTATGAAAATATGAAAATATTCTTTTTGCACTGAACGTACTTGTGAAGTAGACAGAAGGAACTAACTGATATCTGCATTTTGCATTTTCCTTTTATACTCAATTGACCAGCGAGAAGGTACCGACACAGTCGACCAATAGCAGAGCTGCTCCAAAGGGCTATCTACTCCCACTACTTTTGACTACCATCAGTTTCAACACCATTATTTTCAAAATTCAATTGTGGTTTATGATTTTAAATTTTACCTAGATGTACCGTTTTTACTCACTTTTTTTTGTCGGCGTAAAAAATATCCCTAAGCAAATATTTAACAACCGTCCCCAATAGACCGTACAATTTTTGGCCCATTTTAACTTAAAAATAGAACGACAAAAAATGATGGACACAGCGTCCAGAATTTACATTACTCAAAGAGTAAAAAATGATCATTTGATGTCAATGAATCATTTTGCAAATCCTTATGCAAAATAGATTTTTTAACTTTCTAAAAGGGTTGAAAGGGGTTTCCTTACATTCTTGGAAAACTAATTTTGACTATTAAACAACTTTGACAACCGAAAAGTGTCGCCGCGGTGGTCTTTCCTTTATGCAATATTTACGTACGACTGACTCACAAAACCGGCGACAATTTTAATCCTCTTTGACGCAAAATTGCCGATAATCAATAAAGGAACTCCAAAAAGCAACATGTTTTAAATAAAAATAAGGTAAAAAAAACTATTTTATTATTAATAATAATAATACCATATTGCATATATAGAAACCGCAATATTTTCGAGACGTTCAGCATATATATATTAATGTTTCATTTTATAAAATGTGCGTATTTTATAACATGTGCGACAAAAATAATGATCGAATAATCGAATTCGCGGTATACGTAATCGCGCACATAAAATTCAGTTAAATCAAAATCAAGAATCGCGTAAATCCGAGTTCGCGTAAGTTGAAGTATAAATCTAATAAAAACAAATACATAAAAATTTATTTATTATTACCTAATAGGAAATAATGAATATCATCAATTTACCTTAGCTAAGATGTTGCAAATCAAGCTTTCATTTTGTGGAAAATGTTTATTACACTATATTTTTTTAGGAATTTCGGCGACAAAAGAAGTTTATAGTTCTTTTTTTACCATTAAAAGCTTCGACTTTCCTTTTCCTTTTTTGCACAGATGCATAATTATAAAGAAACGATTTCCTAGTAAACCCGGAATGTTTTAAATCAGACTGAAGGCTGAAGCAAACTTGGCTGTAAAACAGTAAAAATAATTTATGAACTATTTTTTCGAATTAAATTTTGCTCAATTAATATTTAGTGAATCCGGACTATGTAATCACGCTATGCCAAGTATTGCTATAGAATTTATTTTTTTTAAATATATAATTTAGTTTTTAGTAACTTTCTTGAAATGTTCTACTTTTTTTAAACAATAATTAATAAATTGAAATGTTCAGAATTTATAAACAAAAAATATATTACTTTTAATAAAAAATTATATTTTCTTAAATTGTTGTCAATATGAAATAAGTTAATAATAATAGTAAAAAAAGTAAAAGTATCTTTGCAACGGCTATTGACCGTAGGTTTTTTTGTCCCGCAATAATTTTAATAAAATAAACAATAATAATAATTATTGTAACAATCACTTTATTTTTTCTTGTGTTACCATTTTTTTTAACTTATGTATTCATAATAGATTCACACTGATTTCGTAAAGTATTTTATATTTATTACGACAGTATTATTGAGGCACGGAAGGGTTAACGCAGGTGACTGAAGGGTTTTTTTTTATATTCCATCGTAAATTAAATCCATTATAAAAGTTAATCTTTAATGTCATAAATAATATTTTTTCAATTCCATCAATGACTGTTGTCACTGTAGAATCGTTTATAATTTAAATAAAATTATATTTATTTAGATAATAACAATATGTTGAAAATATTAAGTTTTTTAATGTTTAGAAACGATATAAATTTTATTTGTATAAATAGTAACTTTCATGCATTTTCAGTAGAAAATGGTTTAGAAGGAATGTATCTTTTTGTTAAAATTGTTCAGCATTGGTATTTAGCGGTAGAATAAATACTATTAAAGAATTCAGTAGCGTTATTTGAAATTTCTTGGTTTTGGTTGAATAATAGAAAGATGCGTATATGATGAATGCAAATTATACGGAAAAGTGAGTTTTGTCCGATTCGTATAGGGTTTAAGTATATGTATGTGTGTGGTTGCGGAGGCGTTTTTGGCAAACACCTTAGGTTGAGTGTAAATATCCGCATCAACCGTTATCCAATAGAATAGAGGTGCAAGAAAGCGACATCCAAATTCGGATCCCACGCAGTTATTCCCATGTTGAGCCAAAGAACCGCAAGGCTATTATGCACACATATATTCATTTTTGGCCTATATAATATGTGGGACTTGGGGAACCCTTTGAGCGCGTGGCACCTGGCTAGGCTCTAGTGGTTGACCACTTACAGTTAGATTAAGCAGTAAGGACAGGCAACTAAAATTCATGCATGACGCTGGCAGAAACGTGCTTAAAATTCCGGAATTCGAAATTTTGCTAACCCTTTTCCCAAATCATTTTTCAGAAGCCTAAGCGCAGTTATGGCGGCTATAAAACGCAAAATTGTACTTTCAGCAATTTACAACAAGTAGCATGGACAGTTTCAGTGTTAATCCTTTCACTATATTGAACCTCCAGTAGAGTTGGTCAGAAAGCAAAATGTATGTCAATCTTCCCTTTTCTGTGAATCATCTGTCCCGCAACAAACATCAAACCCCTCATACGATGGACGTAAATAGAATACAAACGCGTGCTGCAACCCTTCCGCTTCCGCAAAATCTCCACACACATGTGTGGGGATTCGGATGATTTCATCCCCCATCCCTAGCACGCAAACATTTCCAATCAAAATGCAAAAATCGAACCGCAATCATTTCCTCGAATTCTACTCCAACCCTTTCAGCCTTTTACCTGTCAGAACACCGCAAATATTAGTATAGCGGTTCGAAAATCAGGCGTTTACCGTTTCTTAACTCACTTAAATATTTAAAACTTTTAGCAAACAAACTGCAAAAAAAGCTTCCATTTGAAAACATCATGCACATTTTACATTTGTTAATATTTCAAACTTTCCAGTAATCTGCTCATTTTTTATGATATTTTATTGCGTGCAATGTTCTGTTTTTTTAAGATATTGAAGGAAAATACGTCTAATTTTTAGTTCATTTTTTATATTTTCTACGAAGGTGTGCAAATAAAAAATAAAAGGGATGCTATAAACGCGCGCTTCCTTTGACCAAAACTTGGAACAGTTCTATTTTGCGACAGTTCGCAACGAACGTTGTAAAAGCTAAAAAAAGATGAAAGGTTCCGTCGTATCCTGTCCTAATTATTGTCAATTATTACATATTCATTGTAGTGCAATTAAATTTTTTTGCAAAGGTAAAAAAGACAGCAACTGTAAAAGCTTGTGCAATTTTCTTATTGATACTGAAAAACGTACCCTTAAAAGTTTCACATTTATTTCATACCCATAAAACTTTTTTTTACAAACTTTTCTAGTTTTGCTATTTTTTATTATTATTTTTTATTGAGAAATACAAAAAATACATTTCGTGGTATAATTAAACAACATTATTGGAAAAAAAAACTAAACACACACAATGTTTCTATATTTTTTTTCTGACATAATATATAACAGTATTGTAACCTATATTTGTAATTAGATTTATCCATAGGCCGCAAACTTTATAAGCGATTGAAATTCTCAATTTTGCTAGAAATCATACCCGATTAAGATATGTAACTTTTATAAGCTACATTATTATTAATATTTAATATAGAACATTTGTTTTTACGCTACAGAATCGCGTAATGTAATTATTAAAATTATGTTTTTTATAAGAATATATATATATAAGAATAATGCAATGACTGTCGCCAAAATTATATAGTATTCATATTTTTTAAAGTTAATTTTTTACGGCAGTGCAATCTGTAAAAAACGTAAATCTCAGAATAGGCCGTTTTTTAAAACCCTTGGGCGTTTATTACAAGCCCATGTTCTTTTAAAAAAGTCTGCCATGTCGGTGACCTTAAAAAAAACTATATTGCGACTACATTTTTGCAACTAAAAAATATTCCTGGGAACTGTAAAGTTTATTGGTGTTTTGCTATTTTTTGCGGGGCGTTTTATTGCACGGAGGAAAAGATTTGCTTGCGGTCAACTGAAAGTACCGTTAGAAAAAAAAAACTGTAAGTTCTAAAATAGTGAAAAATATCCCAAAAAATAATTTTGCAGCAAACCCTTTGAATGGCAGATGTTTCCTGTTTCATAGATATAGGTCAAAATGCGTACACAATAAGGATTAGAATATGAGCAAAATTTTTGTATACAGTTATTACAGGACATTTGACACAGACATCAATCATAACAGTTACAATGGATGGTAGCCAAAGGGCCAGTTTCTCGAAGGTTTTTGCATCGGCGAAAACCCTTCTATAATAGGTATATTTGTTAAGGCATGAACTAGATGACAAGTGACATGAGAACAGAATTCGTATAGCATTATCCATTCAATAGCGCAAACTTGTTCAACCCACTCAGCCACTAATAATCCTTACACGATAACTTGATAACATAATCGATCATTACAACCAAAACATTCGCCATTCATTTACAATCAGATCTGTTGATTCTATATTCTTAGTCACTTATAAACAAATCACAATTATTAATTCATACCTTTCAATAATCAAACGCGCATAATCATCACTCAATCGATAGACTCTCAAATAATAAATAACAACTATACTGATATTTTAGTAAACAGTCTATGTTTCAATCTACTTCACGCAAAAAAGATGCAAATAGAAAGTTTTTTTTTAATTTTGTTTTCTGTCGATGGTCGTAAATCATTTTCAAGTATTTTGCATTTCTTAAAAAACTCGTGTTGATAGTTTAGCCCAAAATATTTTTTCAAAGGTATCTTTTCCATATTATTTGTTACGCTTTCTTAGCTAAAATTGGGTCAGTTTTTTTCTATATTGTCTGCCAGAAATACAATACAAAAATGCAACAGTATTTTCTAAAAGAAAATTTTATGTTTTAATCAAATTTGATTTTTAAATTATGATTTCATTATAAATAATACAACAATAATATGTTTTAAAAATATTTGCTCCGTTTATGAATGATGTGAGTAACTATTATGATTACAGTCTGTTACATTGTTTGTTTAATTTCAATGTTATGATTGATAATCCAACTATCTTTTCATTGATTAATTATTATGTTTATTGATAACACTTTGATTTGTGTGCGTCCTGTCCATTCATTTTTTTTGGCGAAATATTTAATTTAAAAATTTTGAGATAGGCATGAATAATATTGCTACAAATGTATTCTATCCTAAACACAATATTATACATTTAATATCAAATATAATTTTAAGTTCAAATTTCTTTAATCTAGATGAAAACATTTGACTCGTCTACAAATACTTCCATATTTTCTCTTTTTTAATGGATGCCTAATATTTGTATATATTTCGATATAAAGCTCTTTAGCTTAAATGGAGCCAATCAAAAATGTAATTAAATAAATAAAAAATATTTAAGAAAATATTTATTATAACCAGTAAAATGTTTTTTTTTTTAAATTTTGTAAATAAAATTCTGTAATACAAACTTTGTTATGTAGGCAACCAAATGTACTTGTTAATTGTTCAAAGATTATTTATCATAACATTTTGCTCAAACCAAGAAAATTTTAAAGACATTGATCGTATTTTTTTTTTTTGAAAAATTTAAATTTTAATACTTTCATTATTTACAGTATTCTAAAAGCGTTTTTTAAATTATTGCTGTCTTTATTAGCACGACTTCAAGATATTGTTTCTATTTTTACTTTATAACCGGGGCAAAATAACAAAATGGGTCGCTATTTTCAAACCGAAAAAATTTTAGTCAAACCGATAAGTCTACTTAGAAGTGGTATAAATTTAAATGAACAGATTTATACTATAAAAAATATATATACTTTATGGATAAATTAAAAATAGTTCACTTTTTATTGTATAATTACTTTTTTTTACCTGAATATGAAACCTAATAAATTGCATAATGTACAGTAAAAGGTTTACTAAAATAAATAATTTTAATATTTATTGTATTTCCATTTTTAAAATATAATGCACGCATGTATGTTAATATAAAACATATTTATTTGATTTATATTTACATGTTACATAAAATCAAAGATTAATATCCAATAATTACTATGATGATATTTTTAAACAATATAATTTTATCTTTGCATCTTACTATAAATAATATTCTTGTAATATTATATTATAAGTCAAACAACAAATGAATTTTATATTGTAAAATGTTCATCTTAATAATTTTAGACGTCAAATCTAAGATATTTTTTTCAAGCATTGAATACAACGATGCATTCTTTGCCTCAACAGATCGTCTTGTATTTTATTTTGAATTCTCAGCTTTTTTAATTCTTCCTCTAGATAAATGCATCTCTTGATTAGTTCAGCCTTATCCTCTTTGTCGTCATAGCGAAATCTTTTTATATCACCTCTAAGATTTTTTAAGAATATGTTGCGTTTTAGATTTTCAAAATTTTCGTTCCTTTTCCTTTTAATATCTCCAAAATAGTCAACTTTAGAATGCTTAACTTCCTCCACTTTTTCAATATTTGGATGTGACCACTCTAATATTTCGGAAGCATGAAATTGTGTTCCAAAGGGCCGCATTGATAACTTTGTTAAATGATTAATTGATGCATCAATTTGCTTATCATTTTTCGAAGACACCACATATTTCGTTGGTTCTGTTAAATGTTGCGCCTGGATTTTAGGCTCAACCAATAACGGACCTTGATCTATATTCGTAGATAGATTTATTGGTTGATAGTCTTTATTGTAATTGGTATAACTCATTTTCTGAAATAAAAATTTGTAATATTTATTATATAATAATACAAAATTAAAGTAAACATTTTTAATAATTTTCATTATGCTACATAATCGTCATATTCACATGATATATGTATTATTTAAATATAATAAACAATTTTTGTATTAATCAAGAAATATCAAAAAGTGTCAGTAAAATTAATTTATTAATAATTAATAAAACTGTTTTATCAATTAAAATAAGTATTTACCTGATTCCTGAATTAAGGATGTAGTTTTGAATAATTTTATAGGCCAATTTTAAAAAGGATTGATACAGTTCTACGCAAATCTACCTGCGAAACCGGCACTGTCCACGGTAGCTGTCCTTTATTCCCACATATTATATAGGGCAAATAAACAGCACTTTGCGGTTGTTTGGGTTAAAACGGGATCAACAGTTTTTTTTTCTTTCAGGGACAAGAGTACTTTTAGGTCTTCTATTCACTCGGCACATCCTGAACACTTAACAGAATAAAATATATTTCTAAAATATTATTTTTCTATACGCTGATAGTGCAACAAAAAAATAACATATTCTTGATCAAGATATATCTCAAAATATAAGCAAATTAGTTATATTTTTTTCTACATGTTATTAAAAGATTCATTTTTAATATCAATGATTTTTTTTTTAAATAAAAATATGGAAAAATTTGTAAATCATCATTCTCATTCGCACTTTTTCTTGCGGAGGAAGTCGCATGCAGATGTTTCCTTAGAAATCCTTAAAATTTTAAAAATGAATCCTTTGGGAATATAAAGGATTAAAATGTGACCGCGTTACGGTAAAAGCACAGTTACATACAAAACATTTGACATACACATCAATCATAACTTGTAATAATACATAAGTAGAGGCTAGTTTTTGAGGTTTTGCATCTACAAAACACTTATAATAGGTTTATTTGTTAGTGTGACATGTAACATGGGAACTGTATGAACAGCAAATTCTACAATTCTTTCTTCACGTCTTTCCTACGAATCCTTATACAATTATTATGTTATAATGAAATAAATGTGATGATTTAATACGATAATCTATCAATTGCTTTTAAAAAGATGCATATATCAATATTATTAATTTTTTAGGACAGTTTATTTTTAGATAAAACCGCGTAACTCCGAATTCACGAGTCGTGGTATTACTGTATTTTAAAAATAAGATTTATGGTTTATCAATTTGTTACTGTAAAATAAGTAGTGTTAATATAAAAAAAATACTTCTACTTTTTGGATGGAAAGTTGTAATTTATAACATTTTAAAAATGTATATTAACTACAGCCGAAAACTCATTATTTTTAAGATAAGATAGTAAATATGAAATTACAGATGCATTAAGATTTTTATTATCATGTAATATAGACATCTACACAAGATAAAATTGTGTAGCGTCTTCAATATTCAATTCAAAAAAAATAGTGTAGTTTCTTTCTCATTTCTTTTAGTATTACATAATGCAATTTAAATAATGATATATAATATATTCTACTAATTTACTGTAATAGCCTTATAGTATAAAAAGTCTGATATTTCGAACCTTTTTTTTTTGCTTCGATTTCTCGAAAACAAAATTGTTTCTATTATTTTTTTTATATTGTAATTAAAAAATATCGACATAATATTTTTTTTAATTATATAATTTTACAACATTGTTTGATTTATATATTTTAATTATATAATACTTATTTTAATTTAACGTAAATAATATTGACCTTTAAAATATTTTTTTTAATGGTTTTGGTTGATGTATATTAATAATTCTGAAATATAATACTATTAGTTAAAAACTGCCTCAAACAAGTAAACAAGTAAAAGCTAAAAATAATGGTATGGTAATAATTCACAGGATTGTATTTTTATCTGAATGGTTGCATTTCCAAAATTTGGAAAATTGATTTTAAATTCAATAAATTCTTCTTATAACCATAAATCAAAATAGATTGTGTCGCATTCAAATGCTTGTATAATCCAAGAATATCTAAATCTTTTCAATAAACATTGATATTTTCTTAATAATCTAAATATAATGAAATCCAAATATAACTGATCGAATTTGAACGAGGTTCACGTTTCAACAACTAATTTTGTTTGCATTATTATAAATAAATAAAGAAACTATATGCTTTTTAGAATCAATCAGTTTTATTGTCACAGGTTTATAAATTTCCAAAAGGAACTGTACTATAGAATTCTAAATGCTTCAAACAATTGCCTTACTTCCTTACGAAGAAGCAATTTACTATAAATGATATCATTATTTTCGCATAATATTATATTTATCAATAAAAGGGCATTTTGAAT
Source organism: Nicrophorus investigator (assembly GCA_963457615.1). Lineage (NCBI taxonomy): Eukaryota > Metazoa > Arthropoda > Insecta > Coleoptera > Silphidae > Nicrophorus > Nicrophorus investigator. The sequence goes on along the minus strand of OY735140.1, from coordinate 20,698,036 downwards.
AGTTTTGAAAGCGAAACTGAAAAACTATTCTTTTTCACGATTTTTTTTTCATCTAATTGAACTAACAGGCTTGCATAACATTCTGAGTTAATTGTTTTATATATCTTAAAATAATATATTAACAAAAGTCCCTTTTCATCCCAAACTGACGCAATAACCTGCCATCGTAATAAATCTAATATTATCCAATCATTATGTATTATTTGGTTTATAAATTAAATAAAACTTATAAACGAAATTTCTTTTCATCAACTGACCCTATTGGGAATCCTTAGTATAAATGATAAAAGTATACCGCATATCATTAGATAAATGTTAATAATCAATTCAATCAGGTCAAATTTATATTTCAACAAGAAAGCATACAGACATTTATTCTTGCATTTTGTCCACTATTCAAAAATCAATTACAAGATCTTATGAAATGAATGGAATCATTATTAATTACTTTTTTAACTATTTGTTATTAATTATATATAAAATATATTTTTTTATAGTTTGTGAGGTTTAACTATTTTATTATCTACAGTATTAAATATTCCATAAAAATGAATATTCAAATAATTAATGTAGGCTTGATAAGCGGTTATACTTTTATATATAACAAATTAAAAGCGTATATGCGAAAGTGAAAGAAGCATGTGGATATTAGCATTTTTCGGTTATTTGTCGCAAGTTGTAAGTAATTATACCGATGCAGCTTCAAGCAATAAATCAAATTAGGGTTACTTTCACTCCTACGTCAATAACGTAGATACTAATGTCTTTACTTTTGTGCAGAACGGAGACGTTATTGTTAATTTAGCAAATGGCCAAGTGCGAGGCATTCAATCCGTTACAGATACGTGCAACACAGATGTTTGCAATATAGAGCATCCTTACTACGCATTCAAAGGGATGCGCTATGCCCAACCACCCGAACGTTTTAAAGTAATTAATATCAATAAGAGTAGTAAATAACCATTAGTATCTCTTGCGACTATTTCCAGAGGTCTGTTGCCGTGAAGCCATGGACAGGAATTTATGATGCAACACGGGACAGAACAAGTTGCATACAAGTTCCTATCAGCAATCAGCAAGAATCAGCAGATTGTTTATTCATTAACGTCTATACCCCAGTGGTATTATTATATATTTATCACTTAATTCGCTAATCAAATAAATTACCATCATTATTATTTTAGTTACCATCTGAATCAAATGTATCTTTAGCTGTCATGGTCTGGATATACGGAGGAACCTTTATATTTGGAGACAGCAGTTATGCAATATACGGTCCAGATCATTTTTTATTGGAAAACGTTATAATAGTATCATTGAACTATAGGCTTTGATTGTTTGGTATATCTAACGTTAACATCAATTTTATAAGTAAAGAAAATGCAAGTTTTCAGGCTTTATGAGCACCGGAAATGATTTGCTTCCCTGTAATGACGGCATCAAAGATTTGGTTTTAGGATTACATTGGATTAAGGACAACATACATGCATTCAATGGTGATCCGAATAATATTTTATTATTTGGTGAAAGTGCAGGAGCGGCTTTAATTTCTTATTTAATACAATCGCCACTTACAAAAAAAAATAGGTAATTTATAATTAGACATTAATGAGTTTTCATGTATTATTTGAGATTTTTAGGATTAATATCTAAAGCTATTTATCAAAGCGGAAGTGCCCTATATACTTGGACTTTGCCACGAAATCCGGAAAAAATATTCTGGAAAGTTGTTAGCCGTACACCATGCATTATATTTACAACAACGTATCTAGCTTTAAATTGCCTAAAATTGCTTGATATATTCGTACTTAGAATCGCCTCGATACTTACTTACAACATAGTAAGTTTAATTGAATTTTTATGTAATATGTAATTATTACTTTTTAGGATAGCGTTGACGATTTTGGTATATTTAATGGAGTTCCATTCGCGCCAGTTTTGGAGAATGATGTACCTACTTCAGCTGTTACTGGCAATACATATGAAATGCTATTAAATGGAAAGTTTTCAAAACATGTGACATTAATGTTAGGAGCCACATCAGAAGAAGGACTTATTATTTCAACTAGTAAACAATTCGAAAATGAAGTCACTTTTAATATATTTAAATATGTTTCAGTGCTTCCGATACTCAGGCTATTACTGCTACAAATCGATTTAAATCGAAAACTAATTATACCAAAAGACATGTATGTTTCCGATGAGAATATTTCTATTGTAGCAGAAACCCTTTTTAATTATTATTTTCCAAATACCTCCATAATTATATCTTCAGATCAAGATATTATTCGTGTAAAGTAGATTTACATTAAAAAATATATTGTATATATTTATTATTTTTAGTACATTAGCGATTCAATGTTTAATAAGCCATGGAGGGAACATTTTACTTTAATTCAGAACGAGATAGAAAATTATTGTTACATAATTTCTTACTCTGGTGTTACCAAAACTTATTCCGGTAAATATAGAAAATTATTGGAATATTTATCTTATAATAAAATGTTATAGGTCTATTGTCTAGGTCAATATAAAATGCATGGATATTGTTAATAATTTAAAAATAATCACAAATCCAAAAGAATATCACTATAAAATGTGGTAATTATTCAAAATATGGTAATCCAAGGGACAATTTTTTCAATTTTTTATATATATTATTAACAATATTAATGGTTGGTGTCTAATAAAGGTGTTTATTCTTATTACTAATAATTATTATTTTTATTTGAACAGACATACAATCAGATAATAACTAAAAATATATTAATACAACAATAATAATAATAAAGAAATAAAGAAGTACAACAGTTACAAAGCAATATTGTCTGAAGATATTTCTACGCTTTTATATTAATTTAGTTCTAAAATGTATATTGCGTTACGTTATTTATTAATTTTGTGTAACAAATAATAATACTTTTCAATTTTCTTATAACTTATGTTTAACTGTTTCGATGTATATTAATAGTAGATCATATAAATTTAAAGAAAACACTATATTTACTATTTTCATTTACAGAGTCTGAATTTAGGGTGTTATATCACTGTAAATATTATTGTAAGCAAACTTCTGCATACATTTAGAATTGTGACTAAATTAAATTTTAATTTCAACAATTCATTTTTTTGATCATCTTTTGAGTTACTATTATATTGCACTGTCAGCTTTGAAATTATTATTAAGTTAATGTGCATTGAATTAGGTAGTTGTGCAAAATTATATCAAAAGATATCGGCAAAATGGGAAGAAACAAAAGAATTCAGTTGTTACATAAAAAAGTTTGAGAAGCACTGTATAGTGTTAAATTTAAACGGCTTTCTATAAAGCGCCCTCTTCCAAAGACTAGTCAAGATTCAAAAGTTGAATATTTGTAGAATGGGTTGCATATGCTAGTCAAATTTGTTTTTTGTTGGATTAATGCATTAGAATTTATTTATAAGATAATCTAGATAAAATCGTTATGTAATGTGATAGTTGCATAATTTTGAATTACGTTATCAGTGTGTGAACACGGCTTTTTAAAATATTTTATAATAAATTTAATTAAAGATTTTAATTTATTTATAATCGTAATTTATATGAATTTTTTTAAATCGGTGTTTAAAACATTATATAAAATTTCTATAATTATTTTTTATTTTACAAGGTTGGTACAATTAAAGCTATCTTCATGCAATTGAGAAAATATAGCATTCAGCGTTTAACTCAGTTAGCTCAGTTTAGCTGCCATTAACAATACATGTTTGTTGTTTCTTAAAATGGCTGACAACGACATTGACTTGTATGCAGACGATATTGATCAAGATTTTGCACAAGTAAGTAAAATATCTGTAATTATATAATTGATTTGTAAGTCTATAATGAAAAGTTTACTTTTGTATTGTGATACATTGCCGCGAAAGTCTTAGTTTGTTTTATTTGTAGTATGTAGCTGAAATAGACGCTATGTGCTTGAACCGGTATAATAGTTGGCTATACATTGTATACATTGTCGATATTACTAATTTTTATATGTTGTTTCTTTAATTAGGATGATTTTGGTGGTGATAATGTAGATTTATATGATGATGTTATATCTACACCTGCAAGTGGACCTGGGGGTGATGCTCCGGACAATCCTCAACCATCATCAAATTCAAATGCAGAAGAAACAAATGGAACTGTATATCAAACCCAAGGCAATAATATTACACCAAATACTTTGGGACGAAGACATCAACTATATGTGGGAAATTTAACATGGGTATGTTTATATAGTATTTTATTACATCCTAAATTAATTATTTATATTTTTCTAGTGGACAACTGATCAAGATATATTGAATGCTGTTAGAGATATTGGAGTAAATGACTTCAATGAAGTGAAATTTTTTGAACACAGACCTAATGGTCAATCCAAAGGGTTCTGTGTTATTTCAATGGCTTCAGAAACAAGCATGCGGCTGTGTTTAGATAGATTGCCAAAACAACAAATCCATAATCAAACACCCATAGTGACTTTGCCAACTAAACAAGCTTTGAGTACCTTTGAAAGTCAGTCAAAAACCCGCCCAACCCCTCCTAATAACAATGGGCCTCGTGGTCAACATCCTAGCCAATCTAATCACTCTATTTCCTCAGGTCCTCACCAAAATTTCCCTCCTAGAATGCAAATGAATTCACCTATTCGTGGTCCTATGCAGCATCCTGGAATGTCTGGTGGTCAAGGCCCAAATGGTCCAAGAATGCAAGGACCTCCACCTGGTTTTAATGGACCACCACAAATGAACCAGAATCAAATGCGATTTCAACAACCTCAATGGAATGGGCCAAGACCAAATGGTCCAGGGCAAGGACCAAATATGGGTCCAATGAGGCTTGGTCCTCCATCTGGACAGCAAGGTCCACCAAGACCTCCAATGGTAAGTACAAATATAATATTTATTTTTAGAGGGTTGTGGGGGAACCATCAATGCTCTATGTTCATTTGCATTATCACTTTGGTTAATGGTTTCCATAAAAGCTTTGGTGTTTTTGTCATTTACATGTGCATTTGTGTTAATTCCAGTTTCAAGGTCCACCTCAAATGCAGGGGCCACCCCGTGGTATGCCAAACCAAGGCCCACCACCGGGTCCCAGACCTGACTGGAATCGACCACCAATGCAACAAGGATTTCCTCCACAGGGTCCACCGATGCAGGGTCCGCCAAGTATGGGGCCAAGAGGACCACCGCCGATGGGAGTTCCACCAAATGGACCACCGCAAGGACCGCCACAGGGACCTGCTCCTCACGTAAACCCTGCGTTTTTCAATCAAGGTGGTCCACCACCAAATATGCCGCATCAAATGCAAGGCGGACCGCCAGGAATGCCGCCACAGCATGGTATGACTCAAGGTCCTCACGGACCTCCGCATGGCCCGCCTATGGGTCCTAATTCTGGTCCACCACCTCATTATTCGTCAAATATGGCTCCACCATATGGTGCTCCGCCAGTTGGTGATCATAGGTCTGATATGCCTCCAATTAGTGAACAAGAATTTGAAGATATTATGTCAAGGAATCGTACGGTATCTAGCTCTGCCATTGCCAGAGCAGTATCAGACGCAGCTGCCGGTGAATATGCAAGTGCCATTGAAACTTTGGTTACAGCTATTTCCTTGATTAAACAATCAAAGGTTTCCAATGACGATAGATGTAAAATTTTAATAACTTCGCTGCAAGACACTCTACGAGGTGTGGAAGATAAGAGTTATAGTTCAGGCAGAAGAGACAGATCAAGATCTCGAGAAAGACATAGACGAGGTGGAAGAAGGGACAGATCAACATCAAGATATAGGGAACGCAGTAGAGAAAGGGAACGCGATAGAGACCGAGAACGTGATCGCTATTACGCCGATAATTATAGAGAAAGAGACCGTGAGCGTGATAGGTCTAGAAGCAGAGGTGACAGAGAACGAGAGCGTGAAAGAGAACGCGAATATAGAGATAGAGAGCCAGATGATAGGTATTAATATCTTAATATACCACATTCATATGTACCAATATATTTTGAACATTAGTTTTTACGATTATAGAGTGTCCAGACCCAGAAATAAATCACCTCCAGACGGCACAGAAGCTGGCGGCGATCCTACATCGAAATCCAGATACTATGATGATAGGTACAGAGAACGGGAATCAGGTAGACGGGAAGCTGATCGTGAACGTGAAAGAGATCGTCGGGACGAATCTCATAGGTCGAGACATTAAATATTATTTTTTTTTAATCAGAGACACAATTTATGTTCTAAGTTCATATTTCTTATCTGTATTTCGTTACATTCATTAATGTATTGTAATTAATAAGCGTTTAGTTTATCTTTAGTTGTAGCAGAGTATAACGTCAGTGTTAGCTGGAGCACGAACATTTCAAGAAAGAAGACGACCGCCGGATAAGAAGATTGTACATTTCATTAAAAAAAAACAAAGATGCGTGCTTACAAAACAAAACGAAAACGATTTTTATTTTGATGTATATAATACTACCTAAACCTCGAAAATATTTATTTAAAAACCATTATTTCCTTTTTTGTTTATGTATTTATTTATTTTTATATCAAACACCACCGCCTATAAGTTTGCGTTTGTTTTAAGCCAAAATTGTATTATTTTTCTTTGTTGTATTATTATTTTAATTCATTCAAATGTTAAGACTGATATTTATATAGAAAATAAGACTTTGTTCAAAACTATTTCAAAAAGTATTAAATGGCTGAATGAAATATCTTAATTATTGATTAAATGTGATAAAACTTGGCCAAAAAGTTTTAAAATGTAATTTTCTAATATTTTTATATAACGTGATTTACAAATTCGGAATTTATATATTGAAAATTTGTAAAGGCATATAACGTAAGGGTGATTTCCTTGAACTTTTAAATATTATATAACTTCGGATGTGTAGATTTGTATATACAATTACTTCAAATTAATATATTTATACACGTTGAAGCACAAAACCTATTATAAAAAAAAATATGTAAAACTTTACATTTCTGTGAAATAGGATCCTTTACAAATTTGAAAATGTGATATTTTTGAATAATTTACATTGTAAATTACTTTTATTTTTTTTTATTAATACACCTATCAATTGTACAATGTAATAATCAAGAATAAAATACTTGAATTTACCGCTTCAATATTGGTATATAATCAAGAATCAGATGGCGCTTCAAGCAACTGTCAAATTTGTTGACTACTCAAATACCGCTTTGCAATACACAAACTGCAAATCACGCTTCTAATATAAGTGTATTCATTAATTGTTATAAACCTTTAAAGTAATTGCAACAATATGAGTTCTATTGGTACTGGGGTGAGTTTGCCTTCTTGTATAGTCAATCTATGCAATTTGATTGAAGAACTATTAACCTAACATTTTTTTAGTATGATTTATCTGCTTCACAATTCTCTCCGGATGGTAGAGTATTCCAAGTGGAATATGCTATGAAAGCAGTTGAAAACAGTGGTACAGCTATAGGTCTTAGAGGAAAAGATGGTGTAGTCTTTGGGGTTGAGAAGATTGTAACATCCAAATTGTATGAGCCTGGTGCTAACAAAAGGATATTTAACATTGACAAACATGTTGGAATGGTATGAAATGTATTTTAATTTAAACTATCTAATTTTTTTTTTGTTGAAAATAAAAAAAATGTAATTAATATAAAAATATGTCTTTATAGGGTGTTGCAGGTTTGATTGCTGATGCTAGGCAGTTGGTTGATATTGCAAGAAAGGAATCTGCAAACTACAGGTCTCAGTATGGAGTCAGCATACCATTAAACTATTTGAATGATCGTGTCAGTATGTACATGCATGCTCACACTCTGTACAGTGCAGTGAGGCCTTTTGGTTGCAGTATAATCATGGGAAGTTACGACCTCCAAGAAGGACCAAACATGTATATGATTGATCCATCAGGTGTTTCTTATGTAAATATATATTTATTATTTACAACTTGTAAATTGTATTTAATAATAATATTGTAGGGTTTCCATGGATGTGCTACTGGTAAAGCAAAACAGTCTGCTAAAACTGAAATTGAAAAATTGAAGTTATCTTCTATGACTTGCAAGGAATTGGTGAAAGAAGCTGCAAGGATGTAATTACCATAAAAAAAAACTGAAAATTCAAAATCTAATAACATTTGTTTTCAGTATTTATTTAGTTCATGATGAGCTGAAGGATAAGAATTTTGAAATGGAATTATCTTGGGTTTGCGAAGAAACTAAAGGAAAACATGAACGCGTGCCTGAATCGTTATTCTTGGAAGCTGAGAAATCTGCTAAACAGGCCATGGAAGCAGAATCAGATTCTGACACAGAAGATATGTAGTGTTTAAATTTACATTATTTTAAGTCTTTTTTAACTTAACTGTTCATTAATATATTTTCTTTTTCAAAACATGATTTTTTGTGTTATTCAATTTTCCAAGTGACAAAATCTTACATAATCCATTATTTGAAGCTGTATTTTATATTAATGCCTTAAGTATTGTATTATTTAATATTTCTTATTAACTATTCACTGCTTTAAAAATAAATGGACGGTGCTTTAAAAAAAGATTTGTTCGATAGGAAGTCATTACAACAATAAATTTATTATATAATATTTAATAATATTTTTTAGTGACATTGCTGATAGTTTTTTCGTTCAATTTTGTATTCTTATAGAATTGAAGTAATAAATCTAATTTATGGAATGTACTTATGAATCATCAACATAATTACAAAAATTGCGCATGGCACCATGCACCAATTGGAGTAAAAAATAGACCTGAAAATATTAAAATAAATTAAACATATTTCAAAATCAATGCAAACTATTTAATCTACGTTTTCTTGAGTTGTATAATTATTGGAATTAAAAAAAGTTCACATTAAGAAATATAGGTGCGCCATCTATGATCTATTCGTTGTCTGCGCATGGTGGGTATTGTTTTATAACGACTTTTGACAGTTCACGTTTTTCAAATTTTATAACCGTTGGTTTTGGCGTCTTTACTGGTGTTTAGTTTTTCGGTGTATAAAGTGTTTGAATGATCTGTTATTGTGCAGTGAACAATGGAAAATAAACCGAAAACTCTTTTATCCAAGTTAAAACCACCAACAAAACTAATCAGTGTTGGAAGTTCTTCAAATATATTAAGAGATAGAACTCAAAAAAATGAAGTCACCTCAACATTGTCAAGAGCAATACCAGCAAGGCTGGCCCCCATGTCTAGAAGATCTAAATCTTTTTCAGATCTAAGAACAATGTGTAACAAACCTTTGTCTTTTGATAGACCAAATTTAAGAACTATTGCAAAGCCTGTTGTTAAAAAGGAGTTGCCTAAAAGTACAACAAATGCAACAGTTAGAAAACCAATTGGTGTACAACAGCCAACAACATCCAAGCAACCCATAAAAAGATCAGCAAATGATAAAAGTTCAGATGAACCTAAAATAAAAAAACTAACAAAGCCAGCACCATATGATTACAAAGCTAGGTTTAATTTGCTGAATGAAAAATATACTCTTTTAATACAGAATTCCAAGGATTCAAAGGGTAGTTTATCAACAGCACTTACAGGTTTGTTTATTTATCAAAACATATTTATTTTACTTACAAAATTTATTTTCCACAGAACTAGAGGATTATAAAACAAAATATGAATCTTCCAATAACCTTGCTGTTAATTTACAACAAGCTAAAAATATATTGACTAAAAGAGCTGAAGAAGCTGAAAGTGACTTGAAGAAGTTAAAAGAGGAACATGGAAAAGTTTCACTTGAATTTAAATTATTAAAGGAAAAATATGATATTATTGACAAAGAGCATACTGAAATAATAGTGAAGTATGAAAAAGTAGAGAGGGAATTAAAAGTTTATAAATCCAATTTGGAAACAGCAAATGATAATATTTCTAACTTGGAGAATGCAGTACACACATTCAAGCAAGACTTGCTTACCAGCGAACAAACCAGGAGATACTTGCATAACAAAATACAAGATTTAAAGGGCAATATAAGAGTCTTTTGCAGAGTAAGACCACCCAAAGATTCTGAAGATGATAGAATGATAACGAACATGACATTTATTGACGAATCTACCTTAGAAATTAAAAAACAAAAGGAAAGCATTAGTGCTATAACTGGAAAATGTGCAGATTTGAAACAGGAATTCAATTTTGATAAAGTATTTTCACCAGAAAGTAGTCAAGAAGAAGTATTTGAAGACTTGTCACAATTAGTTCAGTCTGCATTGGATGGTTATAATATTTGTGTGTTTGCCTATGGACAAACAGGATCTGGCAAAACATATACAATGCAAGGAGTACCTGGAGATTTGGGTAATAAATTATTTTATAATTAATTATTGTAATAAAACTATATTGTTTGTTTATTTCTAGGAATGATTCCAAGATGTGTTGATCTGTTATTTAAGCATATACAAAAATTAGAAAAATCAGGATGGGTGTACAAAGTAGAAGCTAGTTTCCTAGAAATCTACAATGAAACGATTCGTGATTTATTGGATCCAAATAGCAAAGAAACGCATGATATCAAGTACAATAATGCCAAAGAGGCTTCCGTTACTAATTTAAAAATAGAACCAATAAATGGATCATCCGATTTAAAGGCTTTGATGTTGGAAGCTCAGAATAATCGGGCCGTGGCATCAACGGATTATAACGAACATAGTTCACGTTCTCATGCTGTGACTAAAATCTATTTGGAAGGTTGTAATGAAGAGCAAAAATATGTATTTAAAGCATCCCTCAACCTCGTCGATTTAGCCGGTTCAGAAAGTGCAAAAACTAGCGATAGGATCAACGAGACTAAGAATATCAACAAAAGCCTATCCACGCTTGGCAATGTAATGCTGGCATTGCATAACAAGGATGGTCACATCCCCTATAGGAATTCCAAATTGACTTACCTTTTACAATCAAGTCTTGGCGGTAATTCAAAAACGCTCATGTTTGTAAACATATCGCCATTTGAAGATTGCTACAATGAAACAGTAAACTCATTGAGGTTCGCAGCGAAAGTGAAAGAAGTCAAGACGGGATCGAAAAGGAATAAAATGAAAAAGGACAGGGATATGTAATATGTACATCTTAATGTTATTTTGAATTAGTTTTAATTTTATTAATATAGAGTCTATGTCACATCCAAGTTTAACCATTTGTATCATAAACTACGAATGACCATGGATCCGATATTTCTGATTTTTGAAAAATAAAAAAATATATTCAATTGATTTCAGTTCGTAATGCTAAATATTATATACATTTAAAAAATAATTTCGAATAAAAAATTGTAACACTTTCTAGTAAAGTTGCTATTTCATATATTTATGACGTTTTTTTTTTTATATTGTACAAACACTTATGTTAGCTTTGGCAAATAATTTTTTACCCAATAACCATAAATATTTTTATAAAATATGTATAAAAATAAATTAATAAATATATAACAAGATATTTGCATTCAATTTATAAATATAAGTTCTTATATAAATTCAAACAGTTAATACTTCAATACAACAATTAGAGTATTACACTTCTATAAGTGATACAAGTGTTGTGCTTAAATTTTAGCAAGAGGATAAATAATATTTTCATTTTATATGAATATTGCTGTTTTACATTTTTGTGATAAACTTTAAATGTTTTCAGTGAACCTTTGATTCCAGATTCCAATTGAGATTATTAAAAAAAATAGTTTTATTTGAATTTAACATTATATAATATAAGTATCTTTAAATTAATAATTATTATGAATATAATTAATAAACATAGATATCACGATAATATTAATATCCAAGGTACGTTTTCCTTATTGTATATCAATAGATAAGTGTTTAAAAGCAAAATATCGTAATTGGTGGCACAGATAACTTAAAATTTAATCTTTTTATCAAAGATCTTCTACTTATTGATATAATACGACGTTAAGGATGTAAATGATTATGCTAAAAGAATTCAAACTTTTTAAGCGCAACTGGTGCTACTATCGGTAACTACAAATACTACACTCCGGGTATATAGCTTAGTTTATCATAGATAAATTGATGATTTCGCATTCCTATTTAAGAGATAATCATTAGCGTGTGATTGTTTGAAGAGGGGATAACGATCATTACATGAGTCTAAAATAGTACTTGAAATTCAGTGACATCCACATCCTCATATTCACTCATAGTTGCGAACGGTGGCCGCTGGCAGCAAGTGGTTTTGAAAAATCAATATTTTGATGGTTTGCTAACATTCGTCCAGAAACGATCGCCATAGCATAACCATGAATAAAACTACCGAATTGAAAAGAAGAAAGGTAATTTTTCGAATATATTTATTCATAATTTGCACAATCACCGCTCGTAAATTGATTTTGAACCACGTCCTTGTAGCTTTCATATATCATTTTTATTTTGTAGGACCATCAATTTATTTTTGAAGTGTAAGTTTAATGTCGTTTGCCTTCGAGTTTCCTAACTTGATATTATCGTTCGTGTGAATTGAAATCGCTTTCCTATCAACATAACCTATAATTTGCATAACAATCTGACAAGTGGAATGTTTTTTGTTAATCGTATACTCGTCTCTCCGTAATAGTTTTCTTTTCGTGTTTTTACATTTACTAATTATATTAGCTGCTATTTTTTTGCACACAATCTCCATGTATTATTTGTATCTGTTAAATAACATGCATATGTGAACAATTTCGTGGTTTTAATATGAATAAATTGTGATAAGTGCGATTATTGTATACGTAGTTAGTTCAAAGTTGTGAAGAATGCCTTACAAATATACAAAAGTATGTATTTCAAATAAAATTTCATCATTTATATTTATATTTTTCAAACTATTCATTATGAATGAACTAGTTTTGGAATGTGGTTTTTAAATTATACTAATATCAATCATAATTAAACATTAATTTGTTTGGTGTAATAGAATTATGTGCTATGAATTGCATATTGTGGGAATTTGTCAAGTACCTGTTATTTATTTGAGAATTATCAAAAATAATCTTTGTTATCAGATCAATCAAAAGGATTATTTTATTGATAATATTTTGATGCAAATGTATTAATTTTTATTTTTCTCAACCTATTTGTAACAATAGATTTACTCAAACTGTTAAGAACATTTATTTGCATAAACTTTTTTTAAATTTAAAAGATTATATTCTTATAATACAAGAGGACACAGTTGAATAATAATGCGTTTTTTAAATTTTATAAGCAGGTCAAATCTTTACACAGTTTCGTATATTTTTATTCTGGGCGGAAAGGCTCTTTGTTAATTAATTTTATTTATGTGTATTATAATATTAATGGCATTATTGACTTCTATTATAATTAATATAATACACGTTTTATGTTTTGCGCAGGTGCGCGGCCGCGCAGATCTGCAACTTTATATGTTGCACATATGAATTAAACAAACTATTGTATTTCAATTATTGGTAGTTCTTCAACAAAGTTTATATACAATTATTGTTTATATTTATTTAGTGTTATATTATTGTTTTATGTACAAGTACAACTCGTTTAAGGTGTTTGCATTTGTATATTTTTCATCTTATAACATATAACATTTTTGTGGTCATCAATTTTTTAACTGATGTTTAGGGTTGAATGGTTTTTTCTTTTATAACAAGGAGTAACTTCTGCAAAAAATCAAGAGACTTTCAAATAATCTTTTCTGAATTGAAGCTTCCAAGGGTATCTGTTATATATATACTAGTTTTACTGTTTAAAAACTGAACATGTTCTATATAAATATTTGTGTATGTAAATTTATGATAAGGCTTTAATATTCAGCTATAAGTGTGCGTAGTGTATACAGATAAAAATAATTACTCTGAGCGTTAATTGTAAGCTATATATTTATGTTAGGATTTAATATGATTATTGTGTTTTATTTCAACAGGTCAGGGACCAACATGAAAGGCCCATTTATAAGAAAAAGTCGAGACCTATTGACAAAGCGCCCATGATCATTCATCAATCACTTCTGTGTTTAATTATCAGTGGTTCTATTCTTACGTTATTTGTAGGTGAGTAGAATAGTTTAATAAATACCTGAATAATTAAAACATCACCTAAATATTTGTTTGTTTGTTTCAGTTTTATACACCGATAGTATACCATGGCATATAGGGCATAAGGCTGCGGATAATGTAGCGAAATTATTTGGAGTTCATGAGCCTCAACATGCGGTGGTCATCGATGCTGGTAGCACAGGCTCAAGGGTGCTAGCATTTACATTCCATAGAGCTGTCTTGAACAGGGACATTCTTGTCCTGGACAAGGAGTTATTCGTACAAACAAAACCTGGTCTCTCTGCATTCGCTGATGATCCCGCATCGGCTGTTAAAAGTATAAGTTATTTGATAGACAAAGCGAAAGAGGAAATACCAAAGGAATATTGGAATAGGACGCCCTTGATTTTGAAGGCAACAGCCGGTTTAAGACTTTTGCCCTCAAAGAAGGCAGAAAATTTATTAAATGCCGTCAAACAATATTTCAACGATTTACCATTTTTAACCAACGATGATTCAGTGGCTATTATGGATGGCACGGACGAAGGCATTTTCTCTTGGTTCACGGTCAACTTCTTAATCCGTAATGATTTTAGAAATATTTGATTTAGACATGTTAATTAACGCTTTTATATTTTAGATAAATTGAATAATCCTACGACCACAGTGGCAGCTTTAGATTTGGGTGGTGGATCCACGCAAGTAACATTTTCTGCGTTGACCCCAGAGTCCTTACGCCACAAAGCATTCATTCATGACGCCCTTTTGCCCAAGGGAACTACACAAGTGTATACCAATAGTTACTTGGGTTTGGGCTTGATGGCAGCTCGTAAAGAAATAATAACTGTAAATAGCGTAACTAAAGATGAAACTAAAGTGATTAGTCCATGCGTGAATCCAGTCATCAAAAACCGAAAGTTCCACTATGGAGGTGTGGATTATTTTGTGAGTGGTTTGCAAGAAAACTATCCCACAAAATCATATCCCGAAACTCCTATTGAAGTTGGCCAGAATATACCAATTGTAGACTATAACACATGCTCAGAAGTCATCAAGAAATACGTTTTATCTAAAGTAAAACCGCCAGCAGAATTATCCACGAAGAAAGTATTTGCTTTCAGTTACTATTTTGATCGAGCTGCCGAAGTTGGATTAATTGACGAATATTCCGGTGGATCCGTGACTATCGAAAATTTCAAAAAAGCCGCTGAGGAAGGTAATAAACCTAGGATTTCAACACATTTTATATATAAATCTAATTATTATATTTGTAGCATGCACAACTCCAAATTCCGAGCAACCATTCATGTGTTTGGATCTTACATTCATATCAGTTTTATTAGAAAATGGTTTCGATTTAGATAGCGAAACCGAAATATTCGTAAGTTCTTTCTATCATAATAACATTGAAGGTGATTCAAAAGTTATATATACAATACGAGAACAATATTCGTATTTATAACAAATCTATTGATTCACTATCGAGATTGCATATTAATATTGATTATAATTAATTTCATTTTTTTTTCAATTTTTAGCTGTACAAAAAAATCAATGGCCACGAAATAAGTTGGGGCTTGGGCGCAGCATTCAATCTATTGAACGGAAAATAATTTGGCCATCGATAATTATATTATTATATAATAATATTGAAAACATATTGTTATAGAATAGATATATAAAAATGACCACAGTGCCTTATGTGGGTTAATTTTAATTTCTTGGTTTAGTTTCCTACATTGTTTTTAGTTCGGCTGTGTATAATAATACAATTATTACGAGTCTTGTCTATACATGTGTATGTGGCAGCAAGAAATTCACATCGATGCCGATATAAAAAAAGCACTTTGTTATTTATTTTATAACTTTCAGTAAAATACAAATTTAACTTACAAACAGGATAAACATTTTTTACTTAAAATTAATACAGATTGCAACGTGTTAAAAATTAAATGCCATTTGGTACTTGCGGCATACACATATTGTAGTACGATTTTTTATCCCAAAAGTTCATCCCCTTCCAGCCACACCAACCTTTGTTAACAATTGTTTTTATATCCTCTCCTCCCGTATAATGTGGATCAAGTATTAGAAACTTGATATCAGCAGTATCTCTATTATAATCAACGCCTATGATAGTATGTGCCAAAACACCTCCACCTTAAAAAGGAAGTTAATAACGTAAACATACAACATATTCTAAAATTTACCAATCATAATTGGACTTCCTTGCGTATTAAAGTGATAAACCAATTCAGGGCCTTTACTTGCCAATTCTTCACCCGAGCTGCAGTAGAGAATTTTACTTGTAATACCCAACAACGAATCTAATACGAAGTTAACTTCGGTGGACCCGATCCATTGTCTTGAACCTACAAAACTAGATGGTTTATCACCTATATCAAAGAGACATTTCTGTATTTCTTTGAAGGTGGGAACTTTGTTGGCATATCCTTGTAGTTTGAACCAAGATGCTAAAGTTTGCAATGATCTGTAAGCGCAGCCCCAGCCATCATCATCCATACCATCTTGAAGGTAATGGTAATACTCATAATCTCCCTTCACTAGTGCCTGTTCCCCACCTGAGAATTATTAAATATTAAATGAACACACATTATAATGCCAAATAATTTAATTTAAGCAGTGCAGTTTTCCAATTCTAAATCTATAAAAGACATAAAATTGTATTAACAATAAGCAAATGAAAAACAATCTCACCATTATTTGAGGGTTTAGCATCTTTATGAACATTCTTTAATTGAACTCCACCTGCTTGACCATAAGAATCCCCTTTGAAAATAAACCTATTAGACCTTCTGAAATAAGGCCTGTTCATTGGAATCATAAAGTTCATATGCAATTTTCCTCTTGATGCATCTGCAAATTCACAATTAGTTTCACCGATGTGGTTATTATGGATAATTTAAATACCCTCTGCATCAAATTTGTTCAATATTCTAGTAACAAAATGCCCACAGCAAATAGGATAGTAATGAATCACTTCCGGTTCAAACGGTTTCGTTATATCAGACGCTGTTTCTACATAATTCAAAATAAAATTGCCAATATGTCGGACATTCCTGCAGGCACTTTCCACCAAAATAGTATAAAGATTTCCCAATGTTGTTTGCTTATGTACTAAAGAGAGTGAATCTACATTAAGCAGGATTTGCAGCATTTTACTTTCATCTAAAATATTAAAATTAATTATACATATAAATATATTTTTTTATAAAGACCTACTTTTTTCCACTTGAATTATTGGTGCATGAATAGATTCCAACTCATTTCTATCAAAAGTGGATTTTTTATACATGACTACAGACAAAACTTCCTAAGACACAATATTTTAATAACATTAATCAAAAATTATAATTTCAATTGTTTTACCAGATCTAAAGAATTGTGTCTGCTGTATTTTTCTTCACCCATTTCCTTATTTTGTTCAACTAATTTTCCAAGAGTCATCTCCTCATTAACTCCAATATTACTGCCTGTTACAGAATTTTCATTTGAACCCAGTATGAAAGCATCCTCCTTCTGCAAATGAAATCCTATCTTCCCACTTGAAAATTGTTTTCTAATAGCTAAAAGTTCTTGCTTAATCGAATTGGATTCCATCTCCATAACAATTGGTAATTGAGCTTTGATTCTTAGATGTAAATAATCTGAATATAGTGCAGTCTCATTAAGAATTTCTATATCGGCAGTTTCTAGCTGATCATTAACTACATAATAAGCTTTCAATATTTGTTCTGGTAATGAAATGAAAATTGGGTTGTCAGTTACATCAATATCAGCTAAAAGGTCTGTTATTTCATGTTGTTCTAGAGGCCCAATTTGAAAGGCACCACACATATCCACATCTGCAGGGAAAAATAGATCTCCTGCATCATTTTTGTCCCTTTTGTAAAGGCCAATTATTATTTGTGCATCTTTATACAGTGTTCCATACAATCTACCACTGCACTGCTCATTTTGCTGCATTAATCGCTGTAATACAAAATTAAGGTTAAAACATATGTTTTAATATATCAGATATTATTTCATATTTCAGATTTTATTACACTTTATATAGGTGTACTTAATTTGCACTTACCTCGACTACATTTTGAGTAATTTTAATTTTGGGTTTCATTATGTTTTTTCTGAAGTTTACGTGTAATTTGTCAAATTTTAACAACACCAATTGACACTTCTCTAAGCCAACTGTTGAATATTTTACGTAGTTTCAGTGTATGCAACCAAATATACATGTAACTGTATTTTTGGTATATTTTCTATATTATAATTAGAAATTAATTCTTTGAATATTTATTATATAATAATACCAATATTTTGAGAATGAGAAAGGCTCTTCTATTAGGGAAGAAGCAAGATACAATTTTTTTTAAAATAATTACTAGACTAAATTGCTATAAATTATATGTATATATAAAATATATTTATTTAAATAATTTTTCAACAATACTAACTAAATCTTTGGAAATTCCATTTTATGAACTGAAATTTATAATATAAAATAATAATTATTGTATTACAAAAAATATATTTGATGTACTTACTTTTAATATTTCCATTGCTTGTAGAATTATTTTCGACTTCTGTTTGATTCCTCGGAGACAAAACTTTTGGTGCAAAGCTTACCGAATAACTGCAATTTGTCGAAGAACTTCCAACGTTTGGTGAAATCGGTGGAAGTTTACGCTAAAAGATAGATATTATATCATTGTTTTTGCTGAATATATACCAAAAAGGATTTCTTGCCTCTGATCTGAGAACAGCATCGATACCAAAAAATTGGATATTTTCTTCTGTAACAAAAGTATTTTGTAAAAGTAATTAATAGTTTCACTTAGGTTCCAACCTCTTGTAAATTCAATTTCATCCAGCGATTGCAAATTTGGGAGCAGCGATTTCACGGTTTTCCGGTATTCCGATGAATTGCTAATCTGCGGATTATCTGCCAGAACTAAATGCATTAACTGTTCGCAGAGGACAAGGAAAGACAAAGCGTTTATGTCTCGTAATACATTTCTGCGAATTACATGGTTTAATTACTAATTTCGTGGACCATTTGCAAGGAAATACTTTCTAGCATCAATTAGACTAATTGATTCCAAAGACGTGCATGGGCATAAGTCGCGAATGGAGTTACCAGCAGCATAAAGCTTCTCCAAATTGGGCATACCGAAGATACCGTCCAGGCTGGTTAGACCGCATTTATTGACGCGCAGGGTTTTAAGGGTTTTTAGGCCACAGCCTAGGTCCCTTAATGAGGATACGACGCTACCGTCCAAGGTAAGTTCACACAGAACCGGAGCGTAAGTGCTTAAATGTTGCAGCCCGACTTCCTGAGCAATAACTTTCAATTTCAACTCTGACAGCCCATCTAAATTATCGCTACCTGTGGCGTTTCTCTAAAAGAAAAAAAATAGGATTGTAATAAAGATAGATTGCGCGCATATAAAACTTTTGCGAATAACGCTTAATTTAGTAGGTGTTCTGAAAAAAGGCTTTATGTTAATATGAAATATTGCACGAAAAATAAGTAGAGAAAATAAGACAAAAAATACGTACTAGTATATCCTTTAGATCTGGAGGAACCTGTATATTCTCGTAAGATTCGATGGAGGTTAATTCACTTTCCGTGCTCACCGTTCTTACCGGTGAATCTGTTCGAAGTAGTCCTGCTATCGGGTTTAATATGGATGAATCCGGGCAGCAGACGTATTCACCTTCAATACCTTGAGTTGGAGCCATCTATAAATTATCGTAGTTCTGGACGTCCGAAGAGTCAAACTAACATTTAGTAAAGTTTCCATGGGAACCATTACATAAATGTCTATATTAAATCGATGGCTCGACTCTGGTGGTTATATTTGTAATTTATTACAATTCAAATTTATATTTTATCATTGCTCATATTAATTGATAATAATTTGTGACTTTGAATTTCATAAATAATAAATGCAAATGAATTAAAATAATAATTAGGATTTAATGATATAATTGTATGAAGAAAAAATAAATTATATTTATATTTACTCATCATTAAATATTAATATACATTTAAAAGTTTATTAATGACAATTAAATGTCCATTATCTAACTTAATTTTAATTATTATATAAATACCACAAAAAAAAAAATATCCAGCTAAGAATATTTTTTTGTTTCGTATAATATAAATTTTTATTTACAATCTATCTTAAAAGAATATTCAGTAAATTTGTTGGTAGTATAGTTGTCATGTAGATGGCTTTACATTATTTTACACATTAAATTTTTTTCTTAAATTTAATTAAATCTATGTAATAGGTCCAGTATGTTGAACTTTATAAGTCTATATGTTTTGGTTTCATTTACTAGCAGATTTTCCGTTAGTTTATTTGTGTGTGATTGTAGTTTTGCTTGGTATCTTTCGCTAAAGTTTGTGATTACACTTTCAATGTTTCCATTTGTAAGTCACTATGTAAAACACTATTGGGGACATAACAGGGTGCGTCGGTAATTGTATGTAGTGTTTTTGAATAAAATCGTAGTATTTCGATATTACTTGCTGAACACAATATTACATATGATCACACAAGTTCGAAAATGGATTTAAGTATTAATTTGTTGTCTAGTGATTGCACTAATTTTCTTCCAAGCAGCCAGTATAGTTTGCTGAAACTCAGACCTAATTGTTTCCTTTTTATACATATCTGCTTCTTCCAGGTAAATCGTCTGTCTAAATGCATTTCAAGATATTTTACATGATCCTCCTGCGGTAGTAATTTATTATTTAAAGTAACTTGTGGACATGTTTTCTTTTTCAACGTAAAGGTAACATGTCTCGATTTTGTTTCGTTGTCTTTTATACGCCAGTATTCAATCTGATTAAGTGCTCTTTGTAGATTTTGCGATGCGACTTCTGGATTTCTATCGGAGGACATTAATGCTGTGTCGTCTGGATAGGTCCGAGTACACTTCCTTGCGGTACCTCTGATCCAATTGGAAATAGGTTGGAGATTTCTGCTTCCAACTTTATCCGGAACAATCTAACCGTTAGATAAGATTTTATAATTTGAAGAAAGGGTATGGATGTACCTGCTTAATTTTATACAGCAGTCCGGGATGCCATACTTTATCGAAAGCTTGCAAGATATCCAAAAAATGAAGCAAGCAATATTGTTTTTCTTCAAGAACGGAGGTGATAACTTTAGCAACATGGTGAACTTTTTCCACGGTGGAATGTCTCTTGCGGAATCTAAACTAATGATGTTGTTTTCCTGGAGAATTGGGTCCATACGTTTTAGTAGTACATTTTGGAATACTTTAGATATAATCGGCAGTAGACTGATTGGCCTGTTTGTTGTTACTTCTTCTGATGGTTTTCCGGGTTTGGTTATTACTATGAGTTGGGCTACTTTTCATTAACGCCACTTGGTCGGAGTTCTTTCAGTACTTTTCCAGTAATTAGGTCATATCTTGGTGCTTTCTTCGATTTTATATTTTTTTGTATTATAAATTGAACTTCGCTGTAGTTAACTGGTCTAATTGGAAGATCCATATGGAATGGCGCGTGCAGGAATTTATGTATAGGCTAAGAATATAAATAATTTATATTTGTCATGGAAGAAGATATACTGAATAAGAAGAAAATTGAATAAATTGATTTTTCTACAGGTTAAACAACCGTGAATAAATATATCTTTTATTTAGCAATAAAATTAAAGTTTTCCGTTTCTTATATTAATAATTATGTTATGAAATAATATAGATTATTTCAATTGTATATTACGTTGATTACTTTAAAATAACCTTAATACAAATATTTATATGCACTTTTCTAAGATCTTTCTATTTCTGTATTCGAAAATTTGTCTAATAAGTGTGTAGAATTTTGTATTTATTATAATTATGAAAATCAATCATTTAATTGCTATCCGTTTATCATACTTTGATAATTCTTCATAAAAGTATCATTAACTTAATTTTAAAGTTATTGCTTTCGATTTGTTGAGAAAAGTTTTTCGAAATGAATTTCTTATTGCTGTCGTAAAGTTGTTATGAGTCAATTTGGTTCTCCTGCTTTAATACGCTATTTGCAGAGCGAACGTTGTTTTATGTCTATAGGTTTTGATGGTACCTTTAATTATGAGACAACATTAATTTAATGTCATCTGCACATGTTGCAACTATTATTTACTTACGAGCAGTGGTGGATTGAGGATAGTTGGGCTACTAAGCAATTTATATTTTATATATTGCTTAAAATTATCAAGATCTTAGTTGAAAACTTGAATATATTAGAATTACAAAAATATGGAAATATATGAATAATTTGCTTTAGTAATTGCATTTTTAAGACTCTTATTATATTATTTTGATGACTTTTGGGTTATATAAACTTACTTCTTTATTTTACTAGATTTTTAGTTCTTTTAATCATTAAAATTGTTTGGAAAATGGTCATTTTTAAATGGGAATGAATCAATATTTCATGTACAAATAATGTATCGTTCTTTTCAATTAAAAAGCAATTCAAGTTTATTACTAACCTGTACATATAGATGGATGTTTTGTGTGATGAGGAAAATAGATCAATCACAATTACGTTGAGTGGATGCCGTCCGATGTGTGTTCACACCGAATGAAAACGAGTTCATTGAATAATTTATCCACTAAAAGGGAAACAAAATGAAAATAGTATACGTGTTTCCAGGATTCTGCAGACCTCAAAGGCTCTGCGGTCGCTGCTGCAAATAAATTAACTCCCTGATCATAATTACTTCGGAACAAATTCCGCTTTGGAATGATGCGAACATTTTATTTACTTCGCTTAGTTCTTCCGAGGAAATAATTCTGTAGCGCGTGTTGGTGCTTACATAAAAGTTTTATTAAAGCTATAGACACGTGTACAGAGTTTTATAAAGTTTTGGGTAAATCAATAAAAAAAATACACAATGTTTTTATAATATAACAATGATATATTTACATATAAGAATACAATATATTTAGCAAATATTACTGATGACAAAAATAGGGTATATAATATATATTAGTCTGTGTATATTACATATTACTTTATAATCTACACTTACATAATCTACCATGTCATATTTATCATCATTATTATTATTAGTAGGTTTGGGAATTAAAAAAGAGTAATTTTGTGCTAAAGCCGACAATCACAATGTCTACTAAATGTACACACACAGAGTATAACGATTAGTCTTTTCATTATTTTTTTCTTTCTTCCTTAGATGCATCTAAATGACGATTTTTTTTATCACATATAAATTACACACCGACAGTAAATACGATAGAAAAGTGTTATTTTTTTTTGGTTGAGCACGGAAACATGAAAGCGAATAGTTTGTCTTATTTTCCCACCTCGTTTCTCGATTCATTCTAATTTATCAACAATAAGCAACGTTTCTGTTTCTTAACTATTATGTATTTAATGACTATAGAATTATATAATGTCGCTAAAATACCACAGTCCTTTGAGCAACAAAATAAATTTCTTCTCGGATGGATATAATAAAGAGAATACAGAAAGGAAACATAATTCGTTAGGCCAGGAATGCTGCTTCAACAGAAAATTACGCCTCTTTAATCTCCTTCTCTCCTTCTTATTTTTTCTCTTCTTTCACAACGTCTTCACAACTTCCGTTCACAACTCTCCTTTATCATCGAAAATCATTAATTAACGAACAAAATCTTTGGTGAGATGCATACTCAAAGATGTTATACTAATTGACGCAGCATTTTGCGTGACAATTTCATTACACTTTTTAATTATTTACGTTCATGTTAGCGCTTTTGAAAATCAAAGATCACAATATTATTTATAATCATTATGTTAGATACATATTAACATTTATTATAATATTTCTTTTTCCAGTTTATTTTTTTTCTGATTTGAATACACACGATTATAATGACATAATTTACTGATTTCTTGTTCAACAAACAATTTTACTGACATTTTTTTTTATTATTTTGTTTCGTTTGTCAACATTTTTTTCACAGCACCTCCAATTACAAAAATTTCAATCAAACAACCTCCAATCCAAAAAATATCTTCTTAGTTTGTTCACCTGAAAATAATGAAAAATAGATATTTTAGATACTATAAAAATAACTAAAATTGGATGAGAAAGTTATGTGGATTCATTCATATTATATAATGTTAACTAATGAATGCGTTGATCGATACATGAGCTATGAGAAGATACGTAAAGTTATACAAGGTTTGGATATGTTTTATTACATAATTAGCAGCTGTACTAGTAATTACTTGATACTATTTACATCTAATATTAATTTTGTCAAAATTAACAATTTTCATTTACAAGTAAATAATAAATATCATTGAATTGATGATAATTGATAATTTTTCGAATTTTCAGGAAAATATAGAACACATTTTATAGCTTGCTTTTGCATGGATGGGTAAATGCATTTGTCGACAAAGCATATTAATTCCAAACCGAATGAGCCGCGGACAAGTGAAGCGTCCTGTTTTATTGACCAAATCGTAATCTGTGGGCTTTTACAGCAAATTTTGGGACGACTTCTAACTTACGGATAAAAGCGTTAACTTTCGGATTACATTTGCGCGCTGAAATTGGTCTTTCACTCACCGCAGAACCTTTTCCCAACTTCTAACTTTCTATTATTTACCAAATGCTTCCGTTTTTTTGCTAATCCCTCTTTGCTGCTTAGTTCCTGTTTACGTAAGTTACGTTTCTGAGGATAAATTTAACTTTACTTTTTGTTCTATTCTCTTATTTAAAAAATATATTTTAATAGCAGCAATTGAATTAAATATGGTTTGAATATAGATATTGATGATTCATTTATAATGATAATTAATGCAACAACGAATAGAGATTAATACGAAAGTGATAAATTCATTTTTTATATCATTTCCCTTGTTGTAAATGCTCCCTTGTAGAAAAAGACCATTGTATTAGCAGGATTCGCTGTGGGAGAGCGTCCGCTTTCCGGAAACTCAGCAGTAAAAGCTCAAACAGTATTGATTCGATGATGCCAGAAGAATTAAATTGTCTTTCGCAGGTGCGTTACGTAAATGTTATTACATTATAAAATGTGCTCAAGTTTTGTAATATATATATACCTTTAAATTGGATACTGAATGTAAAGCAGCATCGATTTGGCAATTGTTGGAAGCTTTTATTCGAAATGTATGTAAATAGGATGTATTTAATTCAATTTGTGGGATGTTCGGAAATTTGAGCGGAAGGAAGATTTTGTGTGTCTTCAAATAGTTTTGGTTGCAATTACCTGCTATGTAAACAGCTCAGGCTGATTGGCAATGCTTCGGAAAATCCTTCGGGGATGTGGCCTGGTATTGATTCGGTAAGGGTGTACCATTGAGCAACAGGTTTTCTAGCATTGTCCAACATTTCAAGCCAATGGTCTTTTCCAACACCTATGAAATTCGATCCTATCGCTGTGCAACCCATTAATTCGTTCGCGCCAATCCTAAATCAAACAAATCAATCCATCATTTGGCTAAAGTGCTGCTGCAACAATATACGCTACCTATCGTAGTCTATAACTTTGACGATCAAACAGACGTCTTCGATATTTTCAGCTGGAACGTCGAAAACCAGAGCCTCATTGTATACTGGGCAGAGAGTATTCCGTTTTACCGAAGTTTTCTTCTTTTTGATCCTCTTCCCCTGGCACAGCAAGTACACTTTGACGTACGGATCTGGAATTGCAAAAGTTAATTTATTTACCAAAGGTTCTAAATTACTTCCAACCTGATTTTCCTGTTATATCCATCGCTTTCAAGTTGCGCCCTTTTATTACAGTCACTGTTAATCTCCCGGCCGTCGGCAAGTAGCACAGAGATAGCATTAATTCTCCTAGGTCGACTTTATCCTGCGGAGAATGCTTAAATTAAAAGCTATAATGGCATCAACATATAATATATTTGCAATACTGTAAATGTTTCAATATCCGGTTTCGTAGGGCGCGCCGAATGCTCGCTCTGTCCAAGGTCAGGTGCACCCAGACGACCTATTTTCGGATGCTCGGATGTAGGTCAAGGTTGGAAAGGGAATTCAGGGAATCAATTTGGGAAGAAGCGACGCCCGGAAAAAGGATGATGATGCGGCTTCGCCGCTGTATTGTGAGAGCAGGCGTTCTTTGAATTACCTGCGGCGGACATAGTATGTTCATTGTGTACTCCATTTCCTGTTGCAAATCCGTCGACTCAAGGAGACCCTTCAGCACCACGTGTCCGATTAGATCGTGCCGGGAAAATCGGTCGAAATCGTATACAGAAAACTGCAAATATCGAACTCGCAACTCTTCGTATGACACACTGCAAAAAAAAAACAATAATGCAATGTAAATTCTTATCTTTCTATTTGCTTACTATTTTATTTAACTTATTAATGATTAAATTGAAGTAATATTTGTGTTCTTAAAATTATGAGCAAAAATAATTAGATGAAAATCTATGTTTTATTTTTGCTTCATTAACATATTATCAATTTTAGTCTAAATTATATATAAATATATCAAATTTGAATATTGCATTCCCGTTTTCAAATGTATACCAATATAACTTTTTTTATTGTATTTCCAATATTGGTAAATCAATATAGCTTGTTACGTTATTATTTTTCTCTTTTCTTGTTTTCTTTTACGATTTCAAGAAGCACGAGGAAAGTGTAGAGAAAAGGGAGAAAAAGAAATGAGAAACTGGATGTTTAATAATTCAACGCATCCCTCCTCGTCGTTACGACGATCGCTTTTGCGATCGTGAATCTGTATAATAAACGAGCCACCCTGTCGTTCCATAATTTAAACCGTTCCACATCCTCTCATTTCCACCGCCCCCCCCCCCCTCTCTAATCGAAAGGCAACTTTGACACATCTCAGGTTTCATAAGCCTATTAGGTATCGCGTGTTTTTGTTGCTGCCTACGGCTGCGCGCCTAAAATTCCTCATGCACAAAAGGGATTATTGCCCCGTTTTCTTGTAGTTCTTGCCCTCTTAATCCAAGGTACACGATATTAATAACACACATTTAATATGATTTTCATTACCTGAATATGAAGGTCTCGTTGAATACGGGATTCAGATTTTTCCGATGTACCTTTGTTTGGAATTTCTTTTTACGATCGGGGAGCAGATAAATCTTTATGTAGGGATCACTGCTGCCAGTTACGTCCTTTACCGGCAAATCTCTACCCTCGAATACCTTGAAGGGGAAGAAGAAAAGAAAAGAATATTAATGAGAACATCTTGCATTCAAATGTATTTTTATAATAAAAAACAAAATTACTAAATAATCCGTAACAACGCCAGCTGCACGCACTGTATTGATTTCATTTAAATTTGGAAGTGATTAATTGATATAAACGGTTTTCATTTTAAATCAATACGACCTTTTAATTAAATTTGCAAATTTTGTATATATTTACGTTATAGAAGATACAGAATATCTATATAATATCGTAATTTTTTTCTGAATTTTTTTTCTGAAATATATTAAAAGTTCTTCCTCATGGAAAATTGATGACGGAGGACTACATTAAGAATGTTACATTTACAAAGGTCCCTTTCATTTAAGGGCTTTGGGCCTGCTATAGTTCCATTATTGTATCTTAAGCATTGTTGTTGTGGCACTGATAAATATAAAATTTGTAATTTCTGAGCTTTATTTCCGTATATTTTACTGCAATAAGATGAATTCATACTTGTCAGACTAAATTTATTCATTTTAGTATTTATTTACTATTATTGTAAATATTATATGATAATATTATTATTCATTATGTAATGTTGAGCATTGGTCTAAAGTCTTAATAATGACAATACATCTGTTATTAACATTTATATGAATTTATTATAACTTCAATAAACATATGGTAACATAATTTTGTGCTATTTCTACTTAACGGTATTTTATTAAATTTAAATCATATTTGGTTTATAATTAATTATTGGTTTATATTTATTGTAGAAAATATTTAAACATTCATATAGAAAAAAAAACTAAGATATTATTTTTAAAAATTAATTGTAAAATAATCGTAATAATAAAAACATCATTTATTGGCCAGTATAATACAATAAAAATAGAAAAATATAAGGAAAATAAATATAACTTAACATAAAAAATAATTAAGAATTAAATGAATTAAACAATAAAAAGAAAAAAAAAATCTATATATGAAACAACTAAAAATTAATTCTAGGTCTTTCTGTCAAATAATCGTATTTAGTTACATTTTAGAAAAACTTAAAAGTATTCAAAAAATAGTTATAATTTACTTTTGTTAATAAAATGTTAATTATTAAATTTATAGGTAGGTTGAATGAATTGTATTTTTTTGAATTATTTATTGAAGAAAATATATTGATTT
The DNA here is from genome assembly GCA_963457615.1 of Nicrophorus investigator. Lineage (NCBI taxonomy): Eukaryota > Metazoa > Arthropoda > Insecta > Coleoptera > Silphidae > Nicrophorus > Nicrophorus investigator. Next base: position 20,669,571 of record OY735140.1, on the reverse strand, counting down.
TGAGATATATACATTTATAAAACTTAAACCAAATCGTGTGTTCTATATAAATTCAGACATATAATCTCATGCCTATAAAAATGTTTCATGTATTGTGATTATATCATCCTTAAGAATCGTCTGCTAAATTGAGATATTGACTTTCGGTATCTCCTCTCGCACTTAAAATTATTCTTGTAGTAGTCTGGTAGTGTGTAATTAATATAAACGGCAGACTCAAGATTCTACTATTTAATTAAGTGTCTGCAAATGGCAACAGGCGAGATTTCAGCACCCGCAGGGAATTTAATGAAACATAAACATTTCCGAGGCATGCCTACCTTGACTACGAGTCCTTCTACGTCCTTATCGTAGCGCAAAGAAAAATGTAATATGCCGCAGAATTCCATCTCTGGTCCTGCCGAATCTGCAGACGATTGCCGAACCAACTCTTTCTTGTACAACTCAGGCTGTAACATTAAAATATATTTATTAGTAATTACATAATTTAGATGATTCTTATCTCAGTACATTATCAATATCATATATTCAATTACAATTCAGAGTATTTATAATATTAAAATTATGCAATATTTATTTCAATATATATAAAATAACATAAAAAATACACATTGACCATAGTTCTTTCCATCCATTTATAATCTGTTTTATTTGAACAATAATTATCTATGAATTAGTTTAAAAAAGATGAATATCTCTGGAATAGATTAAATATAATTTTGTGAAAATGATCTCAATTTAGGAAGAAGTGTTATTGTTAAACAATCAGTATTAAATACAATAATTCTTGTAAGCAATTGTTAAAAAAAGAGAAAAAAACAACTTTAGAGTAATATTTTCAACGAATTAAATTTTTATTTCATAAATTTTTCATTGTTCGAAAAAAAAGCATTATTGGTGCAAAATTTAGTCATACTATTATTTACCTATGAAATGAATTTTGTTTTGTGGTACATATTCTATTACTTAATCGAAGAATTACTGTACCTTTTATTAAAACAGGATATACTTCTTTTTTGTTCAGAAGAGTTCTGAATAGAATGTTTACAAAAGTTAATGTGGTTTTTCAAATGGCCTTCCATATTAACGTAATGATCTTTTATAACAAGACGTCTTTCAAGTTTTGATGTATGCTTTTTTATTCGTGTTAAAATTACAGAGACTAAAAATATTTAAAAATTCTTCTAAAAATATTTTTGCTTCGTTTCAATACTTACATTCAGTAAATAAAAGTAATTTATTGAGTTCAATGTTTAAATGAAATTAATTTTGTTAAATTCGTAACAATACTATTATAATTTGAGAAAAATTCGGAATGTTAATGTAATTGTACATTTGAAAAAAAAACTTATATAATAAACAACGAAATTAGATTTTATTTTTTTCAATTTATAAAACTAATTCAAATTAATAAATAACTAATTTTGATTATTATATTTAAATCATAAAATATAATTTGTGGGTTGGAAATTTTAATCAGTTGTAAAATAAGTAATTATTTTCCGAGTATGTATAAATAACGGTACATGACAGATTGTTTATTAGTTCATATAACACCACCTTGGGGAGAATATTAATTATAAACTTGTCAACAATTAGTAATTGTATCGCACGCGCGTTTCGAGGAAATTGTTCTAATGTGTCGAGCTTATTAAATAAAATGTATCAAAACTTTAGATTTAGCATCAAAAAAAAATTAAACTTAACAATATTGTAAACAAAAACCTGACAATGAACAATTATTTTTTGAAATATTGTAAAAATTGATAAATATTTCTTTTAATGATAATGATACTTAATTTCGAAAGAAGTATTTTTGTTTAATTTAATTAATTTTTTAAAAGCATGTTGTATCAATTGGGTGAAAAGTTCATGAAAAAATGTTTTTTTTTTTGCTTTCGATTTTATAACGTTTCAAACTGCTCTCGTTATCTGACCATAGTATTTATACCTCTGAAAGATGTTTTGTTTAACAAAGTAATTTTGTGGAATGTAATTAAATTCTTTAATCTAAAATCCATAATCCATACTTTAAATAAAGTAAAGGTTAAGTTGAAGTGAGTACATGTGTTTTCGTGAGCTCCGGCTTCTTGACTGGAATACGGTTATAACAATTAATAATAATTATAAAAAATCAATTACATACGTGACCTGGTGTAAAGGAGCAACCAGTAGTGAAACATACGAGGAAAAAGGCAGAAATGCCCCGGGAGGAAACCTCGTCAGCTGACGAGGAATTCGTGGTACCGGGTGATAAGAGAAAAAGAGCGAAGAAAAAAGCTGAAACACTCAGCCAAAGTAAAAACATAAAAAAACCTAACACACGGCAAAATGCGAACATCAACGAAGAAGCAGGAACCAGCAGCGGGGGAGGTGGCAACTTGGCACAGCTGATCAAGCAATGGGAAGAAATGACTTTTAAAGCAAATATGCTACAACTACAAATAAGAGAGACACAAGAAAGACAACATACCCCGACACAGCTGCGGAGAACTAGGCAACAAGAAACTGAACAGAGAGCACCTCTGCAGCAGGATCTATCTCATCAAATAAATGATGAAAACAAAACCAGAAAACTAACATCAACAAGTAAACAACCATCAGACCAACAACAACAACCTCAATTAAATACAACAAACAAATCATTCATAGTAAACAAACTGAAAATAAAATATAAAAACTATTATTACCTAACAGCTACAGAAAATACAACAAGAAAAACTATAACGGAAGAATGGAGGAAATTCGAATCAGACGAAAAAGAGGAAATCATAACAATAAAGACAGGCTTTCTCATAAAAACAGATAGAGACAGAACTCAGGAAATAAAAAAGCTTATAACAAAAAAAATCATAAATGCATTCACAGAGGGCATGGGACTGAGAGGGACGAAAACAACACAGGAGCACCAGGGGTCATATTCGGCCATCATACGCAGAGTGCCGGAAGATATAAACGATAAAGATATAAGTAATGCATTGGAAAGAAGGGGGATACAGCATAGATTCTGCAAGAGAATTACGTCTAGAGCAACAGGAAAGGTAACGGATATGATAAGAATAATCATGGGACAACCAGAGGCATACGAGAGGTTGATTGAGGAGGGTTTCATGTACGATTACATCAGATATTCAACAATGCCGAGTAGGGCACCTGAGCCAACACCGATGCCATGCAGTAGGTGTGAAACGTTTGAACATCCAACAGCAGAATGCAAAAAGCAAATAAAGTGCAATAAATGTGAAGGCAATCATAGAGGAGAACATTGCACTAGTAACCTGACACCGACTTGCGGGCATTGCGGGGGGAAGGACCACACTGTGTGGAAATGCCCAGAGAGACCACAAAAACCAATGAAAGGAATTCCAAATATGAGGATAAAAATAGAAAATAAAAGATCGGAAGAAATTACAGAAGATCCAAACACTAAAGTTAGTAGAGTCCACAGACCACTCACAATAAACAACATCATTATCGACACATACATGGAGGAGATAAATAAACCTGAGAACGAAAACAGAACAGAGCTGTTAAAGAAACTAAGAATGAAATTCATGGAGAAATTTAACATCTATATAACCGAGGCATTCTCAGGAAACAGGCTGCACCTACATATGCGTGACTTGGCGGCAACAGAAAATAGGGTTGATGAAATTAATCAACTCCAAATAGATAAATTATAGCAAACAAATGGTAATAAAAACATAACTAACATTAAGATTATCCTACTTAACATCAGAAGTATAAAAAACAAGCTGCATGAAATAGAAATATTGAGCTATATGCAGGATCCGGATATACTGGCTTTGACAGAGACTTGGCTGAGGGAGGAAGAAATATCACAATTCACAATTGAAGGGTACAATGCGGTGCACAACTGTAGAGAAACAAGAGGTGGTGGCCTGGCACTATACATAAAAAAAAATATTGGCTTCAACATAATCGTGGGCGGAACAACGGGATCAATTCAGACAATAGGAGTGGATCTTGTTGGGCTGGACACAGAGGTGGAACTAGTTTATAGGGCGCCGAGTTGTGGACCGACTGAACTGCTGGAGCTCATGGAGACTCAGATGTTGAATTTTAGAGGAAAACAACACATAGTTATGGGAGATACAAATATAAACCTACTGGCGGATAAAACCAAGATTACAAGAGACTATATCAACATAATAAAAGAACAGGGATACACAATTGAAAATCAAATGGGAAAAAACCAATATACAAGAAGGAACAAAAACGAGAACCACTCAATACTAGACCATATAATCACAAACAAGACTAAAACAATTAAAAATGTTAAGATAGAGGAGGTGCCATATTCGGACCATTGCAGCATTGCATTTAATGTGATAATAGAAAAAAAAAACATGAAAAATAAATATGAAACAGTCGAAACAAAAATTACAAAAATAGAAAATATAAAATGCGAAATATCAAATAACATCCATAACATAAACAATTATGAAGACTTAATACAAATGATATCAGACTCTATAGAAAAAAACACAAAGATAAAAAAGAGAAAAAAAAGGGAAAGAAATGAGTGGATAACTGATGATATTATCAAAATACTAAAAATACGCAACAAGAAGTACGTGATGATGAGAAAATACCCAGAAAATGAGGAAATGAGAAAGCAGTATATCATAAGTAAAAAGGAAGTCGAATGTAAAATTAAAATAAGGAAAAAAAAATATTACGAAGAAAAATTCAAGCAGTGTCAAGGAAATATTAAAAAAACGTGGAACGAAATAAATATATTATTGGGAACAATAAAAGACAAAAACAACAATAGCATAAATAAATTAATAACTAAAAATATGGTTGCTACAAAGGACAAAGACATAGTTGAAATACTAAATAATTATTTTTGTACAATTGGCAAGGATCTGGCAGATACGATAATAAATAAAAGAATTGTATCAGAAAGCAATGAAATACACAACACCGATAAAGCAATTAAAGAATATACAAAAGTTGAACATACAAATGAAGAGGAAGTTAAAGAAATAATTAAAAACATAAAAGTAAGATGTGCGCCTGGTTTCGACGGAATAACAAATAAATTAATCAAGGACCTGATGGATGACATTAGTGGGACGGTTGCTAGGATCACAAATAGTGCAATTGATGCTGGGGAGTACCCACATGTACTGAAAAAGGCAATACTAAGGCCAATACATAAGAGTAACGCAAAAAACGACCCGGCTAACTACAGGCCTATAGCCCTGCTGTCTGTCTTCTCAAAGATATTTGAGAGGATATTACACAATAAACTGATAACGTTCCTAAGAGAAAACAGACTGGAAAGTACCTCGCAGTATGGCTTTAGGGTTGGATCGAGCACAACGGCGACACTGTTGGATGTAACGACAAAAATCAAAAAAATAATAGACAAGAACCAATACGCAGTGGCGATATTTATAGATGTAAAGAAAGCGTTTGATTCGATATCGAAGACTAGACTAATGAACAAAATGAAATTACTTGGTATAAAGGATCAGGCGGCACAGGTGTTCCAATCATACCTTGAAGATAGACCACAGCGAGTCGAGTTGTGCGGAGTGAGGAGCATGGAGAGATGCTCTGAATATGGGGTACCGCAGGGAGGAGTGTTGGCGCCAGCACTCTATAGCATATATGTCAGCGATCTTGATGAAGTTGAACTGTCTGGAGATTTGTATATGTACGCTGACGATGTATGTTTGGTATATGGGGACGGAGAGAAGGAGCAACTACAAGCGAATATCGACGGAGACCTGAATAAATTAGCAGAGTGGTATGAAGAAAACCTCCTAACCATAAATGAAAAAAAAACTAGCTACATCGTGTTTCGTCAAAAAAATAAACCAAACATAGATTTACAAATAAAGATAAACAATAAAATCATAGAGAGAACTGAAGAATGCAATTACTTAGGTCTGTCGATAAATGAGAGGATGAACTGGGACACTCATGTGGATAAATTAACAAAAAAGATGGCAGCTGTGATTGGAGCGGTGCGCAGAGCAGTAAGATATCTGCCGGTTGAGAGTAGGGTACCGCTGTATCACTCACTTTTTACGGCCAGGGTGAGTTACGCGCTGGTTGTGTGGGGATACACGACTAAAGGAAACCTACAGAAAATTCAGAGACAACAGACTAAACTGAAAAGAATACTGTTTGGTGGTCGAGATGATGGGTCTCTCCCAGATCTGGATGTACAAATTAAAATACAATCATGCTGTATTATACATAAAATTATCAAAAAACAAATAAAGACAAACATATGTCTAAGCATAACCGGGGAGAAACACGAGCACGATTTAAGAAATAAAAAAAAATATAGAGCGAGCAAAAGTAGAACTGAGGCCCTAAACAACAACTTGACAACAAAGGGGATACAAACATACAATAGCCTACCGGACGAACTGAAGACAGAAACAAGAGAAGAACAGTTTAAACTAGGGGTAAAACAATACTTTACAGCCAAGAAACAATAAATAGCTGACCTCTCAACACCAGTTCCTGGGATGCCAGAGAACTGCTGCAGAGGCAATAAAAAAAATGAATTAATTTTAGCATTATAATTGTGTAATTTTCTTTTTAATAAATATTTAAAAAAAAAAAAAAAAAAAAAAAAAAAAATATGTAATTTTTCTAAATTCAAAAAATATATATGTAATGAGATTTAAACTGTTATAAATATGCAAATACAAATATAATTACAATAAAGTTTTAAAAAGGATGTGAAACCTACTATTTAAGATCGGTTGTTTGTAGTATTTTATTTCAAATGATTTTGTGCTGTAGTATTTTAATTTACATATATAACTTACTATAAAAAATAAATATCTGAAAATAATTTGAAATAAAAATAAATGTTGTAATTATCATTATTGTTATATGAATATGTTTTAATTTTTATCTAATACTAATATCACTTTAAATTTATTAAAAAATGATAAATATAATAAGTCAGAATTTGGAAGAAAAGAGTTACTTTTCAGGTGCATTCGTAGACTTATCGTTCGACAAAGTGGGACACAATAAATTTATGAATTTATTGTTATATGAATATCACTTCAAATTTAATGATAAATATAATAAGTCAGAATTTGGAAGAAAAGAGTTACTTTTCAGGTGCATTCGTAGATTTATCGTTCGACAAAGTGCGACACACAATAAATTTATGACTTTACCATAAAATTATTATAAAATAATGTAATCATCTTTGTCAGGTAGACTATTGACAAATTTGTATCTAATTATGTAAGGTGTACCGCAAAGAAGTGTGTTAGGACCCATTCTGTAAATACCGCAGATATGATTTAATAGACATATAGCATATATATCATAAAATCTGTAAGAAAATGTAGATCATGGAATAACTATAAAAATGGAGAATTAATCGAAATTGTGCATGTCACCATAAAGATGGACTCCTGTCTATGTGATAAACAACGGAAAAGAGAACAACTCGAACATAAGTTCAGGAAATTTTACTGGTTATGACAAAAATACCTGCCTGTTTGGAAAGAAAATAATTTGCTAATATTGAAGGTAAAAGGTAAAAAATATTCAACATTCAGTGTTATTATATAATATGCATTTGTTTAATTAATAATTGCAATATAAATATTATTTTTAGTATGATAATTATTATTACTTGAAATTTATTCCATCGAATTTCAGTTCTGCAATACATACATTTCATCTATGAGCAATAATTTAGTGACATAAACATGGATTGGAAACGTGCGGTATTAAAAAGTACATATTTTTTATGAGAGGCAGTGTTTAAATTTAATGGTATTTCGATAACACAGACCCATAAAAAAACTGTAAAATTTCCTAAAACTGTACAAATATCTGGTTTTATTTCATCCCGATTCAAGTAATTACTGTATAACTTGAACATAAACAAAAGTATAAATATGTTGGAAAATCGAATTATCCTGATTTCATTTTCACTCGGTTAAATTACATTCTAAGTTGTATCACCCCTCTACAATTAATTTAATGTAGGTAGGAAGGAAGGATTTTAGTTGATTAAATTAATGCTCTCTCCTATAAGACCTTAATATATCTCAGATGTCCGTTTCCTGTTTTCATGAAAAAATATTATTTTTTTCTAGAATAATAATTTAAAATTATATAAAAGAAATAATTAATAAAATGGTAAATAAATATAACATATTGTTAACATTACTTATAAAAAAAGGATTTGTCATTGATATCATATTTTTGAAATTTAAAACATTTATTTTTTTATACTTTCTTTATAATGCTTTGATTATTGATATTTTATAATGTGGTTTTTTAAATATTTATTTTAGGATAATATAAAACTTAATGTAATAAATTGTTGCATTTTAGTATGTAGTGGATATATTAGTTTTTCAATAATAAAGCAAACGAAGAAAGTCTTTATTTCCCTTCAAAAGAATCAGTAAATTTAAAAAAAAAATGACTATAATAATGTTTAAATTTAGAAAAATGTAATGATGTAAGATTTAAATCGAAAATATAGCTATACCTCCTCACATAGTCCGGATTCATTATAGTCAAATCTCTCTATGTGCGGTTTATTTGTTTCTTTGATAAGTCTGGTTTTAAACAGTCCGGAATATAAACTGCTTAGGTTTTCCTGTAACTTGTATTTTTTCATGTGACTTTTATATTTTCCGGTTTTGTCTAACAATTTATATTATAGTTGTCAATTCTTTTATTATAAATGCAATGTTTTTATTTCGAAAAAGAGTAAAATCTCTATGCCATGTAATTTGGCTAAAATTGGGACTATCGACCGAAATGTTTCTGTCGGGTAATAAAATAATGTTAAGTTATAAAAAATATGCGAATTTTAAAGAACTGTATAGTAATATTATATCAAATATCATGTCGAGACATGTAAATGCAATTACTGTGGATGCCAGTATATACAGTAATTGCAGTTACAATTTGGCTGGCTGTAATAAGATTGATGCAAATTGAATTCAGGAAGCGAAGCCGCATAAGGATATTGCGTTCTTTAGATTTCACCAACTAACTCATATATAAAAACAACTCCACATTTAGGTCAATTAAACGAAGTTATCAAAATAATAAAAATAATAATGCGCACTGTGTATTTATTGAATGCTGAAATGTGTACCTTTATCAGTCCGATAAGGCTAGATTCGCTTTTATGCTCGAGACTGCAGATGCTGAATTGAATCGTTGTCGGCATTTCCAAACGGTGGGACAATTGCCTCTGAAACGTCTGATGTCTGGTCGGTACAATTGGAAGAGTTGTCTGTCGGAGCACCTAAAATCAATAAAAAAAACAAATAATTTTACAATATCTATTATGCAATTTCATGAAATAAAACTTAATTTATCTAATATAATTTAATATTTATCAAATAATATTAATATTATTTGTTACATGTTACCTGTTTATTATATAAAATAACATTATTAGATAATATTAAAACATTATGTTTGAAGGTAGAATTCACGCATTGAAAACATTTCAATCTATACTTAACACAAATCGCAGCAGATATTTTATAGATTAATATTTACAATATTCTTAATACTAAATAACTTTGATGTTTAAATCAGTTTAAATTACAGCTTAAGTTTACATTAAATAGCAGCAATAAATCCCTTGATTAGAAAAAAATATGCAGATCAAAATCAAAGTTATTAGAAAAATAAATTACAGACAAAAAGTGTTCGTAAAGAGATGAATAAATAAGAGAGTAGTTTAAAAACCGATATAAGTTAATGGAATCAGTTTTTTTGGTATAAAAAGGGAATTTTGTTAATATATTATTTTGAGAAAGTTAAAAGAATTAACTCAGAATATTATACAAGCCTATAGGAATAATTGGATTACAAAAAATCGTGAAAACCTAATATATTTCACTCTCAAAACTTTTCAAATTGCCCTTGTACTTTACACAACCGACAAAATGAGTCTTCAGAGTCTTCAATTTGCACATCATACATTTGTTAGCATATTCACTCTAGTTACTAATAATAAGTACATATGTAATTTAAATTTTTATAAACATAATTCTCTATAATCCATTTAAAAAAATTAAATAAACTAAATTTTAATTGAACAAAATATTCTAAAACAATTATACATTATTTTTTTTTATACTAAATGATTTTATGTTTTATTTAGATTAGTTAGGTTTTAAACAGTTTGTGATATTGGCGGAATTACTTGAAATAAATAATAATTTTATTTTTACTAAACGAAAGTTGAATTTTTATATCAAAGTGATTAAAAGAGAATCACAGTGAACGGATGAAGCAGTTTATATTACGAGGATGTTTGATTTCTTTATTTGGAGAAAATAATTTAGCGCTGTTTGAAATGTGATATCCTTTGCATGAGTTTAGATTTCGTTGAGTCAAAAGAATGTAATTTATCTGTTGCAATGTTATGTAAATAATTTATGAATTACACTGCAGGCTCCTTGTTTTCATGCGAGGAAGATATTTACCAAAACATGCCTTCTATGCAACACATAACAAATATAAATATGAACAAAACTAATAATTATGCTCTTAATAAAATATTCAGATAAAAATATAAATTCTTCTATAAAATATAGTGTTTTTCATTATTTATTTATGGCACAGCATAGTTGAATCTTTGTACTTCGGCAGAGGTCGCTCACTAAAAATTATTAATTATTTTTTTAAGTTTGACAAATATCTTAGATAATTTAGTGAATAATATTTTAAATATTTTGTAGTTAACTAACATCCTTTTACAGAACACCGGTTAATAATCTCTATACTAAGGTGAAAATTTTCCCGGGAAAAAATAGTTCCTTTTCAACAAACTCTTTTTTATATGACCGTTATTAAATCTATGACCTATTTCTATATTTTTCTTTGTGAACGATAATATTTTATTGAATAGGTTAATGGCATCTAAAATGTTTTCAGTTTTTCTAATTCTAAAGGATCTTAAGTTTGCATTTATTCTGATTCACAATTATTTTAATGTCATAGTTCAATCTTTACCAATAATTATAATAAAAATACAAAAATATAAACTATATACAAACGCGTACAATTCCACGAATGTAAATATGAAACCGGATTTTTTGTAAAGTAAAATACATATTTATTGTATGTATAAAGATGAAAATATGTAATTAGAAGTAATGCCCATTGGTAGCTTTACATTTTTCCTACCAGTTTGACAATTTGTGGTTGCTATGCCTGTTGCTCTTTTGAGGCAAACCAGTCGAGCCATTTTCGTAAGAAATAGAGCCAAATCTGGTGGGAAAGCCACATGTAAAAGTATTTCCCGACTATTTCCCTCGTTTTCTTGACAAGTTTTGCTGTGTGTATTGGTGCTTTATTATGAAGCAAAATCACTTTTAATATTCCGGTCGTTTTTCACGAAAAGCTTAATTCAAATTGATCATTTGTTGTTGATAGCATTCAGCATTAACAGTTTTGTCAGGTTTTAGTAACTCATAATACCTTTTTCGGTGAATCACACCGTTTTTACGTGCTTTTATACGTTTTTCACGTTAAAATCTCCACTTTTTAATGTTTTAAACCACTCAAAGCACTGTGACTTATCAAGAGCATGTTCAGTTTCGGCAAGCATTCCATATGATTCTGCAGCCGTTTTCTTCATATGCTAACAGAAAATCAATGCTGTCTGCAAATCAGGCACAAAATTCGACATGTTCAAAGCTAATGCAAACTACCAGCTGTTGTATAAAACTTGCATTTCTGTAAGTTGAAAATATTTATATGGTGTTAACAAGGAAATGACGACATGGTTTGATGATAATTAGTTACATTGACAGCTAGAGCAACATCTATAGAAAAAATCCGGTTTCATATTTACATACCTGGTAAAATACTGAAACAAATCACATTTCCCATATATACGAAACGTTGCGGAAATTTCCAATTGTATTTTGCGCTTGATTGAAAGAAACAAAAACAAAGTTGTAAGTGCAAACAGTCAAACCTTCTAAAGTCGACGACTACATGTAGTATATATCCTAGTAATATTTAAAATCAATTATAGAAGACGGAAAAATCGTTTATTAATGTGCATATAGCTTATTATGTTATAAAGGATCGTCAACTAATTAGAAATATAATTTCTTATATTAATATTTTATTTATTTACTTTTTTTACAATTTTCCCTCTAATTTAACCTTTTATAATTTAAAGAAAACGATATTTATTAGGATAAAAAAATCGAAAAATAAATCAGTATTGTAACTAGAAAATATAATGTCTTTACAAATTATAATTTATATTGTACTATTATTGACAAATAAATATTTATATCATTATCAGCATATTTATTGTATATTAAACAATTCTCGTCGGCTATATCTGTTTTTTTTTTCAGGATAGGACATTTGCTGCCGAGAGTTTTTATATCACAAGCATGCTTTTAAAGTACGATTTAGTAATCAAATGAATGATCTTCAATTTGTTCAAACTATTTTTTTGCCTTATGTTCCAGGAATCTATCCTTGTGGATAATAAGCTGCAGTACTGGCAATGTTCAGAAGACAAATCAAGGATTGGTCCAGCACCATCCCTCACTTCGAACACACTTCTCACTCATTTCATCCACTTATTGAAACCGATTTTGCAGGTCTTCAGGCTTAAACGCTTCAGTCTCCGTCGATGGTTGATTGTGTCAGTTAACCCTGCTGCTAGGTGGTTAGTGTGATTTTTTAGTCAATGATGGTAATTTGTACTTGATTTTTTTTATTTCATCCCTTAGGTTGATGTCGTTAAACAAATGGATTTCTGCATTTGTAGAATACCATGGTGCGTTCATGATCAACCTAAGTGTCTTCGATTGATATCTCTGATTTAAATCAATAGTCGAGTTGCAGGCAGACCCCCACAGCTGAATTCTATATGTCCATATTGGCTTTAGAATGGCTTTATATATTAAAGTTTTATTTTCAATAGAGAACTCCGAGTTTCTTCCTAATAGCCAGTGCATATTACTATATTGGAGTTCCAGTTGTTTCCCAAACGTATATTACGATATTTTCAAATCCTACCTGATGGGAAGGATGTTCCAGATAAAATTAAAGGACAAATTAACGATATTTCGTGCAATATTTTTTAGAATTTATATTCATTTTTAAATTGGACTTTGGTCAAATTATAATACCACACTATAATATGGACTGTTGAATTTAGTTGAAGACATTTTATCATTGTTTTGATAATTAAATAGAAATTGAAAAAAAAACTTGGATTTATAGAATTAAATATGATGCAGTAGCAAAATAGAGTTTATTTAGATATCTATATAACATGTTTATACGCTTTATTTTTTTTCAATACAGACTTTTACTTATTTTGATTTTTGTAAAATTCTACAAATAAAAAAAAAACTATATTTACTTTGAGTTGTTTTTTAGCTCAGAAAACTTGGAGAATTAATAATATTCTATTAGAATAAAAAAAGCAGTGTTTTAATTTAAGCTAAAAGTACAAAGTTGATTTCACGGTTAAAATTTACAACTAATCAGACTTTAACCACAAAGCACGCATATGAAGATAGTAATCATGAAAATATATTGTGATAACACTAATGAGAAATATTAAAAGATTAATTGTAGAATAATTCTGGTAAAATATCTTTCTCCAAATTGTTTACATTACATTGCTTAATTAGTAAATAACACGTTATTTATGAAATCAAAGTAATAACAATATTTATTACAACAACAACAGAATACTCTTCAATAACTGAGATCATTACATAAATAAATTAATAATAAATATCGTTTATTTTGTAATATTCTAATTAAATATATTATATCACTTCAAGTTATAATTTAATATAACAATAGGAGTTTCAAGTATGCAAATGAACTATATTAATAGCAATTATATAATTACAAAGTGGATACAAATGTTATGAATAACAAACAGTTCGTTTACGTTGCATGTAACATGCACTATATAATCGTTTCTTTTAATAGAAATTGCATAAACGGATATAAAAATAAACTAATGTATTCTACAAATTATACTATATTATTATTATTTTTTGTTGCTCTTTAGTATAATGTACTTTTATGTGTTACACGATATTTTTAGCGTGTGCATGAGTTTAAGTGTGTGCGAGTGTAAAGCCAAAGTGGCCATCCATCTGCAATAAATTCGCGTTTAGTAAGTAAAAAGGTGCAAACAAACAAGCCGCCATGTTTAAAATAGAAGTTTGATATTAATTATTTGAAGTATTTACTCACGCTCATTCGCCTATCTTAATTAATTAATTAACAGACAGAAAAATATTTATATGCATGCACCCATATAAAAGATAACCATAATCTCCCGATGGCGAAATTTTAATAAAAATGTGTTTGATTATGATGCGTACGAGAGGTAGTCATAAAAAAGCTTAAAGGAATTATCGCACTTCGAGTAAATGACAAAAATATTAGGTGCCATAAATTACGTCAAACACAATTTTATCTTCAACAAGTCATTAAAAACTTTTCTCATTTTTTGTGAATAATTGCTTCGAATACATATAAAGTTCTATCTCTTTTATGGGCAGTTTAATGCTATATATGTCGTTTTATTCACAAATGGAGACACGCGTGAAACATTCTAATTGTCTTTTAATTAATTGGATTTCGTTCAAGTGATTATTATAGTTATTCGATGAAATAAAATATGAGTTTATTTTCTTTTAAAATATAGTTAAAAATATACCTAAAGAATATTGATCACAGAATAATTAAAATGTATTATTGATTGTCGGTTTTTCTACCTATTAAAAATGTATTACAGAACAACATAATATATATTTATTCACAATTCATGAATGAATTATACCTTTCGTATCTTCATCAAAATTCGACATCCAAATAACCCATACATCAACCATCCCAATGATCTACTTTATCCTAAAACCTAAATTGTTTTTCTCCTCGACAGATACTTCTCGTTTTCCTTTAAATTAATTTTCAAAGAAACAAATATATCTTTCATCTCCATATTATATATACCTCAAAATCAAAATATTTATTCAAATTTTTCTACATATTGTTATTATTTAAATTTATACTTTTTTTTTGTTCTTCTCAATTCTTTTTGTTCTTTTGATGTTTTTAGAGTATTTTTATTTGGTAAAAAGTCAGGTTTGTTGTCTATATTTATTATTATTAATTTTAATGCTTTTCTGTATTTATATTTTGACCCATAAATAAATTACGATTGATTTTGTTGAGTAAATTACAAACGAGCAATAGTCAAATTTTAAAAATATTTCAATTGATTCTACAGAATGTATACAAATTGCTGTAAGAAAATACGATTTTTATAGATTTTTTTCGATGGAATAAACTTACTCGAAGTTTATACCGATGTACATTTTGCCGTTGCGTTCCGGAATCATTTCTGGGAATTTTCGTACTTCATATTTAAATAAACTTTTTTTTATTCTGTTTGTGATTTTATTTATTTTTCCATTAATCGAGTTTTAAAAGAAATTAAATAGCGTTTTAGACCTGAACATATGAACAATGTGCGGAAATTAAGAAGCACTTAAAGACAGTCTAATATTCCAAATTATTTATCATTTGCTGAGCTACGCTAAAGTTAATGTTAATATTTAGCTGCAAAATTAAAAAAAAATATGTGTATGATCTTTGGAAATATAAAATAAAGTAGAACTTGGTGTATATAATTATGTTTATGAATATTTTAGGTAAAAATAACTTTTTATACTCGGTAGACATTCCTAAAATTAGTAATACTACTATTGGAATATTTTTTGGTGATTTGACAACAATCTTGGCATCTAGCAGTAGTATTTATTTATATGTAGAAAAATTTAGAAAATCTGCAGGAATGGCTCAAAAAATGGAGAATATCGGCTAATGAAATGATATCCCATTTACATTAAAGAAAAACATGTTAGGTGGTAGTTAGAAGTCTTACCTGGAAAAACCTTATTTAGATGAAGAGGGAAAAATTGGAATACATTTTAGAACTGTACTGGTTATTAAAGAAAATATCTGTATAATAAATGTATAATTTATAAGGTAATAATAAAAATCCAAATATGGGGTGCAGCGAGCAAATCAAACATATAAATTTAGAGGTTTCCATAAAAATGTCTAAGAAATATTATCAGAATCTCGTGGTTCATGAAAAATTGACAAGTACATGAAGACCTCCAAATTGATATTCTTGAGAATACAATACCAATGTTTACTTTTAGATACTATGATATACTGGAATCATATGTTAATGTTCTAGTTGAAAACAACTAGAACTAACATATATATGAAATGAAAATGTTTATACACAATAGTTTGTAGATAAAATTATTATGACATTTATAAACAGCTTGGTTTGATAGTTTTAGTCATTGTATCTCTCTTTCACTTATATATGACATTAAATATTATTATATATTACAATATTAATCTGCTTCTTTGTTTTATATATTGGATAAATTATTTAACTAAATTTTTTATTATTTTATAGTTACTGAAATCAATAAGAATTTATTGGTATTATTAGATTATTTAATGGAAATATTGACGTGGTGACATTCTGGTTTTCTGTAAATTGAAAACCTAGGGGACTTTCGTGGGGTTTGTTTGTTTTGGTGGAAGCATGTTGATGTAGTCCCCAGATTAAATTTGGAAGCTGCGAGCGTCCGCGTATGGAAAAGCAACAAGCACCGGGGTGAATATACGAAAAGGATTTGAGTGCGAATAAAGTGCGAGATATTGGGTGCACGGAGACTTGGAAAATGGTTGTGATGGGATCTAGGGAATGGCGCGTGGATTAGGATGTAGCGGCTCTATCTGCACGAGGTATTTTATTTATTTCAATATCCTTACAAACAAGACAACAACATATTATATGAAAATAATTTGTCGTGTCCCGGGGATGGAATTTGGGATTGTGGAAAATTTTGTTGTTTGTCGTCGATTGTGGAGTTTTAGTTAACTTTTTGACACTTAGATGACTAAACCTTTTATATAGCTTCCTATTGCTAATAAACTTCGGTTACTCTGCTAATGCTGTAGCTGGTCTGTGGCTATTCTAACTCTTAGACTAAAACTGAATTTAAATATCAAAATAAATATTTTGCAACTATGCATTTCCTACCCGAATGGAATTCCTTTCTTATCCGCATCCGGTGAGATTGGTCCAGTCTTGCACCTTATCTTAAGTAAATTAATATGAGCCCCAATTGTAATAGGTCACTGCACCTATTGCCATAAACTCACTCATCAGTTGGTTGGACACAAATTAGTGTTCAATGCTGATTTATATCAAGACTACTTTACGTCTTTTGTATAAAAAAAGACATAAATTGATTGAAAAACTTTAATTATAATCATATATTGTTGTTGATGAATAAATAGTATGTTAATCTTATATACAAACTTTAATAAATGTAATATATGGCAATATATTCCATAGTAATTGCATGCGTACATTTACTTGTTTTAATGAATTCATAATCGATAATTCCAAGTTAAACTTTTCAACAAATACGGATATCTTTTGTATATTTTCTACTAAAGTAAATATAATTTGTGAATACAACAAAGTTGAAAATAATAAATATAGTTTCTTAGTGACAATAATAAATATAAAACAAACTTAATTTATTCCTCAAAAATCCTTCTAAACCTTGCACATCTGGTACATACTTTTTTTAAACTGATTAATTTAATTAAGTTAATAAATATTCTCCAAATTTGCAATTATTCACAGATATTACTACAATTTGCTACATTTATTAAGAGGTTTGCAGCAAAACCTGTCTTTCATATAAAATAAACCGTTGTACATAAGCAAATTTTATTTTAAAGATTTTGGATAACACGATTGGTTTACGGTCAGAATATCATATTTGGATAATAACAGTTTTGGAAATTCCACCCTCCAATCTAAAACTATATTGAAAAATATTATTATAGTTTTATATTTTGTTTACATACAATAATTTGGGTGTTGGTAGTGAGTGTCGGTATCTTAGCAACTTTTTTATGTCGTAATAATTTTATTTACAAAAAATATAAACAATATGTAAATTTGATGGCGGTTGTCTTTCAAAGGATAAGTGGATATTTAGCTTTATTGTATTTATGAATATCAATAATTTACATCAATCTATATACTAAAACTAATGATTTAAACCGCTTAAGCATATTTGTTGTTTTGCTGTTATCAAGTAGGTTATAAGCTAAAATATTATTATGTGATTCCAATTAGCTACTGAATATTAGTATCCTCAACTTGAACAATTAGTATCATCAACGAGTTTTATATAACTTATTTCATATATTTGTTTATTCGTGATGAACTCTGAACTATAAGGCACTGTCATTGAAACCTTTGGTTAATTTATATGTTCAATTTGTTGTCTGTATCCTACAATTGGATACTATACATCCATACTAGTTTAATTATTACCTTGTATATTAATAATTTAATAATTCCGACCTTTACCCTAACAATCAATACAGTTTCCTAAACGTTAAATGTAATTGTTACCTTTAAGCCCGAATGTGATTATTCCAGATAAGTCTTCATGCATTCTTAAATATTTGACTGTTTTTAATTTTGGCAGAGCTTCGCCATTAAATCTTGCCATTGGGCGATGTCTGTCTTTAGTGTGAATGTGATCACAGATTTCAGTTCGTTAACTGATATTCTAAGACACTCATAAAATGTATATAAATTTTCTTGCAGGTATTCAGAGGTTACAGCCGAATTCTCATCTGATGCCAAGATTGCGGTATTTTCAGCAAATCAAAATCTTCATGCATTCTTAAATATTTGACTGTTTTTAATTTGGGCAGAGCTTCGCCATTAAATCTTGCCATTGGACGATGTCTGTCTTTAGTGTGAATGTCATATGCACAGATTTCAGTTCGTTAACTGATATTCTAAGACACTCATAAAATGTATATAAATTTTCTTGCAGGTATTCAGAGGTTACAGCCGAATTCTCATCTGATGCCAAGATTGCGGTATTTTCAGCAAATCAAAATCTTACTAGTTTTAGTAATGTCTGTCGTGTGTAAAAGATAAAACAGGGGTACTAAAACACTTCTCTATGATGCCTGCTCATCTGAAACATTCTAATCTCGAGATACAATTTTATTATTTTATAGCAAGTTCTAATTTTGTATAGTAGACCAAGATGCCATACTTCTTTTCTTCTTTTCTAGGTCTTCATAGATGATGTTTACTATCAGTTTATTTAACGTTAATAGGTTGCAATCAGTTAGTAAAAAGTTTTTAAAATACCTTTGATAATACTTTTGATTACTTATAAAATATAATGTAATTTTCTTTATTAATTTTGGTTTGATTAGCACAGATATTGTACTTGATGTAGTTTATAAATGTTCTGCGATTTATCTGTTTTATTACGTAATGTTCTTGCCCAATTTTCATCATCTTTGCATATAGGAGGAATTATTATCAGTGTTTTTTCATTTTAGATTTTACTGTATTGTTGAATAGTTTATTTTAAAAAAAATATTTTTAAGTAGTTTCTTTCTAACAACATATGTATTATAGAATTTTAATGAAATTTTTGTGTATATGAAAATGATGAGAAAGGTATTATATTTTGTGAATAAATAATTGATGAATTATAATCAACTAATTTGAATAAATATTCTTAGACATTTTTAGGCACTGCGTGAAGATGATAATTATTTAGGGAAAATGTAGGAGGAAGTACATAAAGTTTAGAAACATTTTAATTTAGTTTTGATGTTTCAACTATATAGTGGAACCTCGTTTATCGAGTATTTCGATTAACGAGCAAAATAAATTGTATAAACAGTGACAAGAAGAAAAATCCCTGCTATATCATTTTTAAAAACTTTTTAAATATATTAACCATTATCGATTTTTTTGTTCATCTTTGTTAATATATTTATTATTTGTTTTCTGAAAATCGAATTCGCATTCCAGGTTGACTCATTTCAAGATTGAAGAAAATATGAAGATGAAGCGTGAATCACCTTCATAATGTTTAAATAATTTTATATTTATAAACATTATAAGTAATTTTTTTTTCTGGGATGGCACGCATTATTGTATTTTATATTAGTTTATATGGGGAAAACTGTTTCACTATACGAGTAAAAATCTGAAAAAATTTCCATTGTATATATTTTTTGTTGTCGTGTTGAAAATTAAGTAAATCTAATGGCGGTTCAAATGTATTTACAAAATATTTAATGTCGTTTGTAGACGATTAAGAACGATAAACATTTGGTAGAATAAAATTATATTTATTTTTATTCCTTACTGTCGATAAATAATATTTAAGAATTCTATCATTTAAATATGAATAAATGTTCTGTTTTTCTGGTTGTAAATTGTGTATATTGGTTGGATGTAAATCGGATCAAATATATATCGATTACGTGGACGTAATAAATTTTCAGATTATTGTGGATTTACTTGCTACCCATTTCCGTGGGTAAAATAATCCCACGCTATTATTATATATTCTCATATGTCCAATTCACATATATGGATGGATGACCCACTAGTATGGCAACAAATATTCATTTATAGTAAATATTAATAAAAAATAATATTATTTATTTACATATTAACAATGACCTATAGATAATTTATCTTAATTTACTGAGATACAACTTATTTATTGAATTTTATATCGTTGAAAATGATATAAATTTCAATAAATTAAAGAAGCCTGTAAATGTTGAAACTGAGGTTTGTTTATTTTTTCATTTGCATTTCGTTGGTAATAAAATATAAGACGAGAGGTTTATTGCAGGACGGATGAGAGAAATTATTCTTTCGTCGGTTTGCTCATTCCGGCAATTCGAAGAAAACCGGAATATGAAAAAAATAACTGAAAAGACGCGGTTCCCTGGCGTAGAAACGATTCCGAGGAAACAGCGTATACATATTAAAATTGCCGTGAAATACGCTAGTATCCGTAATAAGTTTTGCCCTTCGTCTTGGAAAATTAAGAGAAATCTTCAGCTCCACCAACGAATGAGTGCATATCAAATAAGCGGAAACATTGACGGATGACGCTCTCTACTCGCTTGTTCCATCGCTTCTGAAAATTTAATCCGATTCCAAGAATGATACATTTTAAAGGAGACCAATAGTGATGGGTTCCAAGGGATTAAAGATTTATTTCATGGCCATCCGTAACTGGGTTATGCCAGGAGTCTTCGTAATGTCTGCTAAACGAATTTGGAAACTAATCCAAACTTGTTTCGTTACGAATATCAAATTAGCAGTATATAATTTTATATAATACAAAAGTAAAATTATTATATTGTAAGTATATTTTTAAAGTAATATAAACTTATGTTATTAACATGTGAAAATTTGAAATGAGAATTATTGCTTTAAATTCAACCGAACCAAACAAAAATGAATAGATTTCTAAATAATGATTATGAATAATGATTTCAGTATTCGAACAAATTAACTTTCAGGTACATATTATTTTGGATAAGCGAGATTTACTGTACCAATTATATAATGGTTAATATATTTTCTTGTCTTATCTGGTTGTCAGTCAACGACTATAACTAATGCAGTTTTATATGTATAAAGTAAACGTTCAGTTAAAGTCATAATAACAAAAAAAAACTTAATTTACAAAAATATCCACTTTACAATATATTATTCTTTTGAGTTACATTTAGGATGACTAGATGTCCCGATTTCAGTTGGAAAAGTGGCAAGAAAAATGACAGAATTCGGAGAAGGAAGCGTGGATCCGACGCCAGATTCCAGAAAGGCCCCTGGGTAACAAGAAATCACGGAGAAAAAAGTTTCTGCACTTCATCGCAAAGAAGGAGATTAAAACGTGCTGGTACTGCGAAGAGGATGACAGCCCGGAGCGATGGGTAAGATGGGCGAGAATGAAATGTTATGTCCATCGACCGATGCGTGGGTGTATGTCGACGGGTACAGTGGCCTATTACAATCGGGGCATTTATTAATTTACTTAAGATAAGCTGCAAGACGTACGCTGGACCAATCTCACCGGATGCTGGTGAGAAAGGAATTCCGTTCGGGTGTGAAATGTAGAATTGCGAATTGAACGCAAAACACCCGCACCCGTATTTAAGCTTCAGTTCCAGTACAAGCACGAGATCAAGTACAAGTATCAGTTTAAGTTACTTTAAATTCATACATGCTACAGCAACCTATGCTTGATAGCAACTGGAAGCTAGCTTAAGTGTTAAATATACTATTATTTAAAACACCTTAATCTAGTATAAAAACCCAACTGGAACTCCACAATCGACAACAACCAATAAAATATTCCACCGTCCCAAATTCCATCTCCGGGACACGACAGAGACACGAAGTCGAAGCATAATACGAAAAAATGCAGATACTCTTATCCAGACAATGCTAGATAGTCCTGGAGTACTGGATGAAAGGCGCCTGTAGAAGGCCAATGCAGAGAATGGTAGTGTAGACCATCAACGAACAGATTAGCTTCATTAGAACAGACAAATAACATCGTAGTAAAATACACAAAAAAAGTGAGAGGTACTGGATGTTTGACCCTTCTTTGTCAAACATCCAGTACCTCTCACTTTTTTTGGAGAGGATTTAGTGGGTAAAAATCCCACAGTACCGCTACTCCACTCCCGATTTATCCCTATTTTTGTTTAGATGTCCCGGTATCTCCAAAATTTATTTTCAGGACATTGTCTTGATTTTTGATTGAAATTGTTATGTTATTTAAGTTAAATTATGATCTTATTTTAATATTACTTATAAGATAAAACAGAAAGCATCTTCATCTAACTTCAACAAAAATAAATACAAAATAAATACTTCGTTCAGAACTGACCTAATGCAAATAATACTGGAGATATTTTTCAAATGCACTGAAATATATGAGGATTGTAACTAACTTAAACCAACAGTATAACTAATAAATATTATACAAGAATATGGAAAAATATATATCAATACGTCGCATGGTCCGGCCTCCATTAGTACGGATTCGCTACAGTCCATTTAAAAATTTCACAATAAATAAAGAAAAATTAATAAGATTATAAAAATTTATTTTATATAAATGATCGTTTTTTTCTTTATACAGTCCAATTTTGTGTTGTTTTTTAAGCAGTTTTTAAATTACAATTAGTCCAAGATATTGACGAAACCTATTATACGAGGTATTGTTGTATAATGATAATGAGGCCAGTTATAAAGAACTATATATTATTAAATACTCGTGCCATGGAGTGTATAAAAGTATGTGGTTTTAACCATAAATGTTTTTGTGAAACATGCATTAATTGTATATGGATTTAAAACTTATTTAAACTTTTGGGCCATAAATATGGGATTTTATAAATTATTATTATAAAACTTAATTTGCAATAATAAATCAGTTAATTATGTAAGTAATTATATATTTATATAATATATTTATAAAATATATTAAGTGGATGAAGGATTATTATAGTCATTAATATACAGTTTCATATTTTGAAGTTCAAAAAGATTAAGTAATAAATAATTAATATACTTAATAAAATGTCTTCACGATCTAAATTTATTATAAATGACTTAGCAATTTAAATAAATGGTACTTTCATAATGATAATTTGGTATACTTAATACTTGTTAAAATATCAATTTCATTGTTATAAATATATTCAATAATTGCTTTATTTAAAGATTCCATACCTTTTTATTATCTTTGTGCTCCTGCACGTACTCTTGTTTGAGCGGCTCGGTTTGAAGGTCTGGTAAAGAATGGCTTATCCTTATCGCGGTCTGCTTAGTGCTAGACGAATCCGTTTCGGCGTAGTCCCTGCACGTTTTGTCCTTGATCCAGCGCCAAGTCGCTGCACATTGGTAGCTCATTGCGGCGAATATTACCAAAGCCATCACCAGGACCACGGCGACACTCACCAAATTATAATACAATGTTGATTCCCACTGCTCTGAAACAAGCGAGACATAATTTAAACTTACAGTACTTCCATTGCTTATGTTTGCGAAACGACAATGTATTGTGTCATAAGATATGGTTGATAAAACTAAAGTAATTTTGCGTGGATATATAAAGTTTAAATTAGTTATATCCCGGCGCATGCACAAAAAAATACCACGTTTGCACTCTATAAAATTCAAATATTATGTTGTTTTTTTTCTCTATCGCTTCCTCTTGCATTAGATTGGAACACTTTAATGCAAATAGAAAGTTTTTCCATTCGGCTATGTAATTGCTTTGAAATTGATAATATCCGTTTTGCAGACTGGAATGAATTGCAACACTCAAATGGATTGCATGATTGTATTAATTACGAAACAAAAAATTTATTATTCAATAAATGGTAATTACTATATTATTGTTTCTATACAAACAATTATGATTTAGTTTAAATATTATTATAAATATAATAAACATAATATTGAAAATGTCAAAAACAACTAAATTTTAATCGGGTAAAATAATAAGAAATTATATAAGAAACACACAAAATTATTAGTTTAACCGCAATATTAGAGACCTCAAATTGATACAAAATATACATATTTTATTGTACCCAATACTCCTTTTCATGTTATGATGTAATTAAAAGAGCTCCGAATAATATTGGTCCAATCTTGAATATGTTAGAAAGGGCCTTTAAATTATTAACTGACTCGGGTCTCAATTTTTTTCTGAATGGTTCTGGTGATTGCTATATTTCAAAAGGATTAAATATTCTTTTTATAATAGGATATTGTATGGAGAAAAAGTCTCGACTTTTTTCCTCCATATTTATTAGCAATCTTCTCGAACAGACCATTAGGTTTGCTATTGATATTAGGAACATACTGGCAGCATTTTTTAGCATCTGTATATACATTTTATTTTTTAATCAAATCTAAATTTAAAAAAATATGCTTCAATCTTCTTATTGTTACATCGTTTAGAAGATTGTCCGCTAACACATTCAGATGTAAATCAACCATGTCTGCATATTTCTTGAAGAAGGCGTTGGCCGTTGCCACTATTTTTATTCCAAAGTTTAGATGAAGTCTCTTATTGGCGATGTATCATGGTGCATTTTTTAAGAAATTGGAGAAGTTTGGAATGTTGCTTAGTATGTATTTCCTCCAATTTAATATAAAATGTTCTGTTATTTAGATAAGATTTCACTGATGAAAGAGTGGGTACCACAAGTCTACGTGTGGTTACTATACAAGGTTTCCTCTCCACTAAAAAATAATATAAGATTTTAAGACTTCTTAGAAATTATTCGTAAAATTCATTTTTAACTTATGTGCTACTCCTTATTGAAAGCTATATAGTATAATCTAAAAAATGTGTAATATTATTAAATAAGTTCATTATCTGACACAAAATTTTTATAAAATTATTTAAAATAGCCTGAAGAAATAATGCATGAAAAGATAAATATAATTTGAAACGCTTTAGTCTTCCGCGATCATTTAATGTTTTGATTAACTCCGTGGCAAGGTTGTTTGTATTAATTTCTAGCCGTTGGTGGTATTTTTTGCTGGCTAAATTAATCTCTTATTTGACTTGTTTGGTCTTAGTTACAAAATGAATGTCATCATTTGTGACGTGCCACGGTGCACCTGTGACCATATGCAGGTTTACCCCAAGAGCTGAATTCCAAAAATCCATATGGACTTAATTAAGGCCTTATATATTAGTACTTTATTTTCACTTGTAATCTGTGATCCTCTTCCGAGCAACCAATATAGTTTGTCAACCTGTAGTGATAATTGCTTTCTTTTCACTTTTATGTGGTTTTTCCAGGTGATACAATGATCTAAATCCATTCCCAGGTACTTGGCTCCATCAGCTTGTAGTAGTGGATTGGTATTTAAATTGACCGATGGACACGTTTGTCAGCGCATAGTAATTGCAACAAGCACAGACTTTCTCTCGTTTATCTTTATCCTCCACTTTCTAAACCACGGCCGGATTTTATTCAAGCGTACTTGGAACGGTTCAGAAGCAGTTATTGAGTTGGTGTGTGGTGCAAGAATTGCAGTGTTGTCAGCAATGGTAACCACAGTAAGGTACTGCGACTTTGGTAAGTCTGCTGTAAATAGAACCCTGAGATACACCGAAGGAAATTGGTCGTAGCAATGTTATTTTTCCATTTAGCTTTATTCGGAAATGCTTACACGTTAGCTTTTTAGTTTATAAAGCAATCCATCAAGCCAAGGCTTGGGAGATATCAAGGAATGAGGCGCAGCATTAACTTTTTCCTCCAATCATCTACCAACTCTGTAACTCTATGTACTTGCTCTACCATTCTGTTCCCAAAAGCGAAATTGGTGATCCGGAATGATGGTATTTTCCATCAACCAAAATAGCAGCTTTTCAAACAATTTGGACATAATTGGCAGTAGATTGATGGGTTTATAGGAAGTAGGCATTTCTGCTGTTTTGCGTATTTCGCAATGAGAATAATTTGGAAGCGTCCAAGTCGCAGGATAATCTTAGAGATGAGACACAAAACTCTAAGACCAGTATTGGATAGCTGTCTCAAGACCTTAGTGGTAATTAAGTCGTAATCAGGTGCCTTTCCTGTTTTCAGCCCAAGCTTGACCATGATCCCCACTTCCTTAAGCTTAAAGGGAGTTATCGGAAGCGACAATTGAAATGGCGAGTCTAAATATTCTTTTATTTCATCCTCCTCCACATCCGCCAACTCCGAAGGGAATGGTTGGAACACACTGGAGAGGTGGTCAGCATATAATTCGGTCTTGTCCGTATCACTCATTGCCCAACTACCATCTGATTTTCGATGCGACGATACTCTCTACTTTGAATATTTCATTTTTTTATTTCTCTCAGCTGTTTGCTTATTCTCTAGCGCGTTGCCATTATTTTTGCAACTTCCGCATCTCCATAACCGCCTCCCTAACACTTGCAAGACAATTGTGATTGGCTTTGTTCAATCTTAAGGTTCGTGTAGCACACGCTGCGTTTTGTATAGATCTAATTAAGTTTTCTACAGCATTTTCAAATTCCTTAGATTTTAACTTAATGTTTTTTGATATTAAGTTATCAAGCCATTCTCTAAAGTACTCGCAATCTGTATACTTGTTGCTTAGTAGTGGTGCATTTATTCGCTTACGCATTTTAAAGATAAATGTTACAAATATTTAATTGTTCAAAATTCTCCTAAGAACACCAATGTGCAACATATCTGCCAGTTTGTTTCTATCTGTAGGCCAGTAGGTTGGATTACCAGAGGAGATGTAAAACATATTCAGAGATTGCATAGCCTTCCAAAGCTCTTTGTTATTATTAGTCTAAAGCCCCAATTTGTGTGTTAATTACCATCAGCTTTAAATCGGACTCTAAGGGTGTTAAAAAATTCTGCAAAATGTTCAGACTTATTTTTATGGTTTGGAGTACATGCTATTATAATTGGACCTCTACAATAAGACTTGTCGCCTGTAGGTAGTCTTTTTGGTAGTTTGTAATAATATGGTTTAATTTTATTTTTTATTATCAAGGCTGTTCCGGCATGTGCATTATATAAATATGGGATTATTATATAAACATGTTTTATTTTTTATCTGAATATGTGATTGTTGTAATAAATTTAATTCTAATTTACTAGAAAAAAATAAATTACATTATAATAGATTAAGTAGATTGAATAAACAGTTTTTTTTTCTATTAATGAAACATATATTATTAAGTAAACGATTATAAGACACACCCCAATTCGCACGCACCTTTATGCAGGGAAATCAGTTTACTTTTATATATATAAAGGCGAGGTTTTGGTCAGAATAATACCGTATACAAAAATTAAGGTCCTGGCAACATTAGCTTTTCACATAACTGAGAATAATATTTTTGTAATTAATTAATAGCTTTCGTTGCATATGAAAAATGAAATATGTACGAAACAATTCTCTGTTATGTTCTTAATAACATCAAATGTAGTTTTTGTTAGCGAGATGGCCACAACACTGATTAAAGTTATGAAAATTAAAAATTCTATTTTGTTTTGATGCACCTTTAATTGAGTATGCATTGAAAACTATATAATGATTTTTTTGTATTTGATAACATGCAGAATTGTATCAATAGTTTATTAGTTACAAGTTACGCGCAAATGCACGGGCTTGCATATTTAACGAGGTCAGACGAACGGCAGGACCGCGAGAATCCTGCAATGGTCCAGATCCGTTGGTCGGTCCTTTCTTTCCCTCCATTGAAAGTGGAACATGTGCCGCGACATCCGCGTTAGCGGAAACCCAAACAGTGAGCAAAAAGGATAATTAACTAATAAGTGGTCCGCCCGACGTAATGGATTATGCTAATCAACGTCCCCGCGTACACACGTTATATAAGATTTATGGATATCCATCAGCGCTCGCTTTAAATATAATTACTCGACATCGCATCACACGCAATTACGAGACGAATAATTATAATTTGCGTACCTTTTGTTTTTGTTCGTCGACTAGTTAAATTAGTTTCAATCATGGATTATTAGTTTTGGGATTCAATATTCCACTACAAATATTTGGTCAATACCCTTGCTCGGACAAACAAATAAACAAACATACGCGTTTACTCACGGACAGATTATCTCTAATGATCAATCTATAGAGATAAGACAAACAATAGCAACAGGTTAACAACCCTTAAGATTGTATCAACACATTTTTAATGTTTTTCATCTATCAATTAATATACACGAGGTTTTATCGTTTTTATTTCTGTGTCCGGTGTAAATAATAGTTTTGTGTGGTGATGTACTTCAAAATAAAATAATCATAAAATATGTAAGTCCAAAATTTTATATTTTTATTACAAGAACATATAATATATATTTTAAACATTTTATAGAAATTAGGCATAATTAATTTATTAGTGTACAATCATTATTATTATTAGTTAAACTAATAATTAATATAATTGATATCTTTTTCTTTTAACAGTTATTATTGTATAACTGTTTATTTCCTTCCTATATAAATAATTACAGCAATACCTCTCATAGTGCGGTTAATAGATTTCGCCAATATACCGCACTATTTGAAACGGGACAAATCGCAAAACTAAATCTTTAAACAAAGACTAATTTATAAAGAAAATAAAATCATTTATGTGTCTTTGCATGTATCTTTATTTGTCTATTCCAATAAATTCAAATTATTTTTGCCTTAGTAAAAAATAAGGATATTTTCAAATATATTTATAGATAAAATAATTTTATAATAGTACACATAATATTTGTGTAAGATCTTATTAGTACTATGAATTACAAATTTGTTTCTGTATCATTTTCGATAATTTTTATACTTAAATTATTATCTGTTGTCTTTTTATTTTAATATACCGATTTACTTTAATTTATTTTAATATCAATCTAAATAATTAAAGGATGTCAACATTTTCGATTTTCCTTCATTTATTTTATTAATATTTCTGATAATAATGTTTGTTATTAGGAAATTTCAGATGCATTAGCTTTTGTTAACGTTTCTGTTTCCTCATACTAATTTAAAATGTAAATTAGTTCTAGGAAACGAAATACATCATCCTATTTAATCGACTTTTACGTCAATAACAGTTAGTTTCATATTCCTTTCGTTTTTTCTCAATATATGAGTAAAAGGAAATAAATACGGTGACTAATATGTCGGTTTCCCTCTAGGGTTCCAATGAAACGATCCGTGTAGACTATTCTATCGATCCTTTTATTTTTACTTGGATGAATTCAAACTTATTGAATGCAACTGACAGTATAGATTAGATAAATGTAAAAAAAATAATAATATCTTTTGAGATTGTCTACAACTCATCATGATGAGATTGGGGTTCATATAAAATATGTATTTGTATACAAACATTAACGATTAAAAATATAAACAAATATATAAGTTTTATTTAATCCGTATATTAATTATTTTTTTGATGATGCGTTCCACGAAACTACGTTAAACAAAACTTTGTATTAACGGAGGTAAAAATAATATGACCAGAATGAGGACAAGTTTATTGTTAAAGAAAATTAAAATGTTTTTTTTTTGCAATTTATTGGAAATCTATTTGGTTACCTCTTATAGCGTCTTTATTGTACAGTCCTGATGTAGTATCTTATTTGCTATATACTATGGTATGTTATATCTGCAGTTCTTTTAAGAGATTTAGATTAGCATATTTTAATCTTTAACTTTTGATATGCTAGCGGCTTCCCACAATTGGATATAAAAAACTGTTTTCAGTATTACTTACAATAGCAACTTATTTTTCATTTTCCTGAATGTGATCTTTCAAGTCAGGCTTTTGACCAGTTTCATCTCATCCTTGAAAATGTTGGCACAAATTTGTTGATAAGTCTGTATGGAAAACATGAGTCTCGTTTTAAGTCGTAGATAACGTTTACTAATTATGAATGGTTTATATTGTCATGTCTGACCATTTTATTAACTATTGTACAGTTGATGTGTTTATTCATTGGACCTACCAAATTCTACTTAATTATTGGAACCCAAGCGTTGCGTATCCGTTATTTTGAATAGACTGTACATCCTTTCAAGAATGTGACTATCAACACAAACGGAAACTTCATAGGTCGTAAACATTTGGGTCTACACAGATAAAGAAACCTTTTCTACACCCACGTAGTCAAAACTTACTTCCTTTCCCCACTCATCCCCTTTTTGAAATGAACAGATTTTTGTATAATATAATTTAGTCTTAGTTTGAGGGCCAACTAAAGAAGTAGTCTTAGTTTGAGGGCCAACTGAAGAGGTAGTCTTAGTTGGAGGGCCAAGGGAAGAACATACTTCCTAATTATTAACTTTAAGAGACGAATTACCTCTTAGTTGATAAACCATGAGATCAACACTTGTCTAGTTGACTTCTCAATAAAAGCACTACTTTAAACAATAAATTTATTTTAGAATATTGTATTTAATATTCATAAACCCCTCTAAGACTCCACAACTACGTAATTACGAGATAATCCTCGGTGTCCAGAGATTATTTAATCCCGGGACACGACAATATCAATTCGCCTTCTCCTGAACTATATATATATATATATATCTCATGTATATTAAACTTTTCTTGAAAGTGATAAAACTATAATTATAAGTTCTGACGCTATGATTGTCATTAAAATCATCACATAAATTTATAACACAGTCAATATGGATGTTTTTGAAACCTGTTCATTGAGCAATATCTTCTAATTTCTTGAATGATTTTACCCTCTTCAAATATAAGTTTTGGCCATATTTTTCGGATGATTGTCAGTCGTTGACCTATTTTTATATTTTCCTTGAAATTGTGACTTTCATACTCTGATTCTGATGATATATATCAGCGGCTGTCAACCTTTTGGAGCTGACGGATTACTAAACTGAAAATGTTTAACGCACAGACCACTATAATTATTTTTTCCATAAAAGTACGATCCCTAACTTGGAATAATACTTGTACACTTCTTTTGAACTGAGCCTTTTATAAATATGTAACGTAATAATTTAAAAATAAAATAATATAGAATCAAAATATAATAAACACTAGCGCACATATTTTAAATTTTTGAAAGTGGTATAAATCCATTTTTTTTATACATCGAAATATTTAATATTTTTGAAATTAAAAATATTGTCAAAAAATATTTATTATGCAATAATAATTACTAATTGTTATAGAAAATAAACATTTTTTAGCTCCAAATAGACTTATACTATTTTCAATAATAACTATAAGAAAACAAAATAAAGAGAAAATTTAAGTCCATATTTTTATAGACATGGGCTTTACTGAAATGGATTTTTTAATGTAAAAATAATTTAAATGAAGACATACACAAATAATCAATTTTATTATGAATTAATTATATTAAAACGAAGATATAAATAAACAAGTATAAATATAATTAAATATAAATAACTAAAAATAAAAAACAAATCTCCTTTACAATTGCAAAATAAACTAATTATGATAAGTAGAATGATGAGAAGATGTTTTGGTTTTCCTTGTTTTAAAAAAAAAATAAATAAAGTGAGCATTTTCTTCCACACTAGTAAAATCTGTTTTAAAACCTCATCTAGTATATTTTCAGCCATTTTATAATTAATATCTCTTCTAGAGATTTGGTTGAGATATAATTTTCTCGATTCATTTTATACAAAATGAATATTTTTTTTCGACAATTTTTATTATATTATAATAGTCTTCAGCAATATATAATTATTTTTTATTACTATTTCCACAACTCCATTTACTGCTCGTTTACAATAAATTAATTCAAGTTCAATTTTATTAACACATGTTTCTGTAATAAAGCGCATATGAAATATGGTATATTATATAGAAAAAAACTAGAACCATATATGCTATATGCTGTTTTATATATTATATTACCAGCCATAAAACCACAAAAGCGCTCTTTGGAAACCCAATATTGAAATAAAGTGTTTTATCATGTTGTGGTGTCACGTTTCCAGACGAAATTAATAATTTGGAAAATGAATGCCCTAAAATTACAAAGAAAATCAATCAATTCATTAACTTATAGTAAATTCACAGTTTATAAGACATGTACTATATTCTCAAATAATTTGTAATTATTTCTATTTTTTTTAATAAAAAATATATTTTTTTTATTACATTACAATTATTTACAATTATGTTACGAATAAAAAAAACCCTTAACGCGTTATATCCTTTTAAAGAGCCGTTTATTAATGAAGGTTTTATGTTAGCGATGAGTTATTGCCGTACAGCAGGATCATAAAAGTGTAGTTATAGGTAGTTACAGGATCCTGTCCGCTCTAGTATTACACCGGATTTTTTTTTTCACGTTTCATTGTAACTTGTAGCACTGTGTAATATTTGATAAATGGACGTAGCCATTGCGATTTAATTAATGTGTGCTTTTTCGTTTGCTATTTGCAACCTGTCATCAAGTTCTCGGAAAACGGACACAAAACAAATTTGTAATTTTTAATCACTTCAATAAATTATTTTTATCCTGAAAAGACAATTTTTTTGTTAGTGAGTTATTTTTGAAGTTTCGAAAACTTTATTAACTAAATTTCAAATATAACAACATTTTTTCTTTAATTTAATATTAAGTAAGTTCAAGTCCAGAGTTTCTGGGCTTTGTAACAATCCTCTTTATTTTACTATTACATAATTATCACAGGACAAACTAGAACGATAAAGCTCGATAATTTAGCTCTGAAGCCTAAGATAATAATACTGATAATATCTTTAAATTATTGAAAAGAGTTATATAATATTAAGTAGTCTAAATAATTAGGGAAACAACTAGTACATAAAGTATATAAGTAAATACAAATTAATACTTAACAATAACTTATATAATTAGTTAAGAAATTAAATATTATATTTCAAATATACTACATTAATATATTTAATTATAGGAATAGAAATATTATTATATTATGTTATTTTATTAACAATTAATATTACTTTTAATAAATGTTCCTAAATATTTATATAATAGTATAAAAAAAGTAATACAAATTTGTTGGTGATTTTTAATGTTCTTGGTATATTCAAGACCGATTAAAGCGTTAACCCCGTTTCCAGTCTACAAGACTGCACAGATAGCATCTCAATGAAAAGCAGCATTAATTCCAAACGATTTACCCTTAACATTGAAATTGAGTCGTTGCATTCTTAAGTTATTCATACATAAGATATATGCGAAAAACAGTTGATTACATCTAGGAAATTATTTTACACTAGCGTAATATTGATCATATCATTATTATGTAAATATGGGTCGATAAATATAAACGGGTATTTTGACATTTAACATTTTTGATAGCTTATTGAAAATTAAACAACTGTTGTTGCATATAAAACTTGATTAAATGCCTGTTACTACGCACTAATAGAATTATAAGGATATAAAAAACTTGATTGATTTCATTAATTTGTTTATATATTTCATATTAGTTAATATTTAATTATATTGCATATTTAGTTTTTTTTTCTTTATATGAAAATATCGATATGGCTATTATCCCACCAACTGTTTTAATAAAAATAAATGGAATATGTTATCTAGCGAAGCGGCATATATTGTTGCTGGATGGCATCATTTAGGAAGTGCAATTATGTAAATTGTTATCAACTGTATTTTATCAAGATTACCATCATCATCATATTTTATTTATGTCGATCATTTCTCTTCGAGACACGCAATTCTTTTATCATCACAAGCTTCAAGTATCTTTATTATCTGTCACCGTTGAAAAACGTATCCATTTATTTAAATATGTTGATACTATTTTAAATTTGTAAAGTTACCCAAGAATGTATAATAAACTGGAAACGGTTGCTGGAAAGCAGAGATTTCGAGAGCGTGGAACAGGTGCATAGTGTGGTTTTCAAGATCAATGAGCGTTTGCAGGAGAAGATAGTCTGCTCTGCTGCGTTATTGGATATATCATAGGCTTTTGATACAAGATACTTGAATCTTTTTCAATCATATTTATCAGAAAGATATTTTCATCTCAGAGTTGAGGACGAGGTAACAATCCAATGTCCGATTGGTGCAGAGCAGCTATAATAAAATACTGATAATATTTTACTCTTGGTAACAATGCGGTCAGTTAACAATTCCGTTCTTGGTAAAAAAAAAAACGTAGCTAAATACTTAAACAGACCTATGACTTGGAAACATAAGGTCGCTGGTTTGTACTAGTTATTGAGTAGAAATTAACGTGGAAAATAAACTGCTAATCTACAAAACTATTATTAAGACAATCTGGACATGTGGTATCTAATTAAGTAGATCTGCCAGCAACTCAACAATAGACATAATTCATCGACTCCAATTGAAAACAAATCACTTATTCGTAATTCGTATATTAAAAATGAGAATATTTTCAGAGATTCTAAAGTTCATAAATATCAACTTAATGGCCATCCAAATATGTTAGCTGTGGAACTAACAAAACTAATAGTCACATGTTAAAAAATTTCAAACCATAGAACTTTAACTGTGTTGTGCGGGGAATATTTGCTTACTTGTTCTATTAATATTATAAAAATATGTATAATAACTTCAGCATATTGTTTTTGCTTTTTTTGTTGTATTTCAAAAAATAGATTATATAACCCAATAATTGTCAAGTATTAATTCACATTTGGAATATACCAAAACTTCTGTTTGGGATAACCAACATGTGTTTCTTTCTAAAAATTGAAAGTTTTTTTTCTCTCTTAATAATTGTATTTGACATATTTTTTCCTTCAATGGTACGAATGACGCATTCTAAACCTGTAAAGCCCTTACGATAGCTCATGTGGCAAGACCTCACGTGAAAGTAAGTGCTTCCTCCCACCTATATACTGTCATCGATGAATTATAAATGTGACTGCATTCAATAATATCCGACAAAACACTGTAATTCACGTGGCCTTAACTATTGCTGCTATGTATTTCTACATCTTCAATATTTTATATAATGCATAGGTATTTACATAAAATAACTAAAAGTTAAAAAATATAATTATTTTTTATATTTTCGACCTTAGTCGGCAAGTTTTTGTTATAAATAAATAAGGAAGCGCACAAAGTATGCAACCAAACACTTATAGAATACTTTTGATAGTAAAAACATCATACTTATATCATATATAGGTTACGACTTACGAATGTTAAACTTACGACTGTTCGCACTTACGACCTTATTTTTGCCTCTTTTATACATGCGCATATAGGGAATCCATGCAACTATATGTTATGCATAGGCAATGCGATTCGCTTCAGTATTGTATTGTACGTTTTACATTATATTTTTATTATAATTTTGAATAGTGATTGAACTATAAATTTTGCATTTATTAATATTCTTATTGTTTTTCTCGACTTACGTATCTATAATTTAATGTTGAGGAATACTTGTAACACCAAAGATGTTTTAAAAATTTGTAATTCATTTTGGTTTTCTTGTTTTCTTTTTTTGATAATTGATTTATTACAAAAAAATTAAATATCTCATTACAAAAATTAAAAATTAAATATCTCATAACATGAATACTTGTTTCCGCGAATACCTTGGACTATTTGAAACCTTTATAACCATACAAAAATAGACAGTAGAAAAACTATATCATTTATGCATAAAAAAATATTTCGAGTACTAATTTAATTAAAATGTTGTGTGTTTTTAAATTTTCCAACAGGAGTATAGTGAATTCAGGTTGAGCGAAGCCGCACTAGGCGAGAAATTACTGTATATTATTATTTTTTAAATACATACAAGTTTTGATTTTGAATATTTTCTTTTATTATATAAAATGCATAATGGTTAGAAAATCTATAAAATACTGATTTATATATATATTGGACTGAATTATTATTCATATTAACGTTTAAAAGTAGTCCTTGTACGTATGGTTGGATGAGATGTTTTCTGCAGGAATAAATGTAATGAGCCTGGGCTTCTGCATAAAATCAATGCGTCTGACCTTCAGGAGTCTCACCCTCCCTTTCTCAGTGTTTAATCCAACTGTTGCTCACGGCGCTCGAATTTCCTTCGCCTGCCGGAAGTTATGCAACAGGTTCAGTTGTAAGATAGCAAAGAAACATGGAGCACATAGTAGGAGTAATGATTTAGTCGATCGAGGACCCACCCTGTTAGAGTTC
Organism: Nicrophorus investigator; assembly: GCA_963457615.1. Lineage (NCBI taxonomy): Eukaryota > Metazoa > Arthropoda > Insecta > Coleoptera > Silphidae > Nicrophorus > Nicrophorus investigator. The sequence goes on along the minus strand of OY735140.1, from coordinate 20,632,887 downwards.
CGTGGCGGAAAAACCTTCAAACACCCTTAAGTTAATTTCCCAAATAGAATTGGAATGGATGCTGCTGATGGTGATGGTTTATTGAAACTGCCATATCGCATGTTAGTGCGCTTTTAAATTATGCACACCCTACAACTCCAAATTAGTTAAATAAAAATAATAAATTGAGGCGAAGGAAAGTCGTGTATAATAGAGATCGATGAAAAGTGGAAATTAACAGTACCATTTAAGTTTGCATTTCAGAAATTATTATTGCCCTAATTTATATAAAGAACATTACGTTTTCAGCTTTATTTTAATTATGTTACTTTGTGTACTACTTCTGTTAAGTTTCAATTAAACAAGGTAATTGGAACTTGAGTCGATTTTTTTTATAAGATGCATACCGCCTTTGTACTTTGAAGATCAGGTGTACGGCTGGTTCCTGCTTTGTTCGCGTAATAGGTTCGAAGAAGGTTACAAGGAGGATATTATTTATAGGGCCGTGTACAAAAATAAAAAGTAAATTGCCAGAGGAAATAAAAAAAAAGTAGCTCTCATTTATCCGCTTTGCGTAATTTTAAACATAAAGGATTTAATTTTCTCAAACACTTAAATAGGAAACCAAGAACACAAAGAAAATAGCAATGGATGGCTTACGTTAATAAGCCTCTAGGCTACACGGGAAATGAGTAATAATAAAAAAGCAGTTATTTGTGCGAACGTAATTACTGAATATGAACTTTTTCCTAGGTCTTGATATTGAAGGTGGTTTGCATTCAGTAAACTTGCATATAATCTTTGAAACGCGAGTTGAGGGTTTTAAGAAGAAAAACAATAGCTAGTGTAGTGTAGATACAAAGAGATATATTGCTACACTACCATTACTGGATACATCTCTGGAAGGAATATTTGAAGATTATTTTTTTGAATAACTTTCTTAGAAGAAATTATTAATTTTGAACATTGGTCAGTTTTATTTTACCATATTTCATAACTCGCCTGTAAGAGACTCGCGCAGCTTGATAGCAGCGCTTTGGTCACCCCTGAAATATAGTTAATAATGATTAATGTAGTAAATACTATAATAATATAAAAGAGCCTCATGGTATGTTATAAGTTGGTATATTGTATAAGATTAGTATGTTTCCAATTTAGTATCACTGCTATGGAGCTCCATGACAACTAATCTCAAGTTAAAATACTAAATAAAGTTGTGTCTTGACAGATTTTTATCATATGGCTATTGTTTAGGCTATTTGGTATTGTATTTTCCAAAACCTACATTCATCACCCATTCAATACTATCAGCTGTACATATTGCTTAACTATAGTAAATTTTAATTGTATGTTTATGAAAGATCAATAAATAGATTCAATAAATCCTTCGATTTCTTCGAGCTTTTAAATATGTGATTAATAATATATAATATAATTAAATTATATTTCTAAAACACCAGATTTGTGTAAATAAATAAATAAATAGTATTTGAAATTTTATCTATTTTATATCTAAAGCTCAAATTAAGTTATTACATTTCAACAATAACTATATTTTTATACTTGATATAAAGATAAATACGTATATACGATAGTAATGTATCATCCAAATCCTGTTACATATAAAAGTCAATTTGCGATAAGATAGAATCATTCATTTTTCATTATATTGGAATTGTTTTATGATTTTATAGAAATATTGCTGTAATAAAGAAATAAATCATTTTATTTAAATATCGCGAAACAATATTATTAATTTTATATTTCACTAGAATTCATTTAGAAAATTTCAAAACAAACTAAATAAAAATAAATTCTAAAAATCTGTTTATTTTTAGTACGTTTTCAAACTATGCAAGAAAAATTGTATAAAAAGAGACATATAAATTATCATTAAATATGAATGATATGTTTTTTATTTATTAATCCAAACGAATTTGTTCTCATTTGTTGGCTACAATGTAGTGCAATGAAGTTAATGGCTAATGCCGGCTTAACGGAAAACGGCGTCTCACAATAATACACATATCAACTAGTTATATTGTAAGCAATTTAAGCCCTTATAATCGGCCTAAGGGCGATCGCAAGATAATTATCGAGCAACGGTCGGAAAAGCTGATCTCCAACGCTGCTGAAAGACTCTTGACGTTATTACCTAATCCCTCCAACCGTGCTAGGAGCAGATTGAGTTATATTATAGCGTGATCAGTTTTGTTTATTATAACAAAGGCATAAAGTGTCATTCAACTAAGTTTGCAGACTACTGTAAATGGCTTTAACATTGCAACTAATATGAATATTCCTACATAGTTTCTACCTATTAATTCAAGACTATTTAATTAATGCTTTGCATTATATATTTGTGTATTGTGTTAAACATAATTCAAACATGAAATGTATTAATATTTAATATATATTACATAATTCAATTAATGACTTTGAACATACGGTTTGGAAGCTTCCACATAATTCAGAATCTGTAACGTTCAGTATCCAGCAGCGTTGCTTATTTTAAGAAGGGTACGATGGCGTGATCAAACTTTAATTAATTCGTGTGAAATTCATAAAGGAAAAATAAAGCGAGGCGTTAATATGGAAATTTATTGATTTATAATTTTTTTTTTTCAGCGCTTTAGTAATTATCTGACTTTAAAGAAATATAAACTAAAGTTTTGTAATATCGTTACGAAGAAGTTAATAGAGGAGTACTTTTTTATGAATTTTTTTTTTAGTTGATCACAGAATAAGAAAAGATTTCCATACTAATACTGAATACTGAACAATTGTATAATTAAAACTTTACATGACAAAAGTCATACTCCATTCCAAATAACTGATGCTGATGAAAATTGCTATAAACCATAATTAAGTTTTAAGCCTAAAAAAGGGGTGTTTCAGGTGTCAGGTTTCTCGAAAGTAAAAGTTAAATTAAATAAGATAACAAGATTATCTTGAATTTATCTCAAATATATTTAAGAAAACTATGTTATAACTTTGTTGTATTAATTTAAAAAAAAAATGCAAATGATTTAATCTTTATATTTTTTTGACTGTTTCAATAAATATTATTATAATAAAATATATATATAATTCTAAAAATATTTTTTTCATAATCTAAGAACATGTCAAATAAAATAATGAGTTGATTAAAATAACAATCTGTATGAATATAACATTTTTAATATAATTAATTGAAATGTATTCCATAAAATTAATAAACGCAATTCAAATCCTGTTGAATATTCAAATTAATAATTTTAATTCTGAAATACACGAAAATAGAGAAAAAAAACTTCATAATATTGACTATATCATGTTACGTTGCAATTAATTCGTTGAGCTACAATAAACGTATCACGCTTGTTGCATTTCTGTTTAAAAATTGCAAATCGATAGAATGCAGAGCTGAATGTCAAATTACCAAAAACTATGTCCAGAAAACCGGAAATTCATGCGAGACAGATGCCTGTTTTATATTTATCAATTTTTATTAATAAAGACCAACCTAAAAATAGTGCCCGGTCCGTATATAACAAGATTTATATTTACTTCACATTTGATGCTCGTACATGACGTTAATTTGATTTCACAAAGAGAAAAATACGTTTGAAAACGAGCGTTACATAATTTGACAAGTATAATTGCATTTATATTTTTATTTTTTTATAGAGCAAAATACAATTGCGCTATTTACATATCGTAAAAATGCAAAATTATTCAATACATTAATGTTCATATAATATTTTATTCATTCTTTTTCTTGGTGCTTTTTTTATATAATATATTCATATGCAAAATAAATTAAAAAAATATATAATAAAGCAAATGAATTATTGGCATATAATTACTGATATAAACAATAAAATATAATAATTATTAAGATAGAATAAACTATTTTTTTAAATAGTTAATAAAAATAATTTATTTAATTATAACCGTTTAAAAAAGAACTTTTACAAATATAATAAATAATAACAATAAGTTAAATGTTATTTTTTTAAAGTAAATATATTTGGTTTTTGTGTTTTTTTACTGAATAATGAAATTGTTAATTTTGATTGCAATTTTTAATATGAATAATAAAAAATATATTTGTTTATATAAACAAATATGAAATCAAAATATATTCAGATAATAATAACAAAAAAGTGTTTACAAAGAGCTATAGTTTTAATATGAATATTTAAAAATAATTATATATTTCAAAATTTAATAAAAAAAAAGATATTAGAATATTCTTAAAAAAAAATTAAAAACACATATTTTATATTATTTTTGGTCTTTCAATTGAATGTTTTAGTTAAATATGTTTAGTGCGTAATTAGTGATTAACAAAACGCTTACCTGGAGTTAAATGATCTAATCCTGCCTCGATCTGACCGTTGTCTTCACTGGGAAGGAATTTTGGAGATCTCACTATACCCATGGTCGAAACATGAGTGCGCGTCGCGACGCTCCGAATACCAGCGTCCTGAACTTGGCGGTTTGCGTCGTACGCACCCCTGACGTCAGACCCGACCTAGGATCCGATTGGCCAGGGCCAATGTCGGGTCTAGGTTAAGGATAGTCTATACAAGGTAGATCCCGGATTCGTAGTGGCGACCGGATTGTTCCAGTTATGCGCTTCGGGATATACAGGCTCGCATACATCCCCGTACCATCCATATACTCGCAACTCTCGTATTAACGCTAACGTGCACATTATTCATTATATCATCCCCATCGGCAATCCCATAAATTATTCACAATCCAATATCAACACACGTAAAGAATACAATATGCAAAAAAAAGTTATCTTATTTACATTTAAATTGATTGGCAGTCTATCTGCAGATGCTACCTTTTATATATATATTCGATGTTGCAAAGAAAAAACGTAACCCAGCGGATATTAGATATTAATTGCCTTTCAGGCACCGTCTAAAAATATTCATAAGTCTAGACTCTAAATGAAACTTTTAGTTTTAAATTTTTAATGTTTTATTCGGATTTCTAACACAACCCAACGTCAGGCCCATGCCATTCGAATAAAGATTCGTCAAGAGTAAAGGTGATTTTGCTGAAGAAATAAATGATTAAGGTGATTTTGCTGAAGAAATGTTGTTCTGTAATTCATTAGAAAGCATCACTACCTCCAACGAGATATATAGTAAGCTTAAAAAATTACTTAGATGTCAATAATATACCAATGAAAAATATAACATCTGGTGCTACAGATGGTGCTCCTAATATGATGAGGAAGAGAAAATGGTTACTTAAAATTGATGATAGCAAAAAGCATTTCTCCTGTTCTAAATGAAATACTAGATTTAGTTATAATGTGCATCAATGCTATTAAAGCTAGTGCTAAATGTCTCTTCAAGTTATTTAAAAAAAAATAAAATGAATACCATTTCAGACTTATACTTTACATTACATTTCTTGAAAAGATTTATGGAAATATTTGATACTCTTAATGATTTTTTAAGCAACAAAGATGAAATGAAAAATCTGTTAATGGTCGCTGGTTAGGCATTAGTCGATATATTTAAAAAACTAATTATATTAAAGAAACTAGTTCGAGGAACAAATAAAACTCTTGTCGGTGTAAAAGCGAAGATATTTGGTTTCAATACCATTATTGAATTGAATTTTAGACATATGTTTACAATAAACATTTTGAAAAGTTTTATTGTCTCCAAAAATGTGAAGTGGCTGATATTACTATACATGTTATTGTCAATCATCTGACAATTTTATCGGCTGATTTAACAGAAAGATTTTTGATTTAAAAAAAATCCGAACTTGGACGATACAGTCGATGTTTATGGACTTGTCTGATAATTAAAATATACAGTATTAAGAAGAACTTGCACAAATGCAAAATCATGAGTCAATTAAAACTATATTTAACATAAAAGGAGAAATGGCATTGTGGCAACTGAAATAAAATATCTAAAAGCAACCAAATGTGCCACAGATTTAATGTCATAAAGTTTTTGAGCTAAAAAATAGACTGGATATAACAAAACGGGGAGACTTAAGATTGAAGTTAACTAAATTGGAACCTGATATAAAATATCTTTGCAGCATGCAGTTCTCCATTATATATTTTGATAATTTACTTACTGTGTTTGTTCAATAATTTCTTAGTGATTTCTTCCTAAAACCTAGCATTCAAGTATCTTTAGTGAACATTTTATAAGCATTTTTGAAAGGTTTGGGTGGGACATAGCACAAAAAAGTTGTGAAATACTGCACTAGACATATTCTAGTTACAAAGTAAATTATCTTTTTTATAAAATGGAAGCTATGATTGGGAGCAGAAATTTATATATAATAGATGATTAAGCATTCCTAAGGCATTAGTCCTGAGTTGTTTACAATTCGCTCGGTTAAAATCTATTACATTTGTCTATACGAAAAAGTGTAACAATTAAGATTCTTCGTAGAAGTTCCTTATATGTTTATAAAAGTAGTTCAATTTCTGAGTATTCATAAAGGTCTCTGTATTGTTCGGCATTGATAAGTTTGTTTACACCTAGTTCTAAATATTTTAGTATTAAACTGTTTTCGTGAAAATCTCTTTGTACTTATACATATGTATATATAAAGGCTTATCGACTAGATACTTCGTGGAGATAGTTTTTTTTTTCAATTAATTGTTAACAAATCAATACTTCAATGTTAAAAGTATAATATAATATCATAATTGTTTTTTATTTATGGTCACCATAATTAAATATGATTGGTTTAATTCTAGTAATTCAAGAAAGTCCATTTATGAATCCAATTATAAAATATGGTTTCTTCATCCTTTTCTGAAAAGATTATCCGTGTCCGAACAGTCATCTCTTCGCACCCTCACCAAAATTCGTCACCCCAATATCATACGCCATAACCCTATAATCTAAATTGAAAATATCTCTCCAAACCGGACATTGGTCTAGACCAATCTTCTCTTATGAGCCCTCTCACAGTTTTGTGTAACTTAAAACTCTAATTTTCTTCCTACACGCAACATATTTTAATACTCAATATATTCAATTTATCTGATTTAATTATTCTTTTATATTTTTATTATTTCTATCATATAAGAATATATTTATGTCAAACTATAATATAACTTAAAATTAGTAATTTCAACCCATCTAATACATAGAGGAAGGAAGGAATACAACAATAGAATCTTAATTTGCACAAATGAAGAAATAAGTTGTGAAGCATAGTGTGAAAGTTATTGTTATGATTGAAATACCTTCATGACATATAATAGAACTTAATCTCAATGTGGAACGTTACATCGTAATACACCGAACTGTAAACTATGTCAAGACATTGACAAAAACAAGAACAGAAAACACAACAAACTTCAAGACTCCAGATATACCACCTCAAAGTTAATCATCACAAACTATTGGAGCCTTAAAAACCTCATTCAATTATCCAATCTAAGGTCTAAAAACCCAATAGTTATGATTTCATCATCTAAACTAAATCTGGATTAATCTGAAAGTTATCTTCTACCTTCGGGATATGCTGAGCCGTGGTATGCTGGCGAGTTTCGCCAACAATCCTCCGATAAAAATAACTATAAGAGCTGCATACACTCATCCTGAATGTTGATCTGGATATAACCGATCAGGAAATCAGTTACCATTTAAAGATCCCTGGCTTGATTCATAGATTCTGCAAACGCATAATATCAAGCCAAATTTTAAATTAACATTTATTACAGCCAGGATTTTTTTATATTAATAAATTATACTCTCCGAAGTAACCCGATAAAGTGGCAATAGTACAGCGTCTGAAGAGGCGTTTCATAATTAGTTGCAATATCGATAAGTACGTCTGTTTTTCGAGAAACTTTGCGTAAATACTAATGTTCGACCTGGACAACTCTACATTCAATACTTATGACAATGACAATGTCTACATTCACTACTTATATGGAGCCTTCAAATCTTCCTTGAATCGTGAAGGAAAATAGATTCATCAATCTTTAAAAAATGATACTTAAATATAAATAAATACAAATAGCTCGACTTTAATATTTCTGCCCATGAAGATTAATTATACCATTACATCAGAATAAATTATTGTACATAATAGTGTTATGTCCCGAGATTATAAAAAAAGGAAATAAAGAAACTAACAAAAATAATAAAACATAAAAATTGGTACTCGCTCTTAAGCGACGTATAAGCAGTCGTGAGTGGGCCTTCGCAGAAGATGTTTAGGCTGGTAAATAGCAACAACTAAGAGGAGCAGTAACGTAATTTTGGATTTGGCTATGGAAGTTTGGTGGGCGCAGAAGAGAGCCGAAGTTCTTCCTACTCTGGAAAAAGAAAGTAGCTCGACTAAACCATTGTCTTGTTATATGGGGATGAGTGGAGTAATGAAATTTGAATACGTGAGAGTCTTAACTGTTACTTTATTTAAGTTTTATGGTCTACTCAAATAATTGTGGTTGTCTTTTATGAATACGTATTACATGTGTTTTTATAATCGAGAAGGAAGATGTAGGCCTTATAAATATACATATAAATATAGAATAAAATGAAATAAAATGTAGTACAAAAAAATAACAGGCATTGAAAATAAATTATTGGGAAATTACGAATTGCAATAGGGTAGATGTGGAATAATTTAATTTACAAAAAAGAAAGATATATTAATTTCTTTCAAAATTAATTTATTCCCATAAAGCGATAGCTATCTGAATATGATAGGAATAATTTTGTTTTGGAACATCTACTCTCTGTAGTCTATAGCTTATAGAACTTTGCTTCTTGTAGTGACAACAAAACCTTCTAATCTAAAAATATCTAATTCATGAAATAAATTATCAACAGGCAAAATGCAGTGGGCAGTTGTTAAAACGCGATGCCATTAATGTTCCTCCACAGGTACTAAAAACTATAGTCTCGTTTACTACAGTTGTAATTGCATACAAGGTAATTCATTGTAATTTGCATCCTATCCATGGACAATCATCGCGCTTCATGCTAACGGTAAAGCCAGTTACTATATGTGGCTAATTATATTCAAACACAAAATACAAGTTTATGTGTATAAAAATATAATTTTGTATTACTTACAAAATTATATTTCTTTCAATTTCGTAATCCTTCTTGATCCAAGACTAAACAAGAAGAATTCAAACAAAAAAATAAATTTTCCATCTTTATATTGTAACTTCTCTATCTTCAAATCCATATGCTATTTTTGATTTTGGTTTTCCTCTTTATTACTAATGCTGAAATCATATCCTAAAATTAGTCTCATTATGTCCTAATGTTTAATACTGAGAACATAACAATCATCCTATTCGGTATGACAAAAACGATAACTCTTGATGTACTTTAAATTCATATCTGAGAAGACCAATTTTTTTATTAGTCGAAATAGTATTATTACTCTCATATTAATATATTCCATATAGTGGCAGATTAAGGATAATTGTAATAAAAAAAACGAAAATTTAGGTGAAAAATGTTTTGAATTACCATCATTCCCTTCGTGGCTAATCTGCCACTGAAACACTTATGTATCCTTTTTTAGAACCATTCTATTTATAGAAGAAAGGAATGCTTGCATATGGATCACAGATATAGCCATGGTACTGTGTGATTCTTATCCACTAAAACAATATTTCTCAACGTGAAAGGGAGGCCCGCTCCACAGGGGAACAATTTGATTATTAAGGATTTTAATGCCACAAATGATTGCTTCCAAAAAAAAGTAATTATATGCAACAAAACGAGGAGACTTGAGACTGAAGTTAACTAAATTGCAACCTGACATAAAATCTCTTTGCAACAAGAAGCATTTGGAAGTAATTATTTAAATAATAAATAATTACTAATAATTAAATCAATATAGAAAAATCTTTTATTTAAATTATTTTATACTTGAATTTCAGTTCCTATTATATGTTTTGAAAATTTATTTACTGTGTTTACTCAACAATTTCTTAGTGATTTCTTTCTAAAACTTATCATTCAAGTTTCCTTAGTGAACATTTCAATTTTTGAATATTAAAAATTTTGTATTTTGAAAGGTTTAGGTGGGGCATAGCACAAAAAAAGTTGGGAAACACTGCACTAAAATATCTACTTATTACATACATTTTAATTACAAATTGCTTCTAGGCACCGCTGTTTTTGTAGTATATTTCTATATAGTTATTGTTTATATTTGTCTAGTTTTCGCATTATAATATCAAAAAAAATGTATCTGTTTTTCAGGGTTTATAATTTATAATTATTTTATTTTCATTTTTGGAATGGAAGTTATTTTAAAGATAATTGCCATAAAAATAATAATTATTATTATTATATAACGTAGAATTAATAATACATATCTACGATAGACAGAGGTCCAGTAACTAATTTATAAACGTTTTTTATTGCTTGCATAGTAAAAAGTTTCATCCCAAACATTTTAATATTAAATTTTAATATATAAACAAATTATTATTCTGCATTAATGAAAATACAGTTAATATACGCTTTAAGTAATACGATGAAACTTTTTTTTAAATTTCAATTTTGAATTTATACAATATTTTCAAATTATATAATATATATGCTATCAGAATTTTAAACTTACGAATACATTTTTATAATGAGGCAACATAAAATAAAAGTCATAATTGTAAACCCGATGTTACAACATAATAATAAAAATGATAGAAAGATTATACTAGGACGTACGTTTAATTAGACTTATTATAGTTGATGTATACATAAATATTTTTTTTACATAAAATGATTAATTATTTGTGAAAAAATTATATAGATTCTATAAAAAATACATGTAATTACAAAAAGCTGCAACTAATAGCAATTTTAGATAACTTTCATTATTATAAATATTAACATACCAAGTTTATTGTTAAAAATGTAAAATAAAACATGAAAAAACTCATTATACAATTATGATATTCATGTAATAATAAGCAAATGTTATGTATAAATATTAAATTTGTTAATTATGGTGGCGTTGGAAATTAGCGCGGAATCTTAAACTATGCATATTACAGTGCATTCCTTTTTCGGTTAAATTACGATGCTTTGCACGCCTCAGTGGGAACCTTAATTGCTAGGAAGATACAAAATATACATAAGGGAAATTGAACCTTATAATCAAGCTATTAGTGCGAGAATATGTTTTCATAATATCCAACGTCATTAAATCAAAAATGGAATCCTTTATGTAATTAATTACTAAAATAAAGAATATTAATAACAACAATTACAAAAGTTATTTATTTAATTATTATATTCCATGAATTCCATCGTAATAGATTTTTTTGATATTCATAATAAATATTTTTTTTTTATATAATTATTTGTATAGAAATAATAAATACAAGACCAAAAGACCTATAATCAATAACCCCCTGTAACAGTTAATCTATTTTGTTAAATTATTATTGCATGAATATGTACAGAATTTTAAATGTGTGTGACTGTTACACTAAATAGTATAATTATTGATTAACTTATTTTTTTTTACAAATGGTATAAAGAGACTTCTGATTAATTTTGTAAATCAAATGAACAATTTTAGTATTTGTTATACAAAATGATTAATAATTTACTGAATGACCGGTAGTTATAAATGTAAATAATACTTTACTGATAAATATCTTAAGTGTACAGTAATACTCCAAAGTCATGTGATAGGTTAAAAAACGTAGAATTCGCTCTAAACCTAAACCGCGTACCTCCGAGTTTGTGTAATGTTGAAATATGTTATATTATTTAGAAAGATATGGTTTAGCAAATTCTTTTGGGTCTGATACTTCCCTAATAATTTTACGCTTGTAACGACGTAAATGTGAAAATGGCGGAAAGAATGGAAGAAGTGAAATCAATAGAAGAAGTTGAATAGGAAGATAGAAAGACGTGGTGCGCTCGTGTGGCTCTTGAAGGGAGTGATGAGAGAAGAGTTGTTTCCTCTCTGAAAAAGAAACTTGTAGAAGTAAGAATAGTTTTTCCAACTCCAATAAAAAATAAGTGGCGCAAAGGATCTTCCATGTCTAAAACTTACGTCCAGCCGGATCTAACAATAAAATTGAGTACAAAGGACTTTCAACACCCCCGGCATGTTCAAGGTTTGAAAGCTGCATTATTTTCTACTAATTTTTGTTCAATTTTTTATTTGACAAAGAAGATCAATCCGATTATATTTAATTATATCTCATTCAGATAAAACTATAGCCGGTTACTACTTGAAAAAAACATTTATAAATAATGTTGAAAAAGTTAAAGAATAAATTTAATACAAAGTCTTTCAACAAGGTTTTCCATATGTAAGATAATAATTTTGTTGAGAGAACTTTTTTTGCCCATTATTAATATTAATTTTTGAATTTCTTAATTTTCTGCATATTGCACAACTGTATTAGATCATTTCTTTATATATTTGATTTAAAAAAATATAATTAATATAAAAGTTTACTTTATACAATTTTTAAATTGATATTTTGTTGTGAATAATTGTTAGGATACTGAATAATATTTATATACCCGGCGCATCCACCTGAATATACAATACCATACATTATAACACAAATATTCATATACAATAGATTACATATCAGTCATATTGCTCCCGATTTTTATTAAATTTAATTATTTATTCATTATGAACATTAAGTAAATCTGATGGCGGTTTTCATTTTTTATTTAGGTTGTTAAACTTTCCCAATTGAAATATTACTATTTTTGTGATGTATTTTTATTTTTTTTTTCTTACAATTTATTTTAATATTAAACCTGACCCAAAATTGGAGAGCAGTCGTAAAATGTCAGCTGAAACTGATTAAAAACTGTAATTGGGACGCATTACAACTATACAAACATTGTGTATGGCAAAAAGATGTTCAAAATAATTTAAAAAATAAATAAATAATAATAATTATTAGATATACTCGCTTTTTTGGTAAAAATTACGCGAGAAATAGTCAATAATGATTTGTATTATTATTTTATATACATTCAGCTTTTTCGATCAAAGATAATATTATGTTGGATTATACTTCTTGCATAGAATTATGGTAGATGGAGAAGTTTCATTATTCACTAGGCACTAATTTTCAATATTTAGAAGATTCGATCGTGTAAATAAAATATTCGTATATTTTTAGCATTCTCATCAATAATTGAGATTTATTTATACTATGACGCAGGTTACAAAGAATTTCTACCAAGAAAAGAGCACATCAGTCCACTTAACTAGAAGAAAGAACAGTACTAGACTCTCAGCCAACCTCATTGGAGAACTTAAGAAGAAATATCATGGCCTGAAAGCCCAATACAAATAGTGAGGTATAAGGCATTCTGTAGACCATAATGTATTCGCTGATAAATCAGCTCAGCAAGCTCTCAATATTCAGCAAGTTCCTGCTTTATAAAACAGTAATGATTTACTTCCTCCCCGATCAGGCAGCTCCCACGTACAAGCTGCAGGTGGTACAAAATAAAATCCTCAGGACAGCATGCAATGTTCACTAGTATATCAGATACACTTAGACCATCACCAAAGCCATGAAGGAAACCCCTCCTGAGGAATACCATATATTAGGTTGATAGACGGCATCGATTTAAAATTCTGAAGATGATACTAATTAATTCCGGCCTGACCATACACACACTCCCTCAATCATGAATTGAATAGACATTCGCCACAATCCATCAATGACATGTTCCCAGGTGACAAAAATTATATTTTCGATTTAGAACGTGAATCTGGAGAGTCGGGATTATAAAAATCAAAAAATTTCTTGGGATTTCCCTAGAACGAAATCTTATGCATATTTGGCAATTCAAAGTAACATGTTTTTTTTTAATACTTTCGTCCAATTAATTTTAATTTATTGCATCATAATATAAACTAGATTATTGTAGAAGTTTATAATTGTATAATTGAAGTTTTAAATAACTAAATATAATTAATTATTACCGATCTCTTCATAATTCTTTATAAATATGGTGACAGTAATTAAATTTAAGTACAAAACTTATTAAAGAAATTAATTACAATAATATTTAACGTGCAAAACACAACCGTAATAAGAAATGTATAGGATATTAAATATTTACTCAATTAATTTTTCGTCGCCTGCTGTCCGCCAAGAGTTCTTATAATAATAATGATTACGTTTCACAACTCCTTTGTGCATGAACTGGTAATTAGGAGAGGGAGAACTTTTGTGTAGATATTAATATTTAACCAGACATAAAACGGCTGGTTAGCGAAAGCTCAGGTCGATAACCCCATCACATTTAATTATTAAAAGCTTTCACGCGTTCCACCCCCCGTTTTTAAGATTGTAGTATCAACACAGACATCATTTTTGTTTTGAAATATTACAAATTAATATTTTTGGGATTTGTAACATTATTTTATGAATATACATATTGATTGTATGTTATCTAAAATAACTTGTAGCAAACTTGAATGTAGCTAAATTTACCTTTAAAGTATTTTAAGGGTGTATTTTTGAAAGATTTATAACGCGGAAACTCATTTTAAAATGTTACACATTTTGCTGTTTCTTTTTTATAATTTAAATTAGCTTTATGTTTATAATTTTCGGAGCGTGTATAACAAAGATAAAAATAGACGGCTTATATGTTGAAGTTTTATGTACAAGGAAGAAATATCCTGAATAAATTGTAGGATGAATTTTGTGTTGTGTCTGTCACTTTTTAAACTGGTTTCAGTGGGATCGTGGTTCATTGTCACGACATTGCAGTCGTAAAATTCATGAGCTTAAAGGATTAATTAATTTATAGCACGAGTAAATCTTGATTGTGTCTTTTACACAAATTTAATTTAGTCAAAAACAATGTATCGTAACATTGTATAAATATATTTGATTAATTTCATTATTGTAGAAATTCATTGATATTATATAATAATTTGAGATAGATGGTCGATAGAATTTTCATATTAATGAAAATTAGTACAATCTATTTAAAAATAGTATTAATAGTAGTAATAGTAAATAATAATATTTTAAATTAAAAAAAGTCGCAGAATTATTGACAATAATTTTTCTATTAATATTTTTATTATTTTATTTTTTTTCGGAAGAAAGTGCAATATTGTTCTTTGAACTTTCATCTAGTTGCGATAAAGAGAATTGTTTTGTGTTGTGTAACTTCTGGATTCCTTGTGTCACCGTGGACGAATTATGAGTTGGTAAACTTTCTTCAGCGAATCGATATTTCCAGGGAATTCGCCACTTAATAATTCTTGGCGGTTTCCGCACCAAACCTCTCGCTTCGATTTATAACAATCGTCCTTGGCCAGGATATAAAGATACATCGATGTAAACTTTTCATTTTCTCTTCCATATTTCTTATCAATCACTTGATTAACTTAATTTATCAACTTCGATTAATCGTGATAATCAATTGCTTTAATAATATCAACTTTTTACCACTTATTTGTCAGACACATTTCTTATCTGTTAATATTTGTTCACTTCACAAATTTAATTAACAACGGGCGGATTACTTAATAATTATTGATCGTAATAGTCTTTAACTTTTATAAGTTATAATTGTTCACAAAACTAATCTCACAAATTTAGAAGTTATTAAAATATAGTACACTGTTTCTAGTTGTTGTCTCAATTAATCCAAAGCTAATCTACATATAGTAAAATTTGGTAGTTAGTAAAATCTACTTACACCTTTTCAAGTTGTACTCATAACTAATACAATTCTCATCTCCATATAGTAAGATCTGGTAGTTAGTAAAATCTACATACACCTTTTCAAGTTGTACACTCACCTAATCCAATCTTCCTCCATATAGCAAGATCTGATACTTAGTAAAATCTACTTACAACATTTCAAGTTGTATACTCTCCCAATCAAATGCTCATCTCCATATAGTAAGATCTGGTAGTTAGTAAAATCTACTTACACCTTTTCAAGTTGTACTCATAACTAATACAATTCTCATCTCCATATAGTAAGATCTGGTAGTTAGTAAAATCTACATACACCTTTTCAAGTTGTACACTCACCTAATCCAATCTTCCTCCATATAGCAAGATCTGATACTTAGTAAAATCTACTTACAACATTTCAAGTTGTATGCTCTCCCAATCAAATGCTCATCTCCATATAGTAAGATCTGGTAGTTAGTAAAATCTACTTACACCTTTTCAAGTTGTACACTCACCTAATCCAATCTTCCTCCATATAGCAAGATCTGATACTTAGTAAAATCTACTTACAACATTTCAAGTTGTATACTCTCCCAATCAAATGCTCATCTCCATATAGTAAGATCTGGTAGTTAGTAAAATCTACATACACCTTTTCAAGTTGTACACTCACATAATCCAATCTTCCTCCATATAGCAAGATCTGATAGTTAGTAAAATCTACTTACAACATTTCAAGTTGTATACTCTCCCAATCAAATGCTCATCTCCATATAGTAAGATCTGGTAGTTAGTAAAATCTACTTACACCTTTTCAAGTTGTACTCATAACTAATACAATTCTCATCTCCATATAGTAAGATCTGGTAGTTAGTAAAATCTACATACACCTTTTCAAGTTGTACACTCACAAAATCCAATCTTCCTCTATATAGCAAGATCTGATAGTTAGTAAAATCTACTTACAACATTTCAAGTTGTATACTCTCCCAATCAAATGCTCATCTCCATATAGTAAGATCTGGTAGTTAGTAAAATCTACTTACACCTTTTCAAGTTGTACTCATAACTAATACAATTCTCATCTCCATATAGTAAGATCTGGTAGTTAGTAAAATCTACATACACCTTTTCAAGTTGTACACTCACATAATCCAATCTTCCTCCATATAGCAAGATCTGATAGTTAGTAAAATCTACTTACAACATTTCAAGTTGTTTGCTCTCCCAATCAAATGCTCATCTCCATATAGTAAGATCTGGTAGTTAGTAAAATCTACTTACACCTTTTCAAGTTGTACTCATAACTAATACAATTCTCATCTCCATATAGTAAGATCTGGTAGTTAGTAAAATCTACATACACCTTTTCAAGTTGTACACTCACCTAATCCAATCTTCCTCCATATTGCAAGATCTGATACTTAGTAAAATCTACTTACAACATTTCAAGTTGTATACTCTCCCAATCAAATGCTCATCTCCATATAGTAAGATCTGGTAGTTAGTAAAATCTACATACACCTTTTCAAGTTGTACACTCACCTAATCCAATCTTCCTCCATATAGCAAGATCTGATACTTAGTAAAATCTACTTACAACATTTCAAGTTGTATGCTCTCCCAATCAAATGATCATCTCCATATAGTAAGATCTGGTAGTTAGTAAAATCTACTTACACCTTTTCAAGTTGTACTCATAACTAATATAATTCTCATCTCCATATAGTAAGATCTGGTAGTTAGTAAAATCTACATACACCTTTTCAAGTTGTACACTCACCTAATCCAATCTTCCTCCATATAGCAAGATCTGATACTTAGTAAAATCTACTTACAACATTTCAAGTTGTATGCTCTCCCAATCAAATGATCATCTCCATATAGTAAGATCTGGTAGTTAGTAAAATCTACTTACACCTTTTCAAGTTGTACTCATAACTAATACAATTCTCATCTCCATATAGTAAGATCTGGTAGTTAGTAAAATCTACATACACCTTTTCAAGTTGTACACTCACATAATCCAATCTTCCTCCATATAGCAAGATCTGATAGTTAGTAAAATCTACTTACAACATTTCAAGTTGTTTGCTCTCCCAATCAAATGCTCATCTCCATATAGTAAGATCTGGTAGTTAGTAAAATCTACTTACACCTTTTCAAGTTGTACTCATAACTAATACAATTCTCATCTCCATATAGTAAGATCTGGTAGTTAGTAAAATCTACATACACCTTTTCAAGTTGTACACTCACCTAATCCAATCTTCCTCCATATTGCAAGATCTGATACTTAGTAAAATCTACTTACAACATTTCAAGTTGTATACTCTCCCAATCAAATGCTCATCTCCATATAGTAAGATCTGGTAGTTAGTAAAATCTACATACACCTTTTCAAGTTGTACACTCACCTAATCCAATCTTCCTCCATATAGCAAGATCTGATACTTAGTAAAATCTACTTACAACATTTCAAGTTGTATGCTCTCCCAATCAAATGATCATCTCCATATAGTAAGATCTGGTAGTTAGTAAAATCTACTTACACCTTTTCAAGTTGTACTCATAACTAATATAATTCTCATCTCCATATAGTAAGATCTGGTAGTTAGTAAAATCTACATACACCTTTTCAAGTTGTACACTCACCTAATCCAATCTTCCTCCATATAGCAAGATCTGATACTTAGTAAAATCTACTTACAACATTTCAAGTTGTATGCTCTCCCAATCAAATGATCATCTCCATATAGTAAGATCTGGTAGTTAGTAAAATCTACTTACACCTTTTCAAGTTGTACTCATAACTAATACAATTCTCATCTCCATATAGTAAGATCTGGTAGTTAGTAAAATCTACATACACCTTTTCAAGTTGTACACTCACATAATCCAATCTTCCTCCATATAGCAAGATCTGATAGTTAGTAAAATCTACTTACAACATTTCAAGTTGTATACACTCCCAATCAAATGCTCATCTCCATATAGTAAGATCTGGTAGTTAGTAAAATCTACTTACACCTTTTCAAGTTGTACTCATAACTAATACAATTCTCATCTCCATATAGTAAGATCTGGTAGTTAGTAAAATCTACATACACCTTTTCAAGTTGTACACTCACCTAATCCAATCTTCCTCCATATTGCAAGATCTGATACTTAGTAAAATCTACTTACAACATTTCAAGTTGTATACTCTCCCAATCAAATGCTCATCTCCATATAGTAAGATCTGGTAGTTAGTAAAATCTACATACACCTTTTCAAGTTGTACACTCACCTAATCCAATCTTCCTCCATATAGCAAGATCTGATACTTAGTAAAATCTACTTACAACATTTCAAGTTGTATGCTCTCCCAATCAAATGATCATCTCCATATAGTAAGATCTGGTAGTTAGTAAAATCTACTTACACCTTTTCAAGTTGTACTCATAACTAATATAATTCTCATCTCCATATAGTAAGATCTGGTAGTTAGTAAAATCTACATACACCTTTTCAAGTTGTACACTCACCTAATCCAATCTTCCTCCATATAGCAAGATCTGATACTTAGTAAAATCTACTTACAACATTTCAAGTTGTATACACTCCCAATCAAATGCTCATCTCCATATAGTAAGATCTGGTAGTTAGTAAAATCTACATACACCTTTTCAAGTTGTACACTCACCTAATCCAATCTTCCTCCATATTGCAAGATCTGATACTTAGTAAAATCTACTTACAACATTTCAAGTTGTATACTCTCCCAATCAAATGCTCATCTCCATATAGTAAGATCTGGTAGTTAGTAAAATCTACATACACCTTTTCAAGTTGTACACTCACCTAATCCAATCTTCCTCCATATAGCAAGATCTGATACTTAGTAAAATCTACTTACAACATTTCAAGTTGTATGCTCTCCCAATCAAATGATCATCTCCATATAGTAAGATCTGGTAGTTAGTAAAATCTACTTACACCTTTTCAAGTTGTACTCATAACTAATACAATTCTCATCTCCATATAGTAAGATCTGGTAGTTAGTAAAATCTACATACACCTTTTCAAGTTGTACACTCACCTAATCCAATCTTCCTCCATATAGCAAGATCTGATACTTAGTAAAACCTACTTACAACATTTCAAGTTGTATACTCTCCCAATCAAATGCTCATCTCCATATAGTAAGATCTGGTAGTTAGTAAAATCTACATACACCTTTTCAAGTTGTACACTCACCTAATCCAATCTTCCTCCATATAGCAAGATCTGATACTTAGTAAAATCTACTTACAACATTTCAAGTTGTATGCTCTCCCAATCAAATGATCATCTCCATATAGTAAGATCTGGTAGTTAGTAAAATCTACTTACACCTTTTCAAGTTGTACTCATAACTAATATAATTCTCATCTCCATATAGTAAGATCTGGTAGTTAGTAAAATCTACATACACCTTTTCAAGTTGTACACTCACCTAATCCAATCTTCCTCCATATAGCAAGATCTGATACTTAGTAAAATCTACTTACAACATTTCAAGTTGTATGCTCTCCCAATCAAATGATCATCTCCATATAGTAAGATCTGGTAGTTAGTAAAATCTACTTACACCTTTTCAAGTTGTACTCATAACTAATACAATTCTCATCTCCATATAGTAAGATCTGGTAGTTAGTAAAATCTACATACACCTTTTCAAGTTGTACACTCACCTAATCCAATCTTCCTCCATATAGCAAGATCTGATACTTAGTAAAACCTACTTACAACATTTCAAGTTGTATACACTCCCAATCAAATGCTCATCTCCATATAGTAAGATCTGGTAGTTAGTAAAAACTACTTACAACTTTTCAAGTTGTATACTCAACTAACCCAATGCTCATCTTCATATAGTAAAATCTGGTAATTAGTAAAATCTACTTACGATATTTCAAATTGTATACTTAACTAATTTAATCCTAATTACTATATAGTGATATCTGATAGTTAGTAAAATTTACTTAAACCTTTTCAAGTTGTTCACTCATCTAATCCAATCCTCATCTCCATATAGTAAGATTTGATAGTTAGTTAGTTAGAACTTTCCTAATAGTACTCTGAACTGGTATAATATTTATGTATAATAAATTATGTTATTACTTCTTTAAAAATAGAATTATAAGGTATTACTCAATCCATAAAAAAGAAAGTTGTACATTGAGAAATTAGTTCTATTTTTGAATTAAATAATAATTACAGTATATTGCATGAGTCAAAATACATACATAGACAAATATGTTTCTGCAATAGAGTACTTGTCAGAAATAATTAGAATTTAACTTTAAGGACTAACATAGCTACTTCTCTATATTTAACTCGACAGGATTATGTAACAATAGGATTTCAACCCAATATCCGAGCACTTTCTTTATATTTGCTTTCGTATACTCTACTTCTTTTATATTCGGACAAAAAAGGTACAATAAGAGGTTATTAGTTTAGTCTAGTCGCAGGCTGATGGACTGCCACATTTTTATAGAGTTTGCAAACGATGTCATCGCGTGTCTTTATCTTCAGTTCACGCTAATAAAAGCGCATAACTTGAACAAAGCTCGAGACGTATTACGAAAAACTGTGTAAAGGAGATTGTGTAATCATTAACATTTATTTTTATATAAAAGAAAAATTTGGAACAATAAAAATATTTCGATTTAAAAAAATATGAACCATGAAGGATTTAAATAAAAGTTAATTCAAATACCGATTAATATCATATTTATTACTTTTTTAAAAATTTCAATAAAAATACATGTTGCATTACATCAATTAAATAATATTAAATTTGCAATATTATCTGAAAATAAAAATAGATTTATATGTATAGATATATAAAAAAAATAATGAAGAAAAAATAAACAATACAAATAATCGAAATCAATATAATAATAATTTAAAACAAATATGAACAAATAAATGACTTGTTTAATCTTTCTATTTATAGACTTAATATATTTATGTATAGCTTAAATTAAGGTTTCTATTGCTTTAGTCGATCCCTCAGAGATAAACCATGTACCTAAAACTAAATGTTCGTTAAAAATTATTTACAAAATACAGAAATTGAATATAAAAATGATAGAAAAAAATATGTAATCTATAATTTAAATGTCCACTGCACTCTTCTTTAGATTGTGACTTCCATCCTTGAGCAACTAATATTACTTCCATGAATTTCTTCGACTTGTTTTCCATTCAAGAACAAGAGCTGCACTTGACAAGACCGACTTCGTCGCAATTCATGCACTTGAGCGCTACGAATTCCGCGGTGAAATGGTTCCTATGTAACGACTTCTTGCTGCCATTGCAGACTGGACAAGGAAGTAGACGGAAGCCGCCACACGATTTACACGTTGTACAGGCATCCATGCTCTAGAAACAGAATTACAAAATAATTATTAGTTTAAACAAATTTTGAATATTTCAGAAATATATTATAGACAATATTACAGATTTTCAATCCTCTTCAGGAAATCGTCATTTGAAAAATAAAATAGTTAATCATATATTTTTTTATTTGGTATTATTATGCACCTGTTACTTAAGATGTATTTGTTACATAAACATAATAATTGTATGTACAAATATTTTTGTACCACTTTTTTAAGAGTAATCTAATCAATAAGAGTCCACAAAGTTTGAATACCACTGATCATAGGTAATTCTGCAATAACAAAGCAAATAATACAATGATTCCACTTAATAAGTTTGTATGGATATTCGACAGTTTTCTTAAAATATGATCATTTTATTTTGTAAATTATTTATATTGTAACAGTTTTATAGTTTGAATTCGTATTGAAATTATTTTATAAATGATTATTCAATAAAATGCAAAATAATAAGATTTGGTATTATTATGCAATAAAAATGCATTTATAAATGTATATCATGAACCTGCTATCTACAAATATTTTTACTCCAAATTTTTAAGAGTAATCTAATCATAAAGAGTCCACAAAGTTTGAATACTAATTATGTAATAATAAAGCAAATGATTCAATGATTCCACTTATTTTATTTAAGTTTGTATGATTATTTGACTGTTCACTTAAATCATTTTATTTTATAAATTATTTATATTGTAATAGTTTTATTGTTTGAATTCGGATTGGGATTATTGTATAAATGATTATTCAATTACATGCAAAATAATATGTAGTATTGATGCATTTATAAATATATATTATGAAACTGCTACATTAGAATTATTTGTTATAAAAACATCAAACAATAAATGTATAAATATGAATTATATCTACAAATATTTTTACTCCAAATTTTTAAGGGTAATTTAATCAAAAAGTTTGAATACTATTGATATTACACATTAATTAGTAATTATGTAATAACAAAGCAAATAATATAATAATTCCACGTAATTTATTTAAATTGTAATGGTTTTATAGATTGAATTCGGATTGGGATTATTTAATAAAATGCACAATAATAATGTAAAATATAACGTCACTAATTGAAGTACAAATTTGATCAAGTAAATTTGTTGAAAATTTTACACATGGGAAAGGCAGCATACCGGACAGCATTGTACTGGCGCTCGGCCATGTAAAGAAATTTATTGAATGCGTTTATGTCGTTTGTGGTATCACACGAACTATATTTTAGAAAACAACGTAATACAATTGAATAATAAATTAAAAAACAAATAATCTTAAACAAGTAAACTCATTTCCATGAAATTAAAATTATTCGAATATGTAAGAAAAAAATATGCAAAATTTCATAAACTTATAATATTCATATTCATAGAACTTAATATAATCTGATAGTTACCAACTTTTGAAGAATGACATATTATATTAAAATTGTAAAAACTTATCAACAAAAATGATATAAGATTTAATAATTTAATTTAAAGCAAATTTTCTACAATATATGTAATAATTGGGTTGAAAGTATTTTTTTTTTCACATAGATGTTTATTTTTAATTACTGTGTCATTGTTAAGAATTTTTTATTTATATTTGTTACATGTCAAAAAATCAATCAGGGGTGAGCAACCTTAAAATTAAAAAAAAAAGTACAGATTTCATATATAAATTTTAATGCAAAATTAAAACAAACAAGAAAAGAACAGAAAAACGAATATATTGATGGGAAAAAGTCGGTAAAAAAAATTTAATTGTAGAAATGATTGGAGGGCATGCGGCCCGCGGGCCGCGTGTTGCTCATTCCTGATTTAATGTATTGTAGAATTTCTACAATTTCTGAATTATTTGTGTTGAAAGTAATTTCATTTTTCACATAGTTATATACTTTTAATTACTTCTCTTATTGTTATGATTTTTTCTTGATATTTGTTAGATATCAAAAAATCATAAAGAAAGTGATTTAATTTTTCACATAATTATTTATTTTTAATTACTTTTGTCATTTTTATATTTTTTAAATATTATTTGAAGTTCTTAGTTTAGGGTTTATTTTAAAATTGATTGCAAATTCATTTTAAAATGAACATTTTCGACATATTTTCATGTGTTATTTCCGTAAAGGCAAGAAAACTTCTAAGGTTAGATATGAAGCTTATTTTGTTAAAATTAATTGATTTAATTAGTTGATTTAAAATAGCTCATAGATGATCAATGCTCTGAACCTATTGAAATTAATAACGACTAAATCAAAATCATAATTGATATATCAGTACGAGAGTTTGTAATGAGTATAAATGTATCATAAGCAAATATCTTAAAATTGTATTTTGAAGATTCTGTCTTCGAATTGACTTGACTTGTCACGTACCCAACCACACGATTTCCATATATTTGCAAAACTTTTTGAATAATAAAACTAACTTTATTAATTATGATGATCTGAATTCGCACTTGCTTCATTTTTTGCTGACCAGAACCGGAATTTATATGAATTATGCAGTTGCCGGAAAAATTGTAAAAGATCATAACATAAAACTGTTTTAATTAATTCTTTTTATAACAAAAGTTTTTTTTTTCTGACTACAAAATTTTTATGCCAATCAAATATATGTAATGCATAAATCTGTATTGAAAACTAGAAAAGTTTTAATCTTTTCAATAGATAATATTTCAGATAATAAATAGAGATTTATTGCAAGGAAACGATTTGTTTATTTTACAAATGCAATAATAATACTAATAAATCGTCAAGGTAACCTTTACATTTCAAATCGGTATAATTTTTTGATAAAAAAACATATTTTCTTCATAACGGATGATTTTATTAAAAATCTGAGTGCACCATATCATTTGTTAGGTGCTCCGAATTAATATGAATGCTTAATTTTTAAAATAAGTTCAGTAGAACAGAAGTTGCGGTAACGAAATCTTTATGCAAAATGCGTTAATTTCTAGCTGAAACACACATTTTGAAACAAAATCAATTTATCGTTCATTTTGTTCCAAAAATATTTCTATCTTTTGAATACGTCCAGCAATTTTGATGAAACTTGAAGCAGTTACTTTCTTGAGTAAAACTAACAGAATGGCTGAAGCAGAATTTTAACATAAAAAAACTCTGAATTAATATGAATGCTTAATTTTTAAAATAGGTTCTGTGGAACAGAAGTTACGTTACCGAAATATTTGTGCAAATTGTGTTCATTTCTAGCTGAAACGCACAATTTGAGACAAAATCAATTGATCTTTCACTTTGTGCAAAAAATATTTCTATCTTCTGAATACGTGCAGCAATTTCGATGAAACTTGAAACGCTTATTTCCTTGAGCAAAACTAACATAATGGCCGAAGCAGAATTTTAAGATCTCGCTGCGTTAAAAAATAATATAAAATAATAATAAAAATCTGAGTACGTCAAACCACTTACTAGAAATTTCTAATTAATTTGAATGCTTAATTTTTAAAATCGGTTCAGAAGTTACGTTACAGAAATCTTTGAATAAATTACGTTTGCATTGTACTTTTTTGTAATAATTTTTTTAAGAAATTTCCAACTCCAGGTAAAAATAAAACCGAATATGTCAAACATTACTTTTATTTGTCAACTGTGAGATAATTTAATTAAAATTTCTTTAAAAGAATCAATAATATAGCAAAGGTTATATATAATTCATTGTAATGATTTATCTGCATATAGCATTTCACGCCATTCCACCATTGTATGAAGTTTACAGTTTGGATATAATGACTTAGTAAGTAAATACGCAGTTTGTGGTTTATGTAGTGGGTTTATACTATCAAATGTATTCAACAAATCAACAAATAGATCAATTTAAATAAACGCGGCTCGATACTATTTAATTCCCGAGAGTTGCGCTATTTTAATTTCGACTACTGAAAATCATAATGAAGGCAACATTTAATTGGCGAACTTTCGTCGGGCTAATATTTAACAGCGGGTCCTTTTACTACATATTAAAACAAAAGCATCTAGGACAAACATTTTATGTTATCCCAGACGGCGGACTACTTGAAACTCCGCTCCAGTTCTTTCTCCTTCACTTGTCTGCACTTTTTTATATATCCCTTAATTCGTGCAGACCATTTATGAAAATCATATTAAACGTTTCAACTCATCAAACAATCATATTGGTTACCAGCCCTTTCTTGTTTTGAATAAATATTGACTTTGCTCGACATGCAAAGTTCACCGGCCCTGGAAACGGACAGGCATCTAAATACAATTAAAGTTTATTAATACTAGCAAACAGAAATTATTCAAAATCATTTAAATTGATATCATATTAAAGATTTAACACAAAAAATATTTTTTATATATTTGAAACTGAAATTTGGAAACACGTAATAATTAGTATATGTAAACTTATTTGTAAATCTGAAACGGACTATTCCAATATAGGTAAAGTTTATTTTATTATATTTTAGAATCATTTAATTTGGATAAATGCAATGCTAACAAGAAACAAATATTTTGCATGTAACTGAATTTTCTCAATGAAATTTTCCATTTCATGCTTTGAAGTTCCTGTTTAAATTAATGCAAATCTCGTTAAAGTTCATGAAGCTGTTTGTGTAAGCTAAACAATCTAATTTATGCAATTAGCAGGACATTGATTATTTTTTAACTTTAATTAATACTGAGTTAAAATAAATTGGTGAGAATAATTAATATATGCATTGTTTACCCGCTATAATTTCAATTGATTTCGTTACAACTATTCTATTGTAAAAATTGTTTACAAAATCCGTATGAATGAAACTATCAATAATTATTTACTAAAAATTATATTTTTTCATAATAATTTTCATTTACATTCATGTAAACATTTATTTAAATTCATGCCCAAAAGTATTTTATATATAAAATCAATTCTGCTAACTTCGTAAAAGTAACGATTTGTTGTGTAAGTGCAGGAACAGATCTTGGCAATTACTTATTTGAAAATTAGTAATAAAATGTACTAATCGACAACGTAGAAAAATATCGGTCGGATATTCATTTGGGTCGAAATATAAAAAATGTGATGCATTTATTCGTTATAAACTGCCATCATATAAGAAAAAATGTGAAAATCATTCCTCACGCTCATTACATATGAAAAGTTTTGAAAATCTTTCCTCAACCTCATAACTTGAACAATTTTGGAGATCATTCCTCACGCCCATCACATATAAAAATAATTCCTCAAGCTCATCACATATGAACAATTTTGTAGATCATTCCTCACGCTCATCACATATGAAATATTTTGAAAATCGTTCCTCAAGCTCATTATATATGAACAATTTAGGAGATCTTTCCTCACGCTCATTACATATGAAAAGTTTTGAAAATCTTTCCTCAAGCTGATTACATATGAACAATTTAGGAGATCTTTCCTCACGCTCATTACATATGAAAAGTTTTGAAAATCATTCCTCAACCTCATAACTTGAACAATTTTGGAGATCATTCCTCATGCCCATCACATATAAAAATAATTCCTCAAGCTCATCACATATGAACAATTTTGTAGATCATAAAAGTTTTGAAAATCATTCATCAAGCTCATCACATATGAACAATTTTGTAGATCATGCCTCACGCCCATTACATATAAAAATAATTCCTCAAGCTCATCACATATGCACAATTTTGGAGATCATTCCGCACGCCCATCACATATAAAAATAATTCCTCAAGCTTATTACATATGAACAATTTTGTAGATCATTCCTCATGCTCATCACATATGAAAAGTTTTGAAAATCATTTCTCACGCTCATCACATAAGAAAAATTTTGGAATTATACTGTTCTTCTAACAAGCTAATTTTTAATACAATTTTTTAGAAAGACGATAATTTTGCTAAACTCTGACTTAACCGTTTCAGACTTCTTCAGGCCAACATTTGTGAAAAAATTAAAGAACAAGCCAAAAAACATAAAATCTGTTGATGATACACTAGATATGATGAAAAATTAGAAACATTGCGAAAATTTCAAAACGTAATAAAATGTAATTCCAAAAAATATATTTTTGTTAGAAAAAATAATTCCATAATTTATAATGGTCTAGTGACTTTTAGGCCATCTTGTATTGTATCTTATATTAACTAAGACTATTTTCAAAATTGAAATCTACCAAAAAAAGTTGTTTGTTAATTATGCAGCTATAAATAATAATATCAATAATTTAGTAGATTAAAAGTAGTAGCAAATAATAATTTAAAATTTATAATTAAATAATACGATAAAACGAGTGTCTATTGTAAAAGAAATAAATAATTGTTAAATGAAGTCAATAGATGATTGTAGTTGATTGAAATAAAATAATAAGCTAATTATATAATTTATTTCAATGTTTCACAATCCAGAAAATGATCCTTACTACAGCGAATCAAAGAAAAACACATTATCCTTTTCCACGTAGTATTGAAAGTTATTAAACACGTCTTATAAAGGGTTTCTGCTAAAAAAATGTTTGCATATTAAACTATTAAAAATACTTAGATTTATATACCTAGATTGTATTAATCTTTAAAAAAATAATTTGAAATTAAATTAATTCAAAATAAGTCAATAAAAATATAGTTATTCTTCATATATATTTTTCATGAAAATATCACTTTAAACGAACATTTAAGTTGGAATTAAATAAAAAAAAGGCTTTACTTTACGAACTTGGCATATGGATTTGAGTACTTTACCACCATATACTCCAAGCTCAACAGCTCAAAATGCCGCTCAGCCTGTTGAATCGCAGTCGGCCTTATTGGCACTTATCCAAATGGGATCTCTTATCTTTTTCACTCTCATCCTATTCGTTCTGCATGTTCAAGGTTTGATACGGCTAAACGCGAGTCACCAAAAACACGCTGTTTTAAATAGAAACGGATTTTAAAAAGCACTTTGCACTTTAAAATTAAATTCCTAAAATGTGAGAAAGTACCAAATGGTGAAGAGACTGAGAAAGATTGTAATCCAGTTAAAAATATCAATACTTAAGCTTCAGATTTCATAAATGATAACACAATTTCCGTGAAACGTAACAAAATATTTCAATAACGCAATTTTAAAAACATGTAACTTATACATTCATATAAATAAGTTTATTAAACCATTTTTGAAATATAGTCAGGTAAACTTAATTAATCAAGAAGAAAGTATGTGAAAGAATTAAGAAAATTATAATGCATAAGTGTAAAGTTGCAGATGTAGAGTATTTTCTGTTGTTTAGTTTTTTCTTCCTTGAGATTTTACATAAAGAGCTTCAAATGTGGTTTCATATAAGTAAAAGTATGAACGACAAAGTAAATAAGTACATTAAATAGCATCTCTCACCTTGTAAGGTTTTAATATCCTACGTAACTCGCCGGTTTCGTTCAACCTCTCTATAGTTTCAGCATCCTGTAAAAGAAATATAAATTAGTTTCATTTAAATATATCATTTTGCGAGATAATAAAATAGGAAAATGGAATAGGAAGGATATGCCATGTACGCGCGAAAATTGCACAGCATTATATGGACTTTTGTTCTTTGTCCCTTGATAAATGATGCATGTTCTCTGAGAGTGATAAAACTGGATGTGCTTTCAACATTTTCTTCGCATATATGCTGTATCACACTCCCACAATACTTTCATGCAAATATATTTTTTGCACATTTAAACATCATCGAATAATAATATATAAATTTAATTAAAATAATTAATTCATCATTTTTACTTCATAGTATATTAAAATAATAATTATTAATCATTAAAATTATTAAACCATTTAAAAAATATTATAATTACAATATCACATCGTTATTATACATCAAAACTGATCAACTTGATTAGTTGAAAACGTTTCCACATTTATTTATTTTTTAAATCATGTATGACAAGTATTTATTTTTACAACTTTCAGTTGTGTGATACAGGACAGTCTTATAACTTCAGGTTAGAGCACAAAATTATAAAAAATAATTATCAAAATTAATTTAAAAATAAATAACAGGTACTTTTTTTATACAAACGACAATAATAAGTCGTCAGACATTAATAACGAAAAATAAATTATTTTGAATATTTGTAGTAGAGATTATTGAATTCCGAATGATATAGAATACTAACGTATCCAAACTACTGCTGACCGGTCAGTTTCCGATGACATAAAAGAAGGTTTCAAACCTGAAAAAGCACTAGTTCATAATATTTTTAGAAAGTATCAGATCCCTGAAGATATTCTAAATAACTTATTATGAAATTGAATATTTAATTAAATGGTTATAAAACGAGTGTCTATATTAAAAGAACACTTTTAGGTGATTTCATAATATTTTTAGGAATTATTAGCATAACATATTGTTAAATACTAAAGAATGTAACTTGTTTTTGAGGTAAATTATACATGCAATGTCAACACCTTAAGTATTTTAGTTTAAATAAATTGATATGTTTTATGATATATAATATTTTTTTACTATTTTAAACGGAACACGATAATATGATTGGAATTTTACAGCATGTTGTCATGTGTGTATATCATTATTATTTAGTACGTCCATGTATTGAATACAACTGCTTCTACATCCACATAAGTTAAATTTCTAAAGAAATCAGTATGTAAAAGTAGTAAATTTCGTA
The DNA here is from genome assembly GCA_963457615.1 of Nicrophorus investigator. Lineage (NCBI taxonomy): Eukaryota > Metazoa > Arthropoda > Insecta > Coleoptera > Silphidae > Nicrophorus > Nicrophorus investigator. Next base: position 20,602,165 of record OY735140.1, on the reverse strand, counting down.
AAAGGGAAATTCGTAAAACGATAAGTGCTTGTACTGCCCAAGCCTTTAAAGGTGTTCCAAAATATTAGAAACAAAAATTAATTAATTAGATTATGTTAACTATTATGTAAGACAATTAATTTGAGTTAATTAATTACTTTAATTACAAAAAATGAATTTGCATGTGGGGAAAGCAATTCTTTTGAAAATAAAATCTTAACGATCAAAACTCTGGTCGGCTGGTGTTGGTAATCCAAGTACAAAGTTAATTTATAAATGCTAATTCCATTTGCATGTGAATACTTATTAATAGAGTCGATTGCGGCCGGCGCCAAAAGCTGAGCAAAATTCGTGCATGCAAATTAATACTAACGACTATTTGTCTAAATTAACGTTCCATTATTATTCGTTTCGTTCAACAGAAAAAAAATAACACAATAATATTTATATTAATGTTCCGAGCGGAAAATACAAATGGTCATATATTTAATAATACATAAAAGGAACGAAATCTTGTATAATGTGTTATGGCATTACATTAAAGACGACCTCTTTCTATGTCCTAGTGACCACATATATCGCCATGCTCGGCGTTTGTTTCTCTTTTCTTAATATCGTCGATCTCGTAGGCAACTCAATTACTCGTTGATGCCTCCTACATTCTTTGCCTTGCTTCCATTTTACCCCTGGTGTTATATTTTCATTTTCCGCTACACAATTTCAGGTTTGGAATCTTTCAATTTATAAGTAATTACACCGCTGGAAAACAACCACGCAAGAACAGGCTTAATTAATTTTAATTAAATTTTACTTTACTTTAAAGTTTTTCATCCTTATTTATAGATTGTTTTAAAAAAAGTATATAGTTATTGATAAAAAAAAACTGAATATATTATTTTTATACTGATTTTAGAAAAACGTAAATACAATAGAAAATAATAATTTAAATTGCATTCAACTGCGTAACAGTTTTATTTTTTTATATTATTGTTATTACATGAATATGTTTTTAGTTATTATTGGTGTAATAAATTTATTAATAATTATTATTTAATTTAAACTATTGTAACATCTCGTAATAAGTATTAATAAAACAGTGTTATAATTTACAACTAATAAATTGCAGGAATAACTTTAGCTTTACAAGAAATATTCATATTTCTATGCGATATTACAAGAATTTATTGAAAGCTGAAAAATGATAATTTTAATATAACTGAAGAAGATCTATTCAAAATAATAATAGTCAGAAATAAATAAAAACTAAAATATTTTAATAATAAAAATGTGTCTGTAAACTTAATAACGAAAGTATACATTTTTTTATATAATCTCTATTTTTTATTGAATTTATTTATATGAACTAATTAATTGAACCAAAGGAATATCTTTCTGCCCTTTAATTCGATTTTAATTAAATTATTAGTTACATGATTTTTTTAACATCTAATTTTAGATTAATAAATGATGTTAAAGAATAAAATTTTACTTCTGTAAATGTAAATTAAATAAATAATTATATAAATAAAATGTAACTAATTTAAACTTTAAATAAAATGATTTATGTATATGTTTACATAAAGGAAATTACATTTAGCAGACAATGTTTATTAAACAATATTTTCTCATGGTTTTAATTATCAAAAAAAAAGAAATATACCTTTGTTTTCTCAAATACAAAACACTTTTGCATGTATGACACGTGCGGCAAAAAACGAGCATCCCCGATGACACTTTAAATGTAAATCTTGTATAAAAAGAAGAGCCGAGAACTCCACCGCTTGTTTACTTCAGTTTTTTGTTATTGTTTTCGTTGCTGCTGTTATTTTGTCTCTCTGTCTCTCAGCCCTACACACTCACAGTTTCCGTCTCTTAATATTAAGCAAACAATTCCACAATTTTTATACACAGCTTTTTTCACCCCTCGGCGCATAAGTTCATGAACTTAATTGAAAGCGACCTCGTCGTCTCGTCGTTTCTTTTTTTGTTTAGATAAAAATCTTCAGTTGCTGCGGCGGCAAAGCTTTTTGGAGACAAAAGGATGAAGACGTAGAGATGAAGAAAATATTGTCAAGTTGGATTATCGCCCTTCAAATGATAAGTTAACGAACGAATTATAATTAAGATTGCATTTTTTTTAATACTTTTTTGATTTATTTTCTGGATTTAATTTCTATGCATTTACGAGATTAATATCCAATTAAAAATGATTACTTTTTCTTTTTTAATAATTGATATTAAGTACTTTTTGATGGAAAGCTTTTTCGTCGATTTAAAATATATATCTGCGGGTATTAGGGGATTAATAATGAGTGTAATAGATGAGACTTCTGCTTTGATTCACCTGCGGGCTAAAGAAAAAAGCACGTTTAGGAACATCTATCAATGCCGCGTTATGTGATAAGGAAAATACATTTCTGTTGGAAGGAAAGGTAGACGCGTAGGATAAAGTTTATGTCCTCGCTTTATATCAATAACAAGACTTGCAGAAAAATTCTGGCGCATAACTTTTATAAATCACTTTTCATTTAAGGAATGATCAACAGTTTGCCTGTCCTTGGAAATACTGTAATTCCAATGAGAAAATAACATAATTGTAAAAAAAAAAATCATTTACCTGTTAATAGTCGTTTATACTAAAATGATGTTGTTTTGATTTAGTCTACAAAGTTGAGGCCTTAATTGATCTGAATATTTTGTGTTCATTAATGCAGAGGTCGTTGAATTGCTGCGCCGCTTGATAATACCAATACTTTCTAGCGCTGTTTTTAATGAACTTGAACCTGAGCCTTTTTCAAGGCCGCATTCATTATTACGCACATCGATTAATAATTGATTTGTTTACAAAAAGCTTCTAAGCGGATTTAGCTTCAGTTTTTGTTGTATTATTATTTAGCACTCTTCCTCTGTAATGGAAAAGGCATGAACAGTATTTTTTTTATGAGAATCCGTTTGTTAATAGAATGTTTTAAATTGAAAAACTGAATATTACATTTTTCGTGCGGATACATGATGTTTCAATCTTTTTTTTTTTCATGAGAAGTCTGGTTCTGTTATGTAACATAATAACTGCAGGTGAACTGTTCCATTATGTGAAGCCACCTCGATCGATAGAGCTAGTCGCTAATGTAAACACACATACTGTTCGAGAGGTATCCATCCATTTTACGTTATCATCGGCTTTGTGTGTACGTGAATTATAAACTGAAATCCGATTTACTTGTGGAACAAAGCTCAATGCATCATCTTCTGAGGACTCAGTTTACTTCTTATCCTTGTCTGTCTGGTTATTTATTTTTATGTGTAGAGTTATGAGGAGACGTAATTAGGATACGGTGTGGTCCTTTGCGTGCGTATGAAATAGTTTGGAAATTCTGCGTTGTTGTATTTATGTAGGAAAGAGCGAGATGGAATTGCGCACTCGGATCTAGAATCTCGCCCAGCTTCATCCCTTTAGAAAGGGATGGGCGTGGAATGTCTGGCTTCAGGTCACTGTCCCGGCGCAAAAACGGGTGGAGCGGGGCGGAATGTCTGCACACGAACTGGAAAATACTAAATCTTCTACAGCTTAATACGCCGAATCCCGTACAATCTTTCAACTAGCCACACTTATCCTCATATTTATTTATAACATTTAATAATTCTGCTCCTTAAAATGGTTCTACTTGGATTTTGGAATTCAATCTGTTTGCTCTCAAAATAACTTAAATATTTTACTCGATTTACTAAAATTAAAACATTATTTATGTAATATAATATAATTCTCTCATTTATGTAATTTTTGTAGGTATACAATTTTTTTTTGAAAATTAGTTCCTATTGTTGCATCATCACGTTTCTATTTTTAAAGGTGTTATGGAATGTAAAGGAAATATAAGAGAAATGATGTTCTTTTCTATTTAGTTGAGATGTTCTGTTGATGACACTCACTATCTAATTTAGCGAAGAGAATGTTCCAGTACATAAAAAGCAATTTCCGGTGGATCTCTTTCACCTTGCAAAAGACGTACACTTCATATACAACGAAATGGCTATATTTATTCCTTGTTTCTTTTGAATTACATCATCGGTCAACACTTATTTGAATTAAAATTCTCTCAGTTATTGTAAAAATAAATATCGTTTAATAAAAAGATATGTATACATAAAATATTTCTTATTACGGTTATGAATAATGTCACCTCTATTATGAGGTAATGAGAAAAAGTTGCCTTTATTGGACTAGAGTCCAGTTAAACTATCCTAGAAATGCAACAGTATAAAAATAGTCAATTTTAAAATTACAACAATATTTGCCTATAACAGAAAAAAAAATATGTTTGAAATTAAATTATAAACAAATTTGATACATCAGTTATAATTCATTTAATATTGCTGGATATATCTGGACTTTCGATTACTTAAGAAGAAAACGTGAAAATATTATAATAAATGTATTTCTTTATACGCAAATCTCGTGCACCTAATTATTATTAAGTTCATCAAAAAAAGATTTCGAGAATTTGTTTCGAGGGAATTGTTAGAGAACCAAGGTATCATTTAACTTGTGTAATATTAAGCTATTTTCAGAATTAAATTGTAAAAATGTATAGCAGAGCGTCGACAAATTGGCTAAATTATCGTATTTTGTAAAAGAAAGGTTGCCATTAATTAACTTATTAGTTGGGTTGGAAGTAACAAGCTTAAAATAATGATATAAAAAAAAACAGGACAATACTAGTCGTTGTTGGTAATTGTAACGCTGACAAAGAAGAAAAAACGCTATTGGAATCAAACACAATGGTTTTATCTTTTAATTTGTAACATTTTCTATCTACGAGTCGAGAAATTCCGTAACTATTGTTAGCTATACGTCGATAGAGACAGCGAAATGCAGTAATTTCAGTTTAGTGACCGCAAAAAATACGCCTGTTTATTATTTTTTTTTGTTCTTTCTATGTCTCTTTCCATGCATACGAAAATTTTCAATCGATACGTTGTACAATTAGAAAGCCCCTTATTTATTTTGATTGTGCAGCATTCAAAGACTCCAATGAAATCCAGGTCGACCATCTAGGTCGTGTTTTTATTTACTCCACCAGACTTTATTTATAATTTTTTTATTTCCTTCCAATTCCAATCACGACCATAAATATCGGAGGCGTTGTTATTTATGTGGGTGTGTGTATATATGTGCGAATGCTGTTTGAGCGCTCGCATTTTTTCCTGTTCTTTGTACTCGCTGCAAAATTTAATTAATTTTTTAATACGAAGCATCCCGACTAAATCGATATTTACGTATTTCAACTTCTACAGAAGTTCAAACGTATTCTAGAAATTCATGATATACCAGTTCTAGTAAATATAGTTTTGATGAATCAGAAAACTTTCTAACGAGAAAACTAATACTTGTATTAGTCATATGATAACCAAAATTCCTAAATAAAATTTAGTTTTTTTACAAATAAATTTAATTACTAAAAATCCATTTACTAAAATAAAATTAGAGGTATGTAATTTATATTCAATGTGGAAACAAAAAATTAAGATTGAAAGAGAAGAACTACAACTGTTCAGATTTATTTCATGATTACCAAGTAAAAATTGGAAACAGGATAAAATTTAATTAATAAATAATATGATTCTCGGAATGTTTGAGACCAGACTAAAATAAACTAAATACATACAAAAATAAAGCAAATAAAATAGACTTGACTAAGTAATTATTTTATATATAAAAAATATAATTTTCTGTACTATATTTTTAGTATACATATATTTTTCATTCTCAAAAATATTTGTTTATTGCTGGAATGTGGCAGATTACAAATAAATCAAAATATTTTTGAAAATTTATTTTTATTTTTCTCACTTAAAATTTAGTATATATTGGTTTTTAATCAGGACTAATCGAAGCTGCACTATGCGAGGTATAGCTGTACAGCAATCAATGTTATATAATTATTAAATCAATATATAAAATCAAACGAAACAATAATTTTAAATTGGCATACGAACTGTAAATAAATCAATTGCGTGTTATACTCGATGTGAATTTCAGTTATCTCTGATTCAATTATAATTTTTAATTATGCACATGTACAAAACTGGTGGCTACAATGAAAACTGGCCTCGGGAAAGTGCGGGAATATATTAAAATAATATTTATATGCATTAGCTCTGCTCTCGGGGCATAATGCAACCGTGAATTCGAAACAAATATGCATATGATTCATATATATTCGCTTTATTACATTATAAACTAGTAGAACTTTTATTTTAGATGAATTATATTATAAAAGAAGACTTTTGATAAATATATTTTATTCATGATAAAAAAATATGAAGAAAAAATTTGAATTATAGAAAAGGTGAGAATTATAAACTAGAAGTACTTTTATTTTAGATGAATTATATTATAAAAGAAGAGTTTTGATAAATATATTTTATTCATGGTAAAAAAATTATGAAGAAAAAATTTAAATTGTAGAAAAGGTGAGAATATTTGAATTAAGTTAAATTAATCGCTTTTGTCTAGTTTCAAAGTAGTTTGTGAATAACTTTAGTGCCGGTATGTGACGGGTTCAGGAAATGCGGATGAACTTGACTCTACAATGCTCCTGGCTAGAATGGTGGTTTCCTTTAATGATCAGCACTCAATTAATTAACGTCTTTCAAACACATTGTTTGTATTTGTATTTATGTGGTTAAAGTTTAAACTTGTTTAGTTTATAAACTAATTACTTAATAGAAACTGGCGGAAATGTAAGTTAATTTAGTAGATATTAAATTTTCAACTAAATAAGCACAGATTTAAGTTTAGAACAGATTCCTTATTTTAAATACCGTATTTTTCGGACTATAAGACACACCTCAAATTTATAAGTTGAATTTTTTTGGTTTTACGCTCATTTTTTCTAAAAAATTAAAGATTTATAAAAGTAATTTAAATGAATCTTACAAAAGCGCACACTATTACAGACTAAACCTAATATTAGCAATCGACAATTATAGACAAATAGTGTAGGTAAAACGGTGATTGCCCCCGCTTGTCTTAAGATAAATTGCGTCATACCTACCTTCAGTGGCGTGCCATATTTTTTGGATTATAAGACGTACCTCAAATTTAGAGAGGATTTATTGAACCCAAAAAGACGCACCCAAAATTAGAGTCCATTTTTCTATGTAAAAAAGGTGCGTTTTATAGCTGAAAACCAACCAACAAATTGGAATAATTTGTATTAAAAAGAAAAAAATATATCATCAAAAATGGTAAAATTTCTATTGGGAAAGTTTATCTAAAATTAAAAATGCCACCAGGTTTACTTAATGTTCAACACATATATAAGACAAAAAAAACCTAAATTAAAATTTATTAAATAGCAAACATTTTTGTAAGTATAAGTCTATTAAAATATTACAGAACAGTCGGAAGCATTGTAGTTCCGCCACTGTCTTATATACAAATATTTTAATAAATTATATCTTAATTGATAGTTAATTATTTAATTTTATGATTAGTCTATATCAGCGTTCTTAGAAAAATATTTCTTGGAATTGTTAGGAAGAAATGTATATATAATTATCAAATCAAATAAATTTATATTAATAGTTTATGCTTCGAAATCTATTATGTAACTTAAAATAAAAGGATGGAATGTTGTTACTTCTTGGTGCATATAATATATGAATTTTTATTTTGATATGAATATTAAATATTTAAATTGAAAAATATTATATAATAAACTGCTGTGATTCAATGCGTTATAACGTTTGTTATAATATTTATATCGATTTGAACATAAAATTACATTTTATGATTTTTGATTTGAAAAGTAGATACGATTGGGAAAAGCCATTATCTGAGACAATCATCCTTAAAGCGTATGAATAATTCGACATAGAAAATGTATTGTTCGGGTTCTATCTTTGCGAAGTTTGTTTGAGTTCCTGCAGTGCACATCTGTTGCTGGTATTATCGGTGGTAGTAAATCATACAGTCTGCACTCCAATTTAAGGTGGGAAGTCGTAGGGTGGTAATGGTTTGGGATGTTTTGAAGTTCTCTGGTATTGTGAGGGCGGCAGAGAGCGTAAGGATAGCGTAAGAAGTGAGCGCGAGGGTGCACGCGTAAGGTCAAGGACGATTGATCCAATCCAAATGCCCGGCGTTTTGTATTTGCCTTTAAGGTTAGGTAATCGATAGCAGCGCGCGGTGCATGCAACAGCCCGCCGCCAAACGCCGTTCTCCCGTGACGGCTAAATTATCAACCAAACTTATAATTGTTTACAAACAACGCCAATTATGCAAACTAAACGCTGCTGTAATGCACCCCACATCATTTACATTTTTTTTTATCGCAACGGTATAGGCAAACATATTATTTTTATGAGTAAATATCTCCGATCAAACATATTACTTTATTTTCAAAGGAAATGCAACACCCATTATTATTTTCCTAGAAATACCTTAAATAAAATATTATATTATTTTTCACAATAATAAAAATATATATTTTTGTATTAAATGAATTTACAGAGAAATGCATAATAATACTTCTAATTATATTATTTATTACAAAAATACTATTTCTGAGTTTATATTTGTTAATATTATAGGGCTATAAAAAATAATGTAATATTTCAATAATTTGAAGTTTCTCTGTATACTAAGATACTTCTCATTTTTGTTAAATATTTAAGTTGTTTGAACATAAATTGTTATTAAATGAGAATTTTGCATTAAAATTATAAAATCATCAAATGTAGTAAATTTCTTAAATATTGTCTATATTAATAGTTAATCTTGTATGACATAAAAACTGTTAATTCCGACTTCAAGTTGTCAATATGTCGTATTGATTTTATACAAAAAGTGAAAAAATAACTTAATGGATATCTCTTACACGCATAAATGAATGAAAATAGTAATATTTAGTAACAAAATTTAACGAAAAAGAGATTTTTTTAGATATAAATACTAATAATTAAAAAAAAGGTTTGAATAAGATAAATCTTTATATTTTTTATTAATTTATTTACATTTTTTATTGTACCCAAGGGCTATACAATTTTTAAATTTTATGGCTCGATATAATTTTGCATATTATGATTATATACTTTATGAGTAACAGTTATTATCTTTTCTATGTTACATCAAATCCCAAGTGACATTTTAGATGTAAATGACCGAAAACTGGATGTGCTTCGTATAATAGGCGAAGTATTTAGTTACATCACTCTTTTAAGAGCAGAACACCATAATCAGGTCACGGAACAGAGTATTCTTTTCCGCAATATGACAATGTTATAAGTGCTCTTCCATTGTGTTACATAATCGGTCTTACTCGAAGTCATTAAACCTAATATATTTCAGTTGCTCTAATGTGTAACAATTGAAGAAGTTTGGAATTAACAAGTTTTACTAGATTTTTTTTAGATTTAGTAATATTTATAATTATATATATTATATAATGCAGAATATGCTTGTAGAGAAAATATTATAAAACAAAATCAAATAGTATTAAATGAAGATAGACATGAATAAATTGGAGATATGGCCTCCATATTTTACCTGATTCATCGGAATTCAAATTTTTGTGGGGGTTCCCAGAAATATAATTAACAATGTTTCTTCTTTTTATTTTATATATAAATATTGTTTCTAGTGCTGAAAGACTGCAGAGTTATTAGTCCTTTCAATATATATTTACTTAATTAATAACTAGGTAATTTATAAATTACGGTATTTAAATTATACAATAGTTTTGTTATTTAATACTTTAATTAGTTACTATATAGAATATCGGATAAGATCTATTTTAATTAATGACAAAATAATCATTAAATATATTTCTGTCTGTGATAAGCTAATTGTTTAATTATTTTACATATGAGAATTTTACATTATTTTTTTTTTACCAATTTCGTAATAATGGCAATCCGAAGATGTGTAAATTAATGTTTATTCTTAAAGAATAATATTTTTTCGACAATTTTTTTTTTTCGTATAATTACTAAAATTTATCTAATTTATAATCGTCGTCGGTTTTAATTATTTTGTAATTCTACATTATTTTACAGAATAACTAGGTAATATATAGAATAACTAGTTAAAGTATCAAATAACAAAACGAATGTTGGAATTATACACTTTAACCGTAACTTGTATATTATATAATTTAGTTTATTATCTTATTACTGTTATATCTAACTTTAATATTAGTACAATTATCCCTCAAATTTAAGGAAGTATTTCTGATTAATTTTAATTTCTAAGGGTTTATATAAAGAATTTTTGAACTTATTGAATAAAGCGTTAGTGTTAGAAACTAAATGAATGTAATTGAATCTTGTTATACAATTAAAGTAATAGGTTAATAGAAAATTAAATATTGGAAATTCTCGATAAAAGAGAAAAGACGAATTGCATCAGTTGGAAGAAGCGTATAAGGAGCATTTAAGAAAGTGAAAATCAACAATTTATAACTCCAAATTCGTGTTCAGCGATGTGTAATTTCAATTGGAACGCGTTGATCGTAGTTCGCTTAAGGGATTTCGCGAAGTGTCGAAAATAATATTTACATTATAAATTAGGCTGAGTGTATATCTGGGATAAGTGAGTCTGAGTGATGGTGGATTTAGGTACAGGTTTATCTTTTGCAGGTAACCTAATTTTTATTTCAGGTTAGTCCAAATAAAACTCACCCCGATGTGTTGGCCATCAACGAACACCTGTGGCACCAAAATGTGATCGCAACGCATGCGATCTCTAATTTCTGCCTGGTATTCCGTGCTCATGAACACATCCCTTTCCTCGAATTTCACGAGCAGCGTTCTCATGATTTGTTTTACCTTCATGCAGGCGTGGTGCGTCTCTCTCACTATACCCATTGTTGTCGCATAAACGACCACTTTCCCGGCATCCTTCTCTTTGTAACTCTGAAACAAGCGAATGCAACAATTATATTATTGTTCCTATAAAATACCCAACAATGCTACCACTTGGTAACCATTGAATTCGAAATGAATACTCGAGAGAATCCCCTTTTTTTTCGACGATGCGATTTACTGAGTGGTGGATTAGTGAGGCGTGAAAGAATTATGTACCTGAATTAAATATAGGCAGGGAATAGATCCATCTCCGCAATAAATCAGTATTAATCGTGTTCTGCTGGGACCGACGCACAGACAGCATTATTCTGTCTGGTTGTCATACACCATCAATCCATGTGGTCCTAACTTTATGTTTTATTACACGACTTAAAAAACTTTATCAATAACGTATTAACTACGCTCAAATATTTGTAATCCCTCTTGTTCAAATATTCTTACCTGTCTACTACAATGAACATGAACTGACCGGCAATAATATGAGCAAAAACTTACGGATTAATATAGAATATAGATTAATATAGACATAAATACCAATACATAGTAAAAAAAATAATAAAAATAACTAATAATAGAAAAAATATCATGAGAATCAAAATACATAACGCGAAAATTTGTCTCTCAACAAACTCCCCTTTGGTACATCTCTCTCAAAAATACTAAAAAAAATACCTCATCACCCCTGCAGTCCTGGCTCGAATCCAATGACCCTATCTTCACAGAACTACTCTAAACCATCAACGAAAAATTCGTTCTTCGACCCCAACCGTAATTTGTATTTCAGCTAGCACATAAGTATTTTTTTTAATCTCACAACACGCTATCTCAAGACACCAAGAGGGTAAAGCTCACATCGGTCAATATTATTATGCAAATACAATCTGATCATTAAAATAAAGGATATTTACGTCAATTGCGATCAATATTTAGGTAGAAATTTTGATCTCAATAATGAACAACATGGTGTAAATTCTTATTGATTTTTATTATAATAATAATATTTATTATAACACTCACAATATATAAACAAATAAAGTATTATCATTAATCCTAATAACAATAATATAAATAAGTTAAACTGTTATAAATTGTCTATAGGTTTTCGGCCCGTGTTTAGTTTTATTGAACAAATTTTATATAAACTACATAGTAATTAAACATCAAATCAATACGATCAGTCAGTTGGAATGCTGTTACACGCGTAGCGGTTTAAAGTAACAATATATTCGATAAAATTTAATATGTTTCAATTACGAACTAATAACAGTAATTGTCGCTGTTTATTAATTGCGATGCAAGAGCGCGGAATCAAGTTTTTAATTAAATTTATGAAAACTGTTATTGCTGCCACGGAAATAAACACACGTGATGGCGGCAATACAATAAAATGTCACGAGGAGGGATTATACTGTGCAAAACGCAAATACGAAACATTACTGAATTTGTTGCTGTTGACCTAAATGACACGTTCGTGGTGTTACCCAAAAATATCAGCAGAATTCCACAAATCCCAATTGTTTTAACTGTGGACACGAATTTCTCATATTTTTACAGCTTGGTTGAAAATACTCGGGGATTTCTGTATGTTGTTTGGAAGCCTTACATCTTGTTTTCAAGCTGTAGAAAATGATTTGTTTTATAGAAATGGCATGCACCAATCGTGGGAATGTAACGAGTGTATCATTATGGACAGAAAACAGTGTTGCAATCAGTTAAACTAACCTTGCTTCAAAATGTTACCTGAGCTATTCGCGTCGAGATCGGATAAAATTTTAAGGATTTATTGCCATTCCAGCATAAAACCGTATTTATTATAATGTGTGATATGCATCAAACCTGCTTTATATAATAAACCACATGTATGAGCGACGATGTTATGCCTAATCCAATGACCTGTTATTATATGCGCATTTATTGCTTAGATAAAGTCTGATTCATTGTTTCAACTATTTTTTATCAACTGAATAATTATATTTACGTTTGCGAATTTTAAATTGGATGTAATATGTAATAAAAATGGGGTTATTTAATTTGCGGGGGAAAAAATCAATATCTGACCCAGATTTGGACATATTTGTGTGCATAATACGTTTGTCCACTTTTTATCAGTCTTTGTCACGCGGACGTAGCAGTTTCGGATAAATGTCCATGTCCCTCTTCGCAGCTAGGTCATTTGTCAATTTATCAACAGCTGTCGTAACTGTGCTCCATCCTCGAGGATGGATTCCGTTGAGAGGCATTTCAATTTATATCCTGACCCCTCATCAAAATTTGACCTACACTTTTTAATTAACCAATTTGATACCTTTTTACGGTTAGCTGAGTAAATATTAAAATAAAAAAAGAACAGACATATTATTACTTTTATAATACATTACGGCCCTATTTCTGCCACCTGCTTGTGCTTATCGACCTAAAAATCCAATTTTATTCGAATCTCTGATTAGTATTAGATTGTCTAATACTAATATTAGTATTGGTTTGTCTAATAATATATTTATACATATTAAAAAAAATCCTTTTTTTATATTATTTAACACAGACTAAGAAGATGATATATAATATTTATTTTATATATTTCCTTGCCAAAGCCGCATATATACATCATATATTAATTAAACATTTTGTTATTGACACTTTTTGTAATTGCAATATATATTTTAATAAATCCAATATTTAATACGTTTTAAATTTAACTTATATTGTTTGTATTATTTTAGAAGTAGAAGCTTCAATTTAGCAAATGTATACAATTACATTACTGGTTAGTGTATACATTTACCTAAGATGTTAATAAATTTGATAGTGGTATAAATTCATTCATATCAGAAAAATAGTTTATATAAAGTTATATTTTAAAACTAATTCAAAGTTGTCGACTTTATTATATATTATAGTTATGAAAGAAAAAACCAAATTGAAAAAGTTTCTTATATTCTATTACTTGGAAGAACAACTGAGTTGAGTCCCATCGAATCGGAAGTTCCACAAGGTAGTGTCTTGGGGCCAATTTTATATCTCCTATACACTGCAGATATACCAACAACAGACAAAATAAATATGGCAACATTTGCAGATGACACAGCAGATGACAAAAATAGCTTAATCTGCTCGAGATATGGTTCAGGAAATGGCCAATTGGTATAAACCAGACGAAATCGGTGTATGTTACTTCCACCTTAAAACGAGACACCTGTCCTCCAGTCAAACTCAACAACAAAGTAGTTCCAGCATCTACAAGGGTGAGATTTGTGGGAATGCACCTGGACACAAGACTGACTTGGAAGGACCATATCCAAGCAAAACGTGAACAATTAGAAATAAACTTTAGAAAGAAGTATTGGCTGCTGCGCGCAAATTTGCAGTTGACTTTGGAGAACAAGTTGTTAGTGTACAAAGTCATATTAAAACCAGTCTGGACGTACGGTATCCAATTATGGGAAACATCAAGCTCAAGTAATATTAAAAAAAAATCAAAGTATTCCAATCTAAATGTATTAGAAGACTCGCGGGTGCACCATGGTACATCACCAGGACTTTGGAATAAAAACAGTTTCAGAAGTTGCCAAAGATTTCTCCAAAAAATACACGAACAGACTTGATTCGCATACGAACCCGTTGGCGGACAATCTTCTCGACAACAGCGCGACAACAAGAAGATTAAAGCATGCATGTTCAATTTGAATTTAAGTATAGAATAAATAAACCAAAATTATATTATATACAAACGTCACGGAATGGTGCCACTGGGCAGCAACTTCGTAATGTTAATAGCGAACAGATTTACTAAATGTTCAACAGAATGAATAGATTGTAAATGAAAAATGACATACTAAAAAAATATATAATAATTGTAACGTTAAACTGTAAACAAATTTGATTTGTGTGTGGAACAAAATTGTTGATCAATGCATGAAAAAATAACATAATATGATTTATTTATGTCTAAATAATATTATTTGTTGACGTAATAAATACTAATATATTAATTTTATTTAATTGAAGTTTTTGCATAAGAACAACAGTATATTACTGTAAAATTGGTTTAAAATAAAACAATGAAATAAAAATCTTCAATTATTCAACGTAGGAAGAATGTTTTTCTTTTTCTCTGCCCCCGTTCTAATCTCCAACAATGGCAGCGTCCGTACTTTGCATTGCAAATTCGATCACGTCGCGTGGATATTATCTATGCTACTAATACTAATCCATACGTTCAATTAGTAAAAAATTAGTAGACTCGCTGGGGAAATTAAGGTAAACAGTAATAAGAGGGATGCTGCGCGCTGAAATGCAAATGACATGCGACCGTTTTACATGAATACCAAATGCGATATGCAAGTTTCATCGATCTTACTTCTAGGCACAATTTTATAATCAAACCTGTAAATCGATTTATAATTATTTTAGTAAATAACAATAACAATTCATACAATAAAGAAACAAAAAAGTTACAAGCTATTGACCAAAAATATTTCTGCCTTTAAAAACTCTTGTTAAATAAATAAATTGTAAAAACTCATATAATAATTACTCAATTAAACATATAAATAACAATTAACATAAATATTATATAGTTAAAGCTGTAATATATTCCGAACTGCAAATATACGCACAATTGTAAGTGCAGCTGCTTTGATACTGTTGTATAAGGATCTGACATCCTTGAAACAATTTAATAAATTATATGTAAGCGATTGTTACTGTTATTTGGTTTCATTACTGTTTTTTTACGATTATAAGCAGATTTGGATTGAAGGATAAGTGCTGATTAAATTATTCAAAAAAGAATTTGTTCTTTTTTCAGTCTCTATCATTTGACATATTCTTAAAGTTTATTTATAATTAATTAGTTAAATTCAGTACAATTTAAGTTTAGATAAAATATTATTTTGCTATTTAATAATATCTTATTTCAATAGTTTCATTCGGTTGATTCAGAATTAAATATAATTTAATTTGTAACAATTATTAATTATTGAAAATAATTACTACTTTAAAAAAATAATATCTATATTAGATTTATTTCATAAATATCTCTTATTACATACAGATTTCTCATGGAAATATAACTTAGTGCGGCTTTGATCAGTCTGGATTATCTGTAGTCTGAGTTGTAAATTTAAGAATAAATTAAATTTAAATTGAACAAAATATTAATAAATTAAATTATTATTTTTATATAAA
This sequence comes from Nicrophorus investigator, assembly GCA_963457615.1. Taxonomy (NCBI): domain Eukaryota; kingdom Metazoa; phylum Arthropoda; class Insecta; order Coleoptera; family Silphidae; genus Nicrophorus; species Nicrophorus investigator. The sequence goes on along the minus strand of OY735140.1, from coordinate 20,586,130 downwards.
TGATGGGCCCCTTGGGTTCGATGAGAAAAATATCAATTTTTTAATTTTATTAATAATAATTTTAATATGTACAAAATATAACAATTTGCTTTTTGATATAGATACAGTTTAAAATATGTAATTCTGTAATAGTTTTTAATTTTAATTTTATGGAAAAAAATTGTAAACAAAACTACAAGGTAAAATGTGAATGTTAGAATGGATTATTAATTATTATGAAATCGACACTGCCGTTAAAGAAAGAATTTGATTGAACTAAAGGTTATCTAAAATTAATTTTCCAGTATGTGGATTAGCCAAATTATTTAAATTGCAAAGATATTCGTAAAAAATACCATTATTTTACGATTTTCTTAGTTTTCACATGCATAAGGATTAAGTTACGTTAATAATTTATTAGATTCGTTTGTATCAAACATTAGCAACAACCATTGAATTATTATTTTTTTTAATTATAGTCAATATTTATTTACACAATACATTTTGTTTATTAAATGTAATGTAATTAAAATAATATAAATTACACAGAGTTGTATTTTTTGAAATCAAGAATAAATGTTACATTACTGGATTGTCCATATCAACATGATTCGTAGTGATATTTGAGCATTAAAATATAGAAAATTCAGGGGTCCGTGAAAAGGTTAGGTTAATTCTCGTTTTATGTGATTTATTTTTGTATCCAAATCCTTGTCTAATTACTTTATACCTTTATATGAAAAAAATCATGTATTTATTGTAACAATAAGATTAACAACTAAATTCATACAATAATAATGAAATAAAAAAATCAATTGTTACAAAGGGTGTGGACTATAGGTCTTTCCGCACGGATTATACGTTTTATCAAAACTGTTATACAATTAATGATCTCATCTTTTATCACCTTTTTTTATAAATTTAATTTATATCATTACAGAAATTAACGAAGAGAATAATTAGGTTAATTTTTCAATACGTAATAATTACTTTTAACAATATCTGCAGTTAATTCTAACCTAATTGTTAATTTTATTATTATTTTTCTATTATATATTCAATAAATATTATATTGATTAAAAGCAATAGATTCTCGATACTCGTAACTCATACCTGTATTAATTATAACTGGCAGTTTGTCAGGGAACACTAACTAGTTATAATAACGCGAGTCATACATGTGATTAATGCAACGGATTGTGGATGTCACAAATCTTAGTAGAACAATGAGACTTAACAGCTTGCTGCTACAATTGCTTCTAATTTTGGCACAAATTGCATATATAATTGAAGTAACGGAAATCGTGAAAAACATTTAAAATTATCGATTATTATAATTGCGAAACGGTAAAACCTCCATAAAACGCTTCTAAATTGAGTTTTCCATTTTTTTTCTTTCTGCGCTCCATAATTTAATTACAAATCAAAGTTGCTTTGTGTTGAATGCGAATACCGTTACTCCATCGCACTTGTTATATTAACTACATTTTCTGAATCTCTAAAAGTTTCCACTGCATTTGCATCTGTGAAACTTTTTTAATTAGAAATGCATCCTTGAAACTCTTCACGTGGCGCTGTAACAAACTGTACCATAATTTAATATTAGACTTCACAGTTTATATTATATTTTACAAATCTTTATTTCTTTTTATTTTAACAGCATAAGCTTAATTAAATAATAATTAAATTTATAAAATTACAGGAAAGTGTTTCAGAATTTACAATGATTTACTTTGGTATTTTTTACATCATACATTTATGTAATTATTTATATATTATATTTTATTTTTACTAAAATAATAAATAAAAGGCAGAAAGACCTAGGACGGTAGGCAATTATATAAAAAAAAGATTTTAATTAATAATAATAACAATATTTATTGATCACACATTAAATGTAACCAAAGGGCTATCGACCTAAGTCTTTCCGCCAATTTTAATTATTTTCAAAAACATTTATAATTTTTTTTCAAAATTATTATTATTCTTCCTTGAATTTTTTTATTATTATTGCCTGTATTGTTATTTATACTGGCCAATAAACGATGTTATTTCTTTTAATAATTATGTAATAATATTAATATGTATTTCCTGTTCCTGAATTAATATTTCTTCAATAATATCTATACAAAAAATTGTGATTCTGTTTTTACACGAGGAAATATCCTATACACCAAGATCTATAAAGTATTTTAAATATGGAATAAAGATTTGTTTTTTTTTTGATAAAATGATTATCTTGTGAAAAAATATCGAATGAGGGTTGAAAGGTTTTGAAAGGTTATGGATTTTTGGGATGCAATATGATCAGAATATTATTTAAGCCTGTTGAACCAATTGGTTGGAAAAATTAATGAAAAAAGTACTAGTTTTTCCTCTTTCGCTTTCAAAACTTTTCAAACTGCCTTCGTGGCAAAATAATTCATAATATTTTATTGAACATAATTTATATAACTTGTTTTACAACATTAATCACGTAATAATAAAGTTATTTCCTGCCTAATTCGTAGGACTAAGAGATAACTAATAATTGGTGTCTATTAGTCATAGTGTGGAATGTTCTAGAATGCATTAAAGATGTATATGAATTTCTCAGGAATGTTGTCTATTACTTAGTCTAAATTTGATCAATGTTTAATTAGTAATTTATAAAATAACAGGAAAGTGCTTCAGAATTTACAATGATTTGCTTTGGTATTTTTTACATCATAAATTTTTATATGCAATTATTTATATAATATATTTTATTATTAGTAAAATAAAAATAAATAGCTGAAGGACCTAGGTCGATAGCACTTTGGCCAGGTATATATTAAATTTAGAAAGTATTTTTGGTTAAATTATATACGATTTTTTTATGGATTATATTTAGAGTACTAATTATTTTTCCTAATATTTTTTGTTGTATTATTGTTGTATTGTTATTTATACAGGCCAATAAACGATGTTATTTCTTTTAATAAATAAATTATATTAATAATCTTTACTTGTAATTCTATTTATAATTGTAATTATTGCATTATTGTTTTTGGGTAAGCAGAGTTTACACTTTCTTTGTGAATCATAATTTAATGAAATTAGGATATAAAATCGTAACAAAATATTTTATTTTGTGCTTTATTTGTAAATTAAGACTGTTTGAAATAGAATTAATCGAAAAAAACATTTATGAGAAATAATTTTGTGTACTAATTTTATTTTTATTTTGATTAATTTACTTTGTTTTTAAATTTTCAAATATTATTATAGTAAATTTATACAGATCGAATCCGTACTATGCGAGTTATATAAATATTTGTATAATTTAAACTGTTGGATTCCAAGAAAGTTTTGAAGTAATCCTGTATTCAATCAAAATTATTTTGAGATTACTCAACATTTCGAATATATGATTCAGTTAAGAAAGTGATCGATTGTAATGCCATTATAATTTAGAACCGTGATTAATTAAAGGCAACTGCCGTTGTTGTTTCTGTTATAATAAAGAAGAGTATGGGCTCAGCGTATCGTAATTCCGCCTATAAATTACTGTGATTAGGGAATTATCGAATTTCGTTAAGCAAAATTGGTGCGAATTCGAATGCTGCACGCTTTGTAATCAAGATTCGCTAAAATTACATGCCGATATTCATATGTTTTGCTAAATCATGCACGAACGTAATTACAAATAGTCTCCGGTTGCATAAGCTTATTTGTGTGCGTTTGTGCGTTGACCAATTTACTTGTGCAGCGAGTTATGTAATCCGCCGCTTCGGCCATCGCATTGGATTTGTGCGAGAGAGGATTATATACTCATTCGCATTTATTTTGGAACTGCCGATAATCACCTAATACTCTTACAATTTTTCAACAAAGGTCAAGGTGGACAACTTGGAAGATTACTCTTACTAGGATTATTCATTTTATTCGTCACATTCTATTTTTTTTTGCAACAGAAAATAATAATTTATCAAATTCACGATTGGATATAATAATTGTTATATAATAAATAATGAATACAAATTATCTAGAATTTTAATATTTGTTAATATCATACATTTTTACAAATTTATAAATCAATCTTATGACCAACAATCTTATTTCATATAAAAAGATATAATTATACATTTCACATTATAATAATCAATAGGCTGAAATTACCCAAATTTTCTCAATTTTGAAATATAATTTACTGATTTTTGTATAAAATAACCAAGAATATTTATGTATAAATAAAATTTGATAATAGAAAAAAATTAACCATTCACTATTTCAGATCTTATTAATATGTATTTGGCAATATAATTATAATTTCAAATTTTGCAATTTAGCAATTTGTTCTTAATTCGTTATAAAAACGCTAAAATATCAAAACACCATAAAATATAATGAATTTGATTATTTTGAACTTTCGAGCCTTTCGCTTTAGGCGGCATACGACTTTTTTGATTAGAAGCACTATTACAAATTTATCGCAAGTTTCTAGCAAAATTCGAAGGTCTTCCAAATGATGTTTGAAACACAACCACCAATTAAAATATTACGTAAATAGCAAGATGAACGATGATCGAATCTGCCTGAATCATCTCAGCAGCATGATTGAGTTAAATATCCCGTTTTCTGCGAAGAATATGATTATGAATAGCAGGAACTCAGGATGGAGTACAGCGAAAGAAGAGAAACTCTCATCTCGCGACAATTTTAATTACTTCCTGACTTTTACGGTGACGAGACAAATTTATTAAATTATGCAAATTGCCGCCAGAAATTGGAAATGTGTTTATCCAACGGGGATGTAATTTCATCGTTTTCCTTCCCCCCTTTCGTCAACATATATAAATCATTAGAAATCAGATGCAATTCATCAACTTTTTATCTTAAGCTAATTTGGACTCACACTCGCGCAATGCATGATTATGAAATTTGTTGAATGTGCGAAAACGAAAGTGAAAGTCTTCACATTTATTGTTTATAATATAACCGAATCGAACTTTCCCAGACCGAACAATCGCAATTAATTATCGAAATCTACTTCTATGCAAATCCTCGGCGTTAGAGTATAATAAATAATGTGAGAATTACTCACGCTAAAATCATCTTAAGTAGATTGCGATTTGTAACAGAATATCTCTTTTTATACGGTAATCGTAACCCCGTGAAATTAATGCCTTGGTTGCTACGAACATCAAGGATACTTAGTATGCACGTACTTTAGGTTTCCAAAATTGATTAAGTACGATCATGTTAATAATTCCCCTTTACCTGATCAAAAATAAAATTATAATGCAACAATATAATTATATCATAATGTATTTCCTCCTCCTGAATTAATATTTTTTCAATAATATAAATACACAAAATTGTAACTCCCAAATGGAAGAAAGATATTTTATTTTTCTTGATAAAATGATTATGTTGTAAAAAAATATCGAATGAGGGTTGAAAGGTTTTGAAAGCGCATAAGGTTATGGATTTTTGGGATGCTTTATGATAAGAATATTATTCAAGCCTGTTGAACCAATTGGAAAAAATTTCACTTTCGCTTTCAAAAGTTTTCAAACTGCCATAGTGGTAAATAACTGATAATCTTTATAATCTTTCATTAAACATATTTTATATAACTTGTTTTATAATATTAAACATGTAATAATAAAGTTATAACTAATAATTGGTGTCTATTAGTCAAAGTGTGGAATGTTCTAGAATGCATTAAAACTGTATATGAATTTCTCAGGAAAGTTGTTTATTAGTTAAAATTTTATCAAAGTTTAATGGATTAATTTTTACCTTCACCACAAATTTAAATAATTAGAAATTATATTAGAACGTATTCAAATTTGTATGAATGCCATAATTAAAACATTAATGAAATTTTAAATATTTGAGTTGTTGATTTCCATCAAACTAACTATAATTAGAAAGCAATTATTTTGTGATTATAGTATAGTAGTTGGAATTCGGCTTAGTAGTTAGATTGTTGTTTTAATGTACCCGAATATGTTTTATTATATGTAGTTGTTACTAACCTAGGTCCAGACAAAGCGGCTAATTTCATTACACACAATACACAAGAGCACACGCGCCATGCTTTGATGTTTTACACATTTTATTTTGTTGTTTTGCAAATAACTTCAAAAGTGTTTCGCTTGTAATAATCGCAATTTAATGTTTCATTTTATAGCATTAAAAGAGATGCTCGGATGCCAGGCATTTGAGCAATTCAAATCCTATGTCACAATTCACAGTTATTTCTTTAAAAGCGCTTCTCTTTATATGAATATAAACACTTTCTCGCAGTATTTGAATCGCATTATAATTTCAAGATTAATGTGTTTACGTCTACAAACAATATTTTCTTATAATTCATATTTTTCTCAAATAACAACTTTAATATATTTTAACATAATAAATTTTTTGACCAATCCTTAATTCTATTTTTTTAATATTCAAGTAACATCTTACTCAATAATTTCATAGGATGACTAACAAAACAACAACTTTTGGGCAATATTCGACTTCATTCATCAACTCAGTCTCTTTCAAGTGTGATACATTAATTCCAATGCTTTCTAACATTTTTGGCCTCAAAATACGCTTCAGTTTCGGAAATTACTTCTTCATTGGAGCCAAATCGCTTTCCCTTTATCATCCTTTTTAGGTCTGTAAACAGATTGTAGTCGGTGGGAGCCAGACCTAGAGAATACGGTGGATGGGGAAGCAATTCCAATTGCAATTCGTGCATTTTTGCAATCGTTTTGATCGACTTGTGACACGGTGCATTGTCTTAGGGAAAGAGAACTTTTTTCTTCTTCATTTGTGGTCTTTTTTTTTGCAATTTCTTTCTTCAAACGCACCAATAACTTCATATAGTATTTGCTATTGATGGTTTGGCCTTTCTCAAGGTAATCAATGAATAATATTTTGTGCGCATCCCAAAATATGGAGGTCAAAACCTTACTAGCTGACATTTGCGGCTTTGGACGGCTTTCACCCTTTGGCGTTCACTCAGCTGACGACCGATTTGACTCTGTAGTGTAGCGGTGGACCCAGGTTTCATCCATTGCTTGAACAGCTCAAGTGTGAGCAAACGCCCATTTCGAACAGAGCTTTCTCATGATCAAAACTTCATGCAAAATGGTGAATAGACTGCCTTCAGATATATTCAGGGTGTCAACTATCTCACGCAACTTCAATTTACGATCGGCCAAAATAATTTTGTGGACTTTTTTATGTTTGCGACAATTGCCGATTTTGGGCAAACCAGAGCGCTCAGCATCATTTGTGTTTGTACAATCGCATTTAAAATCACCAAACAACTTCTCTAGCATTTGTCTCGACGAAGAATAGTCCCCATAACCTTTATCAAGCCAATGGGTTGCTTGAATGGTATTATTTCCCATTAAAATGTCACGAAAACTACTGTAACTTGTGAAGAAAACGTCAAATTGCCATAAAATTTTAATAATCATCATCTGATGTTTGGTACTTCCTAAAAATCGTATGGATTTCTCGATAGAGGCGCCATTCTATGAAATTATTGACTGAGGTGTATATCTCTGAGCTTTTTTCAATATCCGGTGAGTTTTGCATAAGCCGATGATGGCAAAAGCGTGTAACAGAATTTTGTGAGTTGATTCAATTAAAGAATTAAAAAAAAACAAATAAAGGAACTAATTTTGTCAAATATTTTAAAATTAAATAATATTCAAATTTATTTATGTTGACGACTTTGTTAGATTTTTTTTATTATTAAATAAACAATTTGAAGGAAGAAAACTGAACCAGAAAAAAATCTAGATATAAATTGACATATTTTTCATATTTATTAATATATTATCCATCAGAATTAAAAAAAAAAATTGTTAATTTCTTCATTTTATGATCATAATAATATAAATTATATGTTTGGTAGCAAAATGAAAATACATCAATTTTGCAATAAATAAAATTTAGTGAAACCCAAAACTGAAATATTAAGTATCTTGTTTATGGTTACAAAAGAATAGTTATCAAGAGGATACTTAAAATGAAGTGTTAAAAACTGAAGAAACCGAGAAAATAAATTGCTTCGCTTATTGTTATTTATGCAAATAGCTTCATAGCAAGTGTAGCGTAAAATCCATGTGAATTGCGTGAAATCTCTCTTCCACTTAAACAACGACACATTGTTTACAATTATTTTAGTATGGAAGAATTTATTGTTGCAATAAATATTAGCTTGTCGACTTTCAAAATTTATTACCAGTCTCGCATAAATTTAAACATTTTTTTTATGTCTTTATTGAAAGTATGTAAACGTTCGATATTTTAACACGCGGATTCTAATTTATATAAGTATTCATATTTTTATCAGTAGTAATATTTAGAAATCTGCGTAAAAGTATGTACAAAATGTATTCGCAATAACAATAATAATTAAAGTGAAAAGAGAAATGCAAATATTGCGAATAAACAATATTAAATTTTTAAAGAAAGTGTCAACTAACATTGTTTACTTTCATTTATGTTCCGGAAGTTTTTATTTAAACAAAACGAGGGTGATAAATACAGAATTGTATGTAATTTTAACGCAAATATTAACAATTAATTAAGATGTAATTGAGAAAGTATTTGTTTGAGGTGAGAGGGTTCCAATAAGAGAGTTACGATTAAGAAAATTGCAGCGATTAAAGATGAGAAATGTAAAATTATTAAAAGAGTGAAATTGCATGAATCATATGAGGATTTCATCAAGCGAAACTTATTTATTCCAAATAAAACGGTAAAATTAAATAAATAATTTATTATTACTTTTTTTTTAATTTTTAACTATTCAATAATATTTTTGCAATCTACATAATATTTATGAAACGTTAAAAATATACCAAACAGTTATGATTTAGTATACTTCTTATAAAATACATAAAATATACACTGCAGGTTGATTTTTTTAATTATTGTTTTTTTTATGAATTTAAATCTAATTTAAAAAAATTGTAAATCACTTAGTCTAAACTTACAACAAAAACGCCGATTAAATTTTGTTACATTTTTTAAATTATATAATATAAAAAAGTTTTAAAATAATATCTCTTATCTCCATATTTTTGTAAAAATACCAAAACCGGTTTCTTAAATATGTTAAGGTTTGTAAACTGGTTTTTTTTAAATTCGCTTTCTGGGAAAAATACTAACCTATTATTTTTTTAATTTCTTACAATATGCACAACGAATTTAAAATGTTAACAAATTCTTATAAATATTTACATATTTTTTTTGTAACTATAACCTTTTTTATCATTTGAAAATTACATTTTAGCATAAAAAATTGTTGATAAATCTTAATTTTAGATATGAGATCTTGGAAAACTATCTGGTTCAGGAGACATGTCTCTTTGTATTTGTATTTTCATTTCTTTTAAAACTTTTATTCCCACATGCATATGAAATCTGAACAATTGAAACAAATGAAGTTTCATTTAAATTATATATTATTAACTTTGTCCGGTTTCTTCTTCGGCTGTGCGAAACACATCAACCCCATAAAATTAAATGGAGCGCGTCACAAATTCTAGTTTTGGTTTATTTCGCGAACGCATTTATATGCCGCACGTTTCAGGGTCAGACTACGTGTTTCTTTTCTTTTCTTTTTATCGAGAGAAATTGTAAATTGTTGACCTCAAATTAGATCTGGTCGGTATGTAACAGCTGCATATTTGTAATATCAACAATATGTTAGTGCATGCATTCAGTTTGCATGAACAGCAGACAAATTGCAAACGGATCACCACTTCATTGGTTTGCCACCTCTTGCTTTCTAATTTCTTTGCATTTGAATTACGTTTATTTAAAACCCATAAATAACCAAATATTTTATTGAGAATAAATGATAAATGTGAATGTACGACCTTAGCAATCACACAAAAAAAAAGCAAAACCAAAATTGTTTTATGTATAAAGAAAAAATTACGAGGTTATTATGATAGATAAAAAATAACTATTCTTATACCGTGAGTATGCTAATCATTTTGGGTGTGTTTCAGTTTGAGGAAAAGTGAATGGGGCGAAGTATTATTGTATCTTTCCAGGCACTAATTGAAGCTTTCGATCAAGCAATAGTTTTAAATTGTATATCACGTTTCGACGATTACTCGTTTCCAAAACATTTTTTGAATTTCATAAATATTGTAATATGTAAAAACGTAGTACTGAACAACGTTCTTCAGGGATGGGCCATTCCAAATATTTCAATACAATTGTTACAACAGTTTATACGACACAAGATGACAATTATTGCTCTTTCTAATGCCATAAACCGAAAGTAGATTCATACCACTTTAGGATATAGAAACTTCTTTTAATTGCTGCAAACTCACTATATTTAAATTTTTACACAACCCATTATTAAAGAGTTAACTTCTTTGTAGAATTGGAGATTATCCGTTGACGCTGTTCAGAGTATAAATGTTTGAAATTATACTATCAAATATAAAGATAAATACATCCAGCTGACCTTAATCCTAAAAGGTATTTCAATTTATTTTGTTATATTATGTAAGCAATTTCGTTTATGATTAATATTTTGTTACAAGTTATAACATCAAAGGTACTGGCTGAGTGGGCACTTTTGAATCATGGGTCTCAAAGATAATATTTTATTTATAGTATTTACATCTATTTTCTGAGAAAAATATGTAATATCTACTTGGACTGATCAATATGATTGGTTGTAAACTTGTGAATATTTAAGTTTTTAAAATAAGGAAATTAAATTTAGGAAATAAAAATAAAGATGTATGTTGAAACAACTTTCCAACTTTTTGTTGGGTTATACTTCCGCTGAGAGGACAAACTTATAAAATTTTATAGATAATCAAGATTAAAGTTATTAGAAAAATAAATAATATTGAGAAAAAGTATTCCTAAATTGATGAACAGTTAATTTATAAAACGTGTTGTTATACAATCAATAATAATGATGAAATTATTTTGACTAATCATAAAATATGATATTTTTATTCAGTTCCAAAAGCGAGTTCTTAGATTTGAAAGACTTCACAAAAACAGCCAAGAAACACTAAATAGCTGACCTCTCAACACCAGTTCATGGGATGCCAGAGAGCTGCTGCAGCGGTAAAAAAAAAAGATATAACATTATATTAAAAACTGTATAATTTTCTTTTAATAAAAATATTTAAAACTAAAACAAAAAAAGAAGTAAAAGAAAGTTTCAAATTCGGAAAAGCATATTTATTGGTGTTATCAAATTTTAAAGAATAATAAACAATGTGAAAAATATAACTTCTTTCTAACGTGATTTCTTTGATTTCTGTATTATTAAAATATTTGAAATATTTATTGTTTTTTATTATCGAATTTTAATACGTTGTGAAAACTATAGAAGTCGAAAATTTGGGAATGCATAATATCCAAAATAATAATTTATATAATTATAGGATCAGAACAATTTGTGGTGGAACCGTTTTTGAAAATGTATTGTTTTTAAATTGTAAAAAAAAAACTTAATAAGCGCTGTAGATAATTTATGAGAACTGATGTTAACAGATACACCCAACATCTCCCCCAAAAAAGTTGGCAAATGGCCAGAGCAGGTCTGCGAATTCGAAACGTGTCATGAGACTCGAAACATAATCAGGCGAAAAAGATAAGAGAAAAAAAACTAATCCCGGAGTTCCTGGCATCGCGATAATTGCAGTTCCTTGTGCTCCAGTTACACAATTTAAGTATGGAAAATCTGGCCGCATGTAATTTACACTTCCGGATGCTTTTGAGGCTTTGACATTATTCCAATTTACTTTTGCCTGCTTATTTGATCTATGCATAAATAGTTCCTGCTATTTACCTGATTTTCGACGAAACGCCAGACCTAATATAACCGTACATTTCGAAAGCAAACCGTCCAACTCCAATTGATAGTAAATAACATACATCCCATAGCAGGAATTGCGCAAATCGTAATAATTCCAACTCCAATGCTAATCTCTGAGCATATGGCGTAGCGGTATTGAAACGAATAGCGGATCGTCATGCCAGAGCAACTCACCTCTCCCAACTTACAACTATTTTATTTAACAAAAAAGAAAATTCTTTTATTTATTAAATTTTTCTTAAGTAGATATTTTTTTGACAAGTTCTTCAAAATTAATTTAACCTTCTAGTACACATTTTCACACTTTTTGGAATAAAATATCTTCGTTAAAGTGTTTGTAAACAGAAGTTAAGAATTTCAATGTTCTGGGGTTTGGGTTGTTCCCGTCTCAAGATGACAATGATGTTCCGTAATCAAAACTCTTTTTACACGCCATAATATCCTGCTGCAAATTACTTTTCATTAACAGAATTCTCGAATATAACATATTATATATACAAACAACAAAAACACCTTCATATTATGGCGTTCAATTTATTTGCTTAATTTAATTAGTCGCATTTCGAAGCAAGTCGCAATGAATTAATTGTCATCTCAATTAATTGAAGTTGAATCGGCGGAGAGGCAGAACGAGGAAGGAGTAAAAAAACAGGCTTTTGTGCGTTGAATGGTTCAAATTGCTTCCAATTAAATTCTTTGTTAAATTTTATTGAACGATCACGATGAGCTATATGTTTTTCTCTCTCTCTCACTCACTCCTTATCTTTTCGCATAATTAAATTATGCAACAAATTGATATTAGAAATCGTTATTATTTTTTAATTTTATAATACTTTTATGAATTTATATAAAATTATTAGCATAAAAAAATTAATTCATCTAATCTAATTTTAAAACTCATAGTCGCACAATCTGTGAGTACAAAGTTAAACGAGGCCCTTTGGGTCCTAAAAGTCGAAGGTTGTAATGTAGCAGAGTTGAGGATAGTAGCAGATTCACATAAAAAGAGAATAGTGGAATTGCAACTCATCATTATACTAATGACTATTAGCAACATATACTACGTCCAAGTAACAAATTGAAATAATTCGTAAAAATAAATAAATAAAAATACATATAAAAAAGATTGTAAATAAAACAATTTAAATAACTGAAAAACTAAGCTAATTTTGAATGTAAATCCATTGTAAAATCGAATATAAATAAGAATTTTGGATAATAACAAATATACTTTGAAACTAATAATAATAAAGATAATTTTTTTAATCCATAAAGGCAGTATTTTCATCTTTATATTTCAAATATGACTCCTCATTTTATTTTACATTAAATTAATTTAATATTTTAAATGTATATAATATATAATTTCATTATAAACACATATATTTTAATATATACTAAAAATAATGTTGTAAATAATAAAAATAGTTTTAAATTATTTTTTTGAGCCAAAAAGACCTATGGTCAATATCCCTATGTATTTTTTTATTATTGTGTTATTGTATTATTTTTATTGCAATTTATTGTTGCAATAAATATTATTATATTAATTGCACTACAAAAACTTTTTATAATTAGTAACGAATTAGTCACAGTTCTATTATTTTTGATACTGGAGATAATTGGATTTTAATCGATAAAATAATAATAAAAATATAAGTTCGACTTTCATTTCCTCATTGAATGATAAAGTTCAGGATATGGGAAATATGACATAGCAGAAAGAAACAAAAATAGGTTCTAAATGGTCTCATGCATAAAATCCTTTCAATTTATTAATTACGTTGTAAAAGGTACAGTAAAAATACTTTTGCTTTTGTTGTCTAACTTCACTCGAAACAATTATTACATTGTTGGACAATGTGGTTTATTTTAGGTGTTATGTCACAGCATAAGGAGCGAACCGTATCAAACAGTTTTTGGATCAACTATAAACGTCGCGTTTGAGCTAGGGAAAACGGTATTTAGCGAATACACATTTTGGCCTAATTAGAAAATGTGTTGGCATTTAATTAACTCTGAAATGATTTCCAAATGCATCGCAAATGCAAGGCAAACAAGAACGTATCTCCTTACTTCGAAGGATGATAGGTATGTTAGTTTAATTGGCCAATTCCAACTAAGTCCATAAATTGATTTAAATGCAAACATGGGACGACTTCGAGGAAGGAGATGAGGGTATGTTCGTTAAATTTATTTTAACGTTTATGAAACAATTTACTATTAAAGTACAACATTTGCTTTAACTGTTTATTTATCTCTGCTTTACAAATAAAACTCCAAACTGAGATAAAAAAAATTTATGATGAAACTAACGTCTTAATGCATTATAAACTTAAATTATATGTTCGAATTTTATTTATGCAGTTAATCTGAGAGAAATATCAAGAGAGAAATATTGAAATCAAGAACAGCGTTTCTAAACCTCTTTTGTTTTAGTTGTTCTTTAACCAATCAAATTTTTGTTTTGACAGCTGTCATTTCGCAATCTATTTAAAATTTAACGAGACCCAATTTTGTGTCGCAATTACTGTTGAGAAACGCAGATCTAGAAAACAAAATATATTAAATTATTATAATTATTAATTATATAAAAACAACTTTAAAATTTTGAAATATTTAAATTCCTATGTATTTGTTTCACCTGGAAATATTACTTGATTTACCTGGAAATATTATTATATATTTTTACTACAAAAGGACACATTTTGTCAGTCAATGTAATATTTACTCTTTGTATATCTTCAAATATAAAATTATTATCACTAGCAACATTTTTCAACTTTTTGTTGCAATTGTGGAAGAAACATCTTCTTGCTATATTGTATTTTTTTTTAAGTTTTCCATATATTGGAAGAAAATTTACAAAAAATGTCTGAGATCAATTTACAAGGTACAAATCTATCATCGAATTTTATTTTAATAATATAACAAAAAATAAATTAAATTCCATTGATGCAAAGGTTTATTAACCATAAGTCTTTCTGCTCTTTTATAAATAAAATAAGATCCAGTTTCTATTTTAAGTTTATCTAATAGAAGAAATGAAAATAAATGTTACATGTTAGTAAACAAAGATATTAGCAGTATTTTTAATTAATGTTACCATATATGAAATTATATAACTCAACATCGACTGTAAGTCACACATCTATAGGTACACATATTACAAATTATTTCACTTTGAGTCAGCACAAAACCCTGCACTGCTAGGACGTTCTTTTGATATATTCTGAGAAACGTGTATATGATTTTGTATTACGTAATACTCGCATCAAAATATTAATTGGAATTTCATAACAGATTTTCAGAAGCGCTATTTATATTTTTCAATTATCTTGAACATACAAAAATATACATCGGATGTAGCATTTATAATAGAATTTAATCCCCAAATTCTATTACAAATAGAAATCTAAGCGTCCCCAAAATCTCAGTTTATTATATTTTATTAAAATATTCAAAATAAGTCGTTGACACAGCAAACAGGGACATTTTTGATGATCCTTATATTCATTCAGCTGGATTTGAAATGCGAATGAATATTCATGTTACATTTAGCTTCATAATCTGTATGAATTATAATTATTCATAGCTTATAAGACATTTGATGTAATCACATTATAAATAACTTTTTCCTGTATAAAAATAACATTATTGATAACATTAATTGATAAATTTATACTTATCTAAAATTTGAAAGGATTTAATCCTAGGATTATTAAATAAGAACAGTGTTTCTCAAACTTTTTGTTATGCACATATTTGTTTTTAGTTGTACAGAAATCTAATTTGCCAAGAGTATTCCACCAGTTCCTAGTTTTGACACAAGGTGACAGCTGTCATTTCGTAATCTAATAAACATGTAACAAGACTCAATTTTAGGTCGTAACTCAAATATTGAGAAACGCTGATTTATAAAACCAAATATATTGAATTTTCTGAAGATATTATAAAGATATTATTAATATTAAAATTTTTATTTAAGATGTTGAAACTATTTCAAAATATACAAAATGAATACTGTATAAAAATATCATATTATCAATTACATAATTGATATAATTTATCTTTTAAATTAGACATACACTTATCCAAATTTTGAATACTTTTTGTTAACTGTAACGATTTACTCCTAAGATCATTAATTAAAGATGTATAAAAGCAGGAAGGAAGTATCAAGAACAGCGTTTCTCAACCTTTTTGCTGTGCATATTAGGTTTCAGTTGTACTGCAATCCATTTTCTAAGAGTATTCCACCAGTTCCTAGTTTTGACACAAGGTAACATCTGTCATTTCGGAACCCAATAAACATGTAAGAAGACTCAATTTAAGGTCGCAATTTAAATATTGAGAAACACTGATTCAGAAAACCAAATATATTGAATTTTCTAAAGATAGTAAAATATTATAATTTTTAATTAAAATGTTGAAACTATTCTATTGTATAAAAATAACATAATATCAATTATATAATTGATATATTTTATCTTTTAAATTAGATATATAATTTGAAAGTGTTCTGGTCCAAGTGTTAACTATAACGATTTATTTCTAAGATCAACAGGATTTAATTTAGATAAAAAAATTCACTCTTCGATAAATATGAACTTTCTAAATAACAGATATTGATTAGAAATGATTTTTTTTATTGTGATGAATATTTATTACGTATTTAATTTTCAATTCATTTTCTATTTTCCTTAAATGAAATATATTTATAATAATTATGCTTCAACATGTGCTAAACCTGTATTTAATGAGATTCTAATTACTTTGCGGTAGCTTTAAATTCTGAATAATTTACATTTTACCAATCGTTTATCCAAGTAGGTCATCATTTTGTTATAATATTCATAGAGAATCATAATGCATATAAAATCAATTTCCATATAGAGGTTACTTACTAAATTTATCTTTACTTGAAACGCATAATTTTCTTTAATGGTGTACCATATAGTGTTTATCTCGGTAATTAACCTAATAATTATTATATTTTTAAGATAACAAAAATATTGGTATTTTATTTATATGTATTTCCAGATAATATTATTAATAATACTTCCAATCAAATCTTATTTACTGCAATATCTCAAATACCCGATTTAACGGAAAGATTAATCGATGCAGTAAAATTAATCGATTTTATTTTGCTCAATTTTTAATATTTTCAAACCATTTCTTTTAGTATTAATGTTACAAAATTGTTGCAAGTCACGTTTATATTCAGCTTAAAATTACTTGTTACCACTCAAAAAATATATATTGATAGGTGAGGTTGTGAGATTTGTTAAAGTTAAAGCTTTAATTGTTTTTTTTTTGTTATAAAAATACAATATAAACAATAAAATAAGAAATAATATAAAAAGTAAATGTTAAAAGAAGCTTTGACGTATATATAAATGCAACTTTTACTAAATAATTTGCATTTAAAGGATGTTATAGAAAAAAAGTGGTTTAGTATAGGAATATAATTATAATTGATAAAAAATTAATTACATGACGTAAATATTAGTTTGTTTGATATTAAAAAAAATATGTGTAATATATAATACGCAGATATCAATTTGAATTCATAAATAACATACGTTTTACTTATTTATTTGTGTTGCTGGTAGCATTAATGGTCTTGCACATACATCACTCGCTTCAAGTTTTTTTCTTTCTCCCTGTCTCTTTCTCCTGCCAAGTCACGAATACCACATTTTTTAAATTAATTGTGCTGAAAATTGATTACCCAATGATTTCATAACGCTCTTAACCTTAGCGTCGAATGACACATATGTGCGGATACGCGAAGTAAATACGAAATAAAAAACAGCCAAATACAAGATACATATAGCAATGATCTGTGGGTATGTCAAATGCGTAATTAACCTTGCTCTTTGTGCGCTTAATTCTCGATTACCATTAGTTATGCACACATAATTTATGATTATTTTCATGCTTCGAAACTCATGAAAAATCAATGCTCTAGATTTTAATTGATCTTAAGGCTGTTTCTATTAAAGTCTGCCTGGGGTACATATATGAAGGGATAATCGATAGGAAAGGAATTTTATAGTTTAAAATTGCAATGAATTAGTTGCTGCATTTGCATCCGTAATGATTATCTGATATGGGGCATAATGCAAATCGATTAATTAGTTTGTCCTTTGGATGTTTTCTTCTAGTCGAATGTAATCATGGCTTTGAGCTACATATAATTCTCAGTGAACGTAATAACTTATTATTTTATTATACCCTTTCTGGTCTAGTAAATCGACGTAATTTATAATTTATTTATATTAAATTTATATAGAATGTATTGATTTTTTATGCTTTATAAATTGTGCATAAAGCCTGAAACATATTTTTTTCATCGTTTCATTTGAATCAACTCATACAATAGATATATAGTTTTACAGATATTTCTTTTTTTTGTACTCATAACATAAACATTTTTTATTCAGATATAATCTTAATTTTAAAAATGATTAAGATTGTAATTGGTAAAGTATTTAGCAAAAAGTTGAAGATCTTCTAATATTTAGAATCTACTTCACCAATTCAATTTGATTATTTTCAATAAATAGATTCAATTAAGTCAATTTCATGGGTAAAGTTTTATTGTCGCATATTTGGTTACATAATAAATTTTACTTGATACAAGTTTACCATTAGAAAATCCATATATATTTAATTGATTCGAACCGTATAAATGTGGAAATATTTAGAAGTTTTGACTACTAAAGCTTAAATTTCAATCCAAATTGCCACAAAGCAGTTGCGAACGATGTAAGTAGCTGTAAGCACTGTACATATTTTTTTCTTCCCTTCGTTTTATGCCCATTTATTTATATTTTATAGTATTGATTTTAATTTCATAATTATAAAACTAGTCTTCTAAATATATGTGTAAGTTATCAGTGAAAAGTTTTGAAGATCTTCTAATAATTAGAATCTACTTAACCAATTTAATTTGATATATTAACAGATTATCAAATATATTCGATTATAATTTATTCTGAAACTTGAAGAAACATTTTTAACAATTTTGCTGATAACTCAAGAAGTATGCACGAAAAATTCATTTTTGAGCACGTAAATTGAAGATAAATGTTCATTATTTAAGACAAGAATATTGGTATTATTATATAATTTGTTATTTTCTCGTAATTCATTGTCAAACTTGAAGATCGTTTTTTTAGACTTCGCAAAAGCAATGACTATACATATTTGCTTATATCTCAAAAAGTAAAAAAATAAATAAAAAAAAGTATGCACGACATATTCATTTTTGAGCACGCAATTTCATGGGTAAAGTTTTCCTTCTCATGTTTGATAATGAATGGTTTATCAGTAGTTTCGAAGTTTACGCTGAAATATCTAAATATTCTGAAATTTTAATTTTTATTAAATAACTGGGAGAAAATTATCCCTATTCATTTATAAAGTGTATAAATAATTGTAACAATTATTTATTATGAAAATATTGGTTCAATTATGTTCAACAAATAAAGATTATTTGGTCTTGAATATAAAGCGTACAATGCTTCTTCAATAAGCTTCTTTCATATCCAAATACATAAGAAAACTAAACATTTTAATGTAATATTTGTTGCTGACTTAAACCAGATATACCTCTCAAAGTGTTGGTTATTGGTTTCGCTAATATTCCGGACTAATCGAGAACTTTAAAACTGTATGAAAGTAATGTACATAAAATTGAAAATTTTGAAACTATAGTAAATCCGGATTGATTGAAGCTGCTTTATGCGAAATATTACCGTAGTGCGTAATAAATTTAAAATTTTACAATGTGTATATAAAACTTTGCATCATATTTCTTAAAAAAAGAAAACATTTATTTATGAGGAAATCTGGGGAACATTACGAAATTGGCAAGTTCGTAAATCTTTTATAATTATATAGGATTTTTTGTATAATTGCAAAATCCAAAGTTACAACATGTTTTAAAATAAATAATTAAATGCATTTACTGCAAATACATTAAAAGCTGAAAATTAGATTTACACAATTAATTGGACGATAGGCATGGAAATGATTCCAAAGCTGTGTACGCGTCTTAATTTCCTGTTTTCTCTTTATTAGTTATTACATCACCTTCTTAAGATTAAGTACATTATCCGGGAATTGAAGACCGACCGTCTCGATGTAACTCGATTAATGCAGGAGACACGCTCCATATTTTCATTTGCATTCAAGCTGTGCATCATTGAAACGCTCGATGTTGGGAAAAATCATTACTTTTCGTTTTGCCAATGTGCATTAATTAACGCGGATAAACAACATTCGTTCGCTAATGATAAATTCAACAAAAATAAAAACAATGACATTTAATTATAATTATTTTGTCCGATCTCTGATTTAATTTTATTTTTTGCATGTTTATTATTATGCTTCGTTTACTCGCAAATCGATGCAAATAACATTTCTATTATATTAAAGTCAGTAATAAAATTCGTATCCACTTTGAATGGAATCAGTCCGACCGTAATGAATTTATGCATAAATGAAGATGCTAATTAGTTTCCATACGCGATTTATAAATAGTAGAGCAAATTTCTTCGGCATCGAAAGCCATCCGCTTCTAAAAGTAAATAGCCTTCCTTACTCTCTTATTTTATAAAATAGTTTAATCTTTAGAAAAACTAAACAAAACCAGATAAATCTATGCAGTGTTGAAAATGTAATTATTACATAATTAAATACAGTATCTTAAATTAAGTTGAATATTTCTTCTAGCTAAGTAATGACAACAATTGTATATTACATATAAAAATATTTTATTATATAATAACATCATTTACTGGCCAATAAAATACAAAAAAAAAAGCCAAAAAAATAAGAAATAATTGATTTTAACAATAACCAAAACCAAAAATGCATTCTATATTATAAATATACCTGGCCAAAGGGCTATCTGCCTAGGTATATTTTCTTATTTATTCTAATTTATAAAAGTAGAAAAAACACATCAAATCTTAAAGCAGAAAAAGATTGTAGTTGCTTCAAAACTTATATATATATATCATAATTCTAAAGATAACAACTTTAGAGTTAGTCAGAAAATTTTAACAAAAACTTTTCTTGAAAATTCAAAATCTTATCTAGTAATTTATAATTATAGTAAGGATTTATATTAAATTTATTAATTTACAAGTTAAGTTTTTGACTATAATATCAGCAATGAGAAAACGTTGATATTATATAGGCAAAATTTTAATTAATTCTATTATATCTCTAAAATATTCATATCAGTACATTATTAATTATCTTAAAGTCAAACATAACTTCCGTCAAGTACAAATTGCAATTAATATAATTACATAAATATATATTGCAAGAGGATACAAATTGTGTTAATTATCAAACTTTATAATTAATTTCGTAAGATATAATATAAAGTTTTAAAAAGTATATTTAACATGATATAAGAGAATATTTTATGAACATACAAATATGGATAATTTCGAAAAATATATTTTATATTGAGGAAACTTGAGAACTAATTTGAATTTTATTTCATTTCAGCAAATTTATTTTAAAATGTACTTAAATTTTGATGTAAAATCAATATACCCTCTCTATATTATTTATTTTGTAGTCAAAAAATTATTAAAATAATAATTATAAAGTTATTCCTGTCCCATAAATTATTATTATTGTCACAATAGCAAAATGTATTGAATCATAAATCTATTATTTTTCTACTTTTTACGTTTGTTTAATTTGTAACATTTTTCTAACGGATATTTGAGATTAATTAAATAACATCTTAGTAAAAGTTACTTATTAGTTAGATAATAAAAACAATTTGAAATACTATCTTTAATGGTTAGTTATAAAAGCTAATAGTGTATTATTTTCTTTTACTCATAAATTTCTAAAATAGTTATACAAGATTTTAAATTTTCTATTTAAAAATTAACGACATAATTTTTTTAGCCATATACTTTCTGATATCCTCATTTGATTACAAAATTATATAAAAAAATAACGAATTATTCAAAATGTTGTAAATCCGTACGTTACATCTTTATATTGAAATATTATATATTTATATGTATTATAATATTTTTTTATAGATGGGAGGATAAAAGGTTTAATGCAATAGGTCACCTCCGGCCATGTTAAGCAACGAAGGTCTTAAGAGTGTGAAAAGAAGTAGTTTCGAACTGGTTCTATCGCCTGAATTTGAATCTAGGCCAAGGCAGAGAAGTAACGCATCCAGTTTCCCGGTGCACCATCTAACTGAACTTGAAATGTTAATTAAATCTATTTACGATTCAAGCCATTACATTCAATGAAAAATAGTTAATTCTAATCAACTACCCATATATATTCTAATTAGATTATATACTTTGTACTCTCAGTCGTGCATATTTTTAAATAATTACAAAAAAAATAAAGCTGCAATAATTTATAATTTCGTAATCTGATAAAATTTCAGCATAATAATAATTAAAATCTTAAAGAATAAGTTAAATGCTATTTTTAATTTTGTAGACATCTTTAAATTTCTAATTATATTAGTCATTTTATAGACTTATTGAATGAAGTCTACACACTCAGATATTAAAAGCGAATAAATATTATTATATAGTTAACATATATAATCAATTTATTTTTATGAAATTTTTAATAATAATAAACAACGTTTTTTGGCCAAATAAATTAAAACTTAGGTTTTTCCGCCCGTCAATTAAGATGTTGGTTAGTTAGGAAATCATACGTAATAAATAAGATAAAACCGTTTGAACAAGAGGGACAAAAAAAGCAGCAAAAGGAGATTATTAAAAGAATATTAGGAATTGGAATAGCGTATATGTAGGGTTAGGACTTACAATTGGGCTTCGAGAAATACAGAACATGGAAAAGGAAGATGGTGAAATTTGTATTTTATCCAATTTTTTTATAAATTAAATAATTTCTAATAACAAGTTTGTTTGTTGTATTCAGTATTTATTAAAAGTAAGATAGTAATACCGCATTTATCGGAATACAGGAAGTAGCTGCTTTTTTTTGTACATATTTTTAAGAAAAAAAATCTTTTTACATGAATTTCTATAAAATGTAAATCAATAAGCAAAATGCAAATAATACTATTACATGTATACTAATATAAACTAAAAGTTTTAAAATAGTGCAAACCATAAGTATATATAATGTCTTTATACTTGCTAATGCTTGTCTACTATAGTCCTTTCAGAACTCCTAGGGCTGGTTTCGAGAATAAGCTTAGCATTATTATGACGTTGTTGAAATTTTAATAAAATCTATTTAAGATTACAACTAATAAATTCAATAAATAAAAAATAATAATAATAATTTATTGGTCAGTCAGCAAATATACAAAAAAATACATTCTTTTGATAAATATAAATGATAATAATAATAACCAAAGAACAATAATAACTCTCAAAATAAGTAAATAAATTCTAACCAAAAAAAAGTCAACAGGCTTCAATAATTATTAGTTTGAATTAGATAGATTGTATTTTGTATTTTTTGTTAAATATGCAATAAATTTGACTTATTTAATTAGATACAAATACGCATTCAATTATATTGTGCAGTCAGCTCTTCGTCGGACGTATTTTCCAGTGATTGCGAGTTGGTAAAATGAATTGAGTATTCATAGAGGATTTTCGAAATGACAGATGGTGCGTTGAGGTGGACGATACAAATCGCTGTAAATGTACCACACACACATCCAATACCTCAGTATAACGAGTGCTTTGTGAATTGGAATTGATTTACGTTTAAATCTGCAATATTTCATGTCTTCATTATGTGATTTTTCTCTCACGCTTTCGTCGCGTCTGCAACGTTGCTTAATCTTCAAGAGAGAAGCCGCCTGTATTCGAGATAATCCGAATTTAATAGCCAACCGAGTCGGTTCGCTCGTATATATATTTTTGCGTTGATTAATGCTCCTGCAATAAAGTGGATTATATAAGGAGCATGTTTACAAATCCGCGAATGTTATGTAAAAAAAAAAGAAATAATAATGACGAGAGGTATGGTGTTCTGCAAGTGTTGCGTTAGTCGGATGGACAAAGAAGAGGATGAGCTCTCCTCGCGGCTGTAATTATCCCGCAGCATGGCGCCCTCGTTATAAAACATTCACCTAGGCCGACAATCACCTCCGGAGACGACGATTGTTTGGTCGCGTTTTCGCCGCGTTGCGTAACGCGTTACGAGATTCCTTCGGCGGATGATGAAACGAACGGCCGGTTTGGCTTCGTTGGCATCGATCAAAACATTGCCGCCGGCCAAATCGCGAAATTGAACTTAACCATTTTTGGCACCGACCATCGCTTGCGCAATTTGCCGCATCCAAGAACGATCCTCGACATCTTCTGAGAAAGTAAAAAACAAAAAGAAAAGAAAACTGAATGCGCACGTAATGATAATCCGTAGGAAGCAGGCATGCATGTTGCACTGGGCAATTAATTTGCAACTGCTGAAGTGAGACCGACGTGCGATGAAATTGTAAAACGAGGGAAAACGTATAACACAACCAAATGATATTGTGATGCGACCAGCGACCAACGGAAAATTAATATTCCGGTCGAGTGGCACAGGGCATATGCCATCCAGGTAGATGCATTTTCACGAAGAAATTACTTTGCAGCTCGTCTTTTTACATTCACTGCACTGGAGGGTTTTACATTATGAAGCAACTATTAATTACGAAACACTCTTCGTGAAAAGACACAGGCTTTGCCATAGCAACCTTTCAAAGGCACTTTTATAATAATAATTCATTAAACATATTTACATAAGCAATTATAATTCACTTAAACAATTAATCAAAAATCAATACTTTCTGATGAAGTAGTTCTATCCTTGAAGCAAAATCAATCCATCATTAGATTTATCGCAGCTGCTCCATTATCAAAATATTAATCAAAATAATTCAAATAAATTGAATATTTTATATAAATTATACGACAAATTGCTTGTGATTAGTATTACTCTTCTAGTTACTACTCTTCTAGTGTTATTGTTTTGGCAAATTATCCTTTCAAATAGTGTGCTTTTATAACTTTAGTAATGTCAAAGAATATTAATCATCCATCCATTGCTTAACTTTCATAGGAACATTAAGTCGCAATACTAATTATATATTTTATTGATCCCTTGCAATGGTTATTATTATTATATATTTTTTATGAATGCTAAAATTATTTTAATGTTGTAT
Organism: Nicrophorus investigator; assembly: GCA_963457615.1. NCBI lineage: Eukaryota > Metazoa > Arthropoda > Insecta > Coleoptera > Silphidae > Nicrophorus > Nicrophorus investigator. The sequence goes on along the minus strand of OY735140.1, from coordinate 20,561,090 downwards.
GACTGAAACTTTAATTAGGAATTAATATTTAATTTATACACATCAAAATAGATATTTGAAGAGTTCTTCAATAATATTATATTACAAGAATATGAATATATTTATTATATTATTATATATTAATGTTATTTTTAATTTAACTGAGATTTTATACAAAGTTTTATTAGATTAATGCCTTTTGAATTTCTGAAATCAAATCTAATCAATAATCTGATTATATACATATTATTTACAATTTATAAAATAATAACATCGAAATATAATATTTATTGTTTGAAATATGTAGACATTATAAAAAATTACTATATATGAAAGTATACTTATTTTATTTCTGTAATATTTAAATAATCCACAAAAGTTTCAAATTAAAAACTTTACTGTTTTACATTAAAACACCAAAGTGACTTCTTCAGCAAGTTCCACTTAGGTATTTAAAATAATTTACCTACTTTGTAAACTTCTTGAAGTAAAAAATCCTATAAATATTAATTCTTTTTCGTCTTATTAACTCCCATCAATTTTTAGAAGTAGATTGCCCTGAAACGAAATTCATTTACCTGGAACGTAATGAAAGCACTTTGAAGTACATCGTCAAATATCCAATAAAATAAATTAGGTGTTACAAAATCATTTTAATATTATTTCATAATAATTTATCAAATATTTTAACTAATAAATAAAAGTTTATTCCGAGATAAAATCTCGAGTAAACATCCTTGAAGAAATCATAATATAATTGTATGAGAATTAATAAAATAACTGCCAACGCAAAAAGTATATTTATTTAAGTGAGATTCCAAGAAGAAAATAATAACGACAATTAACTTATTTTAGCGAAGTGTAAATAAATAAAGTAGTTCAAGGAAAATAACAGCATAAATAGCGTAATTAGTTTCATTTAGCGCGACGTGTGTAAACAGAAAGAAATCTTATAATTAGTATACATTTATGCAAATCTTATTAAGCTTCTGTAAAAGCAAAATGATCTCATTGCAATTTTAGAGGCGAAAAAATTAAGTGCGTTTTCGAGTTAAACTAACAATGACAATTTTAATCGCATTTATCAGATTTACATTAAGTGTCTGTGAGTCATTTTACTGTGTTTTTCGTTTATTTGTGCAACGAGTTTATTTAATTAATACTAAAACAGTGAAAACATTTTAATATAGAAAATTCCATGAGCATGCAGTGCACCGTTAATTTCGCGAAATGCATATTTATAAAGTAATAGTGATTTGCATGCGACCTTAGCCCTGACTCGGAAAGGCGAACGTTTAATTATGTTTTAACTTGTAGAAAACAAATATCTCGATTGAAAATAACCGCTGGCGTGGAAAATTCTGAACTTGAATCGCCGAAGCCAAATAACTAGAGTGAAAGTGCTCCTCGATTGTGTTCAATCGTAAAGGAATCGAATTTCTAAAAAAAATGTTATTATGACTCGTTATGGTCTCAGTTGTGGTCGATGTTTCTAATTTAATCTCGAGTATTTTATATAAGATTATATTATTGTTGTTATTGTTCATTATGTTCTTGGAATTGTAAGGAATAATTTATTGATTTATTTTTTTATTGCAATATTAAAAATGATTAAGATTTATTAACAAATAAATATTGTGTTGTAATTTAATAGAGAAGAAGTAGTAATTGAAGCATATATTTTTGCAATCGTTTTCGGGCATTGGTATTTTGGTGGAATGTTCTTTTGCGAAATTAGTTATTTATCTCTAATAACAGCTGAAGTGAGCAGGTGCGGCCGTCATAAGAGAAAGCGGGTCAAAAGACAAGAAAATTAAGCAAAATGCTGAGTATACAAAATTCTTACTCTAAATATACAAAGGTGCAATGCCGTTTGATCATCTTCAGTTAGTATTGATTGTTAATATTGGGTATCTTACCTTGGCGTAGTCATTGATTTGAAGGAATGTAGCTATTCCAGCTCTGACACGATTTTTCACACCTCTAACAGTACCACGAGCGCTACGGATCGTGGATGCGCCATCTTCACCTAGCAAGTCTTTGTACCCGGCAAAAGTCTCGTCCCCTTGTGCATTCAAATTGGTCACTTTTACATTCTCCTCATCATCCAAATGTTCGTTTAAATGAAACTTGTAGAATTTGTCAGTATCGTAGATTATATTAGTCGGTGCTTCGATAGGCTTTTGGTTTCTTTCTTCGTAAATACATTCCTCGATAATTGTCTTGTTGTTGCTCAACAATGATTCGGTCATCTGTTTCTCTGGCATCATGTCATCATCATGTTCGATCTTTTCGGTTTGCGTCAGTTTGATGGACCTATCTCTGATGTCTTTGAGAAGGCCTTGAGGAAGAAATGCGCTAGCCTTGCATTCTTTTACAAATTTTTCCTCGGAAAGTTCCTCTGGAAGATCCCCGCTATTCAGTGAGTCGCAGCTGATATTGCTCTCGTTGTCATCGCTGTCGGCGTCGGCGCCGCTGCTCGTCAAACTGGGTGCTCTCTTGTGCTGAGCTCCGATAACGGTCACACTGACACCTGCTGATTTCTTCTTAGGCAACGGAGGCGGAGTACTATCCAAATCGCTGCATGTGCCTGAATCCAAGGTATCACTAGGTGATACCTGTCCACTCGAGATAACAGTTCCGCAGTTGAATGGATTGTAGTAGAAATACGCGTTGGAGTTCGCCGACTCGGTGATATTGTTTTGGATCATCTCTGATTCGTTCGAGTTGACGCTGATACGGATGCAAGGTGATATCTCGCAGACGACACCCGCGTCACCTGTGCTATTCACACTTGCGTCTTCTGGATTGATGCGAATTTTGACGACATGATTTCCCGATGGTGTTCCAGTGCTGGAGATCTGCGAATGTCCTGTATGAACTTCCGGCACGGTGTAACCGAAGACGTCTGCAGTGGAACTTGATAGTACCGTTGCTGAGTCTGGAGGGGACCTTCTTGTCTTCGGTGGCAACGGCGGTGGACCAAATGCTACCTGTTCCATTATATTCTTAACGCATCTAATACCAAATCACTACTTGAATACCGATTATTATAAAGTACTTAGTCCCTGGCACTGCACAGCACTGGCCAAAAAAATACAAAGTTAATTGTACCGAAAACGCGTCTGTTTCAATTATTGCACACAAAGTCTTTGGGTTCACTGGATTGTTGTGTATAAGTGTGTTTTTTCTTCTTAAAGAGTTTCGGCGTTATTAAATTTATTTACAGGTGGCCAAACAGTATAAGAAGCGGGCAATTAGTGGCACAGTTCGTGAGTAACTGTACATACGTGCGTTCTATAGACCGACAGACCACGGACTGAGCCTGAAGTTGTGCCACTTGTGCGAGCGTTACAGTCTCCAAGTCCAAGACGGCTTTCTCAATGACACCGGACAGTCTCACCATACACTCTCTCCACGCCAGAAATCAAGAGATTCACATACCCAACCAATAACCCAAATTTTCGATAATCACCCGTATCACAGTTGCGTACTCTGTAAATAAGTTCTACCCTCATTATATCTAATCTCTATATAAATAACATCATTGCATATTATTATTATTATTGATTACTAAACTATATTACTTTTTATGTTTGAATTATATTTTGAAGTGCAATAAATATATAAAGTTGAAATTATATTTTTATATAAGTTTATTATAATCCAATCCAACATTAATCTAAAGTTTATCAAATATTTAAAGGCTTAATATATAACTTTATCTAATGCATTTCCTCATATTTCTCTTAATTTATTATTTTATTAATCACTTAAAATTTTTAAAATTAATTCAGGGTTTTAAAAATACTTATAAATTGATCTATTTTTAGCGGAAGAGGCTACAATAAATAGTTTAGAGGAAAATACAACTAAAAGAACCAAGAAATTATTTCAACCAGCAATTAACTCTAAGTTCTTCAGTTTATAATTGTATTCTAATATGGACGGAAAGACAACGGTATCTATAGAAGTGTGTATGCAATAAATTAAATAATTATTTTTAGTATTTATATTTTTTAAATCCATTTTTTTAACAATTTATTTCATACATAAAATTCCTTTTTTTTCAATTATAAATTTCCCTTCTCCTTCACCTCTTCTCAATTTAGAATTAAAGTTAACATACGTATTAGTCTTAAAAAGGAATTTAAATAATTTGTATTTAAAAATATAATTAATTACCGTTGTAAAAAATGTTGTCTATACAATTTGTTAATGAAATTTAAAATTAATATCTAATAAGTAGATTTTGTATGTTTTTGGAGAATTTAATTGAAAACAATTTGTAATAATAATAAATAATTATCTGGGATTATAAGATAATATTTATCAGAGAAGTGCAACATGTATTAGCCAGAAAAAGGCAAAATATGCAACATAAATAACCAAACAATAAAACATTGATAATAAACTATTTTATTAATAATTAGTAATAATTATTGAAATTATACTTTTTTTTTTCTTACCTAGGATTTATATGTTTATTTTGCTCTTTTCTATTTTTTTTTTGGTGGTCAATAAATTATTATTCTATTAAATACAAAGTACTTTTCAAGTACATTCAATAGTTAATTCAGGAAAATTTGCTCATTTATATTATGTAAGCTTAATTTAAGATAAAAAAATAATTTATCAAATTTGCGTTTTTGAATGCATTGAAATTTATTTTAAATACAAGTATATCGAATTAGAAAAAGTGTACGTACAGGTATAGAAATATGTGTAAACTCTTACTCAATTGTGCTGCACTAATTATTGCAAATGCACTATATATTTGTAACAAGTTTTATTGACTTCTTGATATCTAATACAATTTCCAATGCGTATAAAATTTCAATATTCTCATTGATTCAGTCGACCAGAACCAATAATAAAAAACTCAAGTGTTATAAGATTCACAAAAAATCAGTCTCAACTTTTACAGTACGCAAATTCCATAGCTACGAATGGTTATAAAATAGCTACCAAAAAAAAAGAAGAAAAGAAATATATAAATTGTAATAGTAGATAAATTTATTTTATTACTGTGACTTCGTTATATTTTGACTTGTAGTTTTGTTTATGTAATAATTCAAAAGTTTAGACGATTTACAATGAAATTAAATCAAAATATTGTTTTGATATTTGAAACAATTACAGTACAGAAGTTTGTTCCATTTTCGTTTTAGCAATCACAACCCTGAAATGTAATTATATATCGTCTGCACAAAGTATTCCGGCTAATCCAATTCTATTCTCAGTAAAGCTTTGAAATGCTTATACAAAGCATAGATGCGTTGGTATTTCTCTTTGCTTTTCAGGAGCACAAAATCTTTGCTCTTTTCTCATTTAATTTAAAATTTCTAACATAAATCTTCCTGTAATTTATGTTTGTCCCGGCATTAATTATTATATTTAACGAGTTCATTGAACTAATTACAATGATTTTTTTTTATGTATATAATTCTTTGGATTGTTTCATGCATAATTAACAACAAATAAATCAATTTTAGAACAAAACTAAAAAAATAACTGTTTTATTTCCATTGTTGTAGTTAACACTTGCGAGACTAATAATATTTATGACGAAATATATTATTTGTGTATATATAATGAAGAGGTAAGCTCATTGTTTATGATTGTCTCAAGGTTATTATCAGCATAGAGTTGTCTAATTATTTTATTGAGATTAATAGAATTTTATGCGCAAATTAATGAAATGGAAAATATTGTTGCATCGTTTTTATACTTGTCGTTGTTCGTGTATAAGACTATAATTTTGTTACAGGATACCCATCTTAATAGTCATGTCACATTCTATGACTTGCAAGAATGTTTTCGCTCAAGTTACGTGTGAGTTCTCATATGAAAATAATCTTGATTAATTCATCTGCGTTTATACTGTTGTTTCCAGCTGTTCCATTGCAATGACGATATTAACATTTTAAAAACCTTGCGCACGTGTTTTCATGTCTGATTAATTCACCTAGCACGTCTTGCTATTTTCTACATAGATTAAAGTGGAGGACTTATATGATGTATTTTTATGAGCAAAAATCCGGAAACCGTTATATGATGACTTACTTAACATGTCTTCTTATTCCGACTATATGCTAGTCGTCTAAAAGTAATGAGTTCATAAATTTTAATTATATTACTGAAATGTTAATTAATTTCTATTTATTTTGTATTCGATTGTATTTATTTCATTCTATCAATCAAGAAAAAGCAAATTCTTATATATTATTAATTAATTTAATAAAATAATCAAATGTAAGTTAAAATATTTTAAATTTTTAACCATCAATAAAATTGCAATTGCTTTAAATCCACATCAGATTAAACTGAAGGCAAAAATATTAAATCATCACATTTTAGACAAGGAATTAATACTGAAATATGTAATGCAGGTTTTCTATTTTACTTGAAGAAACTAAGGTAAAAGATTTACCACAGTCCATGAAAGTTGATCTATGTATATTGAACTGTACTAATCAAAAGTACCAGATACAATTTCTTTAAATCCAAATGAAAGCAAATTAAAAACAAGGGAATAAAATAAGAAGATGAAATCATCACATTTTAGGTAATAAATAAATACTGGAATATTTATATTTTACCTGAAGAAACTAAGGTACAAGATTTACCACAGTCCATGAAATTTTGTAATCAAAAGTAGTTGTACTAGTTACAATTTCTTTAAATTCAAATGAAACCAAATTAAAAACAAAAAATAAAATAAAAGATGTAATCATCACATTTTAGACAAGGAATAAATACTGAAATATGTACTGCAGGTTTTCTATTTTACTTGAAGAAACTAAGGTAAAAGATTTACCACAGTCCATGAAAGTTGAATTCTTTAAATCCAAATGAAATTAAATTAAAGACAAGGAAATAAAATAAGAAGATGAAATCATCACATTTTAGGCAAGAAATGTACCGCAGATTTTCTATTTTACCTGAAGAAACTGATGAACAAGATTTACCACAGTCCATGAAATTTGATCTATAAAAATTGAATCGTTAGAATCAAAAGTAAGTTGTAACATTAGCAATTCCTTTAAATCCATAGAAGAACAAATAAAAGACCAAAAAAATAATAAGAAAATTAAATCATTACTTTTTATTAAGGAACAAATACTAAAACATATATTTCACGTTTTTGTATTTTAGCTGAAGAAACGACAAGTAATGAACAACTTGTGCATAAAATTTGATCCATGAGAATTGAACCTCTATAATCAAAAGTAGTTTTATTATTTACAATTTCTTTAAATCCAAAATGATATCAAACTAAAGACAAGGAAATAAATTAAGAAGATAAAATTATCATATTTTAAAAAAGGAACAAATACTCTGTACGTTTTTGTATTTTATCTGAAGAAACTAAGGTATAAGATTTACCACAGTAAATTGGTATTGATATGGTATTGATCCATAAAAAGTGAAGCGCTATTATCAAAAGTAGTTGTACAAGTTACAATTGAGGCAAAGAAAAAATTCCGAAAAAAAGTAGTGAACATTTTCTATTTTACCTGAAGTATCTAAGGAATAAGACTTACTACAGTTCATAAAATTTGATCTATGAAAATTGATCCGCTAGAATCAAAAATAATTGTACCAATAGGAATTCCTGTAAATTCAAATGAGAGCAAACTAAAGACAAGAAAATATACAAAAAATGAATTCATGACACGTTTTTGTATTTTACCTGAAGAAGCTAAGAAAGAAATAATAAAAAATATATTGCATGTCTCTATTTTACCTCAAGAAACTTAGAAACAAGACTTATCATGAAATCTGAACCGCCAGAATCAAAAGTAACTAAAAGTAAAACAAATCTACAAATTTTAGCAAAGAATAAATATTAAAATATATTTACCTAAAGAAAATAAAGAACAAAACTTGCTTCAGTCTGTGAAACTGTAAATTTGCATCCACGCAGTTTTTAGGAAACGAAAAAACGTATATAACTTAAAAAACTACAATTAAACAAGTGGTCCATCCTAGGAAATCAGATGCCGAATATTTAACATTTTGAAAAAAATTCCTGTTTTATTAAGTTTATTTGAAATAAAAAAAGTTTATAGGTGATCCTGAAATGTAATACATCATAAATAAATATGTTTTATAAAAATATGGCAGATTGTGTCTCGTGGACATACATTCATATTTATAATTATGTGCGTTTTTTTTTCATTTAAATGACTGGAATAAATTAATAACACGTGATTACTTCAATAACCATAAACAAACCCGAGTCGGACGGTTCGAATCTCACGTGTAAATGAAGCCTACTGGGTGCTTGGATAAGTGTGTGTATGCGCAGTCCGTATATATAAAATAATAACAGTATATTGAAATTCCTGCTGTTTGTAACTGTAACGTTTCTGTCGTTTCTTTTGCATACCCTATTGATTACCACTAATAGACATCAGTCGACATTAATTGTGCCATTAATACACCTCCGTGTTGAAAATAGAATCATTTCATTACCAACCACTCTTTATGTCGCACCTGTTGAACACACGAAACACATAATTTTTTTTCTCGTTTTATGAAACGCATTCCAAAATCCGAGAAACAACTATTAAAACGACTCCGTTTATGTCATTATATCATTACACTTATTTAGTACTTCCAGATACAAGTGGAAAATGATTGTTATTATTTTTTTAATGACTTATTTAGGTGACATAATAATACGAGATTTTATTTTAACCATATTAAAAGACCTACATTAAATAATAAAATACACTAATAAAGTATAAAGCAAACTCGTTAATAATTTATATTTTTTCTAAATAAGAACTATAATTATTTTATATATTTATAATATTAATTTTTACAATACTAATATAATTTGAACTTCAAAAATCTAATTTTAAATTTTAATTGATTATACCGAATATAGAAAGTCCTAAACAATTCCGACAAAGCTAAAGTTGCTAGTAAATATCGGAAAGTTATCTGAGACCTTGAAGAAATTGTCAGGGTTCGATTCTAATGAAGATCAAAAGGAAATTTGTAGATAGATAATTCTTCTAATTAAAAAGTATTGATTTGATTTAAAATTATATTCTTGGATCGAAAATATATGGATATAATGCATGTGTTTTCTTATGTTATGTAATCAAATAATTGTAATTATTACTATTATTGAACTTGAAATAATTGACACATTTTAACATTTTATTATTATTTTAATATGAAATATTTTGTAATGTAAGTTTGTATTTTAACTATATATGTTTATAATATAGAGGAAATAAAGTTGAAGTTGACATAAATTAAATTAAATCATAAATTAATATTACAATATGAAACTTATTATTATAAAGCACGATCGAAATGGTGGCCAGTAAATATGTTTAATTAAGTAATAAATAATATTTTTATATAATCAATAAGAAAGATTAATAATTTATATACATTTTAAATTATAATAATATTTTCATTGTTTACTGATGAAAGGGTTTTTATTAATCATTAAACTCGTAATGTAATTGCATTAATTAGGAACGACAAATCGTTGATATACTGAAGCATGCGGTGACGTATTTTGTATTAGTGTTCGTAATTATCAGCGACAGTATACACTTAACTATTTGAATTAATTGCAGTTATTGCTGAGTGACGTGCAGATGCGAACTTCCTGGTTTAATATGTACAGACATTGCTATTTTAATATACCGGAATCAAAAACTAATCATGAGTTGTCAACATTGGAAGTTTATTACTCGTGGGATAAAATTAAACGTTAATCATTTCTTATTTACACATACCTTGTCATACACATCAGAAAATAAATTTATTTGAAGGAACTAAATATTCATAGAATTATGTAACAAATAATTTAAGAAAATTATCTAATATTTTTTTTATATTTACTTACGGAATGATACAACTCATGTAGTAATAATAAAGATGAAATAATTTTCCTGAAGTTTTTTTTATATAAAAAAATACTGAATAATTAATATAATGGTAATAACTGTTCATTTATTTTATTATATAATTAAATATTTATGATAGAAACTATTTCATAACAAAACATTCAGAATTATATTTGATTAAAATAAATATAATTATTTTGTAAAGTTTATAAATTATTCAATATTTATATTAATTATTCAACATATTTGATTTATTTTCAATTATTTTATTTATAATTTAAAATCAATATGACAATAGGAACAAATAATAAAGAACATAAAAATAAAATATATTACAGTGAAACCTCGCTTAAAGATCATAATCAGTTCCAGAATTTTAGGATTTTTACTCGTATAGTGAAACACAAATAAAACCATTTATTAACAAAAAATTATATAAACATTGTTAAGGTGATTCTCGCTTTATCTTCATATTTTCTTCTATCTTCTATTTTTCAGGAAACAAATAATTAATTTATTATTACTGCAACTATTTTCCATGATTTCAGCATTTCTTCTTTCAATAACATACAATGCAACGTTTACAGCAAAGTTTGCTAAACAAAGATGACAAGAAAAATCGAAGATGTTTAATTTAATAAATAAAATACACATAATATGTGTACATAAGTTTGGAGAGTAATGTCGCAGGCGCATAATGAGGGACTTTTCTTCTCCTCGTTAATCGAGTCATTTTTGTTACAACTTATTTGCTCGTTAAGCGAGGTGCTCGTTGTATTTTAGGCTTTTCCTAAAAATCTGTATTTGTGATAACTGCCTGTGAGAAAGTAAACTCGTATGGACACAGTCTTTTTTATGACATACTTTTTTCAGGCATACTTTTTTTATGTAATATATTTTTTTTTTCCAATGGTTACGATTTGACCCAATTTCCATCCGTATTAAAATGGACCGTATAAACATTAAACTTTTATTATGACCTAATTTATTATTATATAAATGCACAAATGGATATTTGATGTAAACAACATCATTAAACAAGCGGCAAAAAATTATAATGCCAACAGCGGATTGATACTTTTTATATTTTGTTACAATTTGTATTTATTTTATAATAATAAAAAAAACAACAATGATGCAATTACAAAACGCTAGCAAACATGGATTTGAGGGTAGCGGAATAATTAAATTCAAACAAACTCGGGCAGAAACAGTTTGTGGCGATCTAATTATACCCAAAAACTAATTTGGAGCACATTCCCGTAGTTTGATCATTATCTGCACGCTGTATCGGTTACTGGAAATTATTAAAAATACAGCTTCATTATGCATCAATTTTCCTCATAACTTTAGATACTAATAAACTATTATTAAATTAATTCCGATACGCAATTTGAGGTAATTATTAATTATTATTAATTATCCTATTGATTAAAGTTTGTGACATTGTTAAACAAAAACATATAAGCTTGTAAATTATGTAAAATCGATCGATATGTGCAATATGAATCACACATTTTTGTTAAAAATATATTGATTTTTTTTAGTTATTATTTTGTAAGAAATATGGAATACCAGAATAACACATTTAAGATGTTTATAATGAGTCACCGTCTATGAGCATGTTTTAAAGAAAGGTGTGTTGATTTAAAGAAGAACTGCTAAAATTTTTTAGAAAGAGATGCAATTATTACAAGCAATAATTATCTATGAATCATAGCTTTTCTGCAAAAAATACATTTGACATTAAAACAAATATCAAGAGGCAGCAATAGCTAATACATTCTATAAATAATATTATTTTTGTAAAATATTGTGACTTCTAAAATTTTAAGAAAAATACATAAAGTTTAACATCATATAAAACACATTAATTTATTCTAATAGAATTGTAGGTCGTTGTAAAGAAAAATGTTGTGATTATGTCTGGTCAGTTTATTTTTGTTTTTGAATCAGTTTTATATATGCAATTGTTTTGAGCGAATTCCCACTACAAAGACTCATGGGTAACTTATTGTCCATATTTTGTCGCGTTGTTAATTTCAAAAATAAATTATATAATAATTTAATAAGATTATCCATAATTTCTTAATCTCAATTAAGGTTGGACACAGAATGAGTTTTTTAGAGAATATATTTATATATAACTTCGATCGTTAATCATTTGGCACAAATCAGGGTTAATAAAAAATTGTAAATAAATATTTATGTAATTATAATTTTATTTCTTGAAATAAATAGTTTCGATGTAATAAGTACACATAAGACATAAAAGGTTGGAGAACCCTGACCAAATGCAAAGGAATAGCAACGACACACATTCTCGAGAGCGCTGTCATAATTTTCAGTTAATGAATACTAATGTCTAACGCTGATTATATTATGACATTTGAAGTAATGAAGATACCTAAACCGAAAGGAAAGCTTCATTATGAGACAGTTATGTGTAACGGTCCATTTATGGGACATACGGTATGATTTACATACGAACGTACCTTCAGAAGGATTGTGAGAGTATGTGGATGATAGTTATTACAGTGGATGCACGAATGTGATGGATGGTGAAAATGGATTTTAAGGTTTTCATCGGGTCAGGTCTGACTGATTCTCTCTTTCTCGGTCGCGCGACAAGTGGATAGACGTGAAGCCGGTTCACCTTGCATCCAAGGTAGACCTCTTCCTCTTCACCTCTCTGGTTGTCTCGAAAGGTGCCTTGGGCCATGGAGAAAGATATTTTGAATATTCTACGGGCGTTTATAACAAATTGTAATCTCGGTATTAAATTATTTACGCTCGTATGCACCGTGCGTGTACTTTATTATTGCCAGACCATTTTTCATCTTCCACCTCAGGATTCCAGCTCAGCGCATTTGCATACCGTAACTACCATAACGATTTATCGCCACCATCGAAGCCCCTGGTCTCCGCCCTGCGAATGTCTTCAATTCATTATCGATTATTTATTAATTTTCTTTCATATTTTCATCATTACTTAATTAACGTATTACTTCATCGACCCTCCTGTAGTTGCAATACAAAGCCATAAATTATTATTTCTTTAGAAACAATTACTGAAATAAATCAGCTATAAAATACAATTTGATAGTTTAATTTCTTACATAACAATAATATACAATCATATTATTTATAATTAAAAAAAAAACTACAATTTCAAGTCTCCACTTTAACTTTGTAATTGAGAATTATATAAGCGTATTGAGTTATTGCATACAAATTGTTTTTTTTATAGATTTTTTTTTATTATATGCGACCTAAATGCTAAATAATATTAGTAGAATATTATAAAACTTGTTGAAAAAGAAATCGAAATAAGATTGAACAAATTACAAATAATTTCTAATTTAATTTAAATTTGTTCATAACTTAATTTTAATTTTTTTTTTAAATTGATAATCAAATAAAATATTTTTATTATAGGATAATATATATATAAGAGTTGTAATTATGTAACATATGTTTTTGCATTTACAAAAATATTTGCCCATTTCTTAAATATTTTTTGTAATTTATTGCTGCAATAAATATTATTAGAATTAACAATATTCGGATAGTTGTCTATAGAATAAATGTGATTATTTGCTCATAAAATCGTAAAATGGATACTTCCTGATATGATAGTTTTGATTGATTTGTTCCTTCTATTATCTATAATGATTATCTGTTGATTCTAATCGTTGACATTACATAACATGTAATAGGATAAATTTAGTACTTTCAAGTATATTTTGTTAGAAGGAACTAGTAATAATAATAATATTGAAATGTTAATAAATAATTTAAACAAAAATGGAGAATATGAAGAAACGAATCCAATGTTTGAAGCAATTTAAAAGCGAGAGATTTAAATCTCAGACAATCTACCGTTAGTAATTTCATAATACCTCCAAACATCTTATGAATGATTAAACATACATATTTTAGATTTCAAAGCGTTTTGAGTTAAATTGAATTTTTATAAGTAATATTAGAGATGAGAATACCTTACCTATATTATATCGTATTAAAATAAATATTTTTGTTATTATTAAATAAATTCTAAATGAAATAAAGTTTATCCATTTATTTTTAATTATCTGTTTTATTTAAACACTAATTTAATTATATTTTAATTAATGTATGTACATATTTTAATGTTGGCAAGGAAAAAATTATTATATTGATTATTTATATACAAATACACTTTTGCTGGCTTCTATTCGTATAAGAAATATTTACGACTTTCCTAACTTTTTTCTTCTTTGATATATAACATTATGACTCGACAAAGTTTTAAAATAGTCCTGAGAATAGCATATTTCCCTTGAGAATATCAAAGCGATTCCAAATTTAATTTAAAATACAAGAACAGAAAAAAAATAATAAATTACGTTATAAATCGTTGACTAAGGAAATATTTGATTGTTTTTTTTACTAATTGTAATTAAATATCTTTTAATATATTAATATAGAATGTTATACATTATATATACAATTATTTGTATCCATATGTTGTATAAACTAAAAATAAATCAAAATTACAGACAGTTATATGCTTTCGAAGAGCATATGTTGAATAGTTGTCGGATGGTTTTCGATATACATCATGAATCGTAAATTCAATGAACTTTGTGTTGTATAATTGTTGCACTTTGATTTCTGCTAATAACGAAGTTGTTTTATAAATTAAATTATTATAAATGTCCTTGTTTACTTTGACGACAATTATTTTTTTATAACTAAAGTTCAAGTGGACTTGAATTTGCAATTACAATGAGCGAGTTCCGAGTGAAATGTGCATTAATCGCTTCAAGCGAAGGTATCTTTTCCCTTTCTTTTTATTTATAATTACAGATTATATATAATAAGGAAATATCTAGACATGAGAAGTCGATAATAATGGGCTTTGTTAATAGCCAATGATAATTTTCTCTAAGGAAGTGAGGCATGGAATTTCGCCAAGAGGCCAACCATATGGTTAAGATAGTCCAGATGCAATAATTCACTCGAGATGCCCCTGGTGCATAAGTTAAGACGCTTATTGTATTTGCAGTTAATTATACTGAATATGCACAGGAATGAACGTTTTCATTTTGCGTGAAAACGGTTATATTGTTAGATTTTATAGTTACATTTAAATAATTACTTTCTCTAAGAAATTACATTATTCGGTATCAAAAGAAGGACATTAACAACGGGTGGCTTTAATGGATCTGAGGTGTGCGCATCCAGAGGAATTGTTCCAGGTCATTAGGTACAAACTTATCTCTTTGAAAAGGTACATATCAATCACTCTAGCTTTATACTGTAGAATGAAGAATACTTTGTCTTATAAAACTTTTTTCTATTTTTTAACAGTTACAATATACTCTAAAATATTTGTGATATTATATAATAACATAATTTATTGGCCAGTGGAAGGAAAAGAAATATAACTCCGAAAAAAAGAAATAAATGAATTTAACAATTATTGAAATAAAAATAATAATATAATCAAAAATACAATCAAAGGACTATCAACCTAGGTTTTTCTGCCCGGTGTGACATTATTATTTCGCATGTCGCTAATAATGTATTTATTACATTATTTTTTATTCTCGTATAGATGACAATATTTACAATATTATATATTTATATTTTAAGATTAACTACAAACTAAATTCATGTATTTATTTAATTTGTAGCAGAAAGTGTCAGATTAAGAATGTAAAGAAAAAAAATGTGTATAATAACAGTTAAACTATACTTCGTATATGAAATACGTAAAATACTACTTACTTATTTAATTTATTAATTATAAAAAATACATTTTATAATAACAGATGTATTTCAAGTACTGATGCGAAGAGCAATATGGGTACAATGCAGTCTTGTCCTAACTTACGTACTATCTAAAACTATCTTAAATTATCTTAATATATTAAGCTATGTTGGTGGTTAGTTTCCTGCTACTGGATTTCTTCGTCTCCTATTATTCCTTCCTGGTATCAATTTATCATAATCGAGTTTTTGGAGCCGTTTAGATTAAACATCTAATATAACAATACCCCGCATAGTTCGGGTACTAAATACGACAATATTCCGGACTTTTTGGAATCGGATTAATCAAGAAATTTTAAAAGTTGGAAATAAACAAAAAGATTGTTAAAAAATAATATTGTTTTGAAATTTTCAAACTGGATTATTTTGAAAACAGACTATAGGAGATACTTACAACAATTGCAAATAGTATTTTAAGGAACATTTCATAAGCTAACAAAAACTACTTCCTTTGTAAATTTACTTTAAAAATTACAACTTAATAATCGGAAATAAGAAATGCTATTCCCTTCTATACATTTCTTATTTCCGATTTTCCGCCATACAAATATTTAGTGTTAATTAGGATTTACTGAATTATTATTTTTTTACTTGACTGGATCTATGGATTATTGTAGCTTATTCGAACAAGCAACAGTTTCTTATCAAAAAATGAATAATTGAGTTTATTAATTATCTGGTTATCTTTTTACTTCTATTCTATTTTTTAAATATTTATGTAGTATTAAATCAAATTGAAGTGTTATATTTTGTAATTACTATCCGATATAATTTTTAGCTTATAATAAAAAAAAAATTCTTGCAAATAATATCTATAATAATAATAACATTTATTAATCACAAATTGTGAAAAATATATATAATTTATTATATTTTGTCATTTGGCCGAAAACTAAGAATCCCAAGCTGGACAGGACGCTATCCTCTTGTCATGACGAAAGACCCCGCAGTCTCCTGAACTAGACCTGTAGGTGATTCCAGCTTTGGGTTATCCAGGTCAAACATCAGAATGTAAATATGATTTCCTGAGAAGCAGACAAATGTGCCAATGTTATAATTGTTGATAAAACGCTTCTTCAGACGTTGATGTAACTTGGCACGATTCTCCGAGTATTTCGGCAAATTCATTGTTAAAATAATATCAATTTTCTTGGTAATACAAAAATTTATTGAACCAAATATAAATCCAAGTATACTGGTAGATGAGTCATGTTAAATAGATTTGCAAAACAAATATAATATACGTGGTCACTCATACGTTTAGAAATACTACAACGGTAATGCTAATTACAAAAGCAAACGAATAATAAATTAAGAAAAAACCTGAAACAGTACTTTCAATTAGGTAAATTATTGATTTTAAACACGTATGAATATTTTGGTTAAATAACGGTCAACATCAGACAGTTTCCTACAGTTTTAATTATTACCACATAATTAGAATGAATTAAAATGGATTATTTTTCATATAAATCGCCACTTAATTCGTAGATATTTTATTATAAACTGTTAGTCCTTATGCTATTTTAAGGTAAATAGAAAAAAATATACAGATTATATCAAAAAAAAATATTTAAAAGTTTCAAAACAATTTGAATACAAAAGAGAAATGATCTTTCAATAATTTTGTATTTTATCTGAATATATAAAGGTAGATGTATTTTAACTAAGTATATCTGGGGACACTAGTTGCTTGAATTGGACCAATGAAACACATTTATCTTTTACTTTTATTAACAATCTTAATTATATTTGGTTCTTTGAGTTTCTGTTTTCATTAAAAATTTGACATTAGTTTTCTACATCCTAATCACACACTCAATTCAATACAATTTTAACTTTTTCTTTATTTTATCAAATAATAATAGGAATAAGATGTACAAAATTTTACATGGCATAATGCCTTACAATAATGAAGTTTGTTGTGTGGGCGGGTGGTCTGCTTCTATTGGTTGTGGTATATATCACTCAATAAGTCTCTGGTCTGACACATATATGGCAAAATTCTTGACAGACCCATATGATTTCTGGGTAGGTACCAATCTTCAAACGATACGTTTCAAAATTTCATTACAGTTAGTTTACTGGTTTCAGTGGTTTTAGTGACGCCAGTGTTGATTAAACATTGTTTTTTATTGGGAAAAATACTATTGAAGCCTATCAGTGGCGTTATGGAGATTCTGTAATAGGGAAATCAACTATTGTTGAATGGTATGCTGTAAATAAAACAAATCCACAAAATAGTTTTGAAAGATCGTAAAATGAAGTTGCGCGATATAGCTGACACCTTAAAGATATCAGAAGGTAGTGTGTTTACAATTTTACACAAAAAATTGAGCATGAGTAAGTTGCTTTCGAAGTAAGATCCATTACTACACACCTAAATCAAAAAGATGCTCCAGCGAAAGAAATTTGGCACAATTGAGGAAGTGATTACCAAAACTGAGACCTATTTTGAGGCCAAATATAAATAGTTCTACAAAAAAAGGAACGAAATGTTAGAGAAGCGTTGGAATGAATGTATCACTCTTGAATGTTGATGAATAAAGTCGAATTTCTAAAAAACAAATGTTTATATTACAGATTTATTATTACAACTTAGTCTAATAAAAATAAAAATATTTGAATAAATTAATTTTAATATAGGTTTTGAATAGAATTAGGATAATGTTTGTATTTTATTTCAATAGTATAGCTCATATATGTAAAGATAAATTAATTTGTTTAGAGTTTAATGTGATTCAAGCCGTGTGCGGTGTGTCCATATTAATGATTTTACGCGAAACCCATATGTAAATGCTAGAGCGGATATCCGTGTAGGCATTTAACTGTTCGGGCATAATGGAACAAAAGACGTGTATACAAATGGGAAGTAAAATTATTTGTATTTTGAGGTTGAGCACAACAAACCGGAGGAATACGAAGAAAAAAAAATGCCAAAGCCAAACAAGAAACAGAGAAAGAAAAATGGGTTCTCGTTTGTATTCCGAACGTTTAACTAATTGGATTTATTTCGGCCAACAGCTGAAATTCTAGAAAAGAAATCGAAAGAGGAAAAGTGCATTTCTCCGTACCGAATCGAATCGAATCGGACCTAATTGCTGGAATAATCTAGTTGCGAAAAGTTAATTAGCTATGCTACAGTGATTTGTTAAACTTTCTTTGAGAATATACGGGAAAATCGCTATGATCTATATACATCAACACTCGGTAAAAGAGGAACATGAAGGGATATAAATTATTTAAGTTGGTTACCTTTGCACGACGAGAAGGGTAATGAAATAAATTGTAGTCGACCTTACTCATTCGACCTCCTCTCTACGTTTTCCGTGTGTCTGACATGAAATGCTAGCGCTCGTTTCTGTTGTGTTCACGAAACTAATAATTATACCGTAATTGAAACCCAATTAAGAAATATTAAATAATACATATTAGCAACGAATAATGCCGTATAATTGCCTACGAAATAAATCAATTACATAAGATTGCACAAGTAATCGAGATCATGAAGTGTTTCACTTGCAATCTTCGATTTACGCAAACGATTGATCAATCTATTATTTTCGCAAATCAATATATAGATCTATTTCCACATTACACTATTGGTTAATTTTTAAATTAATTTTATTGTCTTGTTTTAAATGACTTATATATTTCATAAATAAAAATATGAGATATTTTCTCTAAATTAAAAATATTTAATTAAAATATAATGGACATATTTTTTTAAGTATTTTCAACTCATAAAACGGCTGATATATTGAACTTTAATCATTATTTGTCATCATTATTTTTCAATTTTGTTAATACTGATAAAAATCGGGAACATATATTTGGCTTTTATCATTAAATTCGAGTGTTTGATTACGCAATCTATAAATTAATTTCAAGATTACAATCATAAAATATATTTGTAATGTAAAACACTTATCTATCTGAAAATATATAATTTTAAGAAATATTCCAGTTAATTATTTATATTTTCAAGTAACAATGTAGAATAGTTTTTTTTAAATAATTTTAGTAAATCTTAATGTTCAGTTTTTTTTATTATTTTTGTAATTTATTGCTGCAATAAATATTATTGAAAAAAATGGAAATAACATCATTTGTTGGCAAGTATAAATAAAGTTAAAAATAAATATGGCCAAAGGGCTATCGACCTAGGTCTTTCTGCCGGGTATATAGTATATGGTTATATATACTTTTTGCATAATTATAACAATAAAATTAAATTCGAATTATGTATAATAATAATTTTAAAAATACACTACAGGAAAAAGTACTCAATTATAGGGACGTCAAAAATTGGAAAAGGGTACATGCGGGATACTTGAACTTGGGAAGGATTTCGAAGGATACAAAATTTGGTAAGAGAAGAAACATTCATGTATTTGGACGTAAATTTAAAAAAGAAGGAGAGGTGTCTGTCCAGTTTTGGACAAATTTTGGTTTTAGATTAAAAGAGAACATTGGGAGGTTTATTTGGATGACGGATACTGGTAAGAATACGAAGGGAAGAATGTCATATCCGGCTTTTTAAGATTGCATTTTGACATTGGGAGAAGAGGATAAAACCATAATCAAGGAAGAGACGGGAAAAATATTATAAAAAATAAAAATTATTATTTGTTTAGTTGTGTTTTTCATAAAATTACGTTCTTTCGAAAAATAATTTTCTTGTGTGAAGGAGTGTAAACCTTCAAAACGGACGACGACTGGAATGGAGTCTTGTGGTACTGCGTGATTCTTGCAGGAAAACAAAATTTTGAGTTTAAAGTCGATTCTTTGTGCTTTGTGCTTTTTTCCTCTTTGACAAATGACTTACTTTCACTAACAAATATAAAAACGGTTTCAATGTCACTTAATTATTTTTTGTTTGTTGCTTCAATTTTTTGCCCGAAAAACGAATTTAAAAAAGAATCGTATTTAGGACTATTCACAGACGCTATGCCAGGCTATTTATGAGCACATTTCAACCAATCAAGTACAGGAATGTTGGCAGTGTTATGTGTATAGCAGCAGATATACAAAGAAAGAGAATAGTGGAATCGAGTTCATCAATATACTAATGACTATTAACATACACGGCAGCTAATAAATTTAAATAAATTGTAAGAAATAATATCTTTATTAAGAATAAAAAATATTATATTGGGAAAGTTTATCAACTTAAATTAATGTCAACCGCTATCACATTTACTTAATATTCATAAAAATAGATTGTAAATAAATACTGTGCGACATTAAAAAATGTATATTTTTTTTAATCTTTTATTGTTGTTAGCAACAAATTTCTAATCGTTCTAATCATCATATTTTGTATTCAATAAATTTCTAACATCTTCTTCATCGTCATTTTCGAATCTATTGTCTGTCGGAATTTTGAATATATTATATGTTAAATGGGACTTGAAATTGTAAACTTCTTTTTATCGAAACTTCGTTACCGAAGATAACATTAACCAATGTATGACCGTAAGTATCTGCTGTAATAAATACTATATAAATTATTTAATCTATTTAAATACCATTAAGTAAATGAATGAACGATTTAAAGAAAATTAATCATGAATTTAATGAGCCGTTTTTGTTCTAAGTCGTATAAGTCTACTTTTGGAAAAAATGAGTTAATAATTTTAGTAAGATTTAGGTATTCTCTTTTTATATTTATAAACATGTATGGATCACGATTTCTGGTTAAACTAATCAAAAAAAAATTATTATTGCAAAAATATATTTTCTTAAAAGTGGAATAAATCAATTTCTAATAATTATAGTTGAAACAACTCTGACGAAAAAAAGCAGCCTAATTAAAGAATATAGCATAAAGGATGCAGAATTATTCAGAAAATGTTTTAAATAAGATCAAAACTTAGCATCAAAAAAAACAAAATAAATAAGTCGCTTTTTCGATTTATTTACAAAAAGCCCTTGCATATCGTAGATTATCAGTTTCTGTTACATACATGTATTACATAAGCGAAATATGTATGTTCTAAATGAATTTATAATTTTCATGACAACAAAGTTCATATGTGATGAAACAGTAACATCTAGAGATGCGGAGGCAATAGCATCTTGCTGCCTAAAACATATTCAGAATGTTACAACCTAAGACCATAATTTAGCATATAATGTGTCATGTGTACTAGACAAATCCGAAATATTTAACTTGCACTGATGTGGTTAAGGATTGTTCAATTAACTAACAGTAACATAACTGTTATTGACCACAAATTTCTATTGTCGGTTCCAAACTACAGAGATTTTGAATTTTTGTAGAAATCGCAATAAAGTAAAAGAATCAATTATATACTTCTCAAGATTATTATAATGCAATATAGAATTGCCGAATAACAAATAGATATATTTTGTATGAAATGAAACAAGAATATTTTGTTCAAACAAATCTTTAGAAAAGGCAATATCTAATAGAAAAAAAAATACGAATAGAGAAAATATAAAATGGATAAAAATATGCTGGATGAGAACCGCTCTACTTATTTTTTTTATATCTTGTTTTCTAATATAAATGAAATTAATTCTTAATAAATCTGATATATAAAGGTATAAGTCCATTTGAAGCTAAATATTTTTTTAACAACAGTTTTATAGTGTGAAAAACATCACCTGAATTGATTAATGTTTGCAATATTTTAAAATTGATTAGAAGAAAGCGACAATATTAGATTGACATATTCTGTTAAGGTAATCATTTTTGCTTTAATAATATTAAATAATAATGTACAAACTCGGAGAAGCTTTCGTTAAAGGACGAGGAAGACATATACAAGGATTACATGGAATAGGATTTGTATAAAAAATGAATATATCTGAGATATCTAACGATAATGAACTTTGATGGTGAATATCCACGTAAAATTAAAAATATTAATTATGTAAATTGTACTGCTTAACTTCTACAATTATATAGTATGAATTAAAGTATCTTTTATTTAGTAATTATAATTTTTTATATTTTTTGTAGCAGATAACCAGATAACATTTAAAAACATATTTATATAATAATAATATATATCTCATACAAAGGGCTATAGACCAAAGGTCTTTCTGCCCGGTATTTGATTTATTTTTATATATTCATAGATTTGATTGAGTTTAAACTGGATTTATAGATGGCTTTTATATAGCCTTTCAAGTTTAATATTCTCTAGGAGTACTTCTAGATATTTGAAAGGGATATTATTTTCTTGTTAAGGGTAAGCTGAGGACAAAAACTCCTTCTGATTCTGAGAGTAAAGCAATTTACTTGGATGTAAGTGCTATTGGGTGAGAGAATATAAATAATGAGATTATTGTCTTCCCTAATATACTTTCAACAATAAACTATTATATAAAAGCGCCATTTTATTGAAAGGTTAAGAATTTTTCAAAATTATTACAAATTATGATTTAATATTATTAAGAAATACTATATTTTTATAAATTATGAGGCAATAAATATATAAAACAATAAATTCTAAAAAATTGTTTTTCAAAATTTCTTCGATTAGTCCAGTATATTGGGGAAAATGCACTGTATGAAGTATTGCTGTATTTTTTCAAATACTAATGGAAAAGTATTTAAGTTCTACGTAACAGTTGCACATATATAAATAATATTTTACCATTTAATTTGTTTCCATGTGATTACCTACTTTCTGCAATTTCGAATGTGCGGTGTAACTAATCGTTAAACTGGCGTTGCTGAATTGTTCCTATTTTAAAATAATTAGTTGTTTCATAGAGAAAACGGAAGACAAAACCGCAATCATACGTAATTAAAGAAACGACCCAGTAGTAACTATTGCAGTCTTTTGTCATTTCTGCAGATGTTATTTTATTGAGGAAAAAATATGTGTCAATTGACAAATATAAAATAATCTACAATTTTTTATTAGAAATAAATTGGCAACTGAGCACAAGCATAAAAGTTTAGCGATAAAATGTCGTGTTCGAAATTGCAACTATCGAGGTGAAAGTAATAAAGCCACGGCACTAAACTAAATTATCGTATCATGAAAATTAAATTAGCTGTAAATATTTCGTTCGCCTAGTTTGCATTCTACATTCTAGATAATTGCAGTAACACATTTACCTAATGAAGTTATTCAAAATGAATGTTATGGTTTACAGAGGCAAAATTAAATATAATATGGAATTATTACTTTATTTAAAATATTTTTCAGGCCAATTCATTCTTTTAATGATAACAATGGATAGAGTTTTTAGTTACTCCTTACTATTCTAGAAAAAATAGTATTATAACATGAAATATTTAAATAAATTAATAATATTTGCTGATAATTGGTTATAAAAATTACAATATCTCGCTTAATCTAACTTTAAACAAATTTCAAAACAAACTAAATTTTATTTGTGTAAAAAACTAGTATACAAAGTTATTTTCTATACATTAATAATTGTTTTTTTTGTCTTTATAAAGTCTATAACCTTTATCAGTATTTAGTTCTTCGATTAGACCTATTATAAACGGTCCAGGATATTGTTGGATCATTACTAAGAATCCATCTATGATATTGAAAAACAAACATAAAACACATAAAACTGAAAATAACTTAAGTTACTACTCACATAAACAATTCTATTGAAACCTATTTGTTCTTATGGAATTTAACTATAGAGAACATCAAACATTGAGACTATTCAAATATTCTCATCTAAATTCCTAAGCAAAATTACAGACAAACTATTGTAGGGGTCGGTAACATATTCATTCGGGGTACCTTGAATTACTAACTTAGAACAAAGAGCTCACTTTATCTACTATTTAGGGAAATTATATCAGTTATGCCATAATATCTGATTTAAATTATTTTATTTATTGTAATATTCCTCTTATTTTTTATATTTATGACCGAAACTAAATATTTACATTTTAATTTTATTAGTAGTTTTTAAATGATAAAAAAGAAATAGATTTTAAATAATACTGGTTACATTTTGAAAGACGTCATTATATAAAAAATTGTATAGCTTACATCACTCCAGAGATTCACTTAGTTATGGTTTAAAAATTAAAAATAACTAAATTGTAATTGAATGAAATAAAAAAAAAAGCACACGCAATTATTTTTTGTACATAAATGATCTTTAAAAAAAAAGAAATAGATTTTAAATCGTTTAACTTTGAAAAAAAAAAGAAATAATTATTATACAAATTATTAATAAAATGTGAATAAATCTATTCATTTCAAAATGATCAATATTTGTAAAAATACTGGTTTGAAAATAAGTTGTATTTTGAAAAAAGTCATTATATAAAAAAAATGTATAGTTTACATCACTTCAGAGATTTACTTAGGAATGGTTTAAAAATTAAAAATAACTAAATTGTAATTGAATGAAATAAAAAAAGCACACAAAATTATTTTTTTCTACATAAATGATCTTTTCTTGATTCCTCGATTAGATCAGTTTTAAATAGCCCGTTTTTTTTGGCAAAAATTAAATAAACAGCCTTACTAAATTTGTATTAAATTTTTCTTTTCATTTTTAAAATGAGAATCTTTATTTCAGTTCTTCTTATAACAGAATTATTATATTTTTTTTAATAAACGTCATTTAATATATTTACATCATTGTTTCCTAACAAATTCTTTGTCTTCATTTTAATTATTTTCATGCTTACAAGAAATACTCCACTATAAAACTATAATCTTCTAAATTCAAACAATTTAAAAAATCTTATTCATCAACATTTTCGAAAACCTATTAATTGAGTCATGTAGATAACATCATTTCTAATTTATTTGATATTATTTATTCTGCCATTATTTAGCGCAAAATTTATTTACAAGAACTATCAAAATTATATAATTATAAAACTAAATAAGTTTTGACGAGGTATTACAAGGTTATATAACTATTAAACTAAATAATGACCTGCTATAATAATAACATGACTTATTGCACAAACTTCTCGTTTTTAAATATTCTTTATTTTATATAGTAAAAAAATATATATAATTTCAAAACCGAAGTCTAATGATTGGTGGAAAGACCTACATTCAATAGCCCGTTACAATGATTCATGTAATTTTTTATTTCATATTATTTTCTCTTCACTTATTTTTGTAATTTTATAATAGTTGCAATAAATATTGATATTGTGTAAAGCTCTTTAGTTAAGTTGAAATATATTTTGATATATAATTAAAAAGATACTTTACAAATGTCATTATATAATGTAAATACTCGAAATACATGTCTATTATTACAAACAGGTAATTGAAATAAATAAAATATTATTGTATACTTTTTGTATTATAATAAGTTTCATTTTAACTTTAGGAAACTGGACTTAAATACTATAGAATTTAAACTTTTAAAGCATTCAATTTATATTTTTTGTACAAATGTCAACCGCCATCAGATTTACTTAAAAAATATAAGACAATTTTATTTTTATATATAAATATTTAAATGTATTCGATGTGCACGAGCATTGATTTTCGATGTAGTGTATTTTTTTTTATATAAAATACCTTTACTAACTTGCTGGATTAATTTAGTGTGTTTCAGATAATATATGGCTTTCCGGTCGATTCAGTTCGCTTGGGTTTATATTGGTTGTACGCAATTATATCACAAAGGGTGAAACTACCCCGTTCAGAGTAGTTCTTGTAACAAAGTCTGTGCGGCTTCCTGTTGTTTCTATAGTTACCAAACTCGTACAGAACTCTCCATAAAAGTAACTTTGGCGCAAGTATAATGAGAATGTATCGCAAACGAATCTTTAGTGCATGGCTGCTACGGCGCTACACTTTTTATTTTCCTTTGTGTGTTTTTTTTTTGTTATAGACCGACACTTCGGCGCCCTAAATTACAATCGTGCATTTGAATTACCAAAAAAAAAAGTAGGAAATGGAGCTACGGTGAAAGTTATTGCATCAATGTTAAATAAAACGTTACCAAAATGGAAATGGTTTATAAACATTGATTAAACTAGTAAACTTCTAACTACACATAAACCTTGTGACATAAAATATAGGAATGATAATGCAAAGTATGTTTTTTTATGTGAAATATAAAAATTTAGAAGCATTTTTAGTCAGTAAACATTATGTGACATTTACATTTTTATTTGATTCCTTTAAAAAAAAAATTATACTTACTTTGGAAATCATATTTTTTGTGATTTACATAGAAAAAAATACACAAAAGGAAACGACGATATAACTAATCATATCGAAACAGAGGACAAAAATAAAACACCTTAAAAACAAATAATATATTTCAATTTTTATTTCCACTTCATAACATGTCATATAGCATCATGTAGAATCTAAATTTCCCAACAATATAGCAGATTTTGATATTTATGATATTTTCCAGATTTTGAGGTTCATTTTATCCGATAATCTGAAACTGACCTCGAAATTCAATAAAAATCACATTACATTAATTCAAAATAATTTTTTGCTTATTATTCATCTCTGAGGACTCATATTTGTCGATTCTACAAAAACATATTTCATAAAGTATAAGTTTTTCGCAATATGAACATTTTTTATTTTAACTGCATTTATTTTGTTTAAATACATTTATTTCTTAGAAGTTTTATAATTTGATGCTCTAATCTGGTATATTGTATCATCAAAATATAAGTTGTAATAGAAGTGTAAAGATTTACCATTCAAATTTATTTTGAAAGGTGTATGTACATCATTGAGCCATTTCATTTTATTAATAATAGGGAAGATCAACAAACTTTTTTTCTGCAGATTATTTAATTTCAAATATTCGAAAAATACAAAATTTTTGTAATAAATTTGTATGTCAATTTTAGAAAAGATAATATTGATTTGATGATGTTTTCTTGCACCATAATTTGGTACCTGGAATGTTAAATTCCTTTAAAAAACAACGATATTCAATTACTAATTGTAGTATTATTTATGTTTTTTTTTACTCTACCGTAAATCCATTTAAACATCTGTTTGTCCATATTTATTTGTTTATGTAGTTATAACATACAGTTTACATCATTAAATTTATTATGATGTTAACATTACACAAATAGCATTCTTTATTAATCGCTTAACGGTTCATAACATTATATTGTATGTCTTCTTGTGTACTCAATATGAAGTTTCAATAAGGTAATTGTACAGTTTACAAAATTTTATTTAGGTCAAGAAATTAATAATAGAAAAATGTTATTTGAAATTATTATATAAAAATCTGTGATTTTTTGAGTAACTATATATAATTAATTCAATATAAAGAAATAAATATATTTTTAAATTTAAAGTTTATTTACAATGTCAAGGTTAATTTACAAATATTTGTATCCATGAAATTGTAACAAGCCTTGATACTAGCTGGTTTCTAATATAAATAGCTCTATTTATGTGGGCGACAATACAATATAAATGAGACCAATTTATCTACAGTTTATGGTGTGTATTATATATAGTAATATTCAATGCATAACATTTCCTCCTGAATGTAAATTGGAATCATTTTTACAAATTACATAAAAATATTTCAATGTCATTTAAGCACATTTTTTTTAATCTTCGGTTATTAAGATTTTTTAATTTTGACATTATTTTCTTGGTCTTCGTTGCTAACAAGGTTTTCTAAATTTTCCACTGTAAAACCATCATGTTCTGTATTCAATAACTCACATTTTCCTCATCAAATTTTTTGAAATAGTTACTTTCTCCTTCTAGTAGAACTTCCGATCTATGTCAATCTCCATTTAAGCATGGTGTAGTTCTTTTACAAAATAACTGTCTATACGGAATAATTACACTTAACACTGATCGCTTAACATTTACATTTACTCCTGAATTTAAATTGGAATCATTTTTACTAAAATAATAAAAAATAATTTAATATTATTTAAGCACCTTTTTACATTTTCAGTTATTAACATTTTTTGTACAGGAACGTATTTAATTTCAACTTTATTTTCTTTGTCTTCATTGCTAATAAGGTTTCCTAAATCTTTCACTATAGAATCATCATCTTCAATTTCTAACATTTTCTTGATCGACATTTTTTAAATAGTTACTTATTTCTTCTAGTAGAATTTCCGATCTATGCAAGTTTCTATTAAATATTGAATCATTTTTACAAATTTAATAAAAATATTTCAAGATCATTTAAGCACAGTCTTAAATTTTCAGTTATTAACATTTTTTGTACAGGAACGTATTTAATTCCAACTTTATTTTCTTTGTCTTCATTGCTAATAAGGTTTCCTAAATCTTTCACTATAGAATCATCATCTTTGCATTTAATTTCTAACATTTTCTTCATCGACATTTTTTAAATAGTTACTTTTTTCTTCTAGTAGAATTTCCGATCTATGCCAGTTTCCATTAAATATTGAATCATTTTTACAAATTTAATAAAAATATTTCAAGATCATTTAAGCACCTTTTTAAATTTTCAGTTATTAACATTTTTTGTACAGGAACTTTATAAACTTTCTACTACAAAATTATCATCTTCTGAATATAATTTCCAAAAAGGTTTACTTTTTCCAAAAAGGTATTACACGTTTATTTTCTCTCTAATTTAGGACTAGCCAACACTTCAATTACCAGCTGTTAAAGAACTAAATATTTCGAATGTGACTATAGGAAAATGAGAGAAAAATACATTTTATTAGATCAAGTAAATCACTTTTCATTTAAGAAAGTCCATCAGGATCAAATTTAAAGTATCTTAAGCTGTAGATAGCATCTCAAGAACGAACAAATTCTCCGACCCTACTCTAATTTGATTAAATGACTTAATGTTTAACTCAGATAATAAGCTTTAAATGATGCAATTATTACCTAATCCAATGGTTGAATTTGTGTTTACTGGAAGAAAGAAGGTACTTTAATAAAACATTAAATTTTAAATTAATTTAATTATTTACGTTTAGATTTGAACTAAATAATCTTCTAAAAATGTTTAAAACAATATGAATTTCTATATTATTATTTTTTATAATTTATTTCTGTATTGATTTTCCATTCTTGCATAGATTTTTTTTATTATTTGTTTGAAATTTTATATATTGCATTTACATGAAGAATGTATACATTTTAAGGATATAACAAATTTATATTGGAATATTTATTTAATAAAATGCCTTAAAAAGTTATTTTATAAAATATGTAAAGGCGTCATTTTATCATGAAAAAAAGTGGAAAATGGAAAAGAAAACGCAACGCTGGAAAATAGCCAATATCGTGCAGACGCTTATTTCGATTGCAGAAAGTGTAAAAAGCCTTTCCATCTTACATCACATTGAAAATAAAGTTACATAAGCAAGCGTTTCGAATGGACAATTTAGGTTGAAAGCAACAACCAATATCGATTCCCGAAGAAATTCGTAGAAACGCTGGAAGAAAACATGTTTACATTTTTCAGAATAGAATTTCTAACTGTTTCAAATTTATGGCTCATTTCATTAAGCAATTGTTGACAACTAATTTAACAATTTTACAATTAATAAATTGAGTGGGAATAATACTTGGATAATTCCAGTTGAAACGAATAAACATTAGAGGTTAATAGCCTCACGTCAAGATTAAGATAATTCTGGTTCTCATTATACAGAATAATTAAAACAACATTTTTTGGACTACTTTATTTCATATTTATTAATAAAAGAGTACATTTATTTACATGTTATTTTTAGCTCGTTAATTACTATTGTGAATAATTTATCTATGAATAAGTGCTTAAATATACCAGCACCTAAAGGTTTATGTTATCTCATACGTTATATTATTTGAAAAGGTCATGCATGCACAGAAGGACATTTACGAGTAATAAACATGAAACAATTGTTTGAATCATTTTGAATTGAATCGCGTTACGTAAGTTGCATTGTATAATATTGGGTCTCGTATGTTGTTTTTGCGACAGGGAAAACAAATTGCAGTTGAGTTAGAGACTGCAAAACGATCGATTAATCTTGCTGGATTCAAAAGTAATTATATACGGCTGTAGTAATATTTAAGCGTCGGGCGCAGATGTCTGACGAAGTTAATACCTCTAACGTACGAACGCGAATTGAATCAAATTACACATCGATAACTAATCTGAATATGCAGGTGAACTAGGTATTAGAAGTCCGCAGGGAACACATGCTGCTGGAGAAATCTAAACCGTTATCCCTCCGTTTCTTTAGGAATTACTCGGATCGCTGTCTGGTCAAGAACCAAACGTTCATAGGATCGGATTTCCCCTTCATGGCGATCGGTCCACGGTAAACGAAATTGAACTGCTCATCGAAATTCTCATCCTTGCACAAATATCTGCAACAGAACAAACACGCTTCACTGGGTTAATCCATCCAATTAACTGGAATTGCATTTGGAGAAAACACAAATTCAGTTAACCGTTCATCTTTTTATTCATTTCTTTAGTTTTTTTTTGTTCATTAGAAAATAAACATCTGCTCGCATCATCAAGTCCACCGGTATCCACAGATTTTGCTCGAATTAACCTAAATAGACCAAATTAATTTCGCCGTTAAAAGCAAATAATTCACGCTTAAATAATACTTTCTTCTGTTACGAATAAATTAAACATTTTCGGAATAAATTCCTGTTTCCGCTATATTTACTTTTTGTAATATTTGTATAATACAAAAATAATTTTCTAATTTCACTCTCTCTATCGTTACGCAATTCGGTCGATTATTAATTAAAACTGAATAAAAGTTGAGTGAGTTATAAAAATAAAATTTTATGTTCCGTAACGTGAACATCTTTGGAGTGGGCGAAGGCGCGTCGGATTTCAAGTTATTGGCGTGGGACTACTCTGATTTCGCACATGTAAACAACGTGAAAATTAAATCTTTTAAATGGACGAAATTACATAACAAAACATCGAGTGGGACGCGAGGAATCCAATAAAAAAATATTTAAGTCCAACTTAAATACGAAGAAGAATAATTAAAATAAATTATTTTAAGTATAGCTCGGGGAGCAGGCATTTGCATAATTTTGATGTTTAGAGGTGTCACGATATATACCGTGTGCTTAGTTTCCTCGATTGAGTTATATAATAATTATTACGTTTAGACGTAGCAATTATGCAAAACCCATTATTATTATGATTATATTTTTTTTCGTTTCGGAGAAAGTTACGTGATTTATCATCTTCTGTAATAAAAATGATATTTAAGATTTACCTGTTGCGAAATTTAATGAAGCAGACGTTATTCCGTGGATATAAGTAATTTCCCATAAAAAATAAATTTCG
Organism: Nicrophorus investigator; assembly: GCA_963457615.1. Classification (NCBI taxonomy): domain Eukaryota; kingdom Metazoa; phylum Arthropoda; class Insecta; order Coleoptera; family Silphidae; genus Nicrophorus; species Nicrophorus investigator. The sequence continues at coordinate 20,529,165 of OY735140.1, read as the reverse complement.
CAGTGCTTAAGAAAACGACTGACACAAAAACTTAATCGCACAAAAAAATGTATAGTTCAACGGCCAAGTAACAAACCCAGCCGAAACTCATTAAAGCATAATGTTCTTATTATTCTACTCGTTAAAAATTTCATACTTTGCTTATTGCATAAATCACATCAAAACAATTATACTTGATTTGAATTATAATTTAAGAAATTACTTTGTTTTCACATCGCAATATTTATAATAAATAAACTGTTTCTAACTTATAATTTAAATCTTTATTTTTACTTGTTAATTTTTAAAAATTCCTCTATGTAACCAAAATTTAAATATTTTAATTATATCATATCAATTATTATACATTAACAAATAGCATTACAAAGTAAACTGCCATAATTTCTAATTTAAGATAATATTTATATAATAGTTATATTTTTTGTTTCTCTATTATTATTGTTATATAATTATATTTTTAATTATTGTGTATTTTGTAAATGAATAAAGTTTTAAAAAAATATATGAGGTGAAGAAAAACATCAACAGTTAAATTTGATATATAAGTTAGCTTAATGATAATGTATAGTGTTTTAATACATTTAATTAAATTTGTTTAAGAAGCAAAAAATATATTCTATATTTATGATACATAGTTTATTAGGTAATAGTTTCTGTTGTACTTCAAATACTTTTATTTATTATTTCATTTTAATTTGAGAATAAATTGAATAAAATCTAAAAACTTTTACTTATTTCAGTTAAATTTCAAATTGGGAATAATTTGGTATTATTTGATTTTGTTCACCTCTTTTTCAAATCTCAAGAAAATAAACTTAGCTTGAAATAGAAATTTATACATAATTAATATATAGAAGGTATGAAAGAATATATCAGAGAAGCATTGAAGATCAAGAACCTTTACATAAGTCGTGGTACTATGTATACATTTTAAAAATGTTAGTAATAAAAATATAATATGTTAATAATAAATATTAGAAATTGGTTTGTTTATGGGAAGTAAATTGGCTTAAAGTGGAAATAGATATATACTGTAACGATCTTTTGAAAACTGACATTTGTTGGGAAATTCAATGCTTAAGAAACCTTTGAAAGGTTTTAAATCCAATTTACGTATAATTTCCAGGTATGTCAAAATCAAACAGTTACTAAGAAGTCAGTGTGCGAAGTTCCGCTATTAATAGTACATTGGCTGTCGATGTCAGTGCTGTCATTAAAGTAAAAATAAAATCAGAATACAATAAACCAGTGTAGAAATGAATGTGTTATTAAAATGTTTCTTCGAGCATTTCGAGAGCATGGAGCGCAACAGTTTGCATGCTCGCTACAAGCGAAGAGCTCTAGTCGAATATTTCAACACGCTAATCGAGGGATGCAGATTGGGTAAACGAAAGTGTTCGAATGATAATTAAAATGATTGCCGTTTCTGCGAAGCTTTCTTTTTTATTCCCAAGTAGTATCGGGCGCGAAATTAGTAACAATCAAGTATCGCTTGGCTTGGCTGCCTTCTGTTTCGTAAATCATTCGATTTGCAATATAATTCTAGGTGAAAACTCGGATTCGCAGACCGTCGTCCGAGAAGCGATCATCTGCATTTTGCGGTACCACGAGAAGTCAAAGACCGAGAACGGCGGTGTTTGCTTGATGGGGAAGTACCACAACGTGCTGTACGTTGGTCTCAAGCTATGCTTCGATTGGGGTTTGCGAGATACGGCGACGGTGGCTGCACTATTGGATGATATTTATCAATGCGAAGGGACGTTCGAGAGGCTGATGGTTGGAGCTTTGTTTGGAACACGTGCTCCTCATTTTATCGCAGGTTGGAAGAGCGACTTCGATAGTCAGGAGGAGAACGTCCGTGCTATGGTTTATTATCTGGATCACGCAACCAATGCCAATTTGGAGTACGCTTGCGGACACGAGAACAAACGGTTCATTGACGTGCCCATCGACAGTTGCGGAAAGGCGACATGTCTTAAGATCTTGGTCCAGCTGGGCGTACCGGATAAGCTGCTAATCCTATTGAGATACGGAGCGAGGATTTACGATGAGGATAATGACGACGAGGAGACCGTTGTCGACATCATCCTAAATCGCCTCACTGAATGCGACCGATCTTATCCCTATAATATTGTTTCGTGTCTGCAGCTCGTTCTGCGCGCGATGCCACGTATTTGCATACAGGCTACTAGCACCCATGGCTCGTTCCAAACTCAGATGAACATTGTTTTGGCCAGATACCCATATTTAGTGCAAGACTGCATATTGCCAACAAGCAGATGCGGTTTCCAACCACCAGAACTAAAACACCTATGTAGGTGCGTTATCCGATACCAACTATGGGTTAATTACCAATTACCGAATGGAATACAATTGTTGCCTGTCCCTGGTTCGCTACATAAATACATCGATATTATGGAGGATTAGCTTTATTCCTTACTTTTATATTTCACAGAACAATCATTTTCAATTGCGTGCAGGCCAAATACGAGGCGTGCAATCTTCTGCATAAATTTCAATAAATTTGAATAGCGTTCCCGCATGTTTTCTTTTTTTGTTAGTCTCTATGTATCCCTATTTTGCATGAGAATTTTACGTCTGCCTCAAAACCCTAGTGTTGTTCGCCAGCTAAAAACTTTACGATGAATTATTTATTGTTTTTCCATTTTAAGACCAACTTTTATCTTCCATGCTAAAGCAATAAACATAGAGGATTAAGAATTTACAAACCCATCATTTTAATGAGATATTCATGTATCTTGAAAATACATTAAACGTATAATTTACAACGTAAATTTTGATTCAACAGTTTTTAAATGAATAAAAACTGTTAAATAAAAATTTACGTTATAAATTATACTTCTATAATTTTTGAAGAATTATAATCAAAGTTTGTAAAACCCCCATTTGAATAGTGATTTTCTACTTAAATAATCCATACTAATCTTATTAAATGGCATAAATGGTGTAATTATTTTTGTTGCTTAAAAAAAAAACTAAATAATAATAGTAGACAAAATTGATTTCACATTAAATATGTTATTTAAAAAAAAACATTATTATTGTTAAAAATATTTAATTCTTATTTTTTATCTGGTATGTTTGAAGGAACTACATTACATTTCAATTATGTAACGTGGAATGGCATTGGTCGCATGAGAAAGCTTTTAAATTTCGCGAAAGAAGTTTGGAATTATTCATTAGAACTGTATATTCGCAAATTTGTAAACACGTTACGTCGAAGAATGCATAAAATACAGTATTTACTCCATGCCAAATGTATATTTCCGGGAAGTTTACAATGATGCAACAAATATAAACTCAGAGAAATTCAAAGAAAATTAGAAAAAGCAATTTGTATTTAATAATGAAATAGTGTACGTAACCTCTTATTTAATTAATATTTTATAAATAAATATTAATGTTATATCATTTAAGAATTAAAAGAAAGGAAAAAAAGTATTTGTAACTAACAATTAAATAAATTATTGTATTGCGAATAGTAATTTAAAACGGAATGTGCATTACATCAAGACCGCATTTCTATTATTTTTTTTCTTATGTAAATCAATTCGATAAATGTATTTTCCATTTCAAATTTTAAATTGGTTTCGTTCCAAGAAAATTATTCGTTCCCGTCTTGAAAATGAAGCCAAAAGTGATAGTGATTGCATAATATCTTCCGCTGTGAACTGAATAATAGTCATGAAAGGAATAAACACTGTTTCCTTATATGCACATTATTTCAGGCTGTATATATATATAACTAAAACAATTTGTTTACCTCTCTCCGCAAAAGAAAGTATTTATTAGATCATGTAGATTGTATATAATAACTTGGAACTAAATCATAATTATATTTATATTGAGTTAATTTATATAACATATTTTTCTGTCAAATAATTATTTTTATTATTATTAACTTACTTAGATTGTGTGATGATGTGTTTTACACAAATTTGTCAAATCTATTTTAGGCATGAGGTCCAAAGTTAGGCAACTTTCTATAATATTTTTTTGTCTGACCATAATTTTAAACTATATTATTAAAACCATTATAGCAAATTACAGATAATTATAAGAATGTAGTGACATATTTTAGGAATACCATAAGATTATTAGTCTTATATTAAAATATTTCTTTACATTTATGGGTAAATCTATTAACATTTAGGAATAAACTTTAAAAATAACTGTTTAATCTTTAATTAATATTAGGATTTTTTTATTTATGTATAATAATCTACAATTCTTCATCTTGGGAATTGGCGGTAAAGGTCTAAAATTAGACAACTTTCTATAATTTTAATATTTCATCTGTCCATAATTTTAAACTTTATTTTTAATATCATTATACTAAATTATAGCTAAGTATAAAAATATAACGACATATTTTAGGAATAAAAATATTTCTTTACTTTTATGGGTAAATATATCCAAATTTAGGAATAAAGTAGACTTTCAAAATTATAGTTTAATCTTCAATTAATAATATGACTTTTTGGTTTCTGTATAATAATCTACAATTGAAATATCTTGAGAATTTGTTGCAATTCTAAAAGTTCCAAAATTAGGAAACTCTCTATAATATTTTTTTTGTTTGACCATATTTTTAAACTATATTATTAAAACCATTATAGTAAATTATAGCTAAGTATAAAAATATAACGACATATTTTAAGAATTCCTATAGATTTTTAGTGTTATATTAAAATATTTCTTTACTTTTATGGATAAATATATCTAAATTTAGGAATAAAATTGACTTTAAAAATACTGTTTAATCTTTCATTTATAATATAACTTTTTGGTAAAATAATCTACAATCGAAAAATCTTGAGAATAGTAAATGGTATAAGTTCCAAAATTAGGAAACTTTCTATAATTTAAATATTTCATGTCACCAAAATTTTAAACTTTATTTTTCATACTATTATAGTAAGATATAGCTAAGTATATCCACATATTCTATAAATTCCTAAAGATTATTAGACTTACATAAAAATATTTCTGTATTTTTAACGCTAAATATATGGAAATTTAGGACTAAAATTTTCTTTAAAGATATTATTTAATCTTTAATTAAAAAATCTTCAGTTTTACAAGTGTATAAAGAATATTCTTGAGAATAGCAAGGTCCAAAATTTCTACAATTTAAATATTTTATCTGACCAAAATTTTAAACTTTGTTTTTAATACGATAATAGTAAATTTTAGCTAATTCCTAAAGATTATTGCTTTATTTTCATCGGTAAATATAGGAACATTTTGGACTAAAATTAACTTTAAAGATACTGTTTCTTCTTAACTACAATTGAAAACTCTTGAAAATTGGTTGCAATTGTATAAGGTCCAAAATTAGCAAATTTCTATAATTTAAATATTTTATGTGACCCTAATAGTAAATTATAACTATAAGTATAAGAATATCACGACATATTTTAAGAATTCCTAAAGATAATTAGTTTTATAATTAAATATATCTTTTCTTATATAGGTAAAAATATCAAAATTTAGGAATAAAGTTAACTTTATAATTATTGTTTAATCTTTAATTAATAATATAACTTTTTGGTTTATGTACAATAATCTACAATTGAAAATTCTTGAGAATTGCAATTTTATAAGATCCACAAAATTTAAATATTTCATCCAACCTTAAATTTAAGCATTATTTTGAATACAGTTATAGTAAATTATTACTAAGTATAAGAATATAACGATATATTTAAGGAATTTCTAAAGATTATTTGTCTTAGATTTATTTCTTTACTTTTATTAGTAAATATATCATAATTTAGGAATAAAGTTAACTTTACAATTACTGTTTAATCTTTAATTAATACTATGACTTTTTGGTTTATGTATAATAAACTACAATTGAAAAATTTTGAGAATTAGATACAAATTTGTAATCATGTTAAAATAAATTTGAGTTAAATAAATAACAAATTGTATAATCTAAGATGTAATCAATCTATTTTTTATTTTTTTTATTTTGAGTGGAATATATTTATTATTCATACGTTTTTTAATGATAATTAATTGCCGCAAATATCAAACTAAAATAAAAAGAAAGAAATACTGATATCTACCTGTAAGCATCTTCGGAGACATTAATTCTACCTGGAACTCCCGTGGTTTCGGTTCGGCTCGTTAAATTCACGGTATTCCCAAATAAACAATATCTCGGCATCCTATGTCCAATGACGCCGGTGACCACCTCTCCGGAATGAATCCCGATCGTAATCCGCTGTCAGAAGAAAAAAATAAAGCAAAACAAACAACATTTACCTTTCTCTGTTTTCATTTGGCTCGGAAAGTGCAACAACAAAATAATTGCTTATTTATTTATATATATATATTTTACCACAGGTTCTCCGCCGTCGACTAGGACATCTCGCCCAAGGTCCATCATGTCCAAAGCTAATCTCGCCATGTCTCTAGCGTGGGTCGTGCACGGCTCTGGGAGCCCACTCACTGCCATATACTTATCTCCAACAGTCTCGACCTGCGGAGATCAAATGCAAGATTAATTAAGTTATTAGCGTTTGCGTGCATTTCATCAATGCGGCGCGACGATACACATCAAATATAAATTGATTTGCAGAAGTAAATGGTAATTAGTTTCACCAACTTAAAAGCTGTTTGTGATTGCGTGTGAAAACCGGCCGCCGGACAGTCTCTGTAAGTCATAGATTTCTCCACATTTGGTCATGTTATTATCTCATAAAGCATAATACCATAATTACGAATCGTACAAATTATGCCCATGTGCGAGTCTCATCGCTATAGCAATGCGGATTTAAAGCCTATTAAAAACTATGATATTAATCAAAATAACATATGAGTTCCACTAATAAATTAATTACAAATTATAATATTACGGTATTTTATAAATCTATTTTTTCTTAGATGCAGCAAAAAAAAATGAAAACGACAACAATCGGAACGTAGGGAATTAATATAAGAAGTAAAAGTATTAGAAACTGCTCGCAATTAATTTATTATAATCATGTGATAGCTTTAATTGAAACAATTGTGTTACTCTCGCGTCATTAGAAGAAAGGCTTCTTAGAATTATTCTATTATGGTTTCGAATTCACTAGTTTAATGAAAGCATTATATTATAATAATGTTTATCCCAAATATACAATTTTCTCGTGTACGCTTGTATCTAATCTACACTACATCATTATAAGTAGAAACTGCTGTAATGATACCACCTTTATTATTATTGAATCTCAGTCACGCAGAAATGTCAATTAATATTTATATTTTATTTTCTCCTCCTATACATCATTTCCTCAAAGATTAAAATATATTAGAATTTAAGTCTTAGATCCAAACTTGTTTTTTTATCGACCTCCTAAAAACCTAGAAAACATCTCACTGACAATATTTGTTTTTAATTATTTATTTATATGGTAAAAATGGGTTTTACTAAGTTTTACTATGTATTTATTTTGCAATTTTACGTTTGTTAATATATGCAATAACAAATTTATAATAATCATTTTAATCATTTTTCTGACTGAAATCAGTGAGATGGGGCTTGACAATAGCAATATTTCCATTAAATTAGCTCTAAATCGCCTCGAAATTCGACATTCGAAATTATTCGGATGTTATCATAATTATAATAAATATTTCTAGAAAAGGAGATTAATAAGACACCACATTAAAAACAAGATCTAATTTTCAGTAATTTATTATTTTTAATAATATATAGTTAATCCTCACGGATCTGATATTTCTCAATAAATAAATATTACGCACTGGTGTTTTGCAGGTTTGAAACCTTCTTTTACTTCATTCAAAACTGACCGATCAGCAGCAGTTTCAATACATGGGTTTTCCACATTACTCGTAACTGACTAAACATCTCTTATTCTACGATTATTCAAAATAATTTCTTCTGAATCATTTATGTATAAGGCCTAAAATGTATCGGTAGTACAAACTATTTAACAAAGTAGCTATTAATAGTACTTTTTTTTATCAAAATACAAAATTTTATCTCATCTAAAGTTATAACTCTATAATGTATAAATAAAAGTTTTAATATAAATGTAAGTACTTTCCATACATCTTTGTTTTCATTCATGTACGTGCATCCTTGAGCCTAATTGTTTCAGGCGTTGCAAGTAAGCTCAATGCTTATTTAATAATATGTTAAATAAGTCAAAATATTTTAAAAAAAATGTTTTTGATGGAGGTGTGATATTAAAATATTGAAAGTAAGAATAAAATATTTAGAAATAATTAAATATGTTACATGAAAAACTTTAATAAATATTACAAAAAATATTAAATGATTTGAAGCTCATCTCTAATTTCTTGTTATGAAATGGTAGATCATAAAGATTGTTATCATATATGAAAAATAATAAAGATATAAATTGATACTAAACTGAAATCCTAGGAATATAAAAGAAAATTTTCAAGTTATTATAATAGAAGGCAATTACAGGCATATACCATATAGTATATTGGACTTCAAATTTAATTTATGCTTTTAAAATAATATTTTCTATATAATTCTTACTTTGGTCGTAGTAAATCTTCATATATTTACAAATATATATAATCATATATAAAATCATATATAAAATAACCAACCTATAATAATTTATTTAAGTGGAACTATTAGTTAAAAATAATAAATAATTATTGATTCATAATAATAATAGTATTAATAAGTCAGGTTGAAAATGTAATTACTATCAGTAAAGTAGTATATAAGTAATGGATTGTTCTAATACCAAATAATTTCAAAGTTCATAGGAAATATCTGTACTATTTAGAATATGAATAACAATTTGCTTAGATTATGTACTAGTAATGTCTAATCTTGTATTCCATAGATATAAAAGATCACGGTTCTCATCAAGAAAATGAAAACACATACGCTGCATCACTTACAATTACTTACTTTCTACATAATGTAAGCAAAACGTTTTCCTTTGTTCCTCAAATTCCTTGATGTTCATAAAATGATGTGTAATATTTGAGATTTGATGATATCATTCAAATTGCGTATTTATTCATATTTTTCCTAGTAATTGGAATATCAACTTATATGATTAATTTATGTGACATAAAATAATAATAATAATCATATACTAAAGCTTCTGTTGTTTAACATTTTCAATCTTCAATTACTGAAAATAGATCATTTTAATTCATATCCAGTTGACAATAATACAGAATACTAAAAGTATTTGTTTTCAAAAATATTATGATAAATTGTTCAAACTTTTTTACACATATTTCATATGATTTTATTAAATTTGAAAAAACTTAATCCTCGTGAAATATTAGAGTAATTATATAATACGATTTCGTTACTTAGAAAATTATAAGTTAAATGACCAACGAAATTTAACATGTAAGATAATTTTTCATCAATATTTTTAATAGAGTTTTGTTACACGGATTCATGTATACAAGAGATTTTCTATGAAAATATAGCAGTATTTGTAAAACTTTAATTAGCGCTACCTCTATTAACGCTGATTCAATATAACACGGTGTTCTATGTAAATATAAACTATAAAAAATAGAAAAAAACATGAAATATAAAATTATATTAATGTGACTTTGTCATCGCTTGTCATCTAGGAAATTGTCGTAAGTGCTTGATGATGTCCTACTGTGGTAATATCTGATATTTTAGATAGTAGAGTAAACTAAAGTAAGAATGTGTGTACCTTATAAACATTTGGATTTCTTTTGGGATCTGTGAGAACGTCGAAGGCAGTGTAGAGTTCATTCAACATGCGGACGATCTTCATAACCCCGTTGGAATCCGTGTTGTTCGCGCAGTAGGTGGAGAATCCCACGATTCCAGAAAACAGCAGTGTTACGCAATCGTAACGTTTCGCTGGCACGGGCCTCTTGTGTCGTAACTCACTGGCAACGCTTATCGGTAGCACAGAATACAACAACCTATACAAACATACATAAATTACCGCCAATAAACTACATTTCGACACGTGTTGTGTCGAAAGTTTGTATTACTTCCATTCCATCATAAAAAAAATGAATATCTCCGATACACCTGCCATTGCTAAAGAATGATGCAAATAAAAAACGAAAATTGGTTTGAGATTTCACCGCAAGTTTTGAATTGTAATAATAATGTTGCAGCGATCGAGTATTTCAAATCCAATAACAATATCTGTAACACATTACTCATTAGCTATGAAGTAATGCATAAAAATAAATGTAAAAATCATTGTAGCCTTCAATTGCGACACAGCATTGCGCGCCGTTATATTCGAATATCAATTCACCATTTAACAATTGCGCGTAATAAGCTAATGACACAATATTAGTTTGTTTTGCTTTATACTCCCCATCCAATTATTGACTAATTCAATATAGCATAATATCATATCATGCAATAATCGAGATTTTAAGGTCGTTACCCTTTTAACAACAGATTCAAAAAATAATTGCCCTAAAGGCAATTACACTTTCATTTATATAATAGAAATTACATAGTTAAAATTATGTAATTTTAATTAACAAATCAATAATTCAACTTTTTGAATTACGATTTATATTTTATTTCTATTCGACAAGAAATGTGTAATATATGATTGGAAATTATCTACATTTAGCCGCAAAGATTTCTTACCATATTCATATTTACGAACCGTAAATGTTCTACCACAAACGGAAATATAAAAATAGATTCTTCAATTTGAAATGATTGCTTTATTTCGTGCAACAATGTTCTAATAATCTATTATAGGATTATAATTGTATATGGCTGTTACCTTCTATACTTGTTCAATTGAGGTATTTATTGAAAATTGTATGAGATTGAAAATAAATTTTATTACAAAATATTATATGAATATTGAATATTATTCAAAGTATTCTAATTCAGTAGTACGCAATACTGAATTTATTCCATTTAGATTTTATAATTAATTATTTTAATAAAATGGAAAAGAAATCAAAGCATTTGTAGTCGAATATTTGATTTATAATAGATTTATCATTTAAAAAATCCAGTTTCTATAAATTCCAGGGAAATTAATTGGCATATCCGTCTGTTCAAATAGTTCTCATATGTTGAATAAAATAAAAATAGACAAGCTATTAAAAAGCAATCATCCCAAGAGTAGTGCATACGACTTTCCGATGCATTCGAAATTAGGTTAAATATGTTTTCCAATATTGGATTTTGAAATATTTAAATCTCCATCATCGTTAGAGAAATATGTATGCTTAATAGGAAATAAATCATATTTTGCTTGAAAAAAAAAAACTTCCACGAATCTTCGTAATTTTAAATTAAAATACAAAAACTCGTCCCGCCTCTCTATCATAGTTCATTCATTATTAATGGCAGATGTGTAGGAAACGTTCACATTCTCTAAAATGCAAACAGGATATTTTGTTTAATTAATCGTCTTTTATTTTTTCGTTTTCTATCTCCGTTTCTCTTGATATTTAATTGAGATGGTGCGTTTTCAAGAAAGTGGTATATGGACGAAGAATGCTGTAGTTTACCTGTCAGTTTTTTTCTTTTCGCTGTCCAGTTCCCTGTATGTTTGCTGCAGCTTGTCTGTGAGCAACTCCAGGTTTCTCGTGAGCTTGTAATCGGCCTCGAATTGTTCTGACATTAAAACCAGGTCTCTGGTGGCGTCGTGCAGCGGAATGTCGCTGATGTAGAGACCCCGTCTACGAAAGCGAACAATAGAATCGTACTGGATCACCAAGATTGTGGATGAGAGCGAACCTGGTCAGGTCATCCAAATTCATGACGCTCGGGTAGCATAGGAAGATGACAAGATCCGTTTCCGGCACGTACATCATCTGCCCTTTCAACCTCAGAGAGCGGAACTCGGGTGGAGCAGCCACCTCCATCACGTCGGGCCTCGTCTTCAACACGTAAATCGTATTGATATGCGAAAGTATATTCGCAAATGTTAGTTCCAAGTGTGGACGCACCTAAAAAAAAAGACATCATAAGGCGTTAATTAAACGTAGACGGCTGTTTCCTATTTCGTTTCTTGAAGCGTTCCTGCTATAGGATTGAATAAGTCCAACGATCTGGTATAAACTTCTCTTCCCAGGCTCAGGCATAAAAGTAACGTTCTTGCATTTATAACCAGTGACTCAACGCGAGCCCATCTGTTGCTCTCGCATTTTTGATGCCGGCCAGCACTTCTTATCCTTACCGGATCCAAAATATCCGTGACCTTGCAGTACATCGAGGCCACTTTCGGTATAACCCTCGCAACTGTGGAACCAGTTTGGATTATATTTAGTTCCCTATCAAACATGATGTGGAACGGGAAAACCCTGCAGAACGTGGCAGCATTCACTTTTGGTTCTAAAAAAATATAAATTTTTCAATTATTAATTACAACACTAATATTAATTATTACTATTTTTACATCAATAAAAAAAAGTTATAGACTAAACTTCATCTAATTATTATTTATACAGAATAACAATATTATATTAAAATCACTATTTACCTTCAAATTCTATTATTTTTATTAATACTATTTATATTTTTCCAAAAAAAGAATATTGTATTAAATATTAAGCGTTATATAATGTAAATATTTTGAAAAATAGTATATTTTAGTATTTAGTAACTTATTCAGCAACCTTAATTCATTATAATAGTATATGATTTAAAACAGTGATTTTATTTAATTATATCAGTTTTCATTTATTAAACTATACAAAATATACTTTTCATATTGAAGTTAACAACAGTTGTTGATTTATTATTTTATGTTTATTTTTGTTGTTGTTAGAATGATGTGTTATATTTTTTCACATACATTTTGTTTTATTAGTACAATTGTGTACATTTGTAAGAACGAACATTGTCTTCCTCATGTTAACATAAAATATCTGGTTTCATTTCCTGTATTTCTTTTACCTGTTTATAATTTAAAAAAAAAAATTTAGTAATAACCTTTCAACAAATGACTTTTATGTAATATGCAGGTTTATTAATCTTGAACCTCAGTTATTATGAGCAGTATACTCCGAATCGGAATATTTTATAGCCCAACAAAAATCATATCTTGCTAATTAAGTGTAACAAGTTTCATCTTACTATTTACATGTTATATTTGTGTATTATATATATTATTTTTTTAAATTATGCAGACATAATAAGCGTTTTAAATGTTCAGTTAGTTAAAATAATTTAAATGGTTTAGACTTAAATATTTCAGTAATTAATTTGAAATTTAATTACCATGTATAAAAATGTTTTTCAAATTAATGAAAGGATATTAAAACTATTATATCTTCTTTGTTTTTTTAATTACCATTCAATTTTATGGAGCGTATATATGCCATAAATATGGTAATCGAATTTAACTATATTAATTTAAAAATATATGGAAATATCTTAAATATTTGCGTAAGTCGGAATAAAAGAAAACTGGTGTTGGCAAGAATCGTGAATAAAGAACCGCGTAAGTCTATTATATATTTTCTGTTTATAATTATTTTGGAAGAGAAAATATAATGTCATAGATTAGTGACATGACTTATATTTAGTGTATTAATAATGTAGTTTATGTATTTAATGATTTAAACCACTTATTCAAATAGATGGTAAAAATTAACCTATTGCTATTTATAGCTTATATAAATGAATTAGATGTATATTGTTTAATGCTTTGCCATGGGACAATAAGTTTTGGAGATATTTGTTCATGGCTGGTAATCAATTATTGCGAAAACCAATAAGCAATTCGATATCGTTATTACCTAAAGAGAGCGTTTCGATCTCATCGATCTCAGGCAATTCTTGTTTCCTCGGTCCGGAACGCTCCGTAATCAGAAACTGCACATGATCGCATTCCTCCTTTGTCTTCAGTATCTCCACCACGACTTCGGTTCCGTGCAATTTACTCGCCACAGTCTAAAAACGAAAACTTATAATTCACTCTAAATTATTTACAGCAGGTTTTACTTTAACGATCCCTATAACAATGTGCTCGAGATGAGGGCGATCCGAATAGTAATGAAGTATCAAAGCACCATCTTCCGGTCGCTCCGTGCACCGGAACGAAGGGGCTTTCATCCCTGGATAAAGCGTTCCTAAGTGGTCGTGCAACGCATCCAAATTCTGCATTAACATTAACACAAACAAACAAAGATTAGGTCTCTTGGTAGCATAATTGGCGTCTAGTGTATTGTCAAGTATGAATTGTGAATAATTAGTCGCAGATTAATGGGAATTTCTGTTTTGAAACAATAGTTTTAAACGATGAGCGAATTGCATGGCGGTTTCAAAACAGCATGTGAGTGCATACAAACAGTGCATTGAATGGATGAAAAGATTTTCACAACGTTTCGCGAGAGTTGCAGAAACCGATGATGAGTATTTATTATATTGTCTCGAAAGACGATTATCGTTTCTAATTGGATCGTGAAACTAATGGTGAATGCAATTTGCTTCGTTCGTTTATAATTTCTGTTTACAAACGTTACCACATTTTAATTTATGTTATAGGAAGAGATCAAATAACATCTATAGCAATTGCTTTCAATCATGAACCAGTTATAAAATCTGCATTCAAACGAAAGCAAAACGCGTCGAATGGGTTACAACAAGCAAATTAAAACTGTCGGATTTAACCTGAATTAATTAGTAAATCCAAAAATAGCGAGACAAAAAAGGATAAATACTTGAAATAATCTATTAGAATTTGATTGACAGTGAATAATATCCAATTACTAAAAAGGACATTATTTAGTGCTTTGAAGTAATAGAAACAATATTAATAATATTAGATTATATAACTATGAAAGTGCGAGTTACATTTATGAGGGTTGCATTTGGAACATGTCTTTTTTCTTCATATGAAGAGGCAAGTTTTTAAAATGTATATTTTTTATTGAATCATTATTAATGAATCATATTGTTTTTTTTATACTGTTTTTTAACTGTCATAGTCCTAGATTTTAAATATGATTGTTGTAGTTTATCATTTTCAAACTTATATTGATAATATTTTTTATTTTATTACACACATTTTGACATGTAATTGCTATAGTTAATAATACTAACCCCAATTTATTGTTTATGTCATCGTTAAAGCATGTCATTTCATGAAATAAGTTGTTATTTTATAAAATAACGATCTATGATATTATGGTACTAAAGAGTAGTATTATTATTTGAATATCGTTAGTGTGTAATAAACTATCATACCAATACCAAATAGGCATATTACAATGCGTCCTTATTAAAAAAAATATATATAAATGTACTTATGTTTGTGATAAGAATATTGCTTAATTATTTTTTATTTGACAATTTTACATTATTTTTTTAAGACTTCCATAAAAAATGTAATACATTTGCATTATTTGTATTATTTTTTGTTTATTCTAAAATAATAATTATTTCTATTGCAAATTTGTTTTTATTAGTTACTAACTACTGAAACTTGTCTCATTACTGAAGTTATAATAATTGTCGCAATTATTTATTTTATATCTTATTTTGATATAAAATAACTAATTATAGTATAAAATAACAAAATTATTCTATAATAAAAAAAAAAACATATATCCCTATTTTTTTTGTTGTTATTATCTTATATAATATAATAATATTTGTAATAAATATTATTTTGCTGAGTTCATAGATTATATAAATACTAATTAAATGTTAATTTTTGCAATCTTTATATATTTTTAATGTATGTGTAATTTGATCTGGTCAATAATTTGTAATTATAATAAACTTAAATACAATTTTAATTGCATCTTGCCCATGGGTTGTAAATAAATAAAAGTTTGTGTTTCTACTTAAATTTATACGAATATGCTAAAATTAAAATTAAATATTGTTTATATAATTTTAAATTAGTTTTACGGTCTTAGTTTCAGTTACTTTGAACATATTAACATATATTCGTATTAAATAAAAGTTTATCAATTTTTCTTTAACGAAACATAGGCAACCAAATATACATAAAGAGTTTCTACTTACTGGCATATTTTAATCAAGAACTTTAAATAACAAGTAACAACAACAGATATAGTCGTAATTGAAACATTAACTTCTTTTAACGTACTTTCAATTGAACGAAGTCCAGAACAAGTCCCATTATAAAAGCAATTTTCATATTTGTTGTTCTTTGACTCCGAAATATAGCAGTTATCTTAACATGTTTGCATGTGTCCAACGTTTTTTCCGCTGAAATTTATGTTTTTATCGGAAAACATAACTTCCTGATTTAATGGTTCAATAGTATCATTTAAAAGTTATTATCTGCATTAAATATTGAACTAGAGAATAAATGATTCTTAAAACGTAGTGGAAAAGCTATATCATTGAAACGTTGATAGTTCTTTTGAAGAAATCATCGAACATTGTACAAATTTACTTTGACCCAAAATGTGGTGAAAAATTGTATTAGAAAAAGAAAATTACACCCAAGAACTTAAAAATGATGTTACTTCTAATGAAGTTTTTTAAAACATTGTTTTTTAGTGAAAAATACTCTAATTTAGGAAAAAAGTAATAATTAAACTTTCAATTTTCTCTATGAAAAAACGTAATTTTAGTAAAAAATATTTCAAAATATATATAAATTTCAGAATGTAAAGTGTTAAAATTCTAGAACTGTTTTTTTTTTCAAATATATTTATATTTATGAATATGTTGCAATATGTGGGTTTTATGTAAGACCAGAAAACCATTTGCATTGAATACGACGATATAATTTATATGGACTCGACTATATTTACTTCTTGTCCCTTTTTTGGGCTTCAAAGAAAAATCGCTTGTACAAGCAAGCAGGAAATGCCAGGTCGGCTTTGTCGGCGAAGGAACCTCAATTCCCTAGATATACTCTATGCTTTATATAAATACCTGTAGAAAGTCACGGGGTGTTGCCCCGAGCACTTGCAGTATTTTATCATAGCCGGAATCCTGGCAGAATTCAAAGAACGCTTTCCCAAACAATTCCAATATAGCATCCGCCGGAAGTTCTGCAATACGATGAAATTTTATTAAATATTTCCAATCGTCCTTTCTCCACGCTACTCACGTAATACTTCCACAGCAGCGCCCACCAAATTGTATGTCAATTCATCTTCATAGATCTGTCTGACCAAGAACTGTCCTTCCATCTGTACATCGGCATGTTTCCTGAAATACGGAACACATAAATAAGTAAATGTAAAATAAAAATATATTACTTTTAACTTTATATAATTTTATTGAAAATGAATAGATTTATCTACCACTTAAAGTTAATATTTATTTATTACATTAAAATAAATTATAAGAAATATTATTAATATTGTGATTATAATAAAAGCAAATTTGAATTATTTAATTATAGGTCATGACTTATAAAATACATAATAAGTTAAGTTCTTCTAATTTAATAGAGAAATAATAATAATGCCAAAACCTTGTGTCGCTCGTACATTATTTTTAGGCAATTATTTAAATAAACTCATGAAGGAAAGCTATGTTTCGATCAAATCTAATTAGATTAGTCACCTGCTTTTTCATTACCATTCTTACTACTTAACCTAGAAAGTACGACAATTAACATATATTGTTTAAGTAGTAATTGAAATAAACTGACTTTCTCAAAATTGATTACTTTACTGTAATATATATTTTGTATTTATTTAATTAATATTTTCTTTCTTATTTTCTTTCTCATAATTTATTTAAGTGAATTTTAACTTAAATAAATTATGAAACCATATATCAAGATTTTGTTTGATATTATAAGAATTATAACCGGTATAATTAAGAATGATCCAGAAAGATCAATATTTATAAATTAGGACTTAATGAAAGAAATATCGTTTAAATAAAATAATTATAATTAACTTTTATATATTGGAAATTGAATGTAAAAGTTGAGTAATTTGGAGCACAATTATTGACCTTCAATCTAAATCTACAATATAAATCTATTTTATATTTTGATATCAAAAATAAATAAATGATATTTAATCACATTTAATTATATTTAAGACCTTAATTTTTATGGAACCATATAGTATAAAAAAATATCATGTTCAATTTCATTGTTGTTCGTTATTAATAAATATGTGTCACAATATATATTGACTAACTCGTAATAAATATTAATTGTGGGCTGCGAGTTTTAAATCCTTGCGTTACATAACAAATCGTTAATAGGTCTTCTAGTATCATTGAATATGTAACTAAACCTATTTATTTAATTATCTTTTGTAAATATAAAACAAAAAATTAAATTATACAATTTTTTTGACATTATCTTATATAGACTTTTTATTTCATTAAATATATTTATCATTTATTTAAAATTAAACTAATAATAATAATTTAAATTTATTGGTCAGAATTCAAAAGAAAAAAACAGAATTAACAAATTAGAAAAATAAGTAATTATACTCAAAAATATAAATAAATAACTAATTAATTATAAAATTAAAATGATTCTCCGAAAATAATAATAATAATAATAATAAATAAATACAAGAAAACACAACTGGCCGAAGGGCCAAATTCTTGCAAATCGACAAAATATATAAAAGAAATGTGTTTATGAAAGTTCTTGACAAGGGTCGGCAATAAAGTTTAAAAACACAAAGGAAAAATGAACATTGAATTTTCCATTGTGCGTACAAAATGTTGTGACAGTAAGTTGTATTCAAATTGTGCATTTTTCATATATTTCAGTAGATGTAAGTGATTTACATATTTTTTACAATGCTTAATTAAATCCTATTACTATATCTTCAACAAATTTCTGGTGAGATTATAATTCTTGAACATGAAATAAAAATATAAATCCTCCGATTTCTGAATGTAAATGTACGCGAATATAAGGTTTATATTTCTCGGTCAAATTTTGGTCCCAAAACACAATTGAATTTATAATTAAATTTCTGCAAAAAATGGACTTATTGGACATCATTGAATTAATTAATGAGTAAAACTTTAATTTGGTATAAAATTCCTTAAAAGTTAAAGAAATAATTAACAAAGACCATAAATGTTCTTAATTGGATTTATTGCTTAATAAAATATATTGTTATACAACCGACAAATATGAGTCCTCGTGTAGGAATAATGAAAATTAAATCTGAGTAATTTAAAATAGTATTCTTCAACCTTTTTTCAACTGCGGATCAACAAAATTATAAGAAATATTTCGGACTAATATTTCCTGTTGACGACTAATATAGAAATAAAAATATAAAAGCTATCAAGTAGCATAAATTTAGATATAAGTGAAACTGTATCAGGTTACAAAACACTGAAGATTAACTGATCGAAACTGCTGCTGATCGGTCAGATAGGATGAAATAAAAAATGATTTCTTATATGTTTGACATCTTATAAAAAATAATGTAAAAACTGAAATTAAATAAATGAAATCGTAAATAACATAAATTTAAAATGAAAACATTAAAAATCCTCGTTAATAATCATAATAATATGAGATAATTAATGTTCACTAAAATGAAGATTAAAAAAAAACTAACGTATTCTTGCATGGTGCTGCTTCGACCAACTTGAATTTACTAGTCCGATTTGAAAATTTTAATTGAGTAAACAAATTGTACGCAAAATTGTTTTCTGATAAATCTTTCCATGTAGTTTCTTATGTAAGGTATTGCTGAATATATTTATCAACAATTTAGTCATTTCGAGAATATGTTAAGAAAACAAAGCCAAATATTGCGATATTTATGACTATAACAGCATTTTTTTTTAAACAACTAAAAATTCTAAATTTTTTATATTGTCTGAAATTGTTAATATTACTTATCATAAAAGTCAGTCTTATGGTTAAAAATAATTATTTATCTGAAATATTTATATATGAATCTTCAGTTACATAACATATATTATTACGAAAATATTCAGATACAATTACCAGTATGTAGGTCAAATATTTTAGTCAAATATTTATATATTTTAGACAATTAAATTATTATTATATTCTATAAATTACAAATGTACTTACTTGATTGTTTCCCAAGTTTCTTCCCCGAAACTTTTCACAACGAGTAGCTCGAGTGCGTAGTTGACGAATCCGTACTAGAATTGCAAAGAGAATAAAACATCCTTTAGTACAAAACCCTATTTGAAATGCGTAAGTCAAATTGTTTACCATTGCAGTACGAGGATTCGCACCGGATCTGAAACAGAAAGATTGTTGCGTGCTGTTCAACAAGCTCTCAAAGGTAAACTGAGCTTTTGCTGAAAATTTTCCTCGCGGAAAATCGATTTCCACCGCACAAGCGCTCGTCACTCCAGTAAAACTGTCTAATACTATCCAAAGATGGCATTAAACATTATTTAAATACAGGATTAACTGCGTAAATATGTTTATTAATGAATGAATTATATTAAAACTAATAAAACCTTTAATTAGTTACAATTTGTTATGATGTTAAGCTAAATTTATGAAATTATTAAGTTAGAAATTTTATGATTTTTACTGCTTAAAAGTTAGTCAACATTTCTCATGAATTATTTTAACGTAGACCACATACATTAAAAACAAGTTTTGCAATTTCGACATCTCATTTTATAATATGTCTTTAGTATAGCTTGTTTGATTTGATAATATTATTATTTCTGGGTTTTGTATATTCTTAAATTTCATCCAAAATATTAATGTAAACGTTTTTCGACCTTTTTGATACTAAAGTATTTCAACAATTCTTCGCCTTGGTACAAACTAATAGCTGTCAAAACGCCTAATAAATAATATAATGTGACCTAACTTTAAATACCAAAATAATATTGTTATTATTTTTACGAAATAAATATATATTATTTGATAATAGTGGACTTATATGATTTTTTTTTATTGGGCAGAAAGTCCTTGGTCGATAGCCCTTTGGCCAGGTATATTTATTGTTTTGAATTAATTTTTGTTTGTTTTATATTTAGATTTTTTTATTTTTTTAATTATTTGTATTTTTTCAGAGTTACATTTATTTTTCTTGCATTTTTATATTTATTGTATACTGGCTAATAAATGATGTTATTATTATTATGATTTTTATTAAGTTTGTAATTCATATTTTTAATTTTATGTAACTATTTAAAATTTTATTATTTTTCAAATTTTCTTTTCAAATAAGTGAAATAAATAATTTATGTCTTAAAAGATGCAGTAACAAAAATATCTGAATATCTTATATAGCTACAATTTATAATAATATTTATTAAAAGAGTCATAAAGACTTATAATAGCCATTTGTAACAGTTAAACTTTTCTTGTTTTATTATTATTATTGTTGTATGAATAAGTTTTGATTTTTAATATGTT
Source organism: Nicrophorus investigator (assembly GCA_963457615.1). NCBI lineage: Eukaryota > Metazoa > Arthropoda > Insecta > Coleoptera > Silphidae > Nicrophorus > Nicrophorus investigator. Next base: position 20,507,848 of record OY735140.1, on the reverse strand, counting down.
TATGTTATTATAATTATATTTAATGGAACCTCGCTTAACGAGCAAGTTACAGAATTTTCGGATTATTACTCCTACAGTGAAATACGAGTGTAGTGAAAAAAATTTCCCTATATAAACTAATGTAAAATACAATAATGCGTTCTTTATCGGAAAATTTATAACGTTTATTGATAGAAAATCTTCATCCTTTCTTGTACATCGAAATAGACCAATCTGGAATGCGAATTCGATTTTTAAGAAACATATAACGACGTCGCTTCAAAATTAGGGTGATGGATTTTAATGTACGATGAAACTGTTTACCATGATTTCAGCATTTCTTTTATTATGCCTGAAGATTGTTGCTTTTCTGTAACCTCTTCCTCCTCTGACATAATCTCCTCCATAACTTCTTTTTGTAAGACACAATGCATCTTTTACAACAAACACAAATTATTTTTCCAAAGTGTAGTCCGCTTTTAACAAAGTTTAAAAAAAATGGAAGACTCTAAATATATTCAAAAAAATACATATAATATATGTACAAAACGTCTCTCGTTAAGCGAGTAATTTTTGTTACAATTTATTTTGCTCGTTTAACGAAGTCCTCGTTATGCGAGATTTCACAATATAGTGTATTTTCTTAATATGAGAGCACAAGGTACCTTAGTTCAATCTGATAATTCGTTTTTGTTAAAATAAATATTAAATTAATTAATGAATACATTTTTTTTTATAAAATTTTTAAAGATTTTGAAATTTGATTAGTAAAGTTTCTTATATAAACTTTTATTAATTCTATTAATTTATTTCACTGATTATACAATTGCTGTAATGTAAGTTATTACATATAAACTTTGATTAAGATTCACATGATTAAGTATAAATTTTATTTTTGTCTTATAAATATTTTCAATGTTTATGTGGTTTTAATATCGATAAATAAACTCAAATAGTAACATTATGTAATACAGTGGAGACTTGTCTTAATTGTTTTTTTCTAAGAAAACAAAAGAAAGTTAGATCGAGTTACGGAATTCTCTAGAGATAAATATTAGCGTTTTATGTGTCTGCGAGGAGTTTAGTTATTTATGTAAACTTGGCAAGCGCAAAAAAGCTATTAAAACAATCTAGCAATTTTTCTAGACCTTGGTATTCAAGAGGAAATATAGAGGAGAATCACCACTTAACTCTTCCGGCGTAAACTTTCAGCTGAAAGCATTATTATCGTGGTTTTAGTGTTAGCGGAAATCGATATATATATTCATCATCGTTCAGTAGATCCCCTAGTTACAGCGCGAAGAAACGAAATCCAGGTTTTATGTCGGCACGATAATGTAATTAATTATTTCTGATGGATAAAGTAACGGACTTCTTCAAGTTTGTAAAAATGAAAGAAGGAATATATTTTATTACGTTAGGAACATAGTGGTATGCTAATAAGGGTATTCGGAGCACAATTGTCGAGAAGTCCATTAGCGAATTCCAGCTGAGGAAATGCAATTAAATTAGTGGATGGGGCTACTCAGGTTGGTGGAAACAATGAAATGGAAACATCTGGGAACGTGTGTTCCGAATAACCATTTTACGACCCGCATTTCAAATTGACCACTTCCGATTTTATTATTAGCAATCCAGGATGGGGACACGCCATCCAATTACATGCCCGGCGCATCCATCCCATTTTTATACTAAGCGTTAACGCGTTGATTAGGTCACGTAATTAACTTTTTAGCGTTATTAAATTGGGATAAAGCATCATGTATCCTGGAATATTTCAAAGGGATTCCGTGTATCAATCAAAAGTGTAATTAATATGGCGTCCCTCCTCTCCTATCTTTTTGATGTTTAAGCGGTCTCATGATGTAAACGACTATGGGTTGTGTCAATTTCCCGGGTTCGTGTAAATTACAGTAATTAATACTAGATTTACATAAAATTGTGTACCCTCGTAACCGACACCGAGCATCATTATATTGGGTGGTGGTCCGTCTGTATCCGGTTTTGATATGGACGGCATCAAACACATCCTGCATAACTTATGCCGTCGCAACACACAAACACATCAATTTCCTAAATAAAAAAAAGTGACAAAAAGAAAAATCTTGTTAAATTTTATTCCGGTAAAGTGGATGGATGCACCGACGTCATTTCGATCGAAGCGGGATTAGGATGAAATTAAAATTAAACGCATGCATGGATTCCGTGCTGCAAACTGCGCTTGAATATTCAAATTGCGAGAGAATCTATTTATGCTAGCTTACAGCATTATAGTATCCATCTCATTTTTTAAATTTAAGTTATAAAATTATATATGTAAATTCCTCTCCAAAATCCATCACAATTTTAGTAATAAATTTGTAAGTGCTTATAATAAAAAAAAACTTTGTTTAAATAACAAATATACAAGAAACAATAAGAAAAAATAAAATTATACAACAATACCACTAGTTTCGCCAATATCACATACTATTTTAAATCGAACTAATTGAAAAATTAAATACATATAAAAATAATCACAACAAAAGTTTGAGTTTGACATCCTTTATACTGGGTCGAAAGCAAGTTCTTTACCCTATGATCTTCTGGGAACATGTTGGTGATGTCTGGTTTGAATATTTATTCAGGCCATGGAGTTTATTGAGTCTAAAAGCTCAACCCAAGAAAGGCACGTGATGTGTGGCCAGAAGATCAGCAACGTTAGTCAGATACTGCCATCTTTGGTCTTTTGTGGCGGTGCCTTGCATCTTCGTCGTAATCCACTGCGTTCCTGAGCAGAGGATTCGTGTGTTGCGAAGCAGAGGCGAAGACTTTTTCTGCAACTTTTTTCATTTCGGTGATGGTTGGAATGTTGGCTTCTTGATGAAGCTGCTTATTACTTATATACCAAGGCGCCTTAAATGCAGATCTGAGAAGCTTGTTCTGGACCACCTGCAGCTTCTTGATGTGTATGGGAGCTGCGTGTCCCCAGACGGGGGAGGCGTATAACATCACCGGGCGTATCATCGTTTTATATAACAGTAGCTTGCTGGATGTTGATAGCTTACTCTTCCGGTTTGTTAATGGATACAATGTCTTGGCAGCTCCATAGGCCTTGCTTCTAGCTGCGTGAATATGTTGTTTGAAGTAAAGTCCGCGGTCTAGTGTGACTCCCAAGTATTTCGCTTTGGTTTTCCAGGGGATGACATCGTCAAAGATCTCGACTTCGCCAACGGGAATGGCGGCGCCTCCTAAAACCGTGTTACTCCTTCTGGTGAAGAGGATGGCAGCGCTCGTCAGAGGGTTAACATCGATTCGCTACGCTCTGAACCAGACTTCCAGCTCGTCCATGGCGTCCTGAAGAATCCGGGTGATGTGTTCTGCTTGAGAGTGCCTGACCATTACAGCAGTGTCATCTACAAAGTATGCGGAAATGGTAGAGTTACTATATAGCTTTGGCACATCTGCAATGAATATATTGAATAAAAACGGCGACAAGATGGATCCCTGAGGAACACCGGATCTGATAGTGCGAGCCGTCGATCGAATCTCGCCGATCTTGATGGTGAAGGTCCTCCTTTCCAGGTAGGACTTGGTCGTTTTAACTAAACCAAGCGGGAATTGGCCCCCAGCAGCTTGTTGATTAGCCCTTCGTGCCACACTTTGTCGAATGCTTTCGCTATATCCAAGAATACTGCGCCGGTATGCATCCTCCACTTAAATCCTTGTGTGATATACTCAACAACACGAAGAAGCTGTCCCGTGGTGGAGTGACTTTCTCGGAATCCAAACTGCTCGTCCGGTATGATGGGGTTTTGGCTTTTATGTTCCTTTAGTCTGGAAAGAATCACCTTTTCCGCAACCTTGGGATGCACGGAAGCAAGCTGGTCTTCGGAAATAGGACTACATCTGCACATTTCCAGATCTCTGGGAAGTATCGAAGACGGAGCTACGCGTTAATGACCACAACAATGTGCATCACCGGTCTGTGCGGAAGAGCTTTGAGCATCATTTTGGTTACACCATCCTTGCCTGGAGCCTTTCTCGTCTTTAACTACTTAATAATGCGATACACTTCCGAATCACTACAAAAAGAGACATATTTTGTATAAAAAAATAATATTTTTTTCTACTATTTTATTTATTTATGATATTTTTATTAATTAAATATTTTTATATTAAAATTTTGTTTCTTTTAAAATCTGATCGAAGTTGGACTAAGCGATCATTATATTAATTTATCGATGAAGTCCAATGCATTTATAAGTACTAAAACTCTTCAAACCGCACTTGTAAATAGGAAATTTTAATAATTAGAGTATGTTACTCAATTAAGTTCTAATTATCAATGAAAATATATTAATTAATAATACATGCATACAACTTCTGATCAAATATTCGTTTACGGAAGCGTGATAAAAAGATATGTTGTATTTGATTTATCTAATTTGATGTAAAATATGATAATTTTTGGTTCTGATATTTTATAAGATGAATTATGAATATTTGTATATTTTTAAAAATAACTGTAAAAAAAATATAATTAATGTAAAATATGATATTTTATGAATATGACATTTTATAAAATATGAATTATGAATATTTATATATTTTTAAAAATAACTGTATAAAATATAAATAAACAACTGCCAACAACGAGTTATCTCATAGGTCGAAGTTTCTGATTAAGAGTTAATTCGTAGAACGTTTTTGTTTAAATTACGCCACATACGATCAAACTCGTAGTATTTTATACGATATAATTCGTATAGTTAATAAAGCAATTAAAAATTATCTAAATTCAATATCTTCCCCATAAATATATGTTTTGTATATTGTTGGCGTGACGTTTTTGAAAATGTTTTGAAAGTGTTTTCAGTTATAACAAGATATTAAATAAATTATATATAAATAGATAAAAACTAAAATTATATTTTGTCACTGTTTTCAGTGAATACTACAATAATATTGTTTTCGCAATGTCAAAATTAATATTTGTAATTTATGCTTTCAAATATAAAACAATCCTGACAAAAATCCGTCAATTACATAATTGTCTTTAATTGCTTTAAAATCTCTTTTTGTTGTATCGTAAATGTTTTTGACAATTCTGTAAAATGCAATCCAGACAGTTTCGCTACTTCAGTAAAATGTTGATTAATAACATTTATTTCGTCTTATAATTTAGGCGCCATTATTCAACGTTTGTTGTAGCTTTGTAGTTTAAATTATTTTTTCAATGTTCAATGTAGATATATATTATTAGATATATAACTATTGTTAAATTCATAATAATTAAGCAATAAAATTAAGCAAAGTTTGACCCAAAAAAATATTCGTCTCTGAGTGAATATGACAATTCGTATATTCGAAACCCTAATTATTACATCACTTGTTGTTGAAAGTTTTACCTAGAACAAAAAATAGATTACATTAATATATAATTCTAAATAAAGAAAACATTTTTTGTAATCCTTGTTTTCCTGTTACATTTTTAAAAAAATTATATTATATTATAATATTTATTTATATATATCAGAATTCATACAATTTGATTTATCAATTTTTTGGAGACCGATGTGGGCGTTTTAAAAAAATCCTAAAAATCATTTTTTTCACTTGAAAAATATGGTATTTCCTTTTAAACTCTATATTACTTATGCAATATTATAAAACAGTGCGGATTCACTAAAGTACGTTTTGAAAATTTCAAACTAAACTAAATTTTAATTTAGAAAAATACAAATAAGATATTTCAAAAAAATAGTACTAATGTGTTCCAAATACTACGGGATATTGGCGAAACAAATTACTCGCACTATATGATATTCCTTATAATATAAACAATAATAAGAGTAGTAAATTAAATTTCTGTTTATTATTGTATGTAATTAACCTCCACATTACAATCATACGAGAGGAGTACTATGTAGTATACTTGTCGCGTTGAGAGCATAAATGTAGAGTGCGTAATTAATTGGTTAGTGACAACGTGACAAAACATGTCCCTTGTTTTGTGATGCCGTTATAATCGAAATAAATACTGTTTTATGATGAACGTAATTCATTTATCCAGAAATTGAAATATAATACGGGTAATAACGGAGATTCGCTTTCTCGCAGAATCCCTGTTAATCGAATTCTATGGAGAGATGAAAATAGCTGTTTGCAATCGTCAAATTCAATTGTGCTAGGAAGACATAATTATGTAATTTTGTAGATACATTATTTTGAAATTGCTCATATTGTTTCCATTTAAAGTTTAAAGTTTGAAATTTCTTGTCTATTTGTGTTCCTATATTAGATATAAATTAGTTTATACTATAATCATCATTATTATAAATAGTTTAAGCATCTAAGTTATGAAAATAATATTAGTTGATAATAGTGATATGTTATATAATTATCAATTAAAGTTTTATTAATTGCAGACTTTTTGCCGTAATTGTTAATAATTTATTAAATATAGATTAGAAATACTCTGGTTAAATTTATATATAATGCTACAAATTTTTAAACTTTTCGAAACATTTAAGAATTATAATTTCAGTATAATTATTTTGGTATTCAATTATTAATATTCAAATACGTTAATTAATTAATATTATTTCATTTTAATAGTAAAAAAAATTGTTAATTTAAAAGAAAATTAATTAATTCTTCAGTTAATTATCAAATTGAATTTATAAAAGTCGAAAGATCAGAATAAGCTATAAAGAAATTCAATTAAAACGTGTTCTCTGATAGGCTCAGTTCCATTTGCCGTTTACCTCGAGAGTCCTTCAATTTGCTAATGATACTGCCTTCAGACAAAGATTTGAAGAGAACAATAACAACGGACCCTTACGGATGGAATGGTTTGCGAAGTGGAGATTTTACGCCCAAATAAACATTGTTGTTATAACCGGTCTCGTAACAAGAGAAAGCTCTTAGATGTGGAAATAGGACCCACGGTTCCACACAAATATCTTCTCGTAAAATAATTTCAATTTTAACCTGTTATTTATAGTTAATCAATTTTTTTATAAACATTATAAAATGTATTTTTATAGGTAATTAAGGGTAGCTTTCATTTCCTGTAATAAGTAAATGTAACTTATATTGAAATTTATTGATCCCGTTGTGCCGCTGACAACGGGATCAATAAATTTCGTGGTAAATTCAATAACAGCTGTTGCCATCATTTGATTGCTTATTTCTAAGTTGATGAAACTTTGGACAAGATAATAAGTTTATTTTTCATAAACCAATTTATCTAACAATTTATTATATAAATATAAATTGTTAGATATTATGGAAATATACCGCATCCAATGATTGTAATTAATATTCACAAAAAATATAGAATATATTAATTCATGTTAATCAAACAAAATATGTGTAGCATAAAAGTTTAAAAAATAATAATTATTGCATATTTACAAAATTGATATAACACCTCAATAACATATAGATAACACATCTATCAAAAAATCTATATGATTTTCACAAGTTATTTTTCACAATGGATAAATCTGAATTTGATAAATTTGTTGACAAAACATTACTTTTTGATGGAAAATTAATACCGTTTAACCAAAGCAATAGCTTGATAAGTGTTATGGGTACTCTTCTTCAGATTTTTCCATTTTATTGAAAAGTAGCGTCACTAAAACCACTGTAACTTGTGAACCAAACGTCGAATTGCCATGAAAATTTGACAGGAACATGAAATATCGACAGACGCGCCATCTATATGTCATCCTATGAACTAATTGAGTGAGGTGTTATATTTTGTCCATATTTAATGTTTATTTTCTTTAAATACACTTTATGAATTTTTTAATAATTAAAATAAAAGTTGTGGAGAGATATTGGGTCCAGCTGACTATTATAAGTTATAAGTTCTTGAATATTTACAGAAATATTTTATTTATACATATACATATTTAATTTGCTCGAAAAATGATTACTTGATATGTACTCAGAATTAAAGAAATTAATTTGGTGCTTCCCATTATCGTGACCCGGGATGGAATATGTAACGGTGGAATATTTTGTTGTTTGTCCTCGATTGAGGAGTTTTAGTAAAGTTTTTATGGTAAATATTAGATTAAAAGTAGGTGTTTCAAATAATTATATATTTAACACTTAGATGTTTAAGCTCTTAAACTCTTCCTCTTCTAAATCTGTAACTTAAACTGATTCCAAATACTAAAAAACAAAAAATGTAAAAATAAGGAATGATTATAGGAGTATTGAAGCAGGATAAATATAAGATTCTTCTACTTTCATAAAATATTTTCCATAATTATTTTATATTAAATAAAATTAATAAAAAAATACACTAATGATATATTGAAAAATATAACTAATAACTAACATAATTTATATACATAATGTAATAATATTTACAAAGTCATTAAATAAAACATTGTAATTTACAATTTAAATAAAATTAGTTTTTTCTTGAAATCATTTCTTTATATTTTTTCAAAATAAATTTGATCATTTTCTCATTATTGATAACACTTTTAATAGAACTTCACCATTGATAATTTAATGAACAAAATAATAATTATTACCAAATGTTATAATTTACGTAAACCAATGCATTAGAACATATTTATTTTCAACTACGACGTCCATTTTACGAACATCTTTGGATGTTTTCGCATTTTCCCTCACTTTGTAAGTGTTTGAATATTTAAAAATTGCACTTCAAATCCTTATCCTGCCTTTCCAATATTTGTTTCTATGTATCTACTAAACAGGTCAATGTCATGACTTATTCACTTGTTGATGTATTTTGTAATACTAATACAATTGATATTTTCCATTTAATGATTTGCATATTTACAATTTTACCAGTAATCACTTCTAGGAATCATTTTTAATTGGAACAAATTTACAGCTTGTTTTTATATAATACTTTTCATAATCTAAAATAATAATTTATTTCCAAAAATAGTGTGAAGTAGGTTATTCCGATAAATGTCATACTTTTTTCGTAAGATATAAATATTTATTAATATAATATATTTTAAAGACAGGTATAATTGATTTAACGCCTGAATAAATTAAGTTGTATTCGGAAGTTATATTATTTCAAAATTTGGGTAATTTAAATCTAAATAAAATTATGTAGTTTTAGAAGATTTCTACATTTTCGACATAAAAGTTTACAAAACATTTTTTAATAAATCATTATATGTTTTTTGTATCATTTTTATTGTGAGAATATTGTATGGGAATTATTTCAAATAATGTTGATATATTTTATCCTTAAATCGTGTGGTATGGACCATCGAGTATTGCGTCATAGAACGTGTGAAACTGACTAGTCTGCGTGTGATGTGTCGTGAATCTATACTCACTATACTATTTTATTTTCCTATCATGATACGGTGTCATTTTCACCGCAATTCCTATCGATTCCGACAGTGTAAAAGCTCTATTGATCCAAAATACATTTCCATACAATATCTTACTGTGATGTTACTACCATTTTTTTGCAACAAGTAAACTTATATGTTTATTTATTAAATACTTGTACTGCAGGTGGAAGAATTCGTGTCTCCGATGAAGGTTGCGTTTCGTGTGTGGATACATATATGCAGGCTTGGTGTTTTGCGGTGACACGAGACACGATCTCGCCTCAAAGAACGTGTGTGAAATATCTAAAGTATAATATTAAGATGGATGTCGTATACTTTATCAAATTCGTCAGAGGGCTGAGATGCTTTCGGAATTCATCATGCAATAAGGATAGGATGCGGTTTTTATATATATATATTTTTATTACATACTCGCGCACACACATTCAGGTATATCCATCATTAGCAAAGATGGAGTGAACTCAGTGCTTTCTGCCAAGCTAAAAATATATCAAGATTTTTATGCGTTTCGAAGGTCATGATATTAGGTTTACCTCTTCCTATTCTTCCGATATAAGTAAGATTGGCAGCTCGCCAATGTCGGATAATTTTGTGAAGTGCAATAGCAGAATCATCCAAGTCTGTAGATAACAGCAATATGTTTTCCGAATAAAGTTCCTAACAAAAGAAATTCAATAACAGCTATATTTTTTTTTTATCACATTTTGATAAAATTATATTATTGCTGGATAAAATATTGGAATAAGGTTTATTTGATATATAAAAAGACATATTTTATTTCTGAATTGTAGAAGAAGGCTCTAACTTCTAGGTTTGTGACATTCATAAAGTATTGAAAAAAGAACTAAATAACAAAAAATTATTATTATTTTTATAATGTCTAAAAAAGTTTGAAGTATTATTTTTTTTAAATTTTTTGAACATTAGTGTATAAATCAAAGAGAAATAGACAACAGTTTTTTTCTTTTAATGTTATATACCAAAAAGCCCACAATGGTAAGTTCTTTGTTATTAAGAAGTAATTATTAATTTTTATACACTATACATTTTAACAACAATTAACATTTTATATATTATGGTTAGATATAGTAATTTTAAAATATTTTGTGCATACCACTGAATTGTACATGAATGTTTTCATATGAATAATGGTAAACATTTCCAAGAAAAAAACAAACTGGACTTAATATAGCATTTCATTAAAAATTGCATAATAAATTGAAAATAAACTGTTCTCTTTCTTAATAAGTTAGTTAAATTTATTTATCTAACATTTCAACACAAGGTATATTTCCACTATTATGTAGTAGTAAAAAGTATAAAATTTGATTTTATATTGAGAAAAATCTTAGGAATTACTTCTTATAAACTTGATATATACCATATAATTTAGATGCAAAAGTTGAAAATAGAAAAATATATAGTATATACTTCCAAATAAAGGCAGTTTAACTTCTACCAAATTATATAAGAATATAAGAAAATGTTGTTTATTATGAAATTTTCGGTATGACATGGTAAATGTCTTGAATTATACATTAATATTATGTCACTGAAGTAAATAATCTTAGATTCGGGACCGCAGTGTTATTCAGTGTTCCCAAAGTATTAACCAAGTGCCCCCAAATTTAGACATTGTTTAGATTTAAAAGATATGATGCACTTGACTTCCCACATATATTAAAAATATAATACATTTATATTTCCACTACGTAATTATTTGTATCAATGTTAATTAGCTGTAAATTTGTGCTTAATTAAATACAATTAAATATAAAATGAAATTAATGCAAGCAATTTAATGGAAAAATCATAATTATTTTTATCATTGTTAATTAGTTACAAATATGTGTTTAATTAAATACAATTAATTAAATTCAATTAAATATCACATGAAAGTAATTTAATTGAAAAATGATATCCAAGATATTAATTAAAATATTAAAATTATGCAAATAATTATAACGATATTTTAAATTGCAATTTGTTACATGTGGGATACTTAAATTTAGGATGAATATTTGGATTATAAGAGATACATAATTCGGAGATTACTTTGGAAATTAATGTGTGGGAAAACAGGAGTAATTTATCGAGAAGAATAAAAATAATAATAACACTTATGCCGCAATAAAAAAAAACTCAATATAATAAATATAAAATTCTACTGTAATTCTATGTAAATAATATTATTTAACATTTAAAAAATTACGTTTTCATCGGGTATTTTCTTGTAATAGTGAAACAAACTGAAGATTTGTTAAATTCAAATTTGAAATCAAATTCTATAATATAGCATACATTTTAGGATCTCAGTATTTTCATATTTTTATGTAATATTCATAATACTTATACTTATTATTATAGGATTTAATTAAAATTTTGTATCTAAATGAATTTAAAACAAATAATTTAAATGAAAAATGATTCGTAAGATATTAATGAAATCATTAAATTAAAACTCGGTACTAGCCAATTAGCGAAACAATGCAGTAATCATATATTTTATCAATGCGAATACGTGTAACTCAGAGAACAATGCCGACCCATGACATTGGTTATTCATTGCTTAACTAATTAAATTTAATTGCAGTTCGAGCATCGGCGAATGGGTTTTGCACAAATTTTGGGCTTGGAATCATCTGCCCACCAATTATTTCTCTCCCGTTCCTCTTCAGGCTGAAAAAGATAAAATCACAGTTGTCACAAAATTGAGAACGCTTTTAGGAAACGTCCTGTGTTTTTGATTGCTTAAAAGCTTCATTACTCTGCGTGACAGGAGACCGAAGGAATTAAGAATCTCCCGCCCTCGTTTCCCAGCATTATTATTATATTTTTTTGCTCAATTCCTTAAGTATTTGCGTTCGAGTAGAGACTTTCTCTGACTAATTGCTTCTTCCACCCTTAAAATGGTTTACAATAAGAACCTGGTAATTAATACATACGTAAATGAGATAGGATCGAGGCGAGAAGTAGTAAAAAAGAAGAGGCGTTGGCATCGAATCAATAAAAGCTCCCTTAAACACTTTCGTACGCAATAGGACGGGGTTTAATTACGAGCTGGAAATAAAAGGACACAGAAACATCGTAATCGTCACAGCAATGGAACGACGACGATAAGAATCAGACGGCGTACTAATGCCCTACGAAGAAAGAAAATGAGATATAGGAGACGATGATAAAAGTAATGACCTGTGTAATTTACGCGTTTATTGCAGCAATTTTACATACAATTTAACAGTGTTCGGCAAATCATTTTTTAATTCTGTTCCCCTTCATGTCAAGAGTTTAAAGCCGATTCTCGTTACAGACTGAGAGAAACATTGCTGTGGTTTAAGACTCTCGAGATTGTATTTAATCAACTTTAGTAATACAATTTTTTCAATTTTCTTTGAGGTTCTATTATAATATATAAAAAAATATACATTTTGTATTTTATTCATTACTTAATATGTTATATTATTTATTATCAATTATATTGTCTTATATTTCAAAAAACTTAAATAATGGAATATTTATATCTATTTTATTGAAAAGCTGGCATGAATATTAATGTTATATTTATGGAGATGAGAGATAATTCCAATATATTGTTGAAAATGAAGTTAATTTTGATGAGGCTGCTTAATGATAAACGGTTGGGAATGATGAGTAAGCCGTATTCAACAAATTGATGCTACAAGTATTTATGGGCGTTCTAAAATTGATGTATAAATCCTATTTACTCAACGTCAAAGTTCAAATGTCGCGAGATCTGAATTGAACTTTGGATTTCAGAATTGAAATTGCAACAGATTGTCGATAGGATTTCAATTTTTCAAACGGAAATGTTTTTTTAAAGAAAATCGTCATTCTCTAAAATGACCTTAGTTAATAACCATTTGGAACAAGTTGTGGTTAATACATTTATTTAAATAACTAAATTAGAATAAAATTGTTTTAGTAATATAATAAGTACTATTGAAAAGAATTTCTTATAATTAATAATAAAATTAATATATATTATCAAAGAAAGGTATAATTTTACTGACACAATATTTAACGCCATTCTTAGGACAGCTCACATCCCATCGCAATGGAAAGTCGCACAAAATATAATGATCCCTAAGCCAAGAAAACCCACAGAAGAACCTACGTCCTACAGGCCGATAAGTTTATTACCAATACTCTCGAAAGTATTTGAAAAACTATTTCTTAAGAGACTACAAAACATAATCCACCAAAAGGAACTCATACCGGATCACCAGTTTGGATTTCGCAGAGAACACAGTACGATAGAACAAGTTAATCGACTAGTTGATGCCATCGGTCAGGATCTGGAAGAGAAAAGATATTGTTCAGCTGTATTCCTTGATGTGTCACAGGCTTTCAATAAAGTCTGGCATACAGGTTTACTCTACAAACTGAAAATGCAACTTCCACATAATTTCTTTGAAGTGTTGAAATCCTACGTAAATGATCGAAAGTTTTTTTATCAAATTGGAGGAAGCACAAACTGAGTTGAGTCCCATCGAATCGGGCGTTCCAAAAGGTCCAATTTTATATCTCCTATACACTGCAGATATACCAACAATAGACAAAATAAACATGGCAACATTTGCAGATGACACAGCAATCATGGCGTCAGACGAAAGTCCCATAACGGCATCTCAACACCTTCAAGAAGAGCTTAATCTGCTTGAGATGTGGTTCAGGAAATGGCGAATTGGTTTCACCTTAAAACGAGACACCTGTCCTCCAGTCAAACTCAACAACAAAGTAGTTCCAGTATCAACAAGGGTGAGATACTTGGGAATGCACCTGGACACAAGACTGACTTGGAAGGACCATATCCAGCCATATCCAGGCAAAACGTGAACAACTAGAAATAAAATTTAGAAAGATGTATTGGTTGCTGCGCGCAAATTCGCAATTGTCTTTGGAGAACAAGTTGTTAGTATACAAAGTCATATTAAAACCAGTCTGGACGTACGGTATCCAATTATGGGGAACATCAAGCTCAAGTAATATTAAAAAAAATCCAAGTGGTTCCAATCTAAATGTATTAAAAGACTCGCGGGTGCACCATGGTCAATCTTCTCGACAACGGCGCGACAATTAGAAGATTAAAGCGCTACAAGCCCTTGGATCTTCAATTTAGATTTAAGTAAAGAATAAATAAACCAAAATTATATTATATACAAACGTCACGGAATGGTGCCACTGGGCAGCAACTTCGTAATGTCAACAGTGAACCGATTTACTAAATGTTCAACTGAATGAACAGATTGTAAATGAAAGAAGATTACAATTTTTAGATCTTCAATATTTATCAAAAAATATTAATTATTTAAATAAACTTAATTTAAGTGACTTAACATAAGACGACTTATTTTAAGTTATATTTAATTGAAATAACTTAATTTAAGTTGACTTAACATCAGATAATTTTATTTAAATAAACTTAATATAATATTACTGAATTATGAAACCAAACAAATGCTTTATTTTATATTCGTGATATTACTTTTTTTATGTTTTAATATAAAGCTCTATTTCTATTATATTCTTACTAGTATTTAGTTCAGGTTATTTCGATGTTGGAAAGCATATTCTGATTGGTAGATTATTTTTTCGTGTGCACGAATCGTACTAATTGAAAAAATACACGTGTACTTTTTTTTTCAGCGAAAACGCTCGGTTACATAATAATTCTATCGCTCGCCGCATCGATTGTTAAATTTTACGTGTGGGAATGATTAAAATCGCTACCAATCCCATTACCATAACGTGAATGATACCAGCAGGAGTGTGGTAATATTTGCATGCTATGCGAGATCCGCTTTGCCGCTAAACGTTTATCAATGTAATTGCATTCTTCATCCCTGATTAGGTTTGATTTGTACCCAGGAAAAGTAAAGTTTATCTGCAATTAAATCAGCAGCGGTTCGTTGAGATTCCACAGATTTGTTCAAACAAAATCACCGAATAAAATTCAATCAAGGTTTTCTGATTGTAATTCTATTTAGTTAAAGAGATTTTATCAAAAGATCTTATAAATTTTAATTAATTAAATTCTTTCATAAACGTTCAGTAGAAAGTCGCAATGATTCATTCTAAAATATCATACTTTTTATATTAAAATATTATTTGTGCATATTATGATAATAAAGCCAATTACTTAAGCATAATGTGTAGTGTTAATACTAAATTTCAGTTATATTATAGTGACTTTTATCCATTTAACAAAACAAAAAAATATGGAAATTCATTTTCTTCAAAGCTTTCTTTTTTTAAAACCTGCGGTGGATAAATTCGGCTTTTCGTTGACTTGAGTGCAGCTCCTATTGAAAATTTAAATCCGTTTTTTATTATTTCAGGACTTTTTTTGACGAATCTTATTAAATGGACTAAGTAAGTGAATCGTTCAACTGTGTGTGGTCTTGTTTTTCAGTAATAGTTGTCCTATCAGCTAAGTTTCCTCTTTCATGCTGCATCTAAATAAACACCTATTCTTTCACAACTATATTTGTAGATAATTGCTATTATGAAGTACTGTGTAATATAAGAAATTCAAATTATATAATTAATAAAAACATAGACAAGCAGCTTTCTAAACGTATTTTGCAACTCAATATGTAAGCATTAATATGTTTACATACGAAAAACTCATCATATTCTTTTTTGAAGAAACTGGTAAATAAACTTTTTTTAAGCAATTTTACGCCAAATTTCAAAGGTCTGACCAATAGTTTTCTTTAATTTTTATACGCAATCCGCCGAGGAATTACATAAGAAAAGATCAGTTCCAGGATTTCTTTGACACTCTTAGTTCGACATTTCTAGCCGGAGGAGAGGAATTCCATACATCAATAATGGGGTTGTAGTCTAGCAACTCCAAGTGGAAGGCAGCTGTTAAGAACATTGCACAGTCATAATTTAGATCATATATCTATAGGAGAACTAACATTCTAACCTACATTGATGTTGGAGTCTGACATATAACTGAAAATCCCTCTGAATATAGAAATCGATATAGAACATTTAAATACCATTATTCGGAAATCGGCCTGGGCAGCAACGTCTGCAATAAATCAAAAGTGGAAACAGTGTCAGGTCCAATAATTATTGAAAAAAAAATTGACGAAAAAAGAAAACTTCAGCAGGATACTGGCTGGCAAAACTCAAAATCTTTGGAAAGCCACAAAATATTTAAAACAGCCTAAAATTAGAATCCCACCAATAAGAAAGGTTAATGAAGGAGCTTGTATTATAAGAATTGGATATTTGCCCTCTCAATGGAAAGTTGCCCAGTTTTTGCCAGGGGTGAGCAACCTTTTTAATCAACGGGCCAATTTAAATTTTAAAAACTTTATTTATAATAAACATAAGAATGATTTCAAAATAAAAACAAACAAGAAAAGAACAGAAAAACGAATTTACAATATATTGATGGAAGAAAGTCAATAAAATAAATTCAATTTTAGAAATGCTTTAGTTTGATACCTGTTATGTCAAAGATATTAGAGAGATTATTGCTTATAATGACGAAGATAAACTAGTAAAATACGAAAATCTATTGAAAAAAAATGTACGGCAGTGTTCCTGGACATAAAACAAGCCTTCGATAAAGTGTGGCATATAGGGTTGTTGTATAAAATTAAATGATTGCTTTCTCACGCGCATTTTTGTATTTTAAAATCTTTCTTGTCCAATAGATGCTAGCAGGTTAAGATGAAGGGCGAGGTGACCCAGCTGTACACAATCGTATCTGGCTTATTTGCTCATTGTCAACATATGACAGATTGTAAATAAACAATACAAAAAATCTTATATTTTTTATGAATACAATTTTATTAAATATATTTTTATATATGTACTTTGGACGACTAACAAAACATTAATCACAAACAACCGGCGCCTCATCCGTCTCCTTAATCATAGCCTAGTACTTCCCAAGAATCAAGATTTACTAATCAATCATCAATATTTTAAAATCAAATAATGTACACAAAATAACTGTTTCATAATATGTATGATTTAAAAGTGTATCATTACGTTGTTTCTTTAAGAAAATGTTTGATATAAACCTATTGCTCAGTTATTTACTTAAAAAAAATATTATCAATTTTTATTATATTTATATAATTCTTAAATGTAAATAAAATAATTTCTAATTATAATTGTTAAACTTCTGTTTAAATTATTTTGGAACGAAGTCGCATTATTATAAATCACATTTTTTATTGGTCTCAGTAAGATAGCACATAGTTTTCTTTAAACATAAATATAGAAGATATATATTCCCTCCGTCGTATTAACATATATTCTTATTAGATCCTCCTACGTAGGCCTACATCCCATAAGTCACACAGTCTTCTGCGAAGGGTAACTCCCATGACTCACGACTTATGTAATTAACAATCTCTTTTACGTGATTTATAACAATGTATTTGCGTCTCTTATAAATCCAAAAACTAATGATTCAATTAATCACATTATATCTACAACATTAATTGAATTATTATTAACTAATTTAATTTTTATTATTGTTATTTTTTAATTTTGTAATTTATTATTGTAACAAATATTAATATTATTTATGATTAACATATTTTAGTTTATTCAATTTCAAATTAATTATATTTTATGTAAGTACGATTTTGTAAAATTAATTAATTACGTGTCAATGAATATAATAAAATTAATTAAATTAAATTTGTACATTAATACCATATATTTTTATAATCATTTTTAATATTAAAATCAAATAATATTTAAAGTTTCTCTATTTTTTTTTATAGAAATATTTTGGTCATTATTATCTGTGATTGTTACAATAAATATAATGATTATTATTATAATATTTGTAAAATAATTTATCTTTTTTCTTATTTAATGGATTGTTTATGTTTTACTGCTTAATTAAGTTTCTTATTGTATAATATATTTATAATTAGGAATCGAAAATGGTCAATAGCCTTTTATAATACTTTAATTATTACTGTACATTTTTATTTTTTATATGTTAAAAAATGTATATTTTTATAATTAATAAAGAAAATAAGAATATTCATCAATTACAAATAATCTCATTTTTTTGTAAACACTTATTTATAAGTATTATAATCGATAAAGAAAATAATTGTAGAATTTCTTTGTTGAATACATGAATAATTAATGTCGGATTTTTCCAAAAGAGATCATTAATAATATTTGTAAGTTATAAAATGCATGCATAGTCTGAAAGTCTTAAAAAAACATTGTTTTTAATCAAATTTGATAGTATTATTTGATTACGAGAAGATATACTTTTGAATGAAATAATTGTGCAAATGTATTTAGAAAATATTTTAGTATTATCATTGAGAAACATTCTAACCCATCGAAACTGATGACGATCAAATCTCTAATTAAATCTATGTGGAAAGTCTAACAGTTGAACTTTTTAAATCTATATGTTTGGGTTTTATTTGCTAGTAGATTTTCCCCTAGTTTATTTGAGTTTGATTATAGTTTTCCTTGGTACCTTTTACTGAAGTTTGTAATTACTTTACCTGTTTCCATTTGCAAATCACTGTGTAACATGCTATTGGTGACATACCAGGTAATTTATTGAAATGATCACACTGGTTTGAAGATGGATTTATTTATTAATAGTTTATTGTCTAGCAATTGCACTGATTTTCTTCCAAGCAACCGTAATAGTTTTCTAAATTTCTGACCTATTTTTTTTTCATTTTTTTCTATATATATCTTTCTTCCAAGTCAGTAGTCTGTCCAAATTCATACCAAGATATTTTACATGATCCTCCTGCTTTATTGTTTGTAGTAACTGTTTTCTTCCTCATCATAAAGGTGACATGAGCTATTAATTAATACGCCATTCTTTAAGTCAGTTTTCAATCTGATTTAGATTTCCTTGGAAGTTTTGCAATTAAACTTCTGGATTACTAACAGGACATTAATCTATATGATCTGCAAATGAAACAATAGTTAATAAAGGTCTTGAAAGGTCACAGATCAAAATAAGATACATGATAGGTCCGAGTACACTTCCTTGCGGTACCCCAGATCCATTATAATAATAATATAATCCCATATATTGTTTTTCATCAAAAGCGAAAGTGACTACTTTAGCAACCCGGTGAACTTGTTCCAAACTTGTTCCTTGATAAAATGCCTTTCGCACAATCCAAACTGTTATTTTGGTAATATATTATTTTTCTAGAGGATTGGATCCATTCGTTCTAGTAGTAGCTTTTCGAACACTTTGGATATAATTGGTAGTAGACTGATTGGTCTGCATGATATTACTTCTTTTGGTGGTTTTTCGGGTTAGGGAATTACTATGAGTCAAATTATCATTTTTATCAGTTTAACGCCTAAAAATAATTAACATTATATTATACGACAGATATTAAGAAACATAATATAATTTTCTGTCTCAAAGTTATGAATATCTTAACAGCGATATATTATAGTCATTTCATGAAGGGTTAACCTCATATTTTAGCAACCTAAAACATTCCCACACTATAATTAGTTGCGCTATTTAATATTGTTTGTCCGCAGTTCAAAATCGATTTGTCGTCAGTCGTTTATCTGTGGCACGACATGCTGGTGTTGAACAGTAGGTTACCATATGTCAACACATTGAATAATTTTGCTGTGCTCAATATCCTCTGTTTCACATATTTAAATATAACTTTACTACATCGAAGAGATTACAGCGAAATCCTATATGATTTATGTGAATGGATCAACCATAACATTCATCAAAGAATATAATTAAATAATTTTGAAAGTGCGCAGAAATACCATTGTAACAGCTATATTTTTATTCTATTTTATATTATTGCTGTTATGATATATGTTTCATGATTTTTATGTAATCTGTCTTTCTTCACCATTTTAAAATGGCGTATCTCTAAAATATACGCTTTCAGTAATTTTAAATATTCTAAAATATAATAACAATAATTATATTTATTACAACAATAAATTTTTAACATAAAAAATAAAATTAAATCATGCAAAGCGCTATTCTACCCTCTAAACTATATTTATTTATTTTGATCCAAGGATTAATATTAGTATCAAGGATTATTTTTTTTTATATTATTTCTTAAAAAAAATATAACATATTGTAAAAAAACAATTTTCAATCCGACATATGTTTTTTTTTATTACGTAACCTTTTTTTCCATATACAATTTCAGCGCAGATATAAAAATAAAAAAAAACAAAATAAAAAATGCGAAAGGATTCTCATATTCTCCCGTATGAAGTATTCATATCTGGAAACTGTGTTTTCCTTCGCGATATTAAAATTTCATTTATTTTAATGTTACAAGCCCCAAATAGAATTAATAACGTTCGTGCCAGTATTCCCATTACATGTATGCATGCTGCCGCCTATGCTGAATCATTTTCATTATTAAATAGAAAATATATTTAGATGGAACAAAAACAATTGTTTTTGTAATATTTGTAAATATTGCAGTAAAAGTTTATATTCAAATTTTTAAAATATCAACAATGAATAATTATATTATTTTTCAACGTATAACGAAAGAAATCTAAATTTATAATCTAATAACAATATGTTTACTATTTGCAAATATTTATATCAATATAGTAAAACTATTACATTTATATTAAGTACTGTTTTCTTAACGAAAAATTAAAAACCCATAAACATCCAAGATTTTATAAATATTATTATTTTTAACATTACATTTTTGTGGAACTACAGTATATATTTAGTAAGAAACAACTAAAACATTTCTTTTTTGAAAAATTAATTTAAAAGAAAAATGATATTATAGAAACCCAGCCCTATAAAGCTATCCTTATTAGTGACATTTTATGTATTATATTTAACATTACATTTTTGAAGAATAGTAGATAAGTAGATTAGAAAAGAAAAAGAAAAGATTTTTCTCAAATATAGAAAAAAAAAACTATTTTATTTTTGTATTTTAGAAACCCAGTCCTAAAAAAGCTATCTGTGTCCGAGCATTCTGCCCTTCGTATTTTGACCAAATTTCGACATCCTATTGCTCACTCCACAGTCCTTCTTCATAAACCTTTTGTTCCTCTCCTCGACAAATACCTTACGCATTCCCATAAATTAATTTCCAGAGATTCCGATATGTCTTTTTTCTCCAAACTTTACATCACTCGTAATCTAAATATCCTACATGTACCCTATTGCAATTCATAATGCCATTATAATCATGTTTTTGGTACAATGGTTGCTGTTATATAATTGTATTAAGTTTAATTAATCTATTAGGATATAATTTTTAATTTTATTATTTGTGACGTACAATATTATACAAATCTATTTAATTGACTTAACGTAAGTAATAATAAACAAGAAAGTAAATTATGTAAGAATTTTTACTGTTTTAATAATTTTTCATTTCATTTTGTTCTCATTCATGAGTTACATGTCTCTCATCAATACAAAGCACATCACAAACACTAACTGCATCGGAATTTCGCATATGCTATGAAATGAGTGATGTGCTTTCTCCTCGAAATACGTCCATCGATCCACATATGTTGAAATGCTTGAATAACTAGATTTCATAATTAAAACGCTAATTAATTTGTTATAGTAAATGATTTAATCCCTTTATTAACAAATATGTGTACGTACTTTTTTTTAATTCAACAACTTGAATTTATTATTAAATAATTGAATTTTTTATCCGAGGAGAAGAAAACCTTGCATTGAGACCACGGTGGATTTGTAGTACTTTGGGTTTCTTACCCACTAAAAACCCCTCCTTTTCTTTATGAGCATCTAGGTTAATATTGGTACTACTCTAAAATGTTGATTGTCTTACTAGATTATCCTATAGTATTGGTTTCAACTGCCAATTTCTTCATTCGCTCTCTCCATCCTCCGCTTATCTCCTTCCTTGGTAGATACGTCTGTCACGTATCTTGTGATAAATTGCTAGTTATCGCTGATTTTTAGCAGTTTCCTGACAACATTTAGCGGGACTAGTGTAGCACCGAGGTTTGCTTCAATTACATGATTTCTTGCAGCAACTGAATAACGTCTGCACCGGGATGTCATTCTCCTCACAATGCTAGCACCCTTCATCCTCCTTCTTCGCAATGAAGTGCAGATATTTACTAAAACATCCGTGCTCAGAAGTCGTTTTGGTCAGATAAAAGATTGTTTTCCCATGCTTCCTATTTATGCAAGGCTCAATCTCCGGATAGATTCTTCTGGTCCAGGCTCCCTTATCTGAATTTTCCTATTTCTCCTACCACCGTTGCATGAGTCTTTCTCTTGCGTCAGTTTTGCTAAGGCCCATTACTTTCTCTTTTTTCTCTATAGAAAGTAGCTCTATAGGTGGTACTCCAGCTAATACTTGGACAACATTTCTTGAAATTATTTACATATCCTGATTGCGCTCTTTTGCTGGACATTCCTGTAGCTTTTCACCGTCATCTCTTCTTCCCATACAAGAGCTACATATAGAATTACAGATTTTACCCCTAGCACTTTTTTCTTGCTCAACTTTGGTCCTCCGTAGTCTAACATCAGCATGCATTATCTAACATCAGTCTTCGCTACACGGAGAGCTACTGCTCTGATGTGTTGGGCATAAATAAGGCTACTATAAATAAAAACCCCTAGATATTCGATTACCTTTTTTGGTGTAATGTTTATGCCAGGTACTTTGAACTTTATTGTGCTAACTTTCCTTCTTCAGATCAGCAATACCGCTCTGGCGACTAGCGACTTTCTGAATAATTGAATTTATGAAAAATATTATAAAATTAAGTGTTTATTTTCAAGATGTCTAATATAAAAATTAGGTAAAATAATTTTCTACAGTGTATAGTTTTATATTGTATAAAAATTTTATTCACCAATTAATCACCAGGTAATCATTTCCGCGAATATCCTAGAAACCGGACTAATTGAGGTAATAAATACGCACGAAAAATAAACCGCACAAAAAGTGGAATGTGCACTTTTTTATAAGGGAAAAGTACGATCATTTATATTTATATATGAATATTATTATAATAACAAAAAAAATATTAACAATAAAAAAAACATATTCAATATAACAAAAATAAAATGAATTTTCACTGCTGCAAAGCGCTATTATTATTTTTTAATTTGCTCAAAGAAAAATTTGTTGAAATTTTCAAACAGGACTGTAGAGAATCCCGATTTTTCGAAGCCGCTCGGTTATATTATATTAAAATTATCAATATCAGCTTCATTATTTATTATTTGTATTACGAAAAACTAAAAAAATGATTTTTTTTGTGACCGCAGTGATTTTATTTGGAATAGGCGACTTTCAATTGATTTCTAAGTGAATTTTAGGAGGGTCGGTTATCCCTCTGGTTACAAAGGGACAGATATGCCCCATGGATTGTTCTAAAGTGGGTCACTAAGCAATATATTCAACTATTTTATTTGTGAAAGGAGACACCCAAAACTTTGGCAATGTAAGATCATTCGTGAATATTTAAGTGCTTTTGCAATGAGCGGAAATAACGATTTTCTGTGCAATACATAATAAATAATAAAGCAAGGCTTCGATCAGTCCGGATTCATTATAGTCAGATTGAAAAATTAAGTGGTACACCATATAAAAAATTATAGATTTTCTTCATTCGTAAGTAATAATTTAACTTCATATTTATGGCTGTTGCAACGGTTTATATATTTTTAGATGTAATTATGTTTGATGCAACAATTATTATTTATATGTGTTATTATTTATACACTTATCATCAGACTATTGTAAATTAATCTCATATTTTCTTAAACTAAG
This sequence comes from Nicrophorus investigator, assembly GCA_963457615.1. Classification (NCBI taxonomy): domain Eukaryota; kingdom Metazoa; phylum Arthropoda; class Insecta; order Coleoptera; family Silphidae; genus Nicrophorus; species Nicrophorus investigator. Next base: position 20,483,709 of record OY735140.1, on the reverse strand, counting down.
TATAGAGTTGTAAATTGTATAGCTATTGTTGTTTACTCGAGAGCCTAAAACTCAGTGGAACTTTGCATCATAACAATGATGCTATTAACATATACTTATGCATCGTAGTGAAGAGGTATGGTTCGATATTTGTCACGGTTTCGGCTTTTCCAGCTTTTGTTCGGGGTATTTTCTAGCCTGTGGAAATTGAGAAAGGTTGGAACATTGCATTGTCCTCTGTCCGAGCCCCGGATTTTTCATCGGCAATGTATCATTTCCCGGGTCCAATATATCAAACGGGATTCTGAGCTGCCTTCCTGTGGGATAGCATGGAACAGACAGATAGAGTGAGAGAGAATAACGACATCTGGTACTGGATTGTCGCTAATTACATATGGCGGTTAATTACACCATTATGGAACACCGTAGATGGGGCATGGGAAAATCACTCGTTATACGCCTATAATTCGACCAATTGTCTCATTGTTTTCACTCGTCAATGGTCATTTGACCGAGTCTGCGGTTCGTGCCTGATTAACATCTGTCCGCAATTTCGAACATTAAAACTCTCTTTTTCTACTTCAATGCTATTCACATTTAACCAAAAATAAGTACAATTGCTATTTAATTAAATGTGTTTTGCGTACCTCGTTTTATTCCAATTAAAAGTTAAATGGAACTGCTATAAAATATATAATATCTCTTTAATTATCATAATTATTCATATAAAATTTTAAAAAATAATATACACTCATACCTAGATTCACGTAAACTTTGTTAATATAACGAATTTATTGAAAACAGTAGTTAATGGTTTTTCAGATTTACAAAAACTTTTTAGCAACAAACAAAGAAATTTATGTAAACAAAATATTAACATCTAAAGATATACAAAGGTATTCACATGATGTTGATAACGTTTTATTTTTTAATTATATTCTATTCCGTATAGGCAATTCTTATATAACATTAAAAATCGCATTTTTAAATATGAGCCTAAAGTTGTTTAAAAATGCAATTTCACTTTGTATGACTTTCACTTGCTTGAAGAGTTTTCACTTTTTTCTCTAAACATTGTATCTTTCCGAGTAACGTAATTAAGCTGAACAAAATAATTTAATGTAACTCATCCTATTTGTTAATCGAGTTATATAATACACATTGATACACAATGTTATATTATTATTGAAAAAAAAGTGGTATCATATCTCTTCGGACCATTAGACGCACCCCAATTCTATGTCGATCTGTCTATGTATAAAAATGCGTATTTTTTGTATGCATAATGCGTTTTTTTTTTGGAAATGTATTTTCATGTTATATCGTATCACAGATTTCATTTCCAATCGTTTCTGCTTCCCGTTAACTGCTATATCCATCTTAAACCCATTGATCCGCCCAATACTTTTACATTTCGAGCCGTTATGCACATATTTCACATTTACGCAATACGTTTTCATTCAACACTTGTCATTATATTCCTCAAGACCATATCGGAATCTGACTATCAGTGCTCACGTCTCATATGGTATACTCAGACACGCGGCAAAACTGTTATGACGCCATAAGATATTCGAGGCGAATATTCGTGCGTTTTGTGCGACATTTATTTACTTGATATTTATTTTCAAAATTATAGTGTTGTAATATTAATTCCGTAATATTAGTAATCTACATATTTGATTATAAGATCCACAATAAATTTATATATTTATAGATTATATTTCATATTTAGAAGTCCAATGAAAACGAAGAAAACGAAGTGAAAATTAAATAAGTTACTACCCAAAAATATTAGTAACATAAAATTTAAAAATGTGCTTTATTCGAAAACGTTTCATTATTTTATTGAAAATTCTACTTATTTAAGAAGAAGAGATTTTGTTAAGGATCGATAACCATATTTATTATTAATAAATGAAAGAGAGAAAAAGTGTAAGGAAACTAATTTAAACTCATTTTAAAATATAATTTTACATTTATGTAATACTAGCAATACTACGATTGCAACATTCGCTGATGACACAGTAATCTTAGCATCAGATGAGAATAAAATACAGAAATGGCTGAAAAAGTGGAGAATGTCAGTTAACGAACTGAAATCTGTGCATATCACTTTCACGCTAAGCAAAGACACCTGTCCAACAATAAGGATTAATGACCAAGATCTGCCCAAGTCAACAAAAGTTAAATACTTAGGCATCCATCTCGACAGAAGACTCACCTGGAAAGATCACATTCAGACTAAAAGAGAGCAATTGGAAATAAAGTGTAAAAAATTATACTGGCTTTTAGGGCAAAAATCGGAATTATCAGTGACGAATAAGCTACTGATATACAAGGTAATAATGAAACTAGTATGGACGTATGATATCCAATTGTGGGGTGCAGCCAGCAAATCGAATATACAAATTATACAAAGATTTCAATGAAAATGTCTAAGAAATATCATCAGAGCCCCGTGGTTCATTTCGAATAGACAAATATACAAAGACCTCCATATGGATTTCGTTGAGGATACAATAGCAATGCTTAGTAGAAGATACGAAGTCAGATTGGAATCACATAACAACGTACTTGCTATTAACCTGCTTGATAATAGCAAAACAACAAATAGTTTATTTAATAAAACATTTCTTTCTTCAAAAAAAACATTTTTTCTTCAATTTTGGCTGTAGTATTTTTAGCTCTGAAATCGAAGCTTCGTTTGTAATTTTATGAAATGATCATATTTGTTCATCGAGATATGTCTGTAATTACAAATAGAGAGAAAACAATTTATATTTAATTTGAAGAAACTTCTACCATTTCATCATTTATGATATATAGTATAACACAAAGAATGTAATAAATCAGACTAGCGACTAATATTTCAAATGATCAATTTACAAGATGTGTATTATTATGTATATTATGTATATTCAAAATAATATACGTATTGTAACGTTGCTTATTTTAAGATTACATTTTTTTTTGCAGGGTCATTTTATTTACATTTTTATAAGGTCGGGGTTTGCCAAGTGTAACGGAGTTAGTCCATGCTAGATACACTTCCAGCTCGATTCCACTACTCTCACCTTTTCGACGTTAAGCCTTGTTACATTGAACCGACGCGGATGCCGGCTGCGGAGTACTCAGATGAAGATGGAGTCAACAAACAAACGAGAGCAAATGTGAACTTCCAACGGGGTCACTTAGTTTCACTAATTAAGGACCCACCGAGATAGTGCCATAACTTACACATTAATTGCTTTAATGTTATCCAACACACGCCATTAAGTAAAATGAGCCAAAAAAACATATATCTGGTGGAACGAACATTTAATTCCCAGAGGTTTAATTCCGAACATTTTAATACTTTGCAATTTACTTAATTATCAACATAAATGTAAATAATTATATGAAGATTTTCAGAATAAAATAAAACAACTATAAATGTACTAAAATTATGAAAATTGTGTTTTTATTACTGAATAAACTACTGGATAAAATTTTATTCAATTTCTATTATAAAATAAATTTACTACTTTAAAATATTATACGATAATGAATTTATTATGACGTTAATGTGAACAGAAAATAATTAGGCATACGATATCGGAAACAGTTTAGATATAATTACATCACATCTGGGGGATATTAAACTGATTTAATATTAATTTGGGAAATCTGTATTTAGAATAGTTATTTTCATATCATTCTGTTTATATTTCTGCATTAAATTTTAATTCAAATTTAAAAATTCATATACTTAATACAGAACGTCGCTTATATTTTGGTAAAGATTTATTTTAAGTAATTTAAAAACAAAAATAGTATCTTTGTAATAATTTATTAGTTTTTTAGTATTTATGAGCGTATTAAAGTGATATGGAAACCGCAATTACTATTCGAAGGAGCCGCATGCGGCTCCAAAGCTACGATCTTTGTTTTTCAGATACAAGTCTCTTTTTGTGCAGTTTATTTTCTATATTTATTCTAGTTTCAAATAGTCCGATATATTGGCAGAAGGACCTTTCATTTTTTTCTTAGTTATAATTTTTTTCATTTATATTTCTTTTCCTTGTTTTTTTTTTCGTCTTTTTTTATTATATTATGAACTAAATTATTTTTAACTTTAAATTTGATGTAATAATATTCTTTTTCTTTTGTGAATTTTCATACTACATGTAATTTGATATATTGAGTAATAAATATTATTATCATTTATTATTATAATTAAAAAATATATTATAATAATATTTATTTTATTCTTGTATATTTATATAGAAAAATGCATACCATTAATAATATATTATATAAAATACGACTGAAGTTTATTCATAAACCAGCAGCTTCTTAAGCCTTTTCAAATTCCATGCCATATATTCTGCGTTTCTATACATAAATGGATCAATACACTTTTATAAAACTTCAGCTTCTTTGATGCCTATTTGATAAATATTGTATTCATTCCTGCGACCATCATAATAAAGCTCTCATTTCTTAATATCTTTAGCAATTAACATTATAAATATGTTTTCCTCTATATTTCTTTTGAACTGTTGTCACAGCTCAATTGATAAATGACGGAAACTTTGGTGCGAAGACAGCTTCAACAATAATAGATACGCCCTGTTTCAAATTTGACCAATTTATATTTGCTGAGTGCAAGGATTCTTTTATGCACTTACAATAGAAACGTTACTTAAATGTTTCATGTAAATGAACGAAACCTTATATAATCTGGAAGCCAAGGAAAAGGAGACGCAAGTCGTCAAGGCTAATTCACATTTTTCAAATGAGATCTGCATTCACATTATAAGCTTTTTAATCACATATTGTATTTACTATAAATTATTTATAGACAATTACATGCGGCATAAAAAGGTGCTACAACAATTTTATACGGTGGGAAAAATAAAGCTATTTTTGCATTCGTGGATCGATGCGACCTCAGATTGCATAAATTATTTGCAGCACTTTTTTCGAATGTACCTTGTTGTACGAAATTGGCGCAAGTGGCTATGACAACTCAGGATCGATTCTATATTTTTTGCAATGAAACATTGCATTCTATATAGTATGAATTACGAGCCCTGTTTTAATTAACGCGGACGACGTTTGTTTTGCACAAGCAACTTCCCGGAAGCATGAACATGCACATTTCTGAATAACATTGAGGAAAAGTTTCCAATTTGAAGCTTAATACTGATTACTCTAAATTTAATTATGAAGCCCTGATCGAGGCTTAATGGCGTAATTAAAACGAAACGCATTGTACGAATTTTGCAGTATGGCGCCGTATGGCTGAAATAAGTAATTGAACAAACAGGAAACGCGGTAGCAAATTGCTTCGTACTTGCTGAAGAAGTGAGTGCTGAAGTTAAGTGAATCGGCAGACTCAAGTGCGGATTTGCTTGTTTGCTTGAACGCACGTAATTACCAAATTTAATGTTGATGTAAAGTTATATACAAGTTGAGTAGAATGCAGTTGAAAAGTTGACGAACACATTTTGCTTCCCGACGACCTATACCGGTTGGGTATCATCTATCGATCGGCAGTTCGTGGCCAAGGCTTTTAACAATAATTTGCTGGTCCAAAGTTTATAATTCAATTTCCCATTCACTTTGATAGCTAGAAACTGTGTCACATCTTTCTCGTTAATATCGGACCGTAGCGGTTCATAATTATTTTCACCGCAAAGACAAGTAATTCTGCGTCGTTGCAGCTTTTGTATAAAAATGAGAGAATTTATCATGAAAGGCCCCCACCGAACTGTCACATCATAATGTTATCTTTACCCCAACCTTTTTCATTTAGATTAAACTGCCAGTTAATATTATCATCAGCGGTTCACAAGCAAACAGATTTATCTGATCCTTAGATTTCTTATAAATTGTATTCACTGAAAGTACATATTTATTTTCATAATTTTATTAAAAAAAGCATACATTAACTGAAGCAGTCTTTTCATCAGGTTACTATTAACTATTGCATTCTATAAAAAATGTATAATAAATCAAGATCAATATTGACTTAGGAAATCTATTTATGTTTATCTTAGTATTAAATATTTAGTTCTGATTAAATTTTAATTCAGTTATTATGCAATAAATTTAATAAATAGATACACTATGTGAGTAACATCTGGATTTAATGCCTTTTTATAAATGTATGATATAATTTCACAATTATAAGTTAAGCTCAGTGCAGTATCACTTAAAAATATATTAATACCATTACAATTATTATTGATGAAATAATGATAAACAAATTTAATGAAATCTATGTGATAATCTTAAATATCTTACAAGTCTCAATTTGGAACAACAAAAATCTCTGATTTGAGAATTCCCTACGAATTTCAAGCAGATTCAGTTAGCGTATGGAAGGGGAGCTGGTTCGGAAAGTATTGGAAAACAAATACCAAAAACACTCTTGCAGGATCAGCGACTTTATTTCACACAACAACACAAGTCTTGGAAAATTCTAAAATTCTTGTTTATCCTTTGAGGAACTGTTTCAATCTTTTACTGCAATTTTTAATTGTTTTTTGCTATAAAATATATCAAAATTACATTACTGTTATATTTAAGTTTTTTTTTACACGCAACTTTGTATTTGTAATTGCAGCTAAAATTAAAAATATTTGTTTTAACTAATAATAGTAGTTAACATATGACATAATATAGTTATGATTTTTATTTTTAGTTAAAAAAAGTGTTAAACTCTTAGTATTTTTGCTACAACATTTATTCGATTTGTTAGACTCGAGCATTACGGACGTCATCCCTTTTTCTAGTTATAATTAAAACTAGTTTTAGCTTTAAATGTATCTACATATAGGACTCGGTAAAATCAATCACGCAAGCAGCCATAGGAACCCTAAAGCAATTTGTGAGCTAAATTTATCAAAAGTTTTTTTTAGAACTATTTACATTTTTTTACCACTAAACAAAAACAAAAATTGCGATGAATAATTGAAATATAATTATTTATAATATTTAATTATTGCAGTATTATATGTTTTTTAGGTCGATAGCCCTTTAGGCAGTTATATTTATTTTTAATTTAGATTGTATTTTTGGTTGAATTTTATAGGGTTTTTTTTGCATTTTAAATATTTTCAAATTCATTTATATATATTTTTCCTTGTCTTTTCCTTTGTAATATTGTTTGAATTTTTATTTATACTGGCCAATAAACGCTGTTATTTATTTATTTTATGTTTTTTAGTTGTTTATTTATAAAATAAAATTGTATGTTTTGCTGTATAAAGTTTAGACATGATGTATATCATGCTATAATATATTTTTTCTCATTGCAAGGCAGCAATTCAGTTTTAAAAGAAAATCTTCTAGATTGAAAAACATGAATATGTAAGTCGAATATTTTAGATTGTCAATTTGTAAAGGCAGTAAAATTGGAATAAAAAGCGCTTTTACCATTTATAAAATAAATTATTAACCGTATTTTCCTGAACTACAAGAAAATAAATAATTGGAATAAAAACAATGAAGTAGCAGATTCGGTACGTCTTCATTCTGGCAACACACGAGTCCAACAGATGAATCCAACAAGCAATCAAACGGATACTGTAGTATTTATTATTATTCTTGGGTTCGTATTTTCGCTTCTTTTATTAAGCCTATCGATCCTACCACTTGTTGGATTTCTTTAATTTTGTTTCCGGTCAGATTCGAACTATGGTCCTTTGTGTCCTGGCGCAGAAAATCAACTTATGTCATAGCCCAGTTATTATAGAAATATACTGGAATTAAATTGAGTTCATTATTTTGATAAATAGAAAAAAAAACATGTTTACAATTAAATCAGTAATATTATATTTTTTTTATTAATACATAGTTTGATTACAATTTGACAAAAATCATAAAATTAAATCATAAATATTTGACAAAAATTAAATAAATACATTACTATGACCCCTGCGCAGAGATGACACGCAAAATATTTTTTCAAAACATTTTTTTTTGAGTACCCTACATGTAGTCTATTCCAATTCCTAATGTCCCTTTAATAATGCCCTTTTTTGCTACCTTTTTATTTATTTTTTTTGTCTTCTTGTTTAACCGGTTCATATTACAGTTATTACCAACATTTTAATTCACGGGCGGAAAGACCGAGGTCGATTTTCCTTTGGTCAATTTAGTATGTATATATTTTTTCCTTCCGGAATTGTTATTTTTATTTTCATTTGTAAGAATTTTTTCCTACATTATCTGTTTATTATTTATATTTAGAATTTTCTTTTTTCTTGTTGTTCCTTTTATATATGTGGTATTATCCAATAAATGATCTTTATTTACTTAATTTGTTTAGTTTTTTGTTAAATAATTGTGATTTGTAATTTAATATCTTATTGTAATCACAATCAGTCGAACTTCGATTATTGAAGTTTGAAAAATACTATAACTATGGGGATATATTCAGTAGTTAATAATTCATAAATTTAAAATATTATTATTATTATATGTAATTTTTGGATAAAAAGTTTTTTTTATCTTGTTTAATCTTATCAAAAATTTAATTAACACTAGCTTAGAGGTGTCTTAATTTTTGCCAGGAATTTTTGTAATCTCACGTAAATTTAATCTTGCACATAACTTGTATTGTTTAGCATTTTATTAAAATCATATAGAATGGATGCCGTGCGACACCGGAATTTACCTAAACGGAACCAAGAACGTTGTGCTGCAAATAACGAAATTCCACAACTACTATTCAGGTCAAATTTTGTTGGCAATTATATTAGACAAAAATGTTTATGGAATATTTAGAATTATATTTATATATACATTTTTTGAAATAAAAGTTTCCTGTAGATGAAAAATATGAAAGTGCGAGTAAAATAAATTTTTGATAAATATTATTAATAATATTTTAATTCAAATTAAAAATGCATATTTAATTAATTTAAAATTTTGTAATTATAATTACCATTACATAGCCAGATTATTCCAAGAATTTAAAACGGAACAAAAAGTTCGATAATTGATATATAAAAATATTTTGTGAATTAATTTATTTGACTATTTATATTTTGTTAAACAAAATTTAGTTAGTGTTGAAATTTTCAAACCGAACTTTAATGAATCCGTCCTTATTGAAACTACACTATTGGTGTATAAGTTTAAGTTACCTAAAAGATAAAGTTTAGTTGTAGAATCATTGTATTTCCAGTCGAACATTAAAGAATTGCATTAGTTTCTCAACATCTCGCTCGATTCCTGCTTTTTCCTAATACCAAACATCCTCCGCGCTCTATAAAAAGCTTTTTTTTTTCCTTTAAAATAACAAAGCGAATTCAATCTGGCCGTGTACACTTTTAACGACTTTCCAGGTTGTATACATTTTCTAATAGATTTTGAAGTAGAAATTGCATGAAAGAAAATTAAAAGTTGAAGTGCTCGTTGAAATTGTAAAATAACATAATTAATATTTGCGTTTCTGATATTTTCTAGTACATAAATATATGCAATAATAAATTATATTGAAGTGATTTAAATAGATATATTAAAAGTTTTCTTTGTAATGGATAGCTCTAAGTATATACCTTATCTGAGAAGTTATATTTAAAATTTATATTTCTGAAAAGTTCCTCATCGCGTTTTCACCTCCATTATTGTAAAAATAAATCTGAAGCTCGGAGTTTTCATTCAGTTTGTATGACTGAATGGGTCTAGATGGAGCTTCCTTAGGGAGGGGTCGGTCGCCGGATGAGTTATGAAATTTCTTAGAGATTATTGGTAGCACCTGCCAAGTGCAGACATTTGTATAAAAGCGGAGGTTTTTCGGTATGCGGAAACCTTCTTCCTGGGACGGTTGTTTCAAACTTTCTTTCTACCGAAATGGCAGACGCACGTACACATATATAGTAGAGGCCACAACAATCGCACTTCAGGAAGTTCTCTCAACTCAAGGCAATTTACTGCACTCGCCGTAGAAGGTCATCCCGCGATTTCGGAGCACCGGAGTGGAGATTATAATCCTTCCATCCCGGTTTTATTTCTAGCGCTGTCTCTTTGTTCGACCTCTGGAATGAAATGCCTTCACTGCTCCACACATCGATTTTTTTTTTAATATTCTTTTCATTTTTGTGGTTTATTGCGAATTCCAATGCGTACTAAATACACTTCATAACCAATATATCACTAGAGTTCATTCCACGTACAATAAATAAACTTAAGTACCCTTCATATATCCAAAACATTTTTATACTTATTACAAATATAATTTCTGAAAGACAAAATTAAATTAAAAATCAAAAAAAACTTTGTTACATTTATTTGTAATTTATTATAATTATTATTATTGCAATAGTCTAACAGAAATAAAAAATAAATACTTATTTTTATTTCCAATCATAAAAAAAAGTTATACTACTCGACCAGGAAATAACAATATTATAGAGAAAAATAAGTTGAAATTTAACGGTATTATTTTTGCTGCTAGAATATGTTTATAAAAAGACCAAGCATGAAATTATATCTGATTCTTGATTGATTACATAATTATTAGAATGATTGTAAAGCAATATGTTGTCTGTAATTATTGTATAGTTGTTTCAATATTTATTTATGTCATTTTTTTAATTACAAAGTTTAACTGAAAATTTTCAGCACATTTCAAAGCAAGTAATTATGATTTTCATATAAAATCACCATTGAATTCTTATAATATATAAACTTTTTACTGAAAATATAGATTATGATTTTAACTATTTTTCCATAATACGACTAATTTTAAACATAATATGAATGAAAAAATTGTATATATGTTCATATATTTATATATTAGTTCAATCAGAAGATAATAAATAATTGATAAATGATAAAAAGTAATTAATTTATTAAATTTAAATAGAAAATAGATTCTTCTAACAATATAAAAATTATAATATTCGAAAATGGAAATTAATGTTTGATTTAATGAATTTACTAAAAACAAATATTACGTATTAATAACAGTCATTTATGAACTGCGACTACTACTGCAGTTCCAATATTTAATATTTACTTAATGGTCAATTCCAAGTTATTTAACAATTTGTATTTGCCATTTAGAATTTCCGCTCGGAAATCAATTCCAATTATTTTGTTTAATAAAAAAAATTGCTATAATTATTAACAATTTAAAAATTTAGATTTAAATATAATGTTGATGTTAATTGATTATCAAGTGTAAGTTCCTTCAGTTTTATTATTTATGGCTAAGGCTTCCCGAGTTTCATTCCCGGGAAATTTCTGACTACCGGGATTCATGTTTTTAAACCCGAAACCATTCGTTTTTGACCATTCCATAGATAGACATAACCAGAACGCCTTTTTTAATTGTGGCATATTCTGGTACAAAATCTTCCGATTCGCGAGAATTTACAGACTTTCAATTCAGGGATTAAAAAAGTTCTCGAACAGTATTGACTAGAATTTTGGCCACATGTAGTAATTATCAGTTTTATTTTATAATTAAAAATAATAAGTAATATTCGTTTTATATGTAAAATGATGTAATAAGTTAATGACATACAAATTTTATACATAAATTGTTGTTGTTAAAATTTAATAATAATTTCACTAATTAATGGTGTATTTTCTCTGATATATAATATTAGGTAAAGTCAAAGGGATGCTATTGTTTGTTATTTAATTTGATAAGGTTAATTGAAAGAGAATTTATAATTAATGAGGCGATGTGACTATCAACAACAAAGTTCGTGGGTGAAAATAAATTCCGCGAAGAAATGATGGGTGAATCATTTGATTTTTCTCCATTTGATGAGACTGCGCTGGCGTAGGAAGATTACGTTTGGGCCCCAAAACAGCGCCTCCAGTTCAACACGCGTCGCGACGCCGTTACGTTGTGTCCGCTGTCCGCTGTTCACGTACTATTCGACACCCGATCACGTTTCCAATTTGATCGAAGATAAAATTTTCCAATTTTTTTATCTTCCTAAATTATGAAGTCTATCTAAAAGGTGACAACTAGCAGCATAACCATGGCCTGTCCCTTCAGAAGATCCTCTTCACACGTGGTGCCTAATGGTGCGCTCAAAAGGTCCTTACCGACTCGCCAGAGCTCCATTCAGATTCCCAGTCATGATGATCTCGAAGAGGAAGATAAGAACACCCTCAACCTGAAGAACTTAAGCTCCGCTATATTAATTTTAACATCACCTCCGGTAAGAATTCCTAGTTTTCAACTTAAAACGATTTACAAAAACTTTAATAATTCTCGTCCTACGAAGTAAATATAGATATAACTATTCCATAGATAAAACTTACTTGAAACTATGTATACCTCGGCTTTTGATGCGCCGTTTCTATTATTATCTAGTACAAGAATAAAATAGTTCTATTAAACTAGAAACTATTTCAAAATACAGATAGAATTAATAATTTAAAGCAGGTTTGTTAATTAAATTGCTATCAATGTGCATACATACACCCAATATTTATGTACTACAGTATTAAATAGCAAAGAACATTAATCATCCTTAAGGGAGATAAGTTTTTGATTGATTTATTGCTTTTCAGGAGACCATTTGTTGGCTTAATTAATGCATTTATAATATTCGAAAACGGTAAATGTACCTTTAATTTCATTAATTCTGCTGAAACAAACATTGCGTATTAATAATAGTCATTTCCGAACTGTGACCACCGCTGCTGTTTCAATATTAAATATTGGTCAATTCCAATTACTATTTATAAAAAAAAGATTTGTACAAAATTATTAAAAAAATCATGAATGCACCCACAATGTTACTAGTACTAATAGTAAAATTATATTTATTGATAGATTTTCCTCCCAATTGACTATCAACTAAAAGGTCCTTCAGCTATGTTGTGTAACTATATATGATGACAAGACTAGTTACTCTAGCAAATCATTTCCCGTTAACGCGAGTATCTGAAGATCACATCATAAATGCTTTATAGTATCCAATAAATTAATTATGTTTTTATAAAACTATTATAAAATAATTATAAAATAGTTAGAAATAAAGGATGTTTCAATTTATGAAAATCTATATAATTTTAATGTTAAAAGCATAATTTGTCCCCGAATCTCAGTCAATTTATTATTTAAAACTATATAATAAATTCAATTATATAAATAAATATAATCTTGAAAGATGTAATTATTTTGTGCTGTTTATTGTGAGTATATAATATGCTATAGTTTTTAAAAGTTAAACATATTACCAAAATACCAATTCAAGAACTTCACCCGGAAAATAGTAATAAACAAAAGTTTTTAGTAGTAAAAATACTTAACAAATATATAAGCTACCATAACAAATCTATTTAAATTATCAGTTTTGTTATAAACTAATAATAAAGCTTATTAGAATTAATAATTTCGCATATAATTTTGAAATTAATTTTCAATTATAATTACATATTAATTGCAATATGATTAAATCCTATTATAACAAATTTGATTTATAAAATGGATATGATTTTAATAATCGAAAGTATTACAAATTAATCTAATACCAATTATTTTGATTATTTCAATTGGTTATATTTTATATAATGGAATTATGATATAACATAATATAATTTACGTAATGTGAAAAATAATGATAGAAATTACAACGTTATTTTTCCCGAATTTATGTTTTCTCTCGGGAAACGTTAAATTTAAAATTAATTTCCTGAGAATTCCTTTAGAATTCAAATCAGTAATTAGAATTGATTTTTATTTCATTAAAATTGTGCAAGCGATTTCTGAATCAGTACAGCAAGCTAAGAATATAAGATATTTTTTTCGAATTTTCGCTTGGAAGAAATATAAATCTCAATAATTCACTGGATAAACCTTAATAATTATATAAATTAGTTAAACAAAACTATAACATGATGTAATTCCACCAGGATTCAAATAACAATTCCTATTGTATATTCAAATATAGCACGTAATATGATCAACTCATTGTATGCTAAGTGGTTTGTATTGATTTTGGATAAGTGGTGGATGCGCCGGTGGTTTATGTATATTGAATAGCCGAATTAAAGGCAAAATCGTTTACTCATTTGATTTAAAGCAAGATTCAATTGATTTTAAGCTCATTATAACGGAAACTTGACCTGCATTCGACTATACATTTTTCAATGCAGAAGAGGGTGTGATGGATTTAATAATTCATGAGACGGATCAATTTCTGAACATGAAATTATTATGAAGCAAATACCTAAACTCGCCAATTTGTGATTAGTATTTGCATATAGATGTAATCAAATATTAACATTTTGTAGTTACAATTAAATAAAATATTATTTATAAGTTTAATTAATAATATGTGTATATTTATTTAAAATTATATAAAAGTAGCAGAAAATACCATTAGCAATCACCAACTTATTAATTATAATCCAATTAATTTTGATATTTAAATTATGTAATTAAAATGTACTATTTGTTTGCACCTACACATGAATTGAAGCACACATAATCTGATAATCTGGCTATTCCTATTTGTAGTTTCTACATTTTGGATATACAGTAAATCCCCATATAACACGATTAATTAATACCGCGTAATATGGAAACTGTGTTATAAGAAATTCAAAATTAATACAAATCAGATTTATTCATATCATATTTATGAATATTTAATTCCAATCACCCTCTTCTCATTATTCAAATTGAAGTTATCAATCTATACATTATTATCAATTTTTATATAACAGTCTAATTAATGGCATCAGTATCTAAACTTTAGTTTCTAAAGTATCTTCCCAAAAAATTCATTAAGTTAAATAAGTTAATAAAAACATAGTTATAAAAAAATATGTTATATTAAAGATGTTATTATTAGATAGTTCCAAAAATACAGAAATGATATAGTTTTTCCATCAGTAATATTTTATTGTTAATGAATTAAATAATGATAATTGGTAAATCTGTTTGATTAAATTTACAAACTGGTTGACTGTTTTTTTTTTCGAATATAAACTTTTTCTAGTACAAAAAAATGTAATGAAATTAAAGAAGTCATGTTTAAGAGACTGTACATTTTAAATAATTACATAATACTAAAATAAATATAAATTATTAAAACGACAGCAAAAAAACTCTAAATATAAGATTATACAAAGTATATACCATTGATTAAAGAATAAACAAATAAATTAAATTTCGGTTTAATGATGAAAAATCTAATTAAAATATTAATTTTGCGTCATCGGATATTGTTCAATTATTATTATTGATAGAAATATATCATTAAATTTGAAATAATTGCAATAATAAACATTATTGAACTTTGATTTAAACCTTTAATTATATTATCAATTAACAGATTACGGTTATTGCTGAAAATGTTACCTAATATATTTATAAATAAATTTAATACATAAACTTTTACAATTTTAAGGCCTAAAACTAGGAGAAGAAAATTACATAAAAAATCGAAGTGAAGCTATCCAGATGACTCAATCAATAGCTAATATCGATGGAAAACCTTCTTAGCAATGAAGACTAAATTAAAGAAGTTCCTGTTTAAAATATTTTAAGTATCACAGATTTAACAAGATGTTTAAATGGAGTTGAAAAAGTTTTTTTAGTACTTGAAATCATCCCTAATGAGGAATAAATGGTATATTATTAAGTAATCAATATTAAATGCAATGAATACATATAGGAAATCAGTAAAGTAAGAAATCAATCAAATTTAATATTTGAATTTTGTATATGAGTTAACTATTTATTTAAAATAAAATTTATATGTTTCATTCTGGTTTCAGTACTTTTACCTCTAAAGACGATGTTTTGCTTAACGAAGTAATTTTATGGACATTTTTAATTAAGGTATGATTATAATGTTATATTGTGTAATATATAAAAATAATATTTTTTTAATACTAAATAAATTAACATAGAAAAAATATTATTTTATTAATATAAATATATATATAATATTTAAATTTAACGTGTTTCGAGTTCTTCTTTTTGTTCGTAATACATTTCTGATGTATCTGAGAACACTCTCCGGAATGCATAAAACCTTGGCTCCCTGCCATTAAAGTGTCATAGGATGTTTCAATTACGTGAGCAAGTATCGAACCAGAAACGGAACCAAAAGTCACACTGCGACACTAACAGAAGAAGAGAAAAATAATACAAACAAAAAAAACAATTTATTTTTTTGGCACAGTCACATAATATTTACATAAAAAGTTTGATCCTTATATATTATAATTTATTTATATATAACAACAACAAAAAATCATACCTTTATTTTTGTAGTTTCCATAAAATATTAAGCTTGATATTTATACTCGCAACGCGGCATGCTTTAAAGGTATTTAAATGAGCGTATTCGATTTAAATATCAAACGAACGAATATAATTATACTTTTGTTTGAACGACAAAAAATAAAATGATTTTTCCTTAATGAAAGAGAATTTAATATATTTTTTTCGTTTTTGATTTTTCATATATATTTTTTATAATTAACTGAAATAAGAAATAAAATATTTTTCGAGTAAATTTTAACAATTTTGAAATAGAATGAAATTATCATTGATTAAATATAGAAGCTTTCGCATTGCCAAATGCACTCACCAGTGAGGTTAATTTACTACGGGAAAGCAAATGTCAGTTTTTTTTTCTTGATTGACGTGTATGCGGTGTGAAGCCATCGCCAGGCGCACGAAATTACATCAAAAACTATTCATTCCGCATTTGCACAACATCTGGCGTTCAAATATACATAGTTAATGCATAAATTGCTTTAAAAAAATTGACTAATTCCAGTTTTTTAACAAAATCTTTATAAAATGGGCGTGAGTTTTATAAAATTAATTTCCATTATTGTATTCCGTAGTTTAAATATAATCATATAACAATAAATCTAATAAACAAAGACCTTAACTGTCCAAAAATATTGATGGAAAAAATTATCGAAGAAATACTTAAACAAAGTTTAGAACAAAATTTAGCTTGAATTAGTACTAGATGAGAAAAATAATATCCAAGAAATCATAAATAATGTTATTTGGTCCAAAAATACTGAAGAAACACTAATAAACGAAGTCCTTAACTGTGCAAAAACATTGATGGCAAAAATTATCTAAGAAATACGTTTCGAACAAAATATGGCTTGAATTTGTACTAGATGAAGAAAATAATATCTAAGAAATTATAACTAATGTTATCTTGCCCAAAAATACTGAAGAAACAGATGTTAGATATTTATTGAATGCATAAGATTAAGGTGTTTCAGTGTATGATATAAAAAAATTATCAAAAAAAAATGAGGACAAAATATAAAAGTTTCTGCTAATAACCACTGATTTCTAATTTTTATAATTAAACTGATTCCTATTTAGGAAAAAATGTTGTTGTGAAATGCAATAATGTATAGAAAATTTTTTATACTACCATTTAACTTTAAAATTTGATTACTTAGTTAATAAAACTTTACTTTGTTAAAAATAAATGATTTAGACAAATATTTTTTCTCTATAAATAAGAAGTTACGCTTAATAATATAGATGTTAGATATTTATTGAATGCATAAGATAAAGGTGTTTCAGTGTATGATTAAAAAAAACCTTGTTATCAAAAAATAAACACAGAAAAATGAGAACAAAATTTAAAAGTTTCTGCTAACAACTAATGATTTATTTTTTTTACAATTAAGCTGATTCCGATTTAGGAAAAAATGTTGTTGTTAAGCGATCTCTGTGAAATGCAATAATGTTGTATAGAAAATTCTTTATAGAACCATTTAACTTTAAAATTTGATTTGAGTTAATAAAACTTTACTTTGTTAAAAAAAATGATTTAAACAAATATTTTTTTCTCTGAATAAGAAGTTACGCTTAATAATGTAATTTTATG
Source organism: Nicrophorus investigator (assembly GCA_963457615.1). NCBI lineage: Eukaryota > Metazoa > Arthropoda > Insecta > Coleoptera > Silphidae > Nicrophorus > Nicrophorus investigator. The sequence goes on along the minus strand of OY735140.1, from coordinate 20,465,872 downwards.
GAACGCAACTTATTCGTTAATGATATGACTATGTACTAAAAATAACTTATTGCAAACATTGTTTACATTCTTTGGATTCTTGCAAGTTTTCACGAAACATTCAGTAGAATTTCCTGAATGTAATTTCAAAGAGAGCCAACCTTTTTCTTGTATCTCACATTTCCCGGTTGTCGTTCAGGGCAGGTAGTATGTACTACGTTTGACAGCAGTCCTTCAGTCATTGTCAATGTAACATGCAACAATTTAGTTTTATTTACCCTTCGTCTTATTTAAATATACGCTGGAATTTATATAAAGAAATTCTGAAAACATATAAATATGTCTTTGTTCCTGAAACTGGACTAAACAAGGACTTTAAAAATGCATACAAATACAGTTTATTTTGAAATTTTTAAACCGCACCATATTAATCGAGGCCTCACTTTGCGAAGTATTACTAAAATATATTTTGGTACAACAAATTTGAATTTACATATTTTTGTATTGATGTAATTAAAAACATATTTTAAAACTATTTAATTAATACTAACAAATTCTATTCTATTCTATAAATTTATTTTAAATAATATTAAGTTAATTTAAATATTAATAATTAGTTAAATTTAAAATTTACACCCATAACATATGCACAAATTATATAAATACTACGAACAATTAACATGAATAAAATACACGCAATTTTTTCTAAATTAATTAAATAATAATTTAAACCAGCCGCTGAGATCATCAGTTCATTCAACTTTGGATGTAATCAATATAAAGTAATTTAATATTCAATTACATTAAGTTAGGTACATGACTTCATAAAAGTTAACACAAAAGAATTAAAAGAACCTAATGAAGTCAAGCTTCATACATATTCAATTTTAGGTACGCTTGAAAAAAATAAAAGAATGAAAATAAAAAGGTGAGACGAGGATCGATGTACATTTATAAATATATTTAATATAAGCAAATTAGCTTTGATGTTAATATTGTTATTACGAAATTGACAGAGACAATATAAAAATAGCAAGGTCGAACTCCATAACCATATTGATTTGTTTCATGCCTGGATGACGTCCAGAATTATTTTTTGTCGCTCTTTATCCTTCCTGAAAAGTTTATAGGTCATCATCGATAACTTCACATCAGCTACTTTATTACAGATTTTTTTTTATGAATATTTTAATTATTACCAGCCTAGTGTAATTAATTTATATACTAAATATATTTACAACTCATGCTTATAATACTTTCACCAATATTCGATATTAAAAAACAATAATTTGTAGATACCGATATTTCTATTAGAAAATTATATTTTTAAATAAATAAATTATATAAAAAAATTTAATCCTGTATAAAGCCTACATGGTATTAAAATGGTATTAAATTAAGTAATAAATACAATAACGTGACTAGTAAATAGTAATTATTTATTTAATTGGTTACATAATAAATAACATTAACTAAATATTTATTTCTTTACAAATAGATAAAATAAATATAATATGTTACATGTAACTAATTAATCAACTAACCAATATATTTTCAAAATATCTATAAAATATTATTTATTTTACACATTATCTATTTCAACCAAAACACCAGTTTTTTTTACATTAAATTTGTCCAGGATGACGGAAAACCGGTATTGTAAGCACTATAAAGTTTTACTAAATATATTTTAATTGTGATTCATGGTATTCCACAAACGAGGAAATTTATTTGTATACCAGACTAGTAAAGGAAGTGATCAGAAAACCAGCACAAACCTAGGGTTGAGGCAGCAGGATTGACCAACACTAGCCATCGACAGAGACTCAAACGTTTCCAGCCACAAGATCTGCCAAACGGGTTCTAACTAAGCACAAAGCGTAAGTGTGCAAAGTTTTCAATGTAAACGATGGTCACTGGACTAATCGTTTAGTTGTTTCCTGTACAAGACAGTACTACAGCTTATTGTCCTAATGAACAAATTGCGGAATTGGGAAAAAATATGTGTTGTAGTAACACCCCACTCAATAAGTTCGTAGGATGAGATATATCGACAAATCAATATGATTTTTACAAATCACCAACCTTCAGACGACGCTTGTCAAAATTTCATGGAAATCTGACTTTTAGTTCACAAGTTACACTGGTTTAAGTGACGCTACTTTTGTAATTTTCAAAACAATGAAAAAATCTGAAATCTTGATGGTTACCAATTCACATATTCAATATCAGTTCCATTTTAAGAATTATTACATGCGTATTTCTCATTTTACTCTTAATATACAAAATCATAAAATGGCATAAAGTTCATTAACTTAGTAAATAAATTGCTAAGATACTTTAGAATTTAAATTAATTCATTTACTAGGTTTTCTATTTTTACTTCAACAATTTCCGTTATATAATAATCATCAATAATAATATACCTTGCTTGATGTACTCATATATAGTCTACCAAATAATATTTTTTTGTATTTTTTTTTTGCAAAGTTAAAATAGAAAATTCAAATTGAAAAGCCTTTTGTCTATATTTTGGTATTTGACATGCAAATGTACAGATCCTTTTTGGTCACGTTTTGGTCAAGCCTTTACTGTTGATTATTCCGTAACTTTTTCTCCCTGATGTTTTGTCCTTAAACTCGCCCAGTTATTTTGCCACAACAGATGTGCCTCGAATTTACAATTGGTCCAAAAAATTAGATGGAAAATGTTATAACACTCTATTTGATTAGATTAAACACTTTCTGTACATTTTCATTTGTTATTCAATTAAAAAAGAATTTATATTTTTTTTAGTAAAGTTTCGAACAACTTTTTATTTAATAATAAATTAAAAGCCCAGACATAGTCTCGGTTTTATTACTTGCAAAAGTTAACAAACGAGGTTTGTCATTATTAAAAGTCACATAGTTCGATTAATCTCAACTGCTATTACATGGGAGGGTTTTCTTATGAAACTTGTACTTTCGTCCTTACGACACGTCTGCTACATAAGTAACGTAATTACTTCGAATCTTCGTTTTATGCAAATAATAGCTCTTTGGTAGGGCAGCTCCTAAAGTTTATTAAGCTGAAAATGCGGTTATAATTCCATTTATTTTGAAACACATCCAATATGGATTACTTTATACTGGTTTATTGGATAGAAAAAAGGTATTAACATTTACATTTTAATAATCCACTTAAAATGATTGATAGTTATATTATTTGTTGTTCAAATAAGAACATAAGAATTTATATTTTTTCATATTTCAACATTGAATATGCGCAGCGGTGAACGACAACTGCATAATGTTGGAATATTTAAATAAATTCGGTGTTGAAGATCAAAGAATATTGGCTAGATTCCGGCGTTGCTGCGAAGAGACGCATAAAATAGTCTGGGTGCAAGAGCTTGTAGGATTTGTGGAAGTAGACGTTAGATATAGACAAGTGCTGAAATGAACATGAACCGAACTGAACAAACAATGAAAAAAATGAATTAAATATATGACACTAAAAAAAAACATATTTTTTAAAATAAATATTGATTTCTTCTTCTGTTGATAATTATTAAAAATAAGGATATTAAACCTAAATGTATTGTAATTTATTTAAAAAAAAAAGTTATATAAATAGGAATATAACCGTCTGTGGGCTTGAATGCACGTGTCGATGTGAGCTTGTGCCTTCAAAGCAAATAGCAGTGATAATGTCAAACAAAACTGCAAGTATACTGGAATGGAATGGAAGCAGTAAAATGCAGCGAATAAATTGTGAATAGAAAAACACTGGTGAACTGAAAGGAATAGAAGAAATAAAGACTAAATAACACCTCATCCATTGACGAAACTGAACTCACGGTAAAAGGAAGAAAAGGGAATAAGACAATTGAGAAAATAAAGGTATTTTTTTTAAATACAATACAAGATAAAATACAAATAATAAAACTTATGTGGAAAACATCACCACTTAGCAAATGTTGAAGGAAATACAGTAATACTTCACCCATTGATGAAACATAATCCAAAATTAAATTCAGAAAATAGAGGTATTTTTTTAAATATAAGACAAGAAAAATACAAATAATAAACTGATGCAGAAAACATCAGGACGTTTCAAATATTGAAGAAAATACAGAAGAAAAGATAAGAAGATTATTGCAAAAATTAGAGCAAGAATTACAAAATCATCAATGACAATAACAAGAAATGTCACGTGTAATAGAATTACAATAACAAACAATACAAATCAACAACAAACAACACTAGTAAAAACACCTCATCAATAAAATATAAAAACCTAACACCGACAACAAGCATATGAAAGTGAACAACCAAATCAACAAACTTGTTATGAGTCCAAATCAAACAAATATTATGAAAAAAGAAAAAAAATCTTTTATTTTTATGTAAGAACAAAATAATCGATAAGAAAACTAACTATGACTGAAACTTGGAAAATCTAGGAACGCGATAGACATGAAGAGACAAACAGAAATAGAAAGTATAGACTCTTGTAATAAACTAATAAACTACACAAATATAATATTAGATCACTAGAACTGACATAACGAAAAATAAAGAAAGGTATATTCAAAATATATGAGTTAACAGTATAATATCTGTCTTGCTTACAAAATACATGTCAATTATATTTAAACACAAATTATTTTTAAGGTTGCTTTATTAACACTTATTTTACTTAAAAGAACTTCAGTGAATATAAAAAACAACCTTTTCTATTATTACATAACTAATTTATTAAATAACTTCATTTATTGGCCAGTATACTACAATAAAAATAGAAAAATACAAGGAAGAGAAATATAACTCCGAAAACACAAATAATTAAGAAATAAATGAATTAAACAATAGTTGAAATAAAAGGAAAAAAATCTATATATAAAACAACCAAAATTAATTCTATACAATAAAGCTATCGACCAAAGGGCTATCGACCCAGGTCTTTCTGCCCGTTATGTAATACTAACTATTAAATTTGATTATTCGTGTATTTTATTATTTTATATGCAACATTACTTTTCATATGTACGTAACAAAAATCCGTTAAACTGCAAGGGAATATTATATAAGAAATGATATTATATTATATTGTTTGGAGACAAATTCTACAATGAGTATTACATTATTTAAAAAATAAATAAAATATGATACGATTTTTTTTATATATTGATATGATTTTTAATAAAAAGTATACTACTACTATTATTCAATGTATGCTACTTAACTAAACAATATAATTACATTAAATCCAAAAATCCAATTATGTATAATTAACAGCAGATAATATGAAGATAATGTAATGAACTTATAATAAAAGCATTATTAATATGAATTATAATTGCGTTAGTATCTAATGCATCTTAATTGAATAAATGAAATCTCGTAAACCATATAAACTCACGCTAGAAATACAATAAAATTGTTATATATTTTCTATTGATAATAAAAATGGAGATGAATTTATAACAATATTTCGTTTATGTTATGAATTAATGTCTTGTTTATAATTTTCATATAATTTGGAATGATGACGTATTAGAGTATCATACATATGCATAAAGTCGTTTTGGATTCACGCTAACTCCGTGAGATATTCTTGGTGTTATAGTTTGCATGATAGTTACGTATTCGTCGTTTTATTTTTCCTCTCATTCAAAATTAATTTGCGGTCGTGTCGTGAGACACGTGTGCCACCTCTAAACTGCATCGGGCAAAGGTTCAACTCGCACATTACGAAAATGGGACCATTAATATTATGAAGGGCCAGACTCGCAAAGACATACTTATTTTTTCTTTCCGTAACGTAATAGTATATTTAATAAAACGGCTACTTTAAGTTTTCGCTTTGTGTTTCCTCATACAACTTATTTTGAGTGCACGAGGATAATTAATAGGATTACGTTACGCAAGGAATAATGAAATGAACAATACTAAAGGATGTACTCCAATCATTTTCAATTTAAATTTACTGAAGAGTCTAAAATTATTTTATTTACCATTTATCAACAATATTAAATATTATATTTATATAGATCAACTCTTCAGTTTTTAGCTGTAGCTTCTATGCATTTTTTTTTACTAAAATTAAATTTAATTTATATATAGTTTTGTTTTTCTAATTACGTTATATCTATTAAATTTATTATATAACATATTGCTTTCATCGTTGTTAATTAGTATTTTTCCTATTATTAGGATGTTTTTTCAGAAAGAATATCCTATAAATTTAATTAATTTTGTTTCATTACTCAAAAGCAACATTATTATTATTGAATTTATTATCACTAAATACTGTAACAATAATATAATGTTGTGTATAGATATAGATTTAATTGGAAAGTGGTCAGCACTTCTATGATTAACCTAATCTGAAATTTTCGACTAACATATTTTTATTGCATAAGTTCTTAATCCTATGTTGAAATATGGGATTATAAAAAATACATACAAGATTTTAGTTTTAATTGAAAAATTATATAAAAAAACTACGCGACTAATTTATATTATGTAATTTATTTAATTTAAATGTAAAATATTTAATGTAATATATTTTTGAGAGAAATGATCATAAACTCAAGCCTGTATTTACTTCAGTCCTGTAGAATTTGTTTAAACAAAAAAATAATTTTTCTTGACTTCAAAAAAGTTTTGATTAAATTTGGTGAATTTTCTTTTAAAATGCGTTGCTTTTCCAACAAGAACATTATGATTATTGTTTTTAATTCACTAATTAAAACCTTTCTTTAAATTAACTTGTAGTGGAAACTATGATTTTCTTCCAGCAGATCAGAAGGGTTAACCTTTATTATATCATTTTTTTCAGGAGATTTATAATCAAGAAATTCATTTTTATTGGCAAATGAACTATCGTCAATAATGTTCACAAGTTATAGCGAAATTTATTAACGACTGGTTCATTTGCAAATGTAATTTCACCTTTAATACCAAAATACCTGTCATGATCAGTAATTTTCGATATTAGTATGTAGTTTTAGGGATTCAAAACTTATAGATTATGCAAGAAACACCATATTTCAATGTAAATCCTCTAATACTTAACCAAAGACCAATAGTATGTTGCTTAAGACGTTAGATAATGCAATTATGAGAGAAAAACATAATTACTTCTTTGTAATTTAAAGTTTCATATAATTGTCATCAACAATAGAATGAGTTTTTGTAAGAAACCTAATAAATTTTGAGAAAAAAAAATTATTGATTTGGATTTTTTTTTCAATTTCTGATTTACGTTAAATGTAATAAATCTTTTACTGAATATAAAATTAGGTTAATGTATAAAAATATGTAAATTAATTAGTGAATGAATACTCAAATTGAGTAATCTATTTAATAAAATTGATTTGAATAAATTACGTATTTATTTCACAATGTTTTAATACTTCAATTTTATTAATATACTAAAATTAAAGTATTAAAGTATTGTGAAATAAATGGGTAATTGAAAATTATGTCAGTATCATTTAGCATGTATTTTAATCCAAATAAAAAAATAATGAAGCCTTTGTCCACTCTGCAAAATAGTGCACAAACAAAACAGAATTAACTCTATCCATTATTCATGATTCTACAAAGGCTAGTGGGATATTAGCATGTTGTTCTTCATTTACACATACAATTACAGAAAATGTTCAAAACATTACCTGCTAATTAATGAATCTGTTCAATCATTAAATATCGTATTACAGAATTGTTATTTTTGAAAATGAATATTTACAGGGGATCTTCCTAATTAAGGTATGTGTACATGTAACTGATGCAAACAAAAACAAACCTAATTTGATCCAAGTCTTATATATCAAATATATCTCACTACACTGTGTATATATAAACAAACATCCCCAGTATTGATTTCTACCTGTATCCAGGAACATAACAATTTATGCATGGAATCCAATATTGTCTGTTCATGATAGTAAATCGATTAAAACTGTTATGAATATAATGTAAAATTAAAGTTGGTTCTATCGTTATGTCGACCGAGTAAGTAGCAGACAATGGGTACAAACTCGATGATTAAATTAAACGTCGCATGGATGCAAGTTTACAATTAGATTAAGGTTAAGTTCCGAGTAAAGTTCGCAAGTTTTTGGAATGGCTTACACACGTTCGGCTAACGAGAATGGAGTGAATGCACTTAATGCGATTTCGACGCTGATATTGATAAACACGTCAGTTTTGAAATATCTGTTGGATGTTGCCAAAATTATTAGGAAAGCTCATTTGCATCTGATGGAACATGCTTTTGCAGCAAATGCCAAACTTGTAATTCCAATGTAATAAGCTTTTGGTTGTCTAACATATAAATCTTTTGAAATTGCATTATTTCGCATATATAATTATATCATAAACGTATTTATTTATATATAAAAAATAATACAAATTTTATTCTAATTAATTATATAATTTTATGGTTTTTGTAATTATTATAATTAATAAAATAATATAAACATTTGAGATACTATTTCGATTAATGAGCATTTTCATATAATTATTGTAAATAAATATTATTTTTAGTACGAAACTGTAATACGTGTATTTTCTAATAAAGCTAATTTAGCAAAAAATGCGTGTATACTTACCACGAGTAGTAAAATTGAATATATTTTTTTTTTAAATTTATTTTATAAAGCGATCTATCTACAATAATAATAATAAAAATAATATTTTGTCCCATTAAGTACAAAAAAAAACAACAATTAAAATCTATATACATTGAAGATCAATCCATCGATCAAACTCCAATTGATAAAACATAGTTAATTTCATAACTTTCAGACATCACCGTTGTTGAAGCGAATAGGGAGATTTTGTGGTTTGAATCGTTTCAGTCTTCGTCGACGTGACTCGAAGTTTATCAGCTCAGCAGCAAGTTGGTTGGGGTGGTCCTCCAGTCGATGTTGGTACTATATTTGATTATCTCATCTTTAATGAAAGCTGTGTTGGTGAAATTATGTAAATAGTCATTAGTGGTGAACCAAGGTGCATTAGTTATAGCTCTTAGTGTTTTCGACTGGAATCTCTGTAGTACGTCTATGCTACTATAACATGCAGAGCTGAATACCATAAGTCCAAATTTCACTGTTATTGTCAACTGCTTTTTCTTTGTTATTATGTGTTTCCTCCAGGTGAGTCGTTCCAGATGCATGCCAAGGTATTTTGCATCGTTTGATTGTGACAGTATTCTATTATTTATTGTGACTGGTGGACTGGTTTGCTATCGCATCGTGAATGTTACATGCACAGACTTTGTTTCATTTGCCCTGATTCTCCACTTCTTTAGCCAATGAGAGATGTTATCTAGGCTTCGCTGGGTCTTAATGAGACGCCAAAACGAGGGTGTCATCGGCAAAAGTGGCCACTGCTAAGTCCCGCGAGTCTGGAAGTTCCGCTGTGTATATCAAGTACAGCAATGTTCCAGAAACACTTCCCTGCGGAACTCCAGAGTAGATTGGTCGTATGGAAGTTACTTCTTCTCTATATCTGACCTGAAATTATCTCCCACTTAGATACGAATTAAAGAATGTGTAATACTCATTTGGAAGACATTTCTTCAGTTTGTAGAGCAATCCCTCATGCCATACTCTGTCGAACGCTTGTGAGATGTCGAGGAAAGCAGCGGAGCAGTACCACTTCTCCTTAAGATTTGATGCGCCTGTTCCACAGTGCCATGGTGTTCATAAAAACCGAATGGTGGTTGGGTATGACTCGATTATCCATCAACCAGGGTTTCAGCATTTTAAGCAGGAGACTTTCAAACAGCTTAGACCGGTAGGAGCGCTCAGTCTCCTACCGGTCTATAAGAAGATGGAACATCCATTGGTTTCCCAGGCTTAGCGACCTGTATAATTTGAGACACCTTCCACTGGGCTGGAAACATTCCGAGTCTGAGTATCGCATTAAATATCAGAATAATGATCTTAATTCAATAAAAATTTAATATACATTTAGATTTTACTGTAAATAAAGATAGAAGAAAACATATAGGTATGCATTATAACTTATCTAAGTACTTGATGATGATGCTAGAAGGCAAATTAGTGGTAAAAATCAATTTCTAAAATATTTAAATTATAATATAATATAAATTTAAGATAGTAGAAAGACTTTTAGTATTAATATATTTTAAGTTATTATTTGATTGTGTGTATGTTATAGAAGTATTCTATAAGTTTCAATTAAAGTTTATATAAATCTTGATAATTATAATGGTTGGTATAAGTCTGAGCGCCATATAAATTTATTTATAAATAAATGTGTTTATTTACAAACAGAAAGTTTTTGTCCACATGAATCCAGTATACGCATATTCTTAGATTTCAGGGAAATCCCCAATTAGACTGTGTGCAAGTGAAACAAGGGTAGCAAAACTGGAGAATGGAGGAAGAGTTAGAAAATAGATAGACTGGTATCATTGCTGACAGTATTATATGATAAAGATTCTTTACAATTATTTATTAATTAACATTAACTAAAGTAATAAGTAAGTAGCGCCTTTATTCGACTTTTAAATTTAATTTATTTCATGCTATTAAAATTAAATAAATTTATTAGCCACAATTGAGCCAAAGGACAAACGGTTATTTTATCTTCAGCTTTTGATTTAATTACTCAATCTTCAAGTATTTCAAAGCAATTCCATTTGATATTCAAATATCGTTTGACAAATTAAGAGGATTTCTTAGCAATAAATTATCAAAGTGCTTATAAAATTAGGGTACCCAGAGGTCGCAATTTATTTTATTAAAACAAATGTATTTGCTATGACTTAGGCTAAAGAGTAACAGCTTAAAAAATTATTATTTAATTACTAAATCTTTAATTATTTCAAAGCAATTCCATTTAATAATCAAAAATCAATTGACAAATTAAGTGGATTCGCTATAAAGAAAGGTCGCAATTTATTTTATTAAGACAAATGTATTTGCAACGACTTAGGCTAAAGAGTATCGATCGAGGACTTCCTGCTCATACCAAAAAATATGTACTTTTTTGGTTAAATTTTCAGGAGACCCCAAATTATATTTTTAGGACTGCTGTATGTAAAATACAGAGAGTTAAACAAAATTTAGTAGAGAATCAGAGTCATTTCCAGATGTCTTATTGATCTTTTTGTAAACCCTACAATTTAATATTTCTTTTGCATGAGATATAGAAAATTCAGTATTTCATTTCTGATTACACCTGTTTGACAGACTATACATATTCCATATATTTTCAGCCATATTCATGATTAATAGTCGATTTTATATTTTCATGTATAGTATTTTTTTAAGATACAACAAAAAGAAACAGCCTTACACATACATGTATATAAAATCAATATATGATGTACGAAGGTAATTTAAAATGTTTTGAAAGGGAAAGAAAAAAAACGAATTTTGTGATTCAAAAATTACTTTATTTTTCAATATAATCGCATTGTATGTTTATAATTATTTTTATCAAGGCTTTCAATATAACTTTCTTATTGATTTTACGAAAAACGCTTTTCAGAAAGAATTTATTTACAGATTTGAGAATCGTCTGTTATCAATTGTTAGAAAATGTGGCACTCATCTTGCACAAAGCTTTTTCATATTTAATTCTGTATGCAAAATATAGAAAACTCATTCTGTGGAAATTCCTATGGCATCAGTTATTTCATCATAGAATATTTTAATGTTTTCTGATGTAATGATGAACGTCCACTTTTATTATTCTAAAATGAAGGAAAAGATTATTTTAATATATTTAAACCTTCCAAACAACCTTCCACAACATTATAGAACGATACTCATAATTTACCATCTTAGAAACCTGTACAGACGTCTATTTTAAACAATAAGTAAACAACAATTGGCAAAACAGATTAAATTAAAAAATAAACAGATGTATTAAATTGGCGAAGATTTTTTTGTTGGTTTATGTCTCTTGTAGACCTAAAATTTTTAGTTTGTACCAATTCCAAATAATTATATAATATTGCATCATTAAATACTGATTTTATAATTAACTAATGTGAACTTACATGTAAATAGTAATCTGAATATATTTGTATTAATTAATTAATTTATTATTATTATTTAATATATATTTACATTAATTTTAATATGTTTTCACTGTTGAAGTAATTTAATTAGCGCTGGTATCGGGGCTATTGTTTTAAAAATATTATACTTTAAAGACGAAATCAATAATGTCTACCTTAAGTGAAAAAAAAAACTATAACAGCTTCAAGAATGTTTGAAACAACAAATAAAAATAATCAAAACTAGGGTAATATTCCCAAATGACTTATAAAACCAAGAGCTTGAATACTAACAGACAAATATAAAAATGAAATCAAGTTTTCTTGTTGTTGAGTAAGTTATACGCAGTTCTAAATAAAAAAGCATGTTAAAAACAGGGTTTATGAAAAAAAAAAACAGTACTAAAAAAAGTCTATACATACAACAACATTATTGTAACTGACATTACAATCAACGAGAGTGCTTGGATGAATTTACTAAATTATTTATTGTATATTGAGCACATTTCATGGAAGCGTTCTATTTTCATTTATATTGTTCAGCGAAATTGTATTTATATTTGTGGTAATGAATGAGTACAGGACAATAGTTTTAGTTCATTTATATATTTTATTTCATTTAAATATTTAAATTATTCGAAGGGTTACTAAAACTATTCTCGTGTGTATTTCCATGTGATAAAACAAGCACCTGCGTCGTTCCCTATGCGTCCCTTGAGCACTATTCCATTTTACTAAAGTAAGACTCTTAGAATATCTAAAATCTACACGTACGGAAATAGCAACAGCAAAAGAAGAAGTAGAAAATACAATCCTAGTCAGAAGGACAAGGTTCACGAAAATAAATAAAATAAATTACACCGCACCTCGGCCGAAATGGTCGGTAGAGCAAACCGTGTTTTAATTGCGACACGGAGGGTTGAATTGGAGTTGACTTAGTGGACTGAGGTCTTTTCGTATAATGTATTTTATGTTTGCGCTTTAAGCACGTGCGACACAGGGACGATCCCTAAACACATTTGGTTGCTTGTTAATTTATTGCTGCGCTGACAAAATCTGAATTTTTCATCCATAAAAAAAGTAACAAGCATGTAAATAGGTTGAACTTGCAGATTACAATCGTCCAACAAAAGTGAAAGTATTTAACAAGCAAGATATGAGGGTAATAAAAACGACTTCCTGCTGTATTTTTTTTATATTTATTTTTTATACAACTCGTATACAGTTTGAATATTCTAAAAACTTATTTCAATTTAATAAAAAATAATGTTTATTACAACAGCTAAACAAAATACAAAAAGTAATCCAAAAATAAAATTAATTAATTATAATAACTATTTGATGTATAAAATACAGGTTTATTATTTAATATTTAATTTTACGTATGCTGATATATTTGTTTAACTTTGGGATCAGAAAAAATAATTAGCAAACTTAACTAATTCTTGTTGAAGTCATTTCCAATTATGCTCGAGTTATTGAATTAAAACTGAAATGACTGAAGTTTTAAAGGAAAATTACTTTTTAATAAACGCCCGACACATTTCATTAGTGAGTTATTTTATGATATTGTTCTTAAATGAACATGGACACAGTTTATTAATTAAAATACTTTATCAAAATTAATATACTTTACAAATAATGTAAATCACGTATTAAGAAATTTTTACATAATTTAAATTTTAATAAATATACTGATGAATATATCCTTTGATTTGAACAGTTTGTTTGACACTATTAAAATTTAAGAAAAATTTGTAACTTTACAACATTACTTATTATTCTTGTTTATGTATGGTTGGAATTATTTTTAATTTATGCTTCCCATTTCTCGAGAAAAAGTAATACAAATATATTGAGTTGAATCAAATATTTGGGTTATTTGCTGAATATCTTGAAAATATTCTTTCGGCCATATCCACAGGAAAAGATTTCAGAAAATGATGATACAGAAATAGAAATGCTACTTACCTCGACTTTCCATATATATTTTCCTATTCGACAAATAATATATAAGGAAATTTCTACACTTATCAATAACGAAATGAAATCAAAAATGACTTCCGAGTACGATCAGAATCTGATGGAAAATATTAAAAGAACTAATAAAAAATCTTAACAATTATTTTTAATGCGATTCAATGAACTAGTCACTTCTCAATCATAAGTAGGTCTAATAATCTTTATACCCAATCTAGGAAAGACTCCCGAATTTATAAAATTATTTAAACCTAAAACTCTACTTTAAATAATTTCAAAGATTTTTTAAAAGTTATTAATGAATAGGATGGAAATTGTCATAAATAATATATCGATTTCGTTATCAACATGATACAATAGAGGAAGTCAATAAAATTGTAGATATAATAAGTTAAGACCTAGAAGAAAAACAATGCTGCTCAGTCGTATTCTTAGATTTATAACAGGCAACCAATATATGCCATGCAATATTTTCCGATGACACTGTAATGCTAATATCTAATATTTTCAAGAAAATCTGGATCTATTAAAGAAATTGGTACAAACATGTAGAATTAACCTTCATTCTCCATGAATCAAAATTAGTACATGTCACCTTCACCAAGAGAAATGAATGTTTAACAGGACAAGGAGATTGACCTGAAAAGACCATATTTTTGCTAAAAAAGAACAACTGAAAATAAAGTTTAGGAAACTCTTCTGGCTATTACGTGAAGACGCTTCAATTTCGAAAAAAAATAATATGTAAAGTAATTTAAAAACAAATTTGGACCTTCGTATGCTGAATTTGTTTTTAAATTTTATATTTGTCTGTTAGTATTCAAGCTCTTGTTTTTATAAGTCATTTGGGAATATTACCCTAGTTTTGATTATTTTTATTTGTTGTTTCAAACATTCTTGAAACTCTTATAGTTTTTTTTTCACTTAAGGTAGACATTATTGATTTCGTCTTTAAAGTATTATATTTTTAAAACAATAGCCCCGATACCAGCGCTAATTAAATGACTTCAACAGTGAAAACATATTAAAATTAATGTAAATATATATTAAATAATAATAATAAATTAATTAATTAATTAATACAAATATATTCAGATTACTATTTACATGTAAGTTCACATTAGTTAATTATAAAATCAGTATTTAATGATGCAATATTATATAATTATTTGGAATTGGTACAAACTAAAAATTTTAGGTCTACAAGAGACATAAACCAACAAAAAAATCTTCGCCAATTTAATACATCTGTTTATTTTTTAATTTAATCTGTTTTGTCAATTGTTGTTTACTTATCGTTTAAAATAGACGTCTGTACAGGTTTCTAAGATGGTAAATTATGAGTATCATTCTATAATGCTGTGGAAGGTTGTTGGGAAGTTTTAAATATATTAAAATAATCTTTTCCTTCATTTTAGAACAATAAAAGTGGACGTTCATCATTACATAACATTAAAAAATTCTATGATGAAATAACTGATGCATACAGAATTAAAGATGAAAAAGCTTTGTGCAAGATGAGTGCCACATTTTCTAACAATTGATAACAGACGATTCCCAAATCTGAAAATAAATTCTTTCTGAAAAGCGTTTTTCGTCAAATCAATAAGAAAGTTATATTGCAAGCCTTGATAAAAATAATTATAAACATACAATGCAATTATATTGAAAAATATAAATAAAGAAATTGAAGCGTCTAACAATGATATTTTACAAATATTGTATCCTAAAACGATAATTGGTGCTTCATGGTATATTGTGAACAGGAGAATTCAGAAGAATCTGTGGAAGAGTAGAGTAATCTATTATCCAAAACAGTAGCCGATTCCAAAATAGGCTAGAAAAACATTCAAACATATTAGCTGTCAATCCTCTTAGCATTAATTGAACAACGGATCTTCCATTGAAATTCAATAACTAACAATTCTATTAACCGTTAAAAACTTTACTAAATGTTTTATTGTAAAATAGAACGCTAAAAAATATGTGCTATTCAAAGAAAAATCAAAACTGAAATCTGACGTTGAGAATTTACGGTTCTTTTGTTTTATTCTTTCTTGTTTCAATTTTTTCTTCGATGCGTTACGTAGGTGAGTATGTAATTGACAGTTTTTCGCTGAGATTTGCAATTTTTGCGAGGCTTTCCGAACCTTTTGAATTATTTACGCAGGCCAAGTAAATGTGCCAGCAAATTGAAACACACCTCTATATTCCATTTGAACCTTCCAGTCTTACCCATATTTATGAGCCTACAATATTGATGGAATAAAAGAAATAAATGGCACAGTAAACAGTTCCTTTTCCTAACTCAAATATTAAACTTTTACAAAATTTTAGTGAATATTTCCTGCATTTGTGCAAAGGAAACGTAAATAAATACTAAGTAATTTATTATCATTGAATAAGAACCAATAAACATTTTATTTACACAAGTTATTTTATTAAAATATATTTTAGTGATATCTCGTTTTTTTAATGGGATTTCAAGAATTTAATTTTTTAACAATACTTTATTTTCCGAGGTACACAAAATATTATCGCCATAAGGAATAAATAAATTCGAATCTAGAAAAGAAAATTAAAATCTCTAAGAAAGTTCAAATCTAAAGTTGATTTTAAAACTTCATCTTCATTCTCTTTAACTTTGTTTCTATTTTTTTTATAATCTTCTATTAAATACTAATATTTTTTGTAATTTAAAACATTTCTTATGTTTTTTTGTAGATATTTTCGAAACCTACTGATTGAATCATCTGGATAAGTCCAAATTTAAAATTTTTGGTACCATCATTTTTATGTTTCAGTGACTTAATCCAACCTTAATTCAAGAGTAAGGAACATATACGAAATTATTCTTAAGTTTTTAAAGGATACATAATTATTATAATCTTAATTTAAAGTTGTTTTTTTTATTAAAAAAAAGATTTATTGAAAATAATTCTGGATATTGGTAGCAAAGATTTTATGCTGAAGTACAAAATATAATTCAGCTCTCAATAATTCTTCTGGCTTTTAATGCCTCACCACTTGTTCATTTCTCCCTGGTCGTTATTTTTTTTATGCGTTACGGTAGGCAAGAAAGAAATATTGAAGTAGCAGTGAACACAATGGAAATTCGCTAGGTCCTCTAAGTGGTCCTTGCGAAATCTATAATCCTCTTAGATCGAGCGAATTAAGGCGGCTTTTTTCGGGGCGCTTTTTTCCTTTTCATCGTCCCTCGTCCCAAAGCAAATCCTCCCTTTATTTTCAATTGATTGATGGACGAATCATTTCGCATTCCGATTTCCTCTTGAAGTTCAACTTAATGCAATGATTTATGACCGGTGTAATTGTTTAAATCGGATACTTAATGCGCCGTGAATATTTGCCATTAGTTACGTAACGCATGAATTATTACTGCATCCAAATGATTAATCGTCGATGGCGGATGAACGAATCAGTAAAAAATTGCAACAAAATGCGACTGAAACAAAGATCGGAAAGCAATTCTTCGATTTTCAATTGTATCGAACTAGAAATAATGATGTAATGAAATATAAATGCGAATGTAATCTCATTTCCGGCTGAATGTGTATGGTACAAATAAAAGATCCTAATAATACTGTCCATTCCAATTGTAAGTTCAATATTTACTAAGGCGCTGCTGCATCCTTTTCTTTCTCCGAATGAAATTGCTAGTGTAATATGATAATAAATGCTCGAGCAAATGGTGGTGTTTAAACCCACATTTGCAATGATAATAAAAATGAGTAATAATATTACTTTTATGCCTAGAGAATTCCATTTTTTGACATTGTTTGTAAATAATGCAAATATATCTTTAAATTATTAATTACGTGTATCATAATTAAGCAATTGCTTTATTTAATCACTTGCGGAAGTTAGTTTTCTAATTAGTATAGATAAATCAAGCATCCATGTAGGTCTGTACGTAATAAAACAAAGTTTCTAGTCCTACACGGGAATAATCACAATCCGAAGAGCTTACTTCCAGTTTATGGGAGTTATATAATAATGCTCAAGGCAATGCGGAGTGGCAAATATGTTCCTGTTTTACTACCTTTAATGAGTCGTGTTTTGTTTGCGTTGCCGGTGCCAAGCGTACTACTTTCGCGGAAACACACACGGAAGCAGGATAATTGGTAAACGCAATTTGTCTATTTGCGCAACGGGGAACAAGTACAAGTAGCAAGTACATAATTATATCTTGCAATTAAGGTTTCACCCTACAATAAATTAAACTATACCAGTTGCTGAACCTTTTGATTGTAACATGGATACACTATTTCAAATACAAATTAATTTCCGCCTTTCCGCTCAACAAAAACGGGAGGTCCGTAGGGTAATAGATTATGGACTAAACAAACTTATAGTTGAGATTAAGTTTTCTTTTTATTATATAACTGCTTGATTTATATTCTACTGCAATTTATCTTAATTAAATAAATATTTATATATATATTTAGAAAGTAATTAAAATATTATTATGAAAATATATATTGTAATAATGATACTTCTACAGAAATTATTACAGAGAAATTAAAGTTGAAATTTTATTGCAATCATGTAAAATACAACAATCTTTTGCAAAGTGCATATTAGATTAGTGTTCGTTTACTATAAAATCGTTTGAGCAAAATACAAATAAATTATAGAAAAATAATACACAAAATTATATTTTATACAATCAAGTTTCTTAATAAGTCCAGTTTCAAATAGTCCGGGATATTTTCGGAAACAATTAACAGCATTATGTGATATAATAATATTGCATGTATTATTTATGATAAACTTTCCGAAAGGTTAAACATTATGAACATTAATAATTTACTTAATTATTTTGTGATACCAGTCTATATTCGTATTTACTACTAAATATTGGTAAATATTTCTGATAATATTTCTTAGACATTATCATTGAAACTTTTGAATAATTTATATGTTCGATTTGCAGGCTGCACCTCATAATTGGATATTATAGGTCCATACTGGTTTAATTATTACCTTGCATATTAGTAATTTATTTTCCACTGATAATTTTGACCATTGCCCTAATAAATAATAGAGTTTTATAAAATGTATATGCAATAGCCCAAATGTGATTTTTCCCAGTAAACCTTTTCCCTTAACTTTAATTGATTTGGGCAGATCTTGGCCATTAAGTCTTATTATTGGGCAGATGTCTTTTTTAGTGCGAATGTGATATGCAGAGTTTCAGTTCCTTAACTAATATTTTACATTTTTAAGCAATTATTATTTATCTAAATTTTTCTTCACATATTCAGATATCACAGCTGGATTCTTACCCGATGTCAAGATTGCTATATAAACAGCGAATGTTTCAATAGTAGTATTAGTAATTTTAGTGTGAAAGATGGTCTTAAAACACTTCCCAAATTGATGGTCTGGTATCAATTTATTTAACGCTATTATAGGTTGCAATCGGTTGGCAAGAAGATTTCCAAATACTTTTGATAATATTGGTATGAGACTTATAGATCTATATATTAACACAATATGTGCAACTTTCCTGCGCTGTAGAAAGAAGCCTATACGTATACGTATTGAATATTTGGGGAAACAATTCAAATTTTTTACTGGAAGTTTTTTCCATAGTTTTCCTTTTATTAAATCATAACCTGGTGTCTTCTTTGGATTTATTTGATTACATATTATATATTTAACTTCCTTTAGTTTGATTGGCATAGACAATAAAATGTAGAAGATAAATATGCTTCAACTCTTCTTCCGCTGTGACTTGAGTAGGGTGCGGTTATAAAATGTTTCTGAAACAATCTGCTAAAATATTCTTGTTTTATTTTTTAATTCTTGCATTTAATTTATAATAAGATCTTTCACGATATACTAATAAAATGGGTAAAATAATTGAAATCAATAATTTTAGTTGGTTTCTATCAGAACTTAATATTGATGAATTTTATTTTTTTCTTATTGTATTAAATTTGTTTTTTTATTATTAGTTTTGTAATATATTGCTGCAAAAAAATATTATTATTTCTTTTAAAATTATTATTGTCATATTAAAAGCTCATTTTTAAATGATTTTGATAACCAAATATACCAAACATTAAAATAATTATAGGTTTAAACAGTGAATTCCGAACTGATTGTCATGTTTTACAATTCACGTATAATTATTTACAACAAGTGCTTGAAAGTTTGTGTTTTAATTTTCATAACAAGCTAATATTACTTATGGTTATAATTCTATTCAGGTGTGGGAAAATCATACAAAAAATATAAATTACGATTGATCAAAATACCAGCGCGGTAACTAGTGCACGGTGAGAAAGGTAGTTGAGTTTAGAGGCACAATATTTCTATTGGCTTAACAAACACATAATTTAAACAACCAATTTATGTATTTTTTATTTTTACACGTTTTTAGATAGAATTAATTAATTTGTAATTTTGTCATTTTATTATTCTATTTTCAATTTATTGGCATTTGAAGACAGCTATTTTTTTTGGAAAATACGAGGACTATTTGAAAAATTTTGAAATAAAAAGGGAAAAAATGATTTTTGTGGTTCAAAAATTATTTTATTTTTTAATATAATTGCCTGTAGCTGCCATATACAACGATTTTTTAACAATTCGATATCATGTTTATAATTATTTATATCAAGGCTGCAAAATACTTTCAGCAACAATTGCTTCTTGATTCGAAAAAAAAATGCTGCTCAGAAAGATAATATTTCAGGTTTCGGAATAGATGCCTCACTGATGGCGCATATGGTGGATTTTCAAGTAATTCGTATTTCAATTCGTTGATCCAAAGATGCTTGAGAAATTCGAATTCGTATGCGTTATCAATATTAAGCAAAAGTGGGACCCATCTGGCATAAGCTTTTTCATCTTTAATTGTACATGCAAAATATGAATAACTCATTTTAATGAAATTCTTATAGCAACAGCTTTTTCACGCACTTTTACTCGTCGATTATCTAATATCATATCATGGACTTTTTTAATATTTTATGATGATTTTAGAGTTTTTGGATGACCACTACGTGGATCATCTTCACCGCTTATACGGTTAAATTATAAAATCCACGTGTGTACAGTTGTAAATAAAAGAGCAGATTGTTTTAATATATTTACCATCTTGGTATAAATTTTTGTTGCCGGTAAACTTTCCAAAATAAAGAATTTGGTCACACGAGCAACGTTTTCCATCTTAGAATCTTGCACAAATACGTCTGCTTTTAAACGGCTGTTAAACTACAACTGACAAACAGATTAAAATAACAAAAATTCTATGTGTTTAGGACAGATGAGGCATTAAAATGGCATACAAATTTTCGTTTTATTGCTGGTTAATTGGTTTCAAAACATTTCAAACTACCGTCATTGTATTTAAATATATTGCCAATAAATTTGTTTAACTAAAATAAAATATGTTTAAAGGTATGTAATAATTATTATTTATTTTAAACATTTCCAGTAGTGTTTATTACAAATAATATATATCTAAAGTTTTTTTAGATTAGATAAATGTGTCTAAATTGTTGGGTCCAGTAATTTACTTCCACTCGTTTTTTGTTCTTTGTATCGTCTGCGGTGTGGAAGTGGTCACCATTTCGAGGACGAAAAACTAACCGGGGTGTGTCTTGCACACGTACTAAATGAACGGGCGAATAAAATTTATTACTTCAAGTCTAGAAAAAAAAAAGAGTACGAGGACGACCATTCCAATAAAATTTAAATGGGGGACTGTAGACATCGGCTTGGATGGACTGATGAGTGCCAGGATAGTAAAATCTGATTGCCTCTGTTGTTTTGTGGAACACATTACGACTGGCGTGAAGATGAACAAACTCGACGCAAACACGGATAACAGAGGAAAAAGCTGGTGAGAGTAAAGCGTAGATCTAATTTGTTTACGCGATTTTTCATTTCGGTTCGTCGCTTTTATTTTTCTGGCTCCAGTCCGTTTGTTTCTTCTTTTTTGCTTCAAATTACTATACGTATGTTCCAGACGGGAATCGCAATTTGTCCTTGCAGGCGTAATCAATTTTCAGTCGGGATCATTCTAGTAATAGCAATTACATCCAAATGATAGGTAAACAAAAAAAAATTGTAACACCTACAAATGGGTGATTATAATATTTTATTTTACACTGTCTTCATACTTTTTTATATTTATATACGAGTTTTAGCTTAGCGTAGAGCTGAAAAAGAATATGTGAATTACATTTTGATATATGATGGTTTTATAATGTATCTCTTGAGAATGTATTTCACGTTACCATCAGTTATAATAATAACAGCAAATTCCTTTAACAGATAAAAACAGAACCTACTGTATGTACCATTCTTCATTTATATTTATTTCTTTTATTTCGTGTAACTGTATAATTATTGCAGTAAATATTCTTATTACAAAAAATAATCAAATATAATTCTGAGCTATACTAAATAACATACAATTATTTTTTTATGTATGTTCAAAATTTGTATATTATTAAAACGTTTGTATAGACAACTATCACCTTATTTAAGTTTATAATGTAATATAATATAATAAATAATAATTATTATTATAATTAATTATCCAAAATTTTAAAGAAAAGAAAAAAATACAATAATATTCACAGAAAAAGAAAAACTATAAATATCCAAAAATCTAAAAAAATATATAAAAGAAAGCACTACTTGGAATCGATAAAATAAACTTTATACAAAAAAAAATGCAGACATTGTATATATGACATGATAAGAATGATATAATGAATTGGAACAGAGTTGATGTGGTGATACTTTTGAATCTAGGATGAATATTTGGATTGGAATTTTTGGAAAAGAATTTAAGGGAAAACAATAGAAACTTTTGTTTTGAAGTAAAGGAAATCATTGTAAGGTGAGTTATTAGGATGTCGAATTTTGGTGAGGATGTGAAGAGCAGATCGCTCGAAGTGGTTTTTTAGGACTGGATTTCGGCATGGGAAAAGAATGGTTGTATTTATGAAGTTTTTACAATGAATGAATATTTCATTTCGGAGAAATTGATTTTATTTTTCATTTGAGTTGTTTGGAATGGGAATTGAGGTTTAGTTTCGAATCCAGAATGATTCCTAAGTATTTTATAAGTGGTAATGGGTTATATGGGATGATTTCCTAAGGTAGAATTGAGTGACAAGGTGAAGATGCGATGATAAGGAGTTTTGGTTTTGGATTGGTTTATTTTGAGGCGCCATTAACCATATGTTAAGGTATGAATTGGAACAGAGTTGATGTGGTGATACTTGAATCTACGATGAATATTTGGATTAGAATTTTTGGAAAAGAAGTTTTTTAGGACTAGATTTCGGCATTGGAAAGGAATGGTTGTATTTATGAAGGTTTTACAATGGATGAATATTTCGGAGAAATCGATTTTATTTTTCATTTCAGTTGTTTGGAATGGGAATTGAGGTTTAGTTTCGAATCCTAAGTATTTTATAAGTGGTTTTGGGTTATATGGGATGATTTCCTTAGGTAGAATTGAGGCGCCATTAACCATATGTTAAGGTTAGGAGGTTTTAAAGTCTAAGTGGAAATATATTATTATTTTATAGTTATTGTAATAAATTATTTTATTCTAATTTTGAAATATATAACTTTAGCACAATTCATAATTAAAGGATTATATTCAGAGAAACTCATTTGTATTTAGTATTTTGAACAAACGCCAGCGGGGCTCTCAAATATGTGTTACAATTATAATTTACTTAATTAAGTTCTACAAAATAATAATAAATTTTATTCTAATAATAATTTTACATAATACATTTAAACAAAAAAACTCGTATATAGTTACAATTAATTCAATATTAATTATTGGAACGTCCTTGTAAAAATATTAATAACGTTTATCCTTTATAATGTTGAATGAGGTTGATTGTGTTATATTATTATATTTTAGATATCCAGTAAATGTGAACTATACAACACTTTTTCTATTTGACACGATTCTATCTTTATTAATATTGCTCTGTCGTAGCACACCGCTCGTTCAATTACGAAGCCACATAGTGGTAATCTTTTAGAAAATCCCCCAAGTTGATCTCCAATTTTTGAAAGGAATTATTTTAGATTTGAGTATATACTACAGAAATATATAGCACAGTACGAAACAACACTAATCGAGGACAGAAAAAGTTTCTGTTAGAATTTATATTTGTTTTGGTTAGAATTTATTTAGTTTGTTTCCAAATTTTCCATACCTTTGACGACTTTATAAAGCCAAGAAAATATTCAAACAACTGTTTCCTATCATTGTTGTGTAGTAAAACGTTTAAATTATAGTTAATTATAAGTATTTAAATGATGTTACATTTTAATACACTTATATAAATAATAAATCTTTGGAAACAACTAATACTGATAATATATTTTTCTTCATAAAGTAAATTAATATTATAGGAATAATGATGATTTAATATGATAATTATAAACAGAAAACGAAATAAAGTTTTCAATTAATATTTTTATCTTACCATTCTAGATTTATTATCTTTATATTTTGATTTTAACTTAAATTATTATTTTTTTTTAGAATACAAAACTTATTATTAATACACAAATTGGGAAATATTGTAAAACAGTAAATTTTATAAAAGTACCTAAAAAAACTAACAAAAATCCTCGTTTCACCGAGAAAAAAACAATATGTTTAGCAGCTGTGGCTTTAGGATGAGTACATGAAAATTTATTAAAAAGTGAAAACATTTTTGAATTTATGCTGCGTGTATAGAAACCAAAATGAGTTCCAAGTTATTATATGACATGACATAAATTCAAGAGATAAGTCAAACAGTATTAGTATTATTACACATCTATTTTATTTAGAAAATTTAGAACGTTCAGACATAGATGTCTACCGTATTTATATATAATATTATGAAGATTATATCATAATTATTATGTGGAATAATAAGCAATAGCTTCAAAAAATAGATACATACATATCGTCAAAAACCTGAATTAATTTCTTTATATAATCCGAAGATACTAGAAAAGAAGTTTTGGTAAATTACCAGATATTTTTAGGTGTTCAACAATTTAAATAGTATCCATGTACCAACTAATTAGAAAACTACACTGATAATCATATATGAAACCATGAAAATAACTCTCGCTCATAATATATAGGTTTTTTCTCATATTTTAGAAATAAATAAGAAATTTAACAATATTTGAAAGGTATTCATTGTTTATCGTTTTTCTTTATGATTTACTAACGAAAACATTTTACTATACTTATTTTTTTATAGTTTTATGTGATATTCTTACATTTCCAGGTTTTGTTTTGGTCAATTTTATTTTGTTATATTTTTAAAATTTTATAAACATTAAATAAATTTAAATGTTGCAAATGATCTCCATTTAGAAAACCGACTAAAACTGCTTTTGTAGAAATTTTGAGTTTCTAAAATCGATTTTCTTCATAAATTTCATTTTTGTATTTATTCTAGTTTCCCGAGATTATCTTTTTAATATATTTTTATTCACACAAAATAAAATTTTAGTTCTATTTTATTTATATGAATTAATCAGTCGAAGCAGGATAGCAATCCAGGAAATAAATAAATAAAAGCTATTTTCATCGAAATAAATTTTAAATATTGAGACTCTTTGATACGTGAAATCATGAATGTTTACTCATGCCTAGAGATATAAAACAAATCTCGTACATTTCCTACAGAAAAATCTAAATTAAAAACTTTCCGGGAAAAATATATTTTTATTTCCGAGAGGAAATGTGATTTCACAACTCAAAACAAAAATATTATAATTTTCGGAATATATTTTTAATACAGAATAACATATATTATTAATTAAGTACATATATTTTTATTTCTTTGTCAATTTTCTTCATAAATTGATTGAATTGTCGAGACAATATTGACGGAGTAATTGTATATATTCGAAAAGGGAATAAGATTTTCCACGATAAAACCTCGGAAGGAAATGATATTACAGCTTCTTGAGTGGATACAGTAGAAAAAATAAAATGAACTGCTTTGAACCGCTGCCAATAGATAGAAATACAAACAAATGAAAAATTCGATAATACATTAAATTAATAAAACTTTTAATTGCAAGTTTTTGTTGTTGTAAAAGTTCTTGAAAGCAATTTTAATTGTATATTGGAATATTGTTTATTGAATACTGTTTATTTTCTCTAAATTTATGCATTTTATAGTGTTATTGTAGAAAAATTTTCTTGTTGCATTAAAGTACTATTTTGTTAGTTATATATACTGGCCACACTACACTTTGCTTAACATCAGTAAAATATAATAATATAATATTATCTTCGATTTTCTTCAATTGAAATTCAATTGCAATGTATAAATAATTGTTTATCGATAATAATTATTGAAATAGACTTTATTTTCAATATTATATACTTATATAAAAAAGCATGGTCTTTCAGATCTAGTTTTTCTTTTAATTATTAATTATTTGGTTGATTTTTACGACTTTTTATTGAAGTTTGTAAGTTATATTTCAAACGTTCCATTTTTAATATAGTAAGCAAGTGAAAGATTATTCAAATATCATTATGTTTAGTAATAGTGAAAGCAATAGTATTGATGGAAAGTGCTCATATTATATTAATACCTAAACCAGTAAAAACTGCTAAGGGAATTAAATCATGCAGACCGATAAGTCTCCTACCGATATTTTAAAAAAAAGGAAAACTTTTGCCATCCGTTTGGTTTTCATTGCAAACGCAGCATAGTAGAGCAAGTAAATAGAATAGAATAATAGAAAAACAATATCTGCTGCCTTTTGGACATATTGCAAGCATCTCTATAAATCCAAAAATAATTAAATTATCAACAATGTTACATGTAAAAATTAAAGACAAATACACAGATTTTTATCTGATGAGAATACTGCTGTAGCATCTGAAACAAAGTGAAATCTGTGTGTATCACATTCACACTAAAGAAAGACATGTGTTCAACACTAAGACTTAATGGCCAAGATGTCAAAATAAATTAAAGTGATACATTAGAGATTACAAAGTGATTACCTGGAAAGATCACATTCCAGCTAAGATGAATTAATTGGATATAAAGTTGAGAAAACTCTATTAGCGCAAAGGACGGAATTATTAGTGCATAAAGAATACTAGTATACAAAAGTAATAATCAAAACAGAATGGACGTATTGTATCCAATTATGGGCCAGCAAATCGAACATATAAATTAATGAAAATGACTAAGAAATTGACAAATACATAAATAACTCCATATTGATCTCGTTGAAGATACAATACCAATGCTTAGTTGCAAATACGAAGATAGATTGGAATCATATAATATATGTTATGGCTATTAACTTGCTTCATAAAAACTAAACAAAAAATTGATAAGAAATCATTAGATTTGGTATTTAGATTCAAATAAATTATTAATTTTCATAAATATAATAATGTAATGAAAAATATTACGACATGTAAATATATATTTATATTTAAGGATCATTTCCCAATACATTGGGAAAATTTTGTTTAAACAGGTTAAAATTTTATTTATCTTATAAATTCAATAATCCTAATTAATTATTTTATTATGTTTATTTACATGCACTTTATATTGATTTTCTCTATAACTTATATTATTCCTCCACGGTAAACAAAATATATTTCTTTAATGTCTTGATCCTTTGAGAAGTAAAATCTTAGTTTCATATAAATGCCGTTTTATACAAAATACTTCTTCAATAGATTTTAAAATTAGAATACAGCAATAACTCACATTGTACTTTTAATCGTTTCCTACAGTAATCGGAATTGTTTGAAACCAATAAATAATTTCATGTACAATTTTTGTAGAATTTATTATAATATTTATAGCAGCAAGACTTATGATCAATAGCAGTAGTGGAATTCACTAGTCCACTGCTTTATATTTAATTATATCTATGAATGTGAAACGTAATTATGTGTAAATTGTTGTTTATGACTACCTAAAATGTGTTGATATACATTACATAAATTGGAAGCATCAAAATTGGTTGACATTAAACTGGATTGATTAGGTGCATCAATATGACGCTTCATTATACTCACGATAACGTGTTTAATTTATTTACTTTTGAAGCTTAATCAATGTTTGCGTTATTACATCACCTTATTGTATAATTAATAAATAATTATAAAAGCGGTATTCTATCGATTAGAGAGAACGCTGTGTGAGATAGTATAAATTGATGCTTGCAAATTGTTTTAATTGCGATTGTATAAAAATATACTGAAATAGCAAAAATATATATAGAATATTAATTTTTGTGTTCATTAGAATTGAAACACATTAAATTTATGCATGAATAAATGTTAACAATTGCAGTGAAATTCGTACGAATTTTATGGTTTATTCTGTTTAATTAATTTATACAATTCAACATTTCATCGATTCTAGTTAATTGATTTATTTCATTGGTCAAATTTGAAAATGTAAAATTAGTAATAAAATATTACTAAAACAATTTTGACTACAAAACATCTAAGTCGCTTTTAACACCTCACTCAAGAAATTCGTAGGATAACATTTAGATGTCTTAGGAAGTACCAACCTTCAGACGAAGCCAAAATTTCATATCAATTTGACTTTAGTTCATAAGTTACAGTGGTTTTAGTGACGCTACTTTTGTAATTTTCAAAGCAATAGAAAAATCTGAATTTTGTGTGTTGATAAAATATTGCTTTTTGATAGGAAAAAATACCGTTTAAACAAAGTAATGGCTTGATAAATGTTATGGGGACTGTTCTATGGTAGAGAAGTGGTTTGCTGATTTGAAACGCGGTCGTACAGACACAAATGATGCTCAATGCTCTGGTCGCCCAAAATCGGAAATTGTTGCAGAAAACATAAGAAAAAGTCCACTAAATGGTTTTGGCCGATCGTAAATTGAAGTTGCGTAAGATAGCTGACACCATGGAGATATCAGAAGGAAGTGTAGACATAAGTCGTCAGCTGAGTAGACATAAAAGGATGAAAACCATCAAAAGCAGCCAAAACCAGAAATGTAAGCTGGTAAGGTTTTGGCCTCCATATTTTGGAATGCGCACGTAATATAATTAATTGAATACCTTGAGAAAGCAAAAACCATCAATAACGAATATTATATAGAGTAATTGGTGCGTTTAAAGGAAGAAATTGCGAAAAAAACGACCACAAATGAAGAAGAAAAAATTGCTTTTTTACCAAGACAATGTACCATGTCACAAGTCCGATCAAAATGATGGCAAAAATGCATGAATTGCACTTTGAATTGCTTCCTCATCCACGATATTCTACAGATCTAGCTTCCAGCGACTACTACCTGTTTGCAGACCTAAAAAGATTGCTCAAGGGAAAGATATTTGGCTCCAATGAAGAAACTGAAGCGTATTTTGAGACCAATGATAAATCCTTTTACAAGAAAGGTATCCAAATGTTAGAGAAGCATTGAGCTTAAAGTATCATTCTTAAACGAGATTATGTTGATGAATAAAATTGAATATTTCCCAAAATTTGTTGTTATTTTATTAGTTATCCTACGAATTTATTGAGTGAGGTGTTATAATAGAAATTTATAACTCGGTTAAATTTACCACTGAATATTTAGTATAGCTATGTTTGAAATTATCGGAATTGATAATCAATGGAAAAAAGTCACTTAAAAATACTTGATGTGGTCATACATACTTTTTTGTATTGTAGTACTTAAATTATAAATCTAAAAATAATTACAATATAAAATCATTATTGAAAACTTCAAACTTTTTAATAGAAAACTGAATGTACTTCTGACGCAATAGTGCTGGTAATAGGTTTATAATGAACTCATTGGGCGCTAACGAGTTGAGGTCAATTTATGTGCTTTTGTCGTTCCAGTAACTTTATCATTAGTATTACGTGAACTATTTTGAATGCTATCGATTTTGCATAATTGAAATTTATTATTTAATTTAGCTCAGTTATATCATTATTTTTACTCCTTTCCAAACAAATTGGAATTTATAACGGCTTCATATACAGTTTAAATATTAGCTTATTGGAACTCTATAATCGATGTTTCATTTGCATATTAAATGAAAAGTGTCATGAAGCGCGCTATCGCTTAATATTTTGGATTTTAATAAATTCCCTCAATAAATGTGTATTTTAAAAATGCAAATTAACATCAATCTTTATTTATGTATTCAAAAAATTATGTATGAGTTTTGCATAAGCAATTGATAAAAAAGTAGACTTGTAATAAATAATTGCTAGCACGTGATTGTCATAAATAAGAAATAATGGTGCAGGTATTTCCGGCGTCTCGATATTTTAGCCTGAAAATATTACGTGTACTTAAGTTTCCAAGTTTTCGACCCCAAAGTTTCCCAAGGAGTATTCAGAACGGGAAAGAAAGAGCTCGACTTATTTATATTTAATGCCTCATTTTTATTTGTGTCACATACTCGCATTCGGGCCCTTCGAAAATGTTTTCCGTCCTTATTTGTGCACTGCGATTACATAAACCGGCTCCGGAGATATTGCAAAGCATTTGCACTTAAAGTGAAACATTTAAGAATGGAAGCAAACTATAGAGAGAAAAGGATAAAAAAGGGAGAGAATCGAATCTTGAAATATTGGAAGCTTTCGTTATTGGGCCTCATTTCAATGCGTCCTTGCAAAGAGTTGGGGGGAACGTGAAAAAAATGGCACTTCTGGTTTGTTTTTAGGCTTAGGGAGATTACTTCTTATTGCCCTTTTCGCAAATCCTGCAAAGGTGCCGGAAAATATTTCACCTGTAAATCCTTTCTAACAAAAAAGAGCAAAGTGTAATTTATTATTTAACCTTTTCAAATAGAACATTAAACACAGAAATTAGAAATAAAGAGTATCATTATTTGCTTCAATTATATTACTTTTATTTTTCACTGACGTTTTTAAATTAAATAAATAATTTATTTTTACATAATTATTCCAGAAACAAAATCCCTTTTTTAACATAAAATTTATAAAAAATAAACTTTATGTAAATTTGACACAGAACAATATGCAAAATACACAGAATTATATCAGACTGTGCTTTTATTGGAACAATGTTCAGTTATATAAAAAATATATATAAAATATGATTCTGTTAGATATTTCATATTACTTTTTACTCTCGTAGCATTGTTGGCAATGTTCTATCGAACTCTTTATAACGAAGTCCCTGCAACTAGGACGTGAAAACAAGAATCGCAACGGCGAACATCTATCTCAGCGAAAAGAAATAAATTCGTTTATATTAGCTGTCATAATAAAAGATGATGTTTTTCTATTCTTTGGTTTCCAGCGAAGTGTCTACATTTTATTTATTTTTTCCCGCATTTTATATTTCTTCGCATGCCTCCCAATAAACTGAAAAGTAATTTAGTCACATAGTTTCGAATGGATTAGAGATGGCGACGTAAAAAGGGATTCCTATTAGATTGCGTTAAAGTTCGCATTGAATGAAATTTACGTTAATGGCATATTCGACCCGGATGAAACGAAGAGCTTTTCCTTGTTTTTATCGCTCAATAACCGACCAAACGCGTTCTCAGAAAAACTATGAACATTCCTTCTTTCCTACACACACACAACGGTTTTATATTTTATATTTAACACGTGCCCTACGATATAATCTTTTAATAGAGGTAATATAAGGATAAACAGTTATTTGGTTTTTAGAAAAATAAGCTGCCTTATTACAGTTTTTCTAAAATTGTTGTTTACCTTTATAGTAAAGATATTTTAATTTTTATTCATGTCCCATATAGTATTTTATTAACTATGAAAGAAATAATTAAGAAAAATTAAATTACAAGTTTAAAAAATAATTGTTAGTACGTTTATTATAAATGTAAATAAATTGATCCTGTAATACAAAATTGTAATAATTATTAATTATAATTGCTTCACAACAACTTTAATTAATTTATAATGTATAATTGAACTATCTTATATTGATGGACATGAGATTGAGGATGAATGTGATTGATAACGAGTTACATTTACTCACAGTCTAATTCACAACTTACCGCTTTACGAGAGCAATACAAGAGACCAAAGCTATCTCCGGCTTCGCTTATATACCTGAGGAAGGCTTCCCCCCTTATACTCCTTTCGCTTTCAATTTTGGATAATAAAGAGCCGGGTAAGCCCTATAATAATAAATCATTTATGAACAACGCTCGAAATAAAGAATGCTATTAATCAAAAACGGAAACTGCGAAGAACATGGAAAAATTCAAGAAACCGTAGGGATAAAACTATGCTACCAAGACTCTAAAAACATGCTAGAAAAGTATAAAAATGAAGGTGTTCAAAAATACCTCGAAGAATTATCACTATTCGAAAATTTTGACTACTCCTTGTGTTAGACAAAGCGACGTTATATGGGCTAGAAGCAACACAGAAAAGACTAAAGCTAAAGTTTTTCACCCCTTCCCATCGATTCTTAACAAGTAAATATTATACAATAATTTGTGGAGGCGCCATTTCAGGTGGATCTCCAAATTATTGCATTTAAACTCATAATTCATAAAAATATAAAACCGAAGAAAGCACCGGTTGACGACTTAATCACTGGAAAAGTATTGAAAGAACCATCGACTGGTATCAAACTAATAATGATGATATTCAATTCAATATTGCACCTGGGTATATCTCGCTCAATGGAAAGTAGCTAAATTATTAGTTATTTTCAAACCATAATGCCAATTATATCTAAAATCTTCAAAAAATACCGGAATACAAAGGGCATTGGACCAAGTTTAAAGTAATCTACACCGCACTCGAAAAACAATACTGTTCTGCTTTCTTGGAAATTACGCAAGTATTCGATAAAGTATGGCATCCCGGACTGTTCTATAACATTAAGAAGATACTTTCATACCCTTTCTTTCAAATCATAAAGTCTTATCTAACTGAAATACTGTTCCGAATAAAATTACATGAAGAAAGCTATAACCTGTTTCCAATTGTATCTGGGGTACCGCTAATTTTTTGACCTATTATGTATTTAATATTCTCATCAGATCTCACAATACCAAATAAAATAACTATCGCTATATTCACAGAAGACACAGAATTAATGTCATTTGATAGTAATTCAAAATTGAATCAGATTGAAAACTGGCTAAGAGACTGTCGTATTAAAGCCAACGAAAAGGAATGGACCCATCTTACCTTTACTATGAGAAAGAGAAAATATACTACCACAAGAGGAGCACTTAAAATGTTGGTCTAAAATTCGGAAAAATGTATTGGCTTCTAGGAAATCAGTGCTATCATTAGAACAAATTATTAATATATAAATACATTATCAAACCTGTGTGGTCATATGAAATGTAGTTATGGGGTTCAGCAAGTACCACAAACATCGAAATTCTCCTGCGATTCCAATTAAAAACATTGCGTACAATTACGAGCACATCCTGTATATATGTCCCCAGCAGTATTATACACAGAGATTTACAAATGGAAACAGTTAAGGGTGTAAATACAAACTTTAGTGAAAAGTACCAAAAAACAGTATAATCACTCCTAAATAAACTAGCTACAAATCTACTAATTAATCAAACACAAACAGATTCAGCTCTCTTATTATTTAAGAAATAAAGAAGCTCCATGGTGCATGGTTGACAACAAATATAAGATAAGTCTTTACTTTGTTATTACAACCTTTATTTGGGTGATAGTGTACAGTCTTATAATTCCAGGTGAGAGTATGAAATTATAAAAAATCTATAGTATTTCCTTTGCATTTGATGTTATAATAAAGCTCATTTAGTTTAAAACAACATAAGATGAAAAAAGTAGCTAATGTAATAAACAGGTACTTTAGGAAACATATTTTTAAATCGAAATTGTATAGCATCAGAGATGAGCAATTCCGAGTTTTTTGGAATACCGACATTCACAAACTGCTGTTAATCAGTTACTAAAGAAATACATGAAAATTGTAAAGCATCTGTCCATATTATTTTTGGGAACTCTCTGATCCGACAAGATGTTCTAAATGATATATTATGAAAATGATATGAAAAACTGAAAAATATAAGTAGTTTTTATGGTCATGTTTATTTAATCTTCATTTCGGTATGATATGCAATGTCGGTACATTTAGTGTTAAGTTATTGAAAGCCGTTGATAAAAAGACAACATTCGATAAACCTCCAATGGAAGTGCTTTTGCTTTATGTGGCAGTTACATATAATTATAATTTTGTTAATTAAATATGGTATGTTTTCAAATAACACTGTTACCCTGAAACTATTTATAAATAATCTATAAATATTAATTAATAATAATTTAAATGAAGCTATAATTTAAAATAATAGGATAATTTATGTGAGTACGTATTATCATTTATATTATACATATTATACTGTATAGGACGGCCGCTGGAAAGTTTTGCTCTAATGAACGTGTGTTTAAAGGGCCGTGAAAAGGCGTAAAAAGAAGTTTTATACATACATAAAAAGTCGTGCAAAAAAGGAACATTTAAGTAAATCCAATGTAATTATTAATTAGGGACGGGAGTTCTGAAAATTGAGTTGCGTCCAAGAGCAATTTTAATTTTCACCTCGGCTTAAAAAATATATCCTCAGACCAAACTTTTTTAATGGATTGCGTCGCCTTTGAGCAACAAAAAAAAGAACAACCGAGCGTACGAGAGAGAAATAAGAATGAATTCTAGTAGCAAGGATTCAAGAGCAATTTGTAATTCATACAACTGTTTAAGCCTTGGGGCAGGAAGCACTTAGAGTAATTAATTACGTTGCACCTATTAAACTGCACTCCTGTAAACCTGTAAAGAGATGAAAACAAAAAAAAACAACAGGGAGAGTGACGAAAGTGTGAAGGAAACTGAAGTGCGAAGATTTTATACGTTCATGGGAATCGTTCAATAACCGTAAAGATTATTCGTAAACCTCACACTGTCGCTTTGTTTTATTTGTATTTGCCATCCTTTTATTAGGAGGCGTCCCCATTTCCATTTCGTCGTTTGTTTTGCTCCGAATTTCCCATCACGTTCTCACCGAATTAATCGCCCCCTCGGAATCTCGGAAAGATACTTTCAATGGAATTTGCATAATTGCCAAATTAGGCGGCCTCTTTTTCTGCAGAAAAGGAAAGTTTCCTTTTTGAATATTATCGCCCGAGGGACACTCGAACTTTTTCTAATGGAAGCTAAAAACATTACTAAAGCATCCTCAAATTCAGACGCAATAGAAATTGTCTGAAAATATATTCACTTCCGGTACATAACTGGCTCACAGCTATTGGATTATAATTCCAACTTAATTTAGTTTCAGAGGTCATTTCGAAAACTTTTATTTCCGTATTTCGTTGAACTTGTTATAGCGGAACACGGTAGTTGTTTGATGAACAGAAGTTTTTCATTTTTCCGTAACGCGCGTCTAGCTTCAAGGTGTGATAATTTGATGAAGGGATATCTGAGTTCCCACTTTTTTTTCTTTTAAAAGGGCTTCCCCTACACGCAACTCCTGTTATTGCTAAAGTTCCTGAAGGGATTTAGTGTAGTGTGTTCAACGTAAGCAATCCAATCAACATTATTTTTCTCCGCCCTCAACTTCGAACCCTAATATAATATTTAACATCTCATTACTTACCCTGAACGGAACTTTGATGGCAGACACTTATTTATTGTGACACACGTCTATATTTTTTTATCTCCAGTTTAATGCATAGAGTTTCTCCTCAAATTATATATGCAAAGCTTCATGGAGCAGTTTGGGTTTCTAATATAGTTCTGCACGATTTCGATGGAAGAGTAGAGGAAAAACGATGTCAACCTGTAGATTGATGTTCACCGAGTTTTCCAGTACGTTTAAAGGGAAATCCGCTAGCGAAGATCTCGCTGTCTGATCTCGTTTCCAAGGAAAACTTAATGGTCTCTGACGCGGAAAAAATCTCGAAACGCTAAATGTATGCTCGAATAACTCATCCAAACATCTAATAAATCTAATTTCCTGCAACCAAGTTCATATCATTATTTTTTCAAAAATTACACCAATTGTTATTAAGGTTACATGAAATACTAACTTATTATCATTGTTCAATAAAATTATTATTTTTTCGTTCATAAAGATCAATGATCAATATCTCTTAGTAAGAGTTTAATATTTTGCATAAATGTTTCAGTAAATATTATGCACTTTTTTTTATTTTTTATTCATACACATTTTATTTATTTAATAATTAATAACTATTTCAAATAATTATATTTTAATGTTAAGCAGATAACTGCTAAAATCAAATTTTATAACAATAATAAAAATAATAGAAACAACAAATATAACTGCTGGTAAATAATTATATAATATACAAAAAAATATCGGAATTATTTCTGCTGCTAATTTATCTAAAAATATGAAAGTGGTGGAAATGTTATAAATTTAATTAAAAATAAACAATTTTACAATTAGAAGATTATTTGTTAAGGAGATTGTATGATAGTGCAATGGATAAATTTTAATAAATGTTGATTTATGGTAGATATTAACAGTATAAGTCAGATTTTATTTTAACAATATTTATTTTTAAATTGTATTCTTTATAAATATTATATAATTACTATAATTTGTTGATAACTTTGTTAGTAAATTTCTTGACTTAGCTACTGTATTGCAAGGGTCTGCAATGCGGAAGAGCCCACGAGTGTAGGAAGCCCAAGTGTGTAGGAATTCGTCCCCTTTGTCCTAATTTATTCATCCACAAAAAATTGCACCTCTCGGTACCCAACTATTAAAAAAAATATTTTAAGTAGAATTAAAAAATACATATTTTATTGTAAAGTTGCTAAGTCATATACTTAACTGGGCCGAAACGCTGCAGGGCTCTCAAAATATTTCTTTATTTTAGACAAAAAAACTGACAACAAAAAGAGATGATAGCGCAACTAGCAGATATTTCTAGTTACAACAATAACGTAAAGATTATGCAAAAAGTGTTCACCAATAATATGCAAAATATAGCTCTATCAAGTAGATAATTCTTAATAAAATTATATTTTTTTAGGAGCAATAATAAATTGAAAAATTTAAATACACTTGACATAATTTATTCGTATCATTAAGAAATTGAAAATTATATATACAATTAAATATCAAAAGAAGCAACTATTTTTTGTTAGGTTTAGCTACAAGTTTTATAATTCCCATATTTTGTTTTCAACATGCTATTAAAGGTATTTTTTTATTAAGTCGTATAATTTTATTTACAATCTATTTAAGATGAACAATAAGTAAATCTGATCGCGATTGACGTTGAATAGGTAAGCTTTCCCAGTGGATGATTACCGTTATTATATTTATGAATTTAACAAATTACTTAAATCTATATACTAAATCTAATGGTGTATAGCACTTAAGTCTATTTGTTGTTTTACTATTATCAATTAGATTAATAGCTAGTAAATTGTTATGTGATTCCAATCTCACTCCGTATCGTCTGCTAAACATTGCTATTGTATTCTCAACAAAATCCATATGGAGTTCTTTATGTATTTGTCTATTCGTAATAAACCACGGGGCTTTGATGATATTTTTTTAGACATTTTGATTGAAACCTTTGTATTATTTGTATGTTCGATTTGCTGGCTGCACCCCATAATTGGATACCATACGTCCATACTAGTTTCATTATTACCTTGTATATCAGTAGTTTATTCAATCTTTGCCCTAAAAGCCAGTATAGTTTTTAAACTTCATTTCCTCCCTTTTAGTCTGAATGTGGTCTTTCCAGGTGAGTCTCCTGTCGAGATGGATGCCTAAGGATTTGACTTTTGTTGATTTGAGCAGATTTTGGCCATTAATTCTTACTGTTGATCAGGTGTCTATATTTAGTGTGAAAGTGATATGCACAGATTTCAATACGTTAACTGATATTCTATAGTTTTTAAGTTTACCCAAAAGTTAATTATTAAGTATATTTTATTTATTACGAATATTTGTTTATAGAGAAATGAAGAATCGTTTGATAAATTACTAAAGTATATAATGTGTGGGAATTTGACCATTTGACCATTTTCTTCTTGGTCATTCTGCAATTGATTCCTCAGTGTCTTCTTTGTTTGTAATAATTTGTAATAGTCTAAAAATGTAGATAAAACCAAATCGTGCTTACAGATGTATTCGTCTTCTTCGGAAGTACTTCGACCGGTTTATTACAAAAATTGGTACAATCCATTGCATCGAATATTCTGACCACTTGGGCAATCCATTAATTCCAATGTTATTAATGAAATCAACTTTTCAACTCTTTTTTGTCATTCTATGGTACAAGTCACAAATGTAAATGCAGTTATTGAACGCCTTTACCATGTCATGTCGCAAACACTCGTCTACATGGACGATTCACAATTCAAATTTATCTGTCCTCCTCCATGTAACTTTCATAGTGCGGTGCACTAAGCTTATCCACTTTGTTTGATGTTTTTAAAATCATAGATAATATGAAGATTTTATTCTTCTTGTATTTTTTTCAGAGAAAGTGCAATAAATATTATATTTTTTGCCTCTATTTCATAAATCAGGTATATTTTACATAAAGATTATGCCATATAATGAAACTGAAAAAGCAATACAAATAACAATAATTGTTTAAAATAAATGTTAATATTTATTTTTTATATAATTATATAATTTATATAATATAATTCTATATATCGCATTAAAAAACTATTTTTTTTTATTTGATTGTAAATATAATTTCTATTTAGAAGTCTCTAATTTTGCTAAAAAAAAGTGTATATTACTAAATAAATTAAATCATGAAGGTTAAAGAAGCAAACTCGTTTTAATACAGCAAATTGAGATGTTAAATGAAATCTTGTAAAGTGTACGTTTTCTTTTTTATCCTATCCGTCTTTTGTCGGTGCCAGGGGAATAAGAAATAAAATCCTAATTTAATATTTTAATCATCTTAAAAGGAAGTTGCAGTAGCTATGACGAAACAAAATTGGCTGCCTTTTAGACTCACAAGACTGAAAGAATCGTTATATGTTTGATGCACGAATTTAATTTTTTTTTCAATTAAAAAAAAATAATACAAATAAAACGAAACATCCGCATGTGCATAAAACAGAAAATTAAAAGCTTTATTTAAATATAGGACAATGGGGAAAAATCCATAATTTAATTTAGTTACGCCATATAAATAAGCGGCCATTGTATTATGCTTTACGTAATTATGGCGGGGGTCTACGAAAAATGTAAATGTATGATAATATTGCGTTTCGCTAATGAATATTATGTTTTATGCATTTTCTCAACTGGCTTTATTAATTACGACATTCGAAGGGAAGCGGAATAACAAGTCTACATCCATTTTTTTCTATCTTCTTTAAATAATATTACTTCATTTAAAAGGATGCAATTTAATTGGCTTAAAACTTCGGCGAAACGAAATTATAAATAGCACCGTTTTCTCGTGCATAATTAAGAAACTTTTATGTCCGCATAGACCAAAGTTAAAAAGAAAACTAAGTAAGAAGTAATTCTACTAATTTTCCGCTATATTATCAAAGTACTCTTAATAAAATTTTGTTGAAATATTTAAGATTTGATTGTCTATTTCTTTGAGAATATGCATAAATTATTAACTCTATTGTTTAACTGAATTGTTTGCTACAAAGTGAAGATTTATTATTTTCAGCTAAGTTTATTTGCGTCTGTCGTGAAAATATTAATTAAATGTATTCAGTATTCTCGTTGATTATTGTTTTGCGGGAATACGCATAAAATGTATATTTCATAGACGCAATTTATTTCTATGGTGCCAGCAATTTATTTCATTGGTGGCAGTAAAATTTAAATAATACTAAATAATAAACTCGTTTCAGATGCAGCTCTGAATACGTAATTACGATTGTTAATATATGTACGCATTTAGGTGGATGCGCCTGGCACCAACCTGGAAAGGTCTGTTGTAGTATATTTCATTATATGTTCAATATTACTATTAATATTCCGGGTAGAAGTAAAGCGCTTGTATTATCAATGTGTCCAAAGAGCGTGATCTTCCAGTCTATATATCTAATACAGTTATGCAATTTCAATCAAAATGTCATTATCAATATAAAATAATAAATCCAATATATACAAATACATTATTTAACGCTTGTTCAATTTACGGCTACATTATAGTCTACATTAATTAACATATAAATTACTCAAATTAAGCAAAACGTGTTTTACTGAGGCAACGCGGCACAAATACGTTTTTTTACAAAGAAAATTAAAAGCATTTTTTGAACAAAGAAAGGTATTAATAAATAAATAGACGTACAAAGGAAGATCATATTACATATTTTATTGATTGTTTGTGCTTCTTCATTTTCATTTAATAATTTTCTATTGAAAGTAATTATATTTAACATTAATACCTTATTAATACTACTTCTTAAATTATGACCATTTTTAGTTTATAAAATAAAAGTTTTTCATGACATTTAAGCACTTTTTTAAATCTTTGGTTATTAACATGTTACATTACATATTTTATTAATTGTTTGTGCTTCATTTTCATTTAATAATTTCCTATTGAAAATAATTTATCATTAATATCTTAATAATAATTCTTCTTAAATGATGAACATTTTTACTATAAAAATATAAAAGTTTTTTCATGTCATTTAAGCACTTTTTTAAATCTTTGGTTGTTAACATGTTACATTACATATTTTATTGATTGTTTGTGCTTCTTCATTTTAATTTAATATTTTCTTATTGAAAGTAATTAAACATTAGTATTTTCATAATAATTCTTCTTAAGTGCTGACTATTTTTACTATAAAAAATAAAAGTTTTTCCATGTCATTTAAGCACTTTTTTAAATCTTTGGTTGTTAACATGTTACATTACATATTTTATTGATTGTTTGCGTTTCTTCATTTTCATTTAATAATTTCCTATTGAAAATAATATTTATCATTAATATTTAACATTTGCATCTTAATAATAATAATTCTTCTTAAATAATGACCATTTCACTATAAAAAATAAAAGTTTTTCCATGTAAATGACAAAATTTTCATGCAGAAACTCTTTATATTTCGTCTATATTACATATATACAACAAAGTTTACTAAGTCTTCCAATAAAAAAAACATTATCATTCATCGAGTTTTCATCGAGATTTTAAAAATACATTGATTGATCCATATGGATAAGTTCATGTCCAATTTCATGGATGTTATTTTCTTTTTATAGTATAATTATTAGCAATATTTTACGTCAAACTAACACCTCACTCAATAAGTTCGTATGATGACATATCAATAAATCTATATGATTTTTAGGTACCAATCATCAAACGGCGCCTGTCAATTTTCATGGCAATTTGACATATAGTTCACAAGTTACAGTAGTTTTACTGACGCTACTTTTGTTAATTTTCAAAACAATGGATAAACCGCATATAATATGAGAAAACCACTTTTCTAGCATTTATGTCGATTAAGAAATCTTTCCATAACACATATCAAGCCAACGGTATTTTCTTCCACCAAAAAGCAATGTTTTAAAAACAAATTTATCAAATTTCTTATTTTTCCAACGTCAGATTGCCATGAAATTTTGATAGGCGTCGTGTTAAGGTTGGTACTTCCTAAAAATCATTTCGATTTATTGATACAGGCGCCATCTATTTGTCATCCTACAAACTTATTGAGTGAAGTGTTAGATTTCTTAGAGACTTCTCTCCAAGAACTATCCATGTTTAGGATAATTTCTGAATTCGTTATTTGTCTTCAGAATTGAATTCAACCTTTCTTTACAATATAATCCTTACGGAGCCCAATCATTTTCAAAATAGATTATGACGCAGTAATCGAAACTTCAACGGTAATTATTTGCGAGGTGCCACTAATATTTTTCAAACGTTATGTAGTAGTTATAAATCTTTGTTTTGAATTAAGTTTTGACTTTTTGACTTCAAATACGAAAATACTCTACTAGGAGGGTAGTTTGAAAAATTTTGAAAGCAATACATATATTTAAGAAATAAAAATATACAATTTACATAAAAACTCACATTAGATAATTAAAATATCGATGTAATATTATATAATTAATGAAAAACATTATAATATTTTTGTATTTATTTTCATTTTATAATTAGTTGGTGCAAACTAAAAATTTCAGGTCAGATTAATCTGTTTTTCAGTTGTTGTTTACCAGCTGTTTAAAGTAGACGTGTTTCTGCAGGTTTTTAAGATAGAAAAACACGAGTATAATTCTGTGATAAAATTCTATATTTTGGAACATTTATTGGTAAAAGTAATTCATACCTAGAAGGTAAATATTTTAAAACAATCTGCTCCTTTATTTCCAATTATCCACAGACAGACTTTAGAATTTAAACTTTGACATACAAACATTAAAGATGAGTCAAAAAACTACAACATCATCAGAAAATATTAGAAAAGTCCATGTACCATATCATTAGATGATTGACGAGCCATTAACGAGTTTTCCATATTTTGCATGTAGAATTAAACATGAAAATACTTTGCGAATTTCTCAAACTTAATAATTTATTTATTAACAATTATAATCTAAAAAATGGCTTGTGCCCTAGTTAAAACTATGAATATTCCTAAACTAAATTAAAATTGAATTACTATTTTGCTTCAACTTATGTAAGATTAAATATTAATACGGCAAGTACACATCAAATTGAATACGCGATGATTTCTAAAGTTTACAGCTTTAATAGTTTCGAGTGTCCCTAAAACATCATCAATAGCACTTCCGAGTATACGGAACAAACCCACTTGATTGTATGCCAAGGACTTGGCCATTACATTTTACACCCAAAGCAAATATAGAAAATTACCACGATGTTAGTAATACCGATATGAAGAGGGCAATAATCTCTGTAAAGTTAAACTCACTGAATACAGAATATTTGATTAACTAATTTGGCAATGTCTTCAGTTTCAAAGTGTAAGAGCTGTCTAATTATTGATTCATATATTCTATTTGGAAGCACGAACTCAATTATGGAGATTTTAACCCACTGATTAAATATTAATATTTTTTAAATTAGAAACTGTAATTTACAATTATAACTGCAAATACCATTCATCAAACCATTATTATTTATTTTCTATTAAATTATTACATCTGAAATACTATTATGGATTGAAACTGAATACATAATTGTTATAAAACGAAAAGACAATAGAATATTTTGATATAATTACGTTTTTATGACCTCATTAAAATATTCTTGTTTTAATTAAAAATATATTCATATATTGAGACAAATTTATAATTAAATGTGATGCTCCAATTTCCCGTTACAATGAAATTATATGTTATTTATACACAATTATTAGGTAATTCCTATAGAAGTTCAAAGGGTATTCAGTATATTATTACCTTAGGGAACACAATAGACTATAGGGAAATACGTTGTACTCCATATAGTAAATTATAATTAAATTGTAAATTAACTTTGCCGTAGATACATTTACGTCTATTCCAATTACCTTCATAAATTCTATATATTATACACATTACATTTATTTAAATATATGTAGTTTATTCGAACTTGATATTTTAAATAAATAAATGTTATGAGATAAATAATTTGATTTTTAAATATAAAATCAAAAATTTATTTCAAAAGCAAACAAAAATAAACACTTACTCATAATTAATATCATAATAAAAAAGTTAGAAAGTTAGGGCAGTTTGAAAAATTTTGAAAGCGACACAAGGTTACAGCATTAGTTTTTGGGGCGCAAAGAGATTTTTGTTAAAAGAATATCTTGAGAAAGGTAAAATAATTTATTCAAAATATTAAAAAATCAAAAAGACTTGTTTTATTCCTTTTTAAACTTCCCTCATATATTTATTTTACATTATATAATCTTAATTTTTATTAGCAAATATCAGTTATTGTATAATTTGGATTTAAAATAATTTCGGTACTTATTATAATATTAATTAGAGTATTGATTTGCAGTTTATTTTTACAATAACCAAATTAATGATAAATTGATGTCTACATCATTTTTTCAGCAACTTATTTTAAAATATATAATTAATAACGTCAGCTTCAGCTTGCCTTTGATGATCAATAACCTTCATGAAAGAAAGTGCTAACTAACTATACAATAAAAGGATTATATGAATATGTTTTCTATTTATATTTTTTTATTTAAGAAAATTTGTTAGCCAACATTTGGGCTATAGGTCTTTCTAACTAGAGAGTACATATTCAATTACAAAAAAATACATGGAGCAAAAAAAATCATGTTAGAAAAAGAAACAGAGAAAGAGGAACTTTCTACAAATGCCAATTAATTGAATAGGAAAAGAATGTAAGAATGACTTTTAACAATATTCTAAATAAATTATGAAAATACAATAAATTGGGTGATGATTTCGCGGTTCCATGGGTGAGGCTCGTGGGTGATGGTGAGGCTCGTGGTACGATGGTATCATGTACAGATAGTGTCTTTTTTTGGCAAACAGGATGATATATAGGATTGGTTTTGTGGACC
Organism: Nicrophorus investigator; assembly: GCA_963457615.1. Lineage (NCBI taxonomy): Eukaryota > Metazoa > Arthropoda > Insecta > Coleoptera > Silphidae > Nicrophorus > Nicrophorus investigator. Next base: position 20,421,313 of record OY735140.1, on the reverse strand, counting down.
TCTTCAGTAAATGTTCGTATGGTCCTCACGCCGTACATCTCGAAAGCAGCGACGATGTATATTGGTGTGTAGGTTGTGTCTGTAGCGTGTTTATATCTTTGGCACTTCGCACAAGGTACAGGAATTATAAATTACCAGAAAGTATTTGTTCTTATAGACTAGGAATGTCTGGTAGGGGATCGTGCATCCAGTGATGGGCCTCGTCTGAAAGATTGGTTCATCAGCCGCATTTGAAATAATTCTCTGGCAGACTTTATATTGAATATCTAATGTTTTTATGTGTTGCCAAATCCCCGCGTTAGTGATGTCCAGGTCCATCCTAGGTATTAGGTGTTTTTGGAGGAAGTTAGATATGGTTTTGGGGTTGTTTGATTTAAGTATAAAACCGGAGTTGGTCTCCATTATAGAGTCTAAATAGTTTATTGGATTTTTCGATCATAAATCGGTTCTCGTTGTTGCTCGTTGTTGAGTATACGTCAACAAAAAGATATTTTCATAACCTTTAGTGGTCCAAGTGGTTTTTTTAATAAGTTTTATGGTGTTTTAAAAGTCTTTGAATCGTCAGTATGAGGTTTAGCAATATCAGTAGGTTCTTTTCTGCTTTTGCCTAGATTATTCTTTTTTTGGTCTGCCTCGCTTTCGTTTTTTTGCAACCACGTGCCACCAGCGAAATATGATGATGAATTTCCGGAGTTTTCCACTTCTGAATCCAATCTAAAAGTGCATATTGTTATAAAAATAGAGCGTATTGGAAAAGTTGATTAAAATAAATACAACCTGAAGTATAACCGGTCTGTACCGAGTCTCAAACTAATCTGTTGTATTTACATATTTCTAAAATATTTCAAATATAATAAATAATTATAATCATAATTTATAATTATTTCCCTAAATTAAATTTCATAAATCCAAAAATATTGGATGATTAAGAAAAAATATTATTTTACACTGAATTTATCAAATAATGTACATAAAAAAAATGAACGATAAAAGTTGCGTTTGTATTTTCCACGACATAACTTATATGATGTTTAAATGTAAATAAAATACTTTATTCGCATATGTAAGTGACGACACTGAGTTATACTTATCCTTAAAATATTCACAGAATACTGTATCGTTGTAAAACACATAAATCCTGAATGACTATTATTATCCTTGGAACTCGCATCCTGAAAACATGTTTTGTTGAAAATTATCATAAAGGAAATGTAATAGAGCTGCATTACAGTGCAAAAAATAGAAAACAGAATAAAACTTATTACTGCTTTAATTTAAATGCTACACTTCTGAAATTGCTGTATTTTAATTATAAGATTATCTATATCAGACAGAGATTCTCACAGTTGTTAGTTGTAATGAAAATTGTTTTGTGTAAATTGTGTCGATTTGTAATCATGAGTCGATTCCATCAAGTCTGGATGTCCTGAGGATTGGTTAAATCGTCCAACCTCGTAACTAAATAAATCCAATCAAAACTTTTCAGCATTCCGCATTCACCACAGACGCTTCCTACTGAACTAAAATAAACTCAATTTTTACAAAACAATGATGGTTTGTTTATTGCAATTTCAGAATCTTTGCTTCAAAATAAATATAATATTTTAATTACTTTATTGCATTTTAAAAGGAGACTAAATTTATTAAAACTTACTAATTGAAATATTACAGATTTTTACGGAATATAAATTATCGGTACTTTGGTGCTTGTATATTTATCACCGAATACAAGAGACATAATTATCTAGTAATAGCTGTCATTAAGGTTGCAAATTGAATAACTTATCGATTGCAGCGGATTGCACTGAATTAATAATGGAAATGGATGAGGTTATTAGCCAATAGTAAAAGAATTATGTCAGTAAATAATAATAATAGTTTATACGCAATTAATGCATCTAAACTAATAAATACAACATTAATAAATTAATAGATAATATTTCTTATTTAATTTCCTTTACATTTACTTTGTTAATCTAATAATTAATCACTGGTAAGTCTTCGATATTCCGCCCATTAAATGTTTTTTTCTTTCTTTAAAATATCCTTCAATTTTAAAAAACTGTACCAATACTATTTTTATTTTTAAAATATAAATTACTTTAAAATTCTAACAAATTTGTTAATAAGATTCTGAGAGCTACAACAGTATTCAATTACAAAGTAATTATATTATTGTGACACAAACAATTTAAAACATTCAAAGATTTTATAGAATATGGTAATATTCGGTATACATCTTTTTGGAGATAATTTGAATGGTCTGATTTATTTTCGACCGAAGATATTGACTGGACAGTAATTTTCTAGGGTTTCGTCATCCATATACCGTATTTTTCGGTCTATAAGACGCACCTTTTTACATAGAAAAATAGACTCAAATTTTGGGTGCGTCTTATAGTCCGAAGATAACATTAAAATATGTTTTTCAATAAATCGTCTCTAAATTTGATGTACGTCTTATAGTCCGAATAATGTGGCGCGGAATGTTATTCCGAGAATAAATATATTTTTCTAAAAAAATATTTGAGGTTACTTAAGTTTTAAAATATTGTATAAAAACTGTTTTTCTTTTCATTATGGGTTTACAAATGTACGAATTCAGAGAATTAATGGTAATGGTAATATTAATAGTAATTTATTCTGTTAAGGGTCAATCGACAGATTCAATTTGACGCTCTAACTTTAGTTTCAGCAGAAAATTCTGTACTGAATTCAAGATTATCTGCAATTTTCTGTTGATTTTATTCAGATTATCTATCACTTTTTGTATGGTTTCTGATAATATCCTGAAAAATTAATAGGTACAGATTGCAATAGCTTTTCAACTAAATATTATTCTAAAGATTTACATCTCATCTACAATTATATTTTTTAATATTTATTGTTAACCATTATGTTTTAAATTTTAGTTTCTGCATTTCTTATGTTATTTGAAATAATACATAATAGATTATGCAAAGTTGAAATCGTAAAGATTTTAACTACTTGACCTTCTAGTATCACTTAATTGTTATCAAAGGTAAAAACACTGTAGAATGGGGTTACGTTTCATTGCAAATAAAATTAAATACTTTTCTGGAACTACAAAGAAATCAATAATTAACTTACATAGAAAGTTTAAAAAAAATCTGTTCCATAAAGAACCTGTACATCTTATAAGGAACATTCTATATTAATTATTTTTCTGATAATTTTGATTATCACTGGCTTGTCTTTATTGGAATATATTTCTTTTTTCAAAATAGTACTTAAAATATAAAATTTAAAAGAATTACAATATAAATATTACATTGTTGTGTTAAAAGTTGAAATCACAGTTAATTATCATTGTTTTCCTTGCCAAGCTTCAATTCATGATTTTATTTTAACTTTAGTATGACTTTATTTTATTACAAAATATATTTTCAAGTAAAAATCAAATAAAAAATAGTTTAACATATAATTAACAATAATATCAACCAACAAATGGTTACAATTATAATTATGTTAATTATAACTATTTTAAACTTTAGTAATAAAGACAATTATTTAACAAATATGTTAGATCATCAACATTTAAATGTTGCAATGTAAATCTATGTATCGCGCATTTAATCGAAATATAAATGTATATTTATATTATAGGTCAGATATGTTCTAGTCGGTAATCTAGGAACGAAACTATTTATAGGTTTGCTCCCATGGGAAATCAAGTTTCGATTATCGAACGACGGAATGCATCATCCGATAATTCTTCTATCAATTTTCTGAGCATTTGTGGATTAGGATAGGATCTTCACTCCAAGATCAAAACATTACGTTAAAATTATATAAAGAAAGTTCAAATTTAAAATTTAACAAAAGATTCATATTTTTTATGAATTATTATTCATAAAAAATATCTTAGATATAAGTAAATGATGCCGAATTTTATTTATTTTTGGTGCATTTATAATCGTTGTTTTTATCTAATTTTTACAATAACTGAGCTATTTATAGAATAACCAGTTAAAATATAGAATAATATAAATATTATATTTTATAAAATATACACTTTATTAATATTATTAGATTCATTTGAAATTTAAAAATAATAAAACTACCATGAGTTAAAGTTAGTTAATTATGAGTTACATCCAACAAAAATTTACATTTCTAAAATAACTAGAAAAACTACAGCCAATAATATTTATAATATTACAAAATAAAAGACTTGTAAAAATAATTTGTAAAAAGTGTGAAACGACTTAGAATTCAAGAATAATATTATTAAATGTTTCATGCACCTAAAAATCACATAAATGATTAATAGCATGTAGTGTGCTATAAAATTGTAATCTATGCAATGATTTATGTATAAGTAAATAACATGATTTACATCTAATAATGTTATGTTATCATCTACTATATTCACGACAGTTCTGGACTGGGTAAGAGGCTGGAAGATGCTGAATTTGATGGTGTGACAAGCAGCTACGAACATCTTATCCGATCAGCCGTCCATAATTTATAACTCCACAGCAAATTGTGTACTATCGCCTAAATACCCGGAGAATTTGCATAGATTCCTCGCTATCTTCCACCATCCATTACTATCATGCAGACATTAACCCAACGTAATCATTAGTCATCGTCGATAATTAATTTCGTGCAAACATCCAATGAAAAATTGTTTTTACTCCAATTTTCAAATGTTTAATATTCAAGCATAGTGATTTATAATAATTGCGATATTCGCTGGAAGCATTTAGAGCGAGAATGCGTGAAGCGAAAAATCCTTTTACACCTTGGACGCAACCTTTTATTACTTTAAATAAAGGTGTCTTTGTTTGCGACTATACTTTGTATGTGTCTTTCGCTGTGTGCGTTTGCTTTGAGTGGAAAACATATATAAAACGGGATCTATCCGGGTGTTTTCCTTTCTTCTGGTTGTTAAGATGATGCGCATTTGCCGTGAAAAGCACTCACGTCTCAGCGAAAACAATACAACGTTTATATTTTATAAAATATAACTTATATAACTAAATTGAGCAATCTACGAATATTAAGTTTGCGTAACTAAGAAATTATTATATAATATAATTTAGTAGTTATGAAGAAAATAAACCATGAGTTTTTTTTATTAAGTCATATAGTATTTATTCGTCAAAAATTAAGTAAATTTGATAACTATTGACATTTATTTCAGTTGATAAACTTTCCCAATAGAATTTTTTACCATTTTCTTTATGAACATATTCATTTTTACAAATTATTTAAATTTGTTGTATAGTCATTATTATATTAAAGCACTGTTTCCACTAATTCCCAGTGTATCTTTCGACTTGGGTGAAGAACAACACATTTAGCTATAAATGTAATAGTTTCATAATATTAGATCTATTATTCAACTTTGATCACGATTTTTTTCATCTAATTAATAAATTAGATATCTTGTATAATATTCTGATATAATTCTTTTATTTTTCTCAAGTTAAGCTACTAGCAAAATTCTTTTTGCATCCCAATACCTGATATGCGATTGAATTGCAACTTTTCAGAGCGCTGTATTTTTTAAAATTTGAAATCGAATTTTATTGGAACACCAGAATAAAATGTTAGATAACAATTAAATTTTTCAAAATCATTTCAAATTTTTGATATGGTTGTCTTTAGCGCAAACTATGACTAAGTCGGTCGATAAATGAGTCGCGAACCTACGGAACCTTCCTCCATTCACGAAGAAGGACTTTTTTGAACACATCAACACCTTGGCCTGCAAAATGTCGCATAATCCAGATGCAAACCCACTCGACTTCAAATCATCTTTCCAAACTTTTTCATGGTAGATATTCATATTAATTTTGACGCCATGGTCAAAAAACATCAACGGCGAGCAACCATCGACCCAAACCATCACAAACGGTGGTGCTTAATTTTTTGTAACCATTCGAATTGTTAAATTTTCGTTTGACATCTCCGTTAAGTAAAATCGATCATTTTATTTGTTTACTGATTGCTCAATAGTGATTTTTTTTTAATTAGAGTAGACGATATTCGAGAAATAGCCGCATTCGTTCAAGCTCTTTCGAGCCTAGTTTTTTTTTAATATCGGTGAAATTTTATACTTTTCGAAACTTGTAAGACTGCTTTGAGTTTGTTTTTGAGCATTCGATATGTTCAGCAGATATGTTCAGTAGAGCAGCCATTTGTCTTCAACCGCGTCGCGGATTTCGTTCAATTTGAGCCTAAACTTCTGAATCACTTCTGCTGCAGATGCAATTTTTTTCCAACCATCATTATAGTGTTTTTCAATACTGCAAGTTTTGTTATAACGTGCTATGTTTGAAACTTGAAGGATTTATTCATTTTGAGGTGCTTGAGGAAACTAACAATAGCCTCTTGTGGTTTTCCTTCCAAATATAGCGATATCACACTTGCATGTTTGAATTCCATCGCGAACATTTTCTTTTCCAAAAAACAATAAAATCACCTATCATTAGACGTGATATAGACACATCGTTTCCAGCAGTTAGAAAGTTATAACAGTTTTAAGTTGGTTGCAATTCAATTGAGCCACCCTGTACAAGTTTCTACTATAAAAGAAAAAAAATAGTTAATCGATACTTCCATTAAATTTTATTCAACCATATCTATTTCTTTTTTTAAATACAAATTCTCACGTCACTTGAAGAATACAAGAATCTATTTTTAGTTCTCATTCAACTTTCACAGGATATCTCTGACATGTATATAAATATAAAAAAATATTTTATATATTGAATATTATTTATTTTTCCTTAATGGAATTTCAAATATGACGTTCTGGTAATGCACATATAAAATAGTTTGTATAAAATTCATTAAATTATTGAGTAAATTTATTAATATTTTATAAATGGATTTCATACATTTATATTAATTAAATTTTATTTACGGCTTGTGACATGGTATAAATATAATTTTCATTACTGGTCAACAATGGAATGGAACACGTTTTTATTGTGATAAAAATGAAAACAAATTTCACATTATTTTGTATATTATATAAATATAATTCATATATGTAAACAGAATAGTTGTCACGTACATGCATCAAAACAATTAAACGACAGACAATATTTAATTATCTTTCAACAATATAGATTTATTAAATGAATGAAAATATTTGACATTGATAAATGAAAAATAGATAAATTATAAAATATGAGTGAAACATGTAAAAACAATTAAAGTCAAGATAAATTTTCGAAAGTAACCTTTTTATTTATGTCAGTTTACACATGAATAGCTCCAAAGAAGAAACCGGTGTTTTCGAACGCTGGATCAATTTGGCGAACTTCCAGTTACCCCAGAGGTGATTCTTTTATTTTATTTTCAACGAAATGCAAACGTTTCCTCCTGGGCTGAAGGTTACTTTGGCAAAGTTGCACATAGATGATGACCACCGAAACAAGAAACTCATGTCGCGTAGGATTTTCTCGGATATTTCAGAAACGGAAACTACATGAAAGGGGAAGTTACCGTTGCCGTTATTGTTGTTTGAATAACTGTTCCATTCTTCCATTCGCCAAGCATTCTACTTTACTTTTATTGCATTTTCCTACTTCCTTTGAATAAGATGAAAAAAAAAACTTATATACCTGATTTCCTTTGGATTTGTTCGAAACACATTCTAAATATTTTAGCCAATATATTATATACGATTGCAAAGCATTATTCTTATTGTAATTGTTATACGTTATTTAAAATTATTAGTGGATCAATCTCAATATCTTCGATCTAAACCCATATACTTTTCAGTATATGCTCATATTTCTTTATGTTCCCATATCAGAAAATGTATTATGTAATTCAATCAATACTTGAAAAATGCTTTTAATATGTTTTTACTATAAAGATTTTTCTAAAATACTTTTAATGATTCACATTTCACAAATATTTTGCACCAACTAATTCTGTAAGTCTAATTACAAGGTATTATATGTTTTTTTCGGCCTATACAATGTTTTAACTTTAAGTCATAAAAACTTTTTAATTAATAATAATTCCAGTGGCGGAGTGGCAAGTGGCGCTCCGAGCGATCTCCAGGCTTAGACACCCAGACAATCCAATACATAATCCTAACAACAAACCACTGTATAAACACACTAATGTTACACCAACTTTAATACGCATACTATTTTCAAAATTTTGCTACAGATCTTCCAATCTCGACGCAGTTTACCGGTGTTGCTTTTTAAGAGTCGGAGGTCGCTCTGTGATTTGATTTTCTGCTTTTACTCTTGACGAGCACATATTGCCTACTAAAGAAGTAACGTTATAATTTTGGTGTTTTTTTTCATTATATTTTGTACATTATAGTATTATTTCTCGGGTGCAGCAGCAGTGGAATTTTATATTATTTTTGTAATATTCAGTATGTTTTTTTGTTAATGTTTTTTTTGCTGCAATAAATATTATTATTTTTATTAAAAATTCCAAAGTGGAGAAATACTTCGTTAGAATTATATAATTACGGTTTAAAAATACTGCACTTCTTGCTTAAATAAGTTATTTAACATTGAAATGGAAAACTTTTTTATACCGTAGTAGTATACTTAAATGTATTAATTACTATTAAACTAGATTTAAGTCGTTTTGCAATAATGTTGTAACAATAACATCTATTGAATATAAATACAGAAAACAGGACTAATCAAAAACCGTATAAAAATAAACTACACAAATGGAAACTTGACGATCCAAATATGGATAAAAACAATTTTGTGTTGGTTTGCAGAATTAAATTTATTTAAAAATCGATTTTTTGTAATGAAACCGGATTGATTGAATGCTAGATATTTCTATTTTGTATATGTATAAGTAACTTATCAATATAATTCATTTAAAACAGTATCAACTTCAATAACAATTCCGAAATTTTAACCACTAGCCCAAACATACCGATCCGAGCTGGGTTCAACGCACCAGACTATATATCTACTAAAGTTTTTACAACCGGTTCTCCAATTGTCAAACTTTTTGTAATCGGGTTATTCAATCCGAAACCACTACAGTTTTTCTGTTATTATTAGCAAATGTATATACACACAGGCAGTATTGGCAATCATTGAAATTCTCAAAGAACACATAGAATCTATCAACAACATTTTCCTACCTCTACCATATAACCAATCATATTAATAACACCAAAGTTTTACTATTTTTTTGAGTCGTTGTTGTATTATTTGTATCAATCTAGATTAAAAAAGATTTATAATTTAACGGCTAAAAGATGTAGCCCATAGCGGTTTCAAATATAAACTAAAAATTATGTAACCCATTGGAATTATTAAAAGATTATTGTATTGAATTGAAATACTGAAAATTGAAATTTACTGTATGTAGATTCGTACTTAATGTATTTTTTATTTATATAATTTTATATATTAGTTAATTTAGAAATATTATTATAATTATTATTATTATTTTTTGAATGTGTATATTCTAGTTTATGCATCCTGTATACCAGGTATGTAAATATGAAACCGGAATTTGTCCATAGAAGTTACCCTAGCTGTCAATATACCTATTTACCGTCAAATTGAGTCGCCATTTCCTTGTTGACATCATACAAAGATTTTCAACTCACAGAAATGGTAACTGGTAATTTGAAATAGCGTCGAACATGTTGAATTTTGTGCCTGAAAATTATGGACAGAATTTGATTTTCTAAAACCATTTGAAGAAAACGACTGCTGAATCGTATTGAATACTTGTCGAAGATTACGGTGAGCATGAGCTTGATTTATCACAGTGCTTTAAGTGGTTTCAAGTATTAAAAAGTGGAGTTTTTGACGTGAGAAACAAAGACCACCAAAAAAGCTGGAAGAAGCTGCTAAAACCTGGCGAAACCGTTAATACTGAATCTTAACAACAACTAATGATCGATTTGAATCAAGATTTACATGAAAAACGACCAGAATATCGAAAATGGCAACACAAAGTGATTTTGCTTCATGATAATGCTCCAATAGACTCAGAAAAACTGGTCATGAAAACGATGGAGGCCTTTAGTTGGGATTACTACTTATTTTGAAAATATTTACATAATTTTTCATACAATGAACGTGTATATTTTATACAAAAAAATCCGGTTTCATAGTTACATACCTGGTAAATACGCAAACCTATGAATAAGAAATTAACTCGTTCAAACATCAATAAATATAATATGTTAGTAAATATTTTCTCGACTATTTTGTTACAAAGTGAATAATATATTTTATATTATTGTTGTTTAAATAATAATTATGGACACACGCATAAATACTGTTGGTGTTTGAAGTTGGTAAATTTAATAAATTTTTTGAGGTAACACCACACTATGTTTTATTTACAAATCTAAAAGTTTTATGATGTTACTACTATATTTATTCTTTCATTATATTCAATCATGAACAAGTTTATATAACATGAGTTTAGTTTACATATTACGATTAATAAAAAATGCATTAAAATTCTTTAGGAAACCATGAATTGTTGATGACGTGATAAAGGGCATAGGATGAAGGTAATGCGATCGCTAATCGCTAATGAAAAACGGGTTTCTTGTACACATGCAATAACAGTTTAACCAACAGCCACAGCTCCCCCTCCAATGAAAATCTCAATTTCAAGCATGGTTGGTCGTCAGCCATAGATGCCTTTCATTATTGCCTTGAACAGTGGAAGAGCTGCGAATTCGCAGAGCTCTGCAGACCGACGTTTCTCCTTCCCCTCCATAAGCCTTTAACTTCCCCAGGCTTATTTCTGAATCGAAAATCGGGATTATTCATGACTGCTAAAGACTGATATTAATATAACAATAGTTGCTATCTGTTAGTTGGATTGACGGATTTTGGCTCAGAATACATTTAATTTCGCATTCGAATCGGATTCAGATTGAATTTAATTCAATAGAAATTAATTTGAATCATTTACATATTGGATTTTAATCATGATCATTAGATTAATATGCAAATTTCGCAATATACAGTTATAGCATTTTAAAGGAATCGTTTTGATTGATTTCAAATATTATTTCTGTACAAATTTAGCGTAATATTACATTTATATTGATTTGATATTACCTTCGTATTGTAAACTAAACTCCTAATAGTAGAATGTATACGCGTGAATGCGATCATAACTTTGTAAACATACAAATCGATGAAATATTGCGGCCGCCGGGAATGTATTATAGTTGGAACAACAATATAATTTATGCATGAAAGCTATTAAGTTTGCATTTTTTATGAGTCGCAATTAGTTTTAAAGCTTTTTAATCGCATACGCTCTGACTAATGATTTACGGGCAGTTTCGAAAAATTTACTTTATTGATTTTATTTTGTTACCTACAATGTGTGCATAACTTCTATTTGTTATGTTTCAATGTGTATTTATAACATTCAACAAATACTTTTGTACTTTCGTGATATTTATTTCATAATTTTAATAATAATAACGTTTATTGGCCAGATAATACCGCATAACACAAAAAGCATTAAAAAATTCTAAATAGAAATAACAAACAGTTAATAAAAAAAATCGAAAAAAAATCTAACAAATCACAATCAAAATAAAATAACAATTCTAGAAGGAAAAAATTATCTATACATACTAAACTGGCCAATGGGCTATCGACCTAGGTCTTTCCGCCCTAATTATAATATTTAACTTTAAATCCTTTCATTCTTGAAAACTCTAACAACACATGTAAAATATTTTTATAAGATATACAATACTATATAATACTGAATGATGATATTTCTTTTATTCTAATAATAATACATTTTCAGAAAAGAAAATACAAGTTATTACTACACTTCATATGTGCAAACTCAATAAGTAATAATTACAATTTAATTATTTTTTTTGTGCTTTTCCAAGTTACATTTTTTATTAAACAAAATTCGATTGTCCTTTTAAAAATATATATATAGAAATACCCCGCATAGTGCGACTTCGTTTAGTGCGGATTCACTATTGTGCAAAATAAAAATAAGTTTTAAAAAGTTAGTCCAAAAAATTGCTGTAAAAAGTAATTTTATTGTAATTTATTTTTATGCTCGATTATCCGGTATCAGCTATATATTATTTCTCTATGAGAGGTATAGCTGTATTATTTTGTAGTTACTGATTAAAGCAATTAAGTCCTCTAAAATGTTCGAAACCTTCCTCAACTAGTTTATAGCAGTTGCAAACATGTTTAACTTATAATTATTTAATTGACCTACCCAGGTCTCTCATCCAGAGGTTTCTGGATTAGCATACATTAAAGAAGCAAGCTGTCAAGATAACACTACTCGAGTTTACTCAATTGTTTTGGCTATTTGTACCAGAGATTTCTCTTGACTGGCAGGAATGAAGATAAGCAAAGCAATTTAATTAAGGAATTAATCTAGCTATATTTTACTGCCACTATAATTTGTAGCAGTGCGTTTATCTTCTTTTTGCACAGTGATTTATTGTCTTTATAACTTTACATTATTAGATAAAACGCTATATATTTCCAGTTCAAACGAAATCACATTTACAATATGGTTTGCTCTTGCATAAATGTATTTTATGATTTATTCATTGATCTTTGAATTTCGGCAATCTGAATCACTAATACGAAATCTTTGTTATAATTAAAATAATATATTTATAATAAATGTTTCTATTACATAAATAAAAAAGAGGAGCGACCTCAATCGAAAGAATAAAATTAAACTAATTCATGGATTAGTCAACAAATGAAATATATAATTCTACCTTGTAATAACAATAATTTACTAAGTATTATAGAAGTAGTCTTAGTTATAAAGAGAAGGGAAGAACTACTCCAAAACAAAGCTATATAAAATCAGTTTGATTTAAATAATTTGCTCATATTTTGCTGAAACTCCATATCGACAACAGCAGACAATATTTTTCATCACTGGAACAATACGATTCTGTAAAATCAAAGTTCTAACCCAGGAGCATTGATGAGAAAGTGTGTTCCTACTACGTATAAATTGGATGTGGCAATTACTAGCATCTGTGCATATGACATTCGCACTCAAGAAAAAGAAGTGCTCAATTTAATGTACAAGATATGTCCGAATATGTAAGCATCTCAACAGGATTATCTTGAAAAATCACATTTGGGTTTAGATGAAATAATTGGATATATAGATTTACTGGTTATAATGCAAACCATGAAATTATCAGTGGAGAATACATAACTAATATACAAAGTAACAATTAAACCAGAATTGTGGAGTGTAGCTAGCAAACCGAATTTTATCTAAAGGTTTCAATCAAAATTACTAAAAAATATTAAACCACAGATAATATTTCTTAGCCATCACGAATAGACAAATTATTTATATTTACCACCATATCGATCTCGTTCACAATGTTTAGTAGCAATAGCTATTATCCTGCTTGAAAACAGCAAAACAACAGATACGCTTAAGCATTGAAAATCATTAAATTCAGTATATAGATTTAAATAAATTATTAATTTTCAACAATATAATAATGGTAAACTTCCACCGATAAAGATTATCGAATGTCACGCTCGATTTATTTATTATTCAAATTGAATAGATTGTAAATAAAAATATTACGACATACAATAAATTGCTACTAAAAATTACAATAATAGCACCTCATATAGTGAGGTTACCTAGACTTTTTTAAGGATTTATAGTCTAACCCAGAAGTTTGCGGCTCTCTAAATAATCGGATTTTTCCGCGGTGCCCTTAATACATCAGATCATTTTTTTTCCAAATTTTTGACTTTCTTGAAAAATTGGAACTCTGGGAATCACTGGTCTAACCTAAAGTTAATTTAAAATTAATCTGTAGACACATCTTATGGAAATGCTGAACATATTTAGGTTAGTTTATTATTATTTATAACAAGTTTTTTATTGTATTGTCTAATTACTATATTTTTACTATATTCACTGCGACAGCAATAGCTTACTTAATAAATATGGATCAGTTATTGCATTTGTATTCCCATGAAACACTGGATTATACTAGTACTAATTTCCCTAGTTGCATCAAATTCTAGCATCATTTATGGTAAATGTTTTCATCATAAATCATTTACATTTCTAAATATCAGTTAGTTATAGAGTATAACTATTGAATCTGAACTGAAAATTAAATACCGAAAATTTAAAAAAAATACCTTAAATTGAAATTTTCAAATATACGGTATTTTTTGTATATTTAAAATTTATAGTATTTATTAATTATTTGAAATTTACTGTCATTTTTTAAATTTACGGTACATAATGAAAATTTGAAATTTACGGTTATTTTTTAATGTTTTAAATTTACGGTATTTATTGAAAGTTTCTTATTTCGTTGTTGTATAAATATGTTTTTGATATTTATTACTTTTATAATATAAATATTGTTGCTATAAAAACAATTAATTTATTAATTATGATATATTTTTTATTAATAAATTTATTATTTACAATCTGTAACATACGGACAATGAGTAAATAGTTTTTAAAAAATAAGAAAGAAAATAAAAACAATAGTATAAGGAATAATATTACATTGTTAGTCAGGCTGTTAACAAAAATATAATATAAAAAGATATGAATTTTAAGAAAAGTGAGAAAAAATAAATAAAATATTATTATATGCTTTTTACTCATGTTTATGGTCAAAATATTGGAATTATTTCACAATCTGTTTTGATATCGCGCACTAAATACCGACAATTCAGTTTTTGCAGCAGGATACACAGGGACTTTGGTTAGAATAGTTCGTTTTGCTATAATAAGTATATTGGGAACATTTTTTCTATCAAATATATTTTTCTTACCATCAATATCAATATCCAGGTATTTTTGCATTTATTGAAGAATAATATATTGTTAATATATTAATTTTACATTAACAATAGTTGAAGTAACTTAAAGATATGTATAGTAATGAACACAGAATTATATCTGGTAACTTCAATGAAGAGAACTGGCTTGTGTTATGTTTTCGTATGTGTAAAATCGATAGCAGTGTCGGAGCATTAGCGCAAAATGTAATTGTGATTCATTAAGAGGCGAGTCACAATGAGAACTTGATATTTCGAGTGGCCTTATTAAATTCCGTTGCATTGGGGTCTGTGATAATATTTCCTTCGGTTTTAATTGCTTCTCCCGTTTGTTCCTAATTTAATTACTCGAGGAACACAAATATAAAACTGAACTTTAATTACCGGTTTTATTATATATTGCTTTCATACAAATACAACTTTACTTTTTTAAATAAAAGAACAATAATTCACACACAATTGAAAGAGAAGTATTAAAAGTATTTGGAAGAGATTGTAATAAAAGGTTCCAATACTTATTAAAAAGGAGAATCTGTTACAAAACTTTGAAACATTTGTTTGAAAGAAAGTAAAATATCAGAAAAAAAATACAAATAAAAAAGAAGTTTCAGAATCGAACTGTTCTTTTTCATTTAAAGTTATTATGGATATAAAACTTATTTTTTATTTGCTTCTGAAACATAAGTTGATGACGCAATGCATCAAATAAATTACGTATTTAAATTTATATTCTAATTAATAAGTGCGTCTTATAGTCCGGTATTTCGTCTAAAATATATATAAATTAATCTTATGAAAACGACAAAGAAATATTTTGTTTAATTCTTTAGAATAAGAAAATCTACTCAAAAATTACTTCACTTATAATATTTTGATCTAGACATAAATTTGATCTTTACATTAAATTGAAAAAATACACAAATGGAAAAATACACTAGTAAGGCAGAGAGATTTTGGTCGATAGGCTGTAGCTTAAATTGTGACCATTAAATTTGTTCAAATAGAAAATATATGATAAATAACTTTAATTTTAGAGACAAAATTCCATCAGATAGAAAGATATTTTTTTTAGTCCTGACAAGCAGTGCATATAGTGGTACCAGATGTATCAACTTCTACAAAATAAGTGTAAGAATAAAATGAATCTTGTGACAATATATGTAGTTCATTATGTAATTGATTACGTTGAACTACGTAATTTACTTCGCATGTCGGACGGAGTGCGGCTCTATCATTAAACTAATGTAGTAGAGAATCCAATTGAATTTGCAATTTACGAGAATTAACCAAATAATTGAATCTACATTCCAATCTTTGACAAAATATATTTTTTATTATTAAATGTAATTAATATTTATTAACAAAAAATAACATTCACAGAAGTCTACAAATAAAATGATTATACATAACAATAATTATTAAATTTATTGTAACTAAATCTTTGATAGTAGAACAATAATAATAATAGAGAATCAAAAACTATAACTGTAACAAAAGGCTATTAACCAACCTCTTAGTTGTTTGTAAAATTATGAGTATATTTTGTATTTTTATATTTATTGCAGAACATTTAGCAAATCAATTTGGTAAAATCACTGCATTTGAATATACATTTCGTATTTTTACTTAAATCTAAATTTGTCTAAGATATTGAAACGCTTTAATCTTTAATCCCGATTCGGTAGGGCTGTTGTCTAGAAAGTTGTCAACCAATATATTTGCATGTTTATGTATTTCTTGAAGAAGTTTTTGGAAACCTATTCCACTGTCTTCATTTCAAAGTGAACCTATAATTCATCAAATAACTTGGAGTATTTTCATATTTTCAGTGTTTGATGAACTGGCAGTTCGCTGCAACTTAATACCATATGTCCAAGCTAGTTGATAACCAACAATGAAGCCTGTCTGTGTATTTTTTCAAGAAGTGTATGGCAACTTCTTCTACTATCATCATTCCAAAGTGCAACAACAATTCATCATATAACTTGGAGTATTTTCAACTTTTTGATGTTTAATGAACTAGCAGTTCCCTATAATTTAATACCATATGTCTAAACTAGTTGAAAACTAACAATGAAGCCTGACTGTATTTCTTGAAAAAGTTTTTGCCAACATCTTCCACTATCTCCATTCCAAAGTGAACGTATGATTAATCATATAACTTAGAGTATTTTCATATTAATATTTGATGATCTAACAGTTCGCTACAATTTAATACCATATATTCAAACTGGTTAATAACCAACAATGTATTTCTTCAAGAAGTTTTTGGCAACTTCTTCCACTCTCTTTATTTCAAAGTTCACCAACAATTCATCATATAACTTGGATTATTTTAATCATTTTAATGTTTTTTGAACAAGCAGTTCTATGCAATTTAATACTATATATCCAAAATGATTGAAAATAAGCAATAAAGCCTGCCTTAAAGAAGTTTTTGGCAACTTCTTCCACTCTTTTTATTTCAAAGTTCACTAACAATTCATCATATAACTTGGATTATTTTAATCATTTTAATGTTTTTTGCTCTAGCAGTTCTATGCAATTTAATACCATATATCCAAACTGATTGAAAATAAGCAATAAAGCCTGCCTTAAAGAAGTTTTTAGCAACTTCTTCCACTCTTTTTATTTCAAAGTGCACCTACAATTCATCATATAACTTGGAGTATTTTGATCTTCTTAATGTTTGATGAATTTGCAGTACAATTGAATACCGTATGTCCAAATGTCAATTGTGAATTTGCCGGCAGCAACCAATGAAGTTTTTTAAATTATATTTCTGGTTGTTCGCGCTTTGCCAGATATTTATAAATAAGAAAGTTTTGTAAGAAACTTCAAGAAACAAATGAAACTTGTATGAATGCATTAAATAACAAAGAAAAATAAAATAAAATATATTTTGCATGAGATATGCAAAATTCTTCGACAGTTAATATTTTATGCGAATCATATATTCTTTTTTTATGACGTACAATCCAAACACACATACACACCCTCGATACTGCAAACTTGCAACTACCCACACGTACGAGAGGTTTATGCCAAGTTATTACCATATAAATAGATAACGTCTCGTTGGGAGCGGCAGTCGATAGTGTATATAAAACATACAAGGATAGCATCAAAAATATTGACGACCTATTTACATTTAATAGCGGCAAATTTGAGCCTATTACATTGGAACCCTTTTCTCCTTTCAAACACCGGGATTTTCTCGGAACGAAACAGCTCATCACAGCGGGATGGAAAACTCTTAGGGGACATTGTAATAGAAGAAGAAAAAAAAGACCTAACTTGAGGTACAAAAAAAGCATCTCGTTTCGAGATTATAAGAGTTTTGCATGGAAAGTTGTAAAGTGGCTCTCCTCCATGGGATTCTTCCTCATTATGCGTATAAAGTTAGCTATATCGACGCGAATAAATAATTTCTGTTTGTTGGTCTTCGCTTAAAAAATCTAATATCGAGAAAACTTTATAATAGCTTCATTAAATTGCAAATGTACCACCTCTTAAAGCGGAAGAAAAAATTAATGCGATTCCGTACACAAACGGCGATAATTATTACGTAAACGTTGATTGCCATAATTTGCCTAGCGCCTCAAGGATTACGCAACTTGGGGTCTCGTGGGGTCCCTTTGTGTTTGCGTGACAGTTCAAATTAAAAGCACACGTAAATCAGATTATATATTTATTAAAGGGTGCCAAAGAACCTCTGGGAGGGAGGAGACACAGTTATCCCATCGATTTTAATCATCCGAATGTAATGCAAACAATTATATATAACTACAAAGACTTATCTTTCTTCTCTTTTCATTCTTTTCAGAACGAAGCCCTGGAGGCTGCTCTCGCATCCTTGCTGGAAATTGAGAACGACGAAGACCTAAACAAATGCTTGTAAGTATTATTATGCACTCCTGAAAGCTTAGCAAATATTTGTTGATTTATTTATTACTTAAAAATCTCAAAACCTTTTCATACTTCAAGAATAAAAACATTTCCTTTGATGCTCCCTGATTGAACATACAATTCTTAATCAATTATATTTATTTCATTATTTTAATTGACATTAAAAATTTATACGTACTGACGAAAAATCAAATTATATATTTTTTCACATTTATTGATTACATATATTATTATTTATAAATAGAAATAATTCATGGAAAAGTTAATTATTTTCTTTGTATAATTACAATAATTACAATCATTTAATGATTCTTATTTATAACACAATTTTATTTATCAGAAAGCCGCATATTTAGATTATTTTTAAAATTGACAGCTTTCACCTTTCATTAATTTATTTATTTATTTATTTTTTCCTCCCTCTTCTTCATTAATTTATACTTTCTTAAATTTCATATTACTTAAGTAACGCTGCTCTATATTCTGTATGGCTACAATATTATAATAAAATATAAGAACAAAATGAATTATAAATCAATATTTTGAAACGTATTCCCATCTCGTCTTCAAAATATTTTTCTAAACCTACCAATCTCATTGCATTCTATCGGTTATGCAAATCAAAAGTCAATAATGCATCTCAAGTCATATAGCCTGCACTCACTCTTTATATTTACACACATTCTTGATGAAGAATTACAGTTCTGATATTTTTTGTATAATAAATTATTATTTACTAGGTAGAAAGACCAAGAAAGTTAATACTGTCTACAATTAATTACTTTTTTGGGTGAATATGATTGATTAATCATTTATTTTTTTATTTCTTTATATATAACTGTTTCAATAACAATTATTATTTTATTAAAAAAATAACGGTTATTTTATTAATAAATTTATTATTTACTATCTACCACATATTGGCAATGATTACATAATTTTGTAAGAAAGAAAAGCAATACTTTTAATTTTAAGGAATAATTTTTCAATGGAAATTTTCCAAACAATAAAAGTATAATTGTACATACATTCTTTATGAAGAATTACAGTTCTGTATTTTTTTTTGTATATTATATTATTAGAAACACCAATAATATCAATAACTTGTACAATTTTTTTTCTGAAAATGATTAAATTTCATTTTTAATTTAATTAATAATAAATTTATTATTTACAATTTTCAACACATTGGCAATAAGTAAATAATAGAAAAGAAAAAAATAGTGAGAGGAATAATTTTCCATTGGAAACTTTCCAAATAATAAAAGTATAATATAAATAGTAATTTTAACAAAAGTGATAAAAAACTGAAATATGATTCTATTTAAAACCTAAATGAGAGTTTTTTTATTCTATAGGGGGTTTCTTTATTTCCAAGTAAGTTTATGGCCAAAATATTTGGATGTTATTCAATCTATTTTTTGTAGCGCGCACTAAACACGGATATTTCACTTTTTACTGTATTCGTTGTGTAAAATGATCAATAAAATAGCATTTGGTACGCTTTTTACACATTTGTGTCTCTTATTATTTTTTTATAATTTAAATATAGTTTTGTACATCTAGTTTTAATATATTTATGAGATTTTATAAATCACAATTCACAATTTAAATATAAATTGTAAACAAAGTTTCCTGGCGGATCCACCATATCACACTTATCGGTAACAAATGTTACCATCTTCTTCAAATGCGTCAACACGCCAGAACAATTCGATTTTCGACCAAGAATAAATAATATCCACTGAACAATATTTCAGTTTGCTGAAAACAACCCGTGCGAATTTCATGCTTTATCTTTCACTTTTTGTATACACAAGGGCCAACACACGCAAATCTTTCCACTATCCAAACTCTGTTTTATCTTACGTAGTCTGAGAACAAAAAAATACCACGTAAAGAAATTCTCTAAATCCCAAAAAAAATTACATAACGTCATATATTTAAACGAATGTTTTTCAAACAAAGTGTGTACATTTACATAAATACTGCGCAGAAGTTTACACAAAGCAATTACTCAAAGAAAATATCAGATATTTTTCAATCAATATACAGCAACGTTCTAGCTCCGCAAATGATTGCATAATACCGCGCATTGAATGTGTATCGAATTATTTTGTGCAAATGTGCGAATTACATTCCGATAATTTCGCGCTAATTAGATAGGTGCATGCGAGCTTTGAATGCTAACTATTCGATTATTTCCGCTAATCAATCATAATTGATTTGTACGCAATTTTAACAAATATTTATTGAATTATTTATTTATGATTCTTATATAATTTATTATTCTTATAAGGAAAATAATATTAAAAAAAATTGTTGCTATTTAAAATTTTTTATTGGCTATCAAACAACTAAAACAAAAGACATTCAAAACTATTCAGATTTTTTAGAAAAGAGAAAACGTTTCATAGGGACAAATCTATTCAGTCTGGAAAGTTTTATAACATTGCATGTTTTCAAAACAATTATAAAAAAATTATACTTCTTTACATGTTTGGAAATTGTACTAAAAAAATATTTTATAATTAACTATAAACATTAAACGTTATTTATGTATGATTCTTATATAATTTATTATTTTTATAAGGAAAATAATATTAAAAAAAATTGTTATTATTTACAATTTTTTATTGGCTACCAACTAAAACAAAAGTCATTCAAAACTATTCAGACTTTTTTTTAGAAGAGAGGAAACGTTTGATAGGGACAAATCTATTCAGTCTGGAAAGTTTTATAACATTGCATGTTTTCAAAACGATTATAAATAATATATACTTCTTTACATGTTTTAAAAACTTTTACTATATAAAAAAAACTTCACGTTTATAATGATTTAAGATAATAAAATAATATAACTATTGAAATAAAAATCTAATGTATGAATAAAATAATAATATTTGGTTATAACTTTAATCAAATATTTCTTCAAACTATATTGAATAACTTTAATAAACATAATTTGGAATATACCTATAATACAATAATACACAAAGGTACATATCTAGTATATTCATTTCAATAGAAAATAAGCATCTCCAATAAATTGCCAGAGCTTCCAAAGATCAAAGTTAAACTAATAAATACTTCAAAGAAATAATATCACTAGTCCAGTGCCTCAACCGCGAGGACTACAAAAGGAAAACATGAAAAGAAAATATAACGATAGTCCCCCTTGCGTGTAGCACAATGTGCTAATCTTTTTTGTTTTTGCTTTATTATCCCATATTATTTAGAACATAGCCTATGGTAATTTCACTTAATTACGTAACAATCTGTAATACAAACGTTAATTAATTTATCCTTTATGTCACAGAAATGTATGAATAATATTCTGTAGGGCAGAAAGACCTATAGTCAATTGCCCTTTACATCAATTTAATTTATTTTTATTGTGCTATTGTATTAAGTTTGTTTTTTTTTATTATTTTTGTAATTTATTGCTGGAATAAATACTATTATTCAGATTTTAACCGAATGGAGATTAGAAGAGAATTATATAATTTTTTTTGGCTTATAAAATGTCCTTTTATTTTTTGCTTATATATTTTTAAAATAAACTTATTTTTTATATTAATTATGTTTTTCATATAGAAAATCTTTAAAAAATTATAGACTATATCCAAAATATCATTAAACAAATTATGTTTTTATTTAATAAATAAATGTTTTAATACTTCATTATTAATAATAACAAAATATTATGTTTCTATACATTAAAAATATGAATAAAAAATTGATTTGAAAAAAAAAAATAATTAAATTAAATAATCATTTTGAATATTCCAAGTAAAACGTTTTTCAAAGGAAATCTCGTTACGTTTGAGTCTGCGGTTATATTTTTTTTATTTTCATTGAATAACATCATTGAACTATTTACCTCTACTATATTATTCCAAAGTTTGGCGTGCGCTTTCAATCGAATTTTAATGGGGAAAACGTATTTCCTCTCGTTCATATTTTTTTTCTTCTATCATTTCATTTATTTATTTTTGCTGCTGCGGTGCAGGAAAGAGACGGCGCGCGAACGAATTGGAATAATTGCATCCATCGTACGTCTAGCATTCTATTATGTAAGGCATCATTGAAATGGCGTTGATCAATAACGCTGGCGTCACGCGAATTCCTGAATAATCGCATAACAATAAATATCGAATTCCACCAAAACAAAAAGGAATTCTCTGCTTTAAATATAAAATGTACAACGAAAAAAAAATCGAATTAAATCAATTTGGAATAAAATATTATTCACAGATAAATAAATTATCAACGAACTCGTAAAAATATTTATCGACAGTAGATTTTAAAAAGCTATATATTTTATTACACAATAAAAATATTTCTACCTTTATGTAATTAATTGGTAATTATTTTTATCATTCAAATTCTTGAATAGTCGTAAATAATAAATAAAGAATTTCCCCACAACAAAAAAAGGTTTCCTACATTGACAGCATCAAAAATAACCCATATATTCTTTTACCGGTTAATCGTTAAAATTTTAAGTAAAATTCGGTTAATAAGTATTATTTATTAACAATATGTTTATGGATTTGCAAAGAGTTAAAACAATAATAATGTTTTACTATTACATGAAAAATTAAACTGGACTCGTTTTTTTTAATATTCGTAGATCTGAATTCTTATTTAAAGTTAAAATGTGCACACAGTAAACACTTGTTCCCTTGTCGCTGCTGAAATAAGGTTTATTCTGCTTCGACACTCGTGGGTTTCTTTGTGAGAAAGTGGTTATAAGCCATGTATTAAATACTTCTAATTTTCAACTTTATTTTCATGTTTAATAATTTTTCTTCATAAATTATTCATTTTTCTTCATAAGTTTTATGAAAGCTTAGCTCTTCAGTTTAAAATTGATTCACATTTTAATTCACTACTTAGAATAGTATTTTAAACTGACAATTTGTCAATCATAAAATTTTGGTTTACAGTATTGTTGTATAATAATATTAATTTCATGTTACGAAAATATTTGATTTTATAACACTTTTTTAAAGAAATTATTGGGTTTTCTTATCAAAATTATTATATTGTATTGGACGATAAAACCATTTCACCATTAAACGATAATGATAGATCAAATTTATTGTATATATAAATTATAAATTATTAACGGCATACATAAATATATTAAACAAAGCCAATCGACGGTATTGTTTTAGTTTTAATATTATTTTACAAATAAAATTTATTGGACGTTTATTCAATTAATGATAATAATTTTATTAATGCGATTCAAAATTATGAATAATTGCAAACAATAAATCTCGAATTTCACAAAAAATAACATAGATTTATATAATTCGTTTCAGGCTACACTTAGTAAATAAAAATGAAATTGGCCATTTTATGCACAAAACAAAGATATGGTTATTCTATTGACATTCTTTGCTTTATAAAATAATATTTTCTTAAGAAAAATTAAACAATATTTTTTAAATATTATATTCTTTATTTTTATATTTTTTATGTAATATTACAGCAATTTTTAAGTTTTCTTCTAAGCACATGTTGATTGACTTTATTATTATTATTGACTATTATTATTTTAGACAAAATCCGAAAGTTTATAAAATTTATATTTTACTCTTAAAGTATTTGCTGATAAAAAGTTTAATTAAAAAATAACTTCTCATAAACATAATTTATTTAATAAGTTGATTTAATTCAGAAATTCATCAAATTATGTGTATTATTTAATCAAAATTCATTGTTATATACGTAATATGTATTATTCCGTATTGAAAACAAATTTGAATTGGAGATAGATACATATAAAACAGGGAATCTAGTAAATTGAATCCTTGGATTTGTCTAAACGAAACAGTTATATAAATTTATCTGGTGTTTAGGGAATTGCTACAAATTAAATTCAGTAACGTTCTATGAATTTTATTATCATTATTTCCCGGATGCGACGAAGCTCTTAATATAACTGTACCGACTATAGGCATTGATACCAGATTACTTTTTTCTCTGAAGAGAATATTGATTAGAGCTGAAAACTTTTTGCTCGTTAAAAAAAGACACTTTTATAAAATTCTGAAATACTTAAAAATAATAAAATTATATAATTAACTTTTCTTCTTTATCCCTTTTCATCACGTTAAAATGTAAATTTAGTTCATACGGTTATTCACGTGATTGATTACATCTACGTGAGATACGTGATCTCATCTACAATTGTACCATGTATAGATTTATGCTTACGTGTAAAACGTGCACAAATAAATATATATATGATTTTTTCTTCGTGTTTCCTTTTATATATTGAATAAAATGTTTTGTGTGGGGATGTTTTTTTTATATAATAATATTTTTTTGTATGTTGTAGAATGCGACCCAAATACAGTTTCTATATTATATATCTTATTACAAGTTTCTTCAGAAGTAATCTTTATATATTTTATTTTATTTCAGATCTGAATTGCCCAGGGATGTGGCGACTTGCACTCATTACGCCTACTTGGATGATATTTACGACTTCATTCGGAAAAGCGGTAAACTACAAAACTTCTATGTATTTTAGTTTTTTTTTGTATGAGATTCATGAAGAAAATTGAAAATTATTGATTTCAATGTCCGCTTATGGCTAAATCCCTTTTCTGCATTTTGTTTGAGTAGAAATCCTTTTTTCTTAAAGCAATGTAATTACACGGAAGATCAAAGCGCTCACTCTTTTCTCTGCTCCTTGCTTCATCCTCGTCTCGCAGACGCTCTAAAAGTCAGAAAGAATGTTCCATGGAATACATCAGGAATGATGCAACTGTAATTCAGTTTAATACATAAAAGGGGGAAGCCAAGAAGCGACCGAGAATAGAAAATGGAAATATATCTGCTTAGTCACAGGATCCGGTGAAAATATAGTATATATGCCGAAGCGTCGTACAATGAAATTCGCTATCTGTTTCTGTAACCAAGAGTTGCATTGCATATCAATTGCCATGACAGGGCCAAATTCAATAAGCCACGAGAAATTGCTTTCAATATCGGGTTTACATCATTATTAGAATACGTAATACTAATATAACAAAATCCGATTTTTACAGGATTCGATGTGATTGGATTCTTCGAGAAGCTCGGTGGGCAATTGATAAAAACCTGCGGGGATAAGTTGGAAAGGGCTTTTGGTTGTTTGGGCGGAGACTTGAGAGAGTTTCTGGCTACACTGGATGGGGTTCACGATGTCCTCCAGCATCAGGACGAAGAAGAAGCTGACGACGAAGGAGAAGCTGCGTTTGTTTGCACTAGTAGCAATGCGAGACTCCAGTTGGAATTCACTACCGAGCGACCAGCTGTTGCTTACTTGCTAGTTGGGAGCTTGAAAGCTCTGGCCTTCACTCTTTACGATACGCAAATTGATGTTTCCGTCAGGCAAAGTTCCGAAGACGTCAGACATTTCACGTAAGTTTTGACTTTTGCATTTAATCGCGT
This sequence comes from Nicrophorus investigator, assembly GCA_963457615.1. Taxonomy (NCBI): domain Eukaryota; kingdom Metazoa; phylum Arthropoda; class Insecta; order Coleoptera; family Silphidae; genus Nicrophorus; species Nicrophorus investigator. Next base: position 20,395,136 of record OY735140.1, on the reverse strand, counting down.
CGGAGAGTTTCAAAACCTTCTCGACATGAACGAATAAAAATAAAATTCTTTCCTGCACTGTGTACATATCTTATTACGGAGGTTTATACCCGCAGATTTATAGCACCCTGCCCGACTATTACTTCGTCGGATGTTTGTTGCAACCGTAGCTTATATAAACAAAGTGGAAACAAAGTTTGGTGTATAAATAGAGTCTAGCGGAAAAAGTTAAATAAAATATTTCATTGTATTTAAAGGTAACCTAACTAAACGTATAATATATTTTTATTATAAACAATATTAAATAAATTAACAAGCATAAAAATTCCCCTAAATATAGGCATGGAAATAAAGACTAATATATTACTTAATATTCAATTTGTACTTTTTCTACGTATATTTTCAACTAGAATTCCACTCACTGAATACAACAAATAACTACAAATATCAAAGATTAGAAAAGCACTCTAGCTATATGATTCTTAATAATATATAATAAATATATAAAAATACAATAATATTTATTTCAAGAAAATTAGATCGTTAGAGTCGCTCCCTCACGATCTTGTGAGTACGGGTTCGATTCCCAGCCAAGCCAAATAGGTAAAACTTCCATTGGGAAAGTTTATCTAAAAAATTTTAAAAAAATGTCAACACAGATTAAATAGCAGATTTACTAAATGTTCTACACAAACAGATTGTAAATAAAAATATAAGACAAAATAAAAGAAATATATTTATATATTTATTTCATGAAACAACAATAATAGAAAAGAGAAACAATAAAATACAAAGGACCATTGACAAAAGGTCTTTCTGCCTAGAATATGAAAATATTATAGTTAAATTATATAATATCATAATAATACTTATTTTAAAATATAAATAATACTTTAATTTCGTTTTACTAACGTTTAAAAATAAAAAGTTTGTTCTGCTTATTTTTTATATAATATTTTGAATATTCTTAATTATTATATAAAGTAAATAATAGCAATAATAAACAAATATTATTATAATAATAACAATATTTATTGATCACACATTAAATGTAACCAAAGGGCTATCGACCTAAGTCTTTCCGCCCAGTGATACAATCAAACATATAAATTGTCTTACAATAAATCATACAAAAAAAAAAAAATAGATGTATTCCGAATAATGTGATATAAAAAAAGAAAGACCATAACAAAAATACCAAATAAATGAAAATATCGAAAAATGTAAAATAAAAATAAAAAGTTTGTTCTGCTTATTTTTTATATAATATTTTGAATATTCTTAATTATTATATAAAGTAAATAATAGTAATAATAAACAAATATTATTCTTGTGATAAACATAATATTAGGACAGAAAAATCTATGTGAGTAGCCCTTTGAAGTAGTTAAATTTTATTGTATTATTAAGTTTTTATAATTTATTATTATAATCAATATTTTTATTACTATTACATAATTTTAAATGTAATTTTTTAATTGCAAAAAAAATAATTCACAATATCTTTAATTCATTTAGTATTAAACAAAAATATTCTATTACCAGGAACATACAGAATTATTGTATGCCGTTGATATTACTATTTGATATTTCAAGAGGAAACACATATATTTTATATTTAAAAGTACAATAATTAAAGTTAGGATTAGGTAGAAATATACCAAAACTATTAAGGATTTATAATACTCAAATGATATGTTTTGTATACATTTAATTAATTTAATTATTTAAATTCAATAGCTTATACTGTTGCCATTTTTTTTTAATTAAATCTCTATTTGTATAAAAATAGATTAGTTTTACTTGCATGAATTGGTTGACCTATATTAACAGTTTTAAAACCTCGTTTATTTGACTGTTCACAGTTTGAAGGTCCAATATAGAAAAAATGCTTTTTATATTTAAAATTAATGCTATATTTATTATATTTTATTTCTGCATAATATAATAAATAATATTATAGATATTGAACTAACAGGAAATGGTATAATTGAAAATCTCTGTATTGCAGTTATAAAATAGTTCCCCGGATGAGTGAGGTCGCTGAGGACGTGAAGACACTCGAGCTGAAATCGTATGATCTTCAAATGGGCGTCGCGACTTTTTGCAAGGCCTTCCCTTGGCACTTCGTGATGGATCGCAGGCTGGAACTGGTGCAGCTAGGCTCAGGCTTCATGAGGCTTTTCGCATGCAGACTGAAGACACGTGGCACTGCCATCTCGGCATATTTCGAATTCCACCGCCCGAAGAACATAAATCTGTCCTTCAGTGAGATCGTTAAAAGGGCCAACACGCCTTTCATTCTAGCCATCCGAAAACTACCCGAGGCCAATCCTCTGCTAGGCGAAGTAAGTGCTCTCAAAACTTAATCTAAGTGAAAGTAAGTTCAACCGCTCGATTAAGTCTGACCAGGTCAGGACAAGCCCTACGACACACGCCCAACGCCCACCGACGTTGGTTCGTATGCTGATATTTATGGCCGTCTTCAGCGGCGGATCGCAGTCGGTTTGTCGCATGAAAAATAGCTCGCTGAAATCATGAAAGTGTAACATCGTCGACTGCGACCCTAATTGAAATTAAATCTAGTGTGAAAAGGAAAATGGAGGTCGCACAGTCATAAACAGAATGTTCGCGAATGTAAAGAATTGTTTCCGCATTGCTGCATTCCAATCGTAAATTACGTTTCGTCCTACGTTTTTCATTCAAGAACATTCCGTAATCGTTACTTTGATTTAATTCCAAATTCTCATGATGGCCACTTTGTATTAACCGATGTAAATGCATAAAAGGCATCTATACAATTAGTATTGTAACTACCACATTTTCATTTCTGCACTACAATTATTTAATTCAATATAATTTAATACAAAAATACAAACTGTAAAAGTAGAACAAAAATATACATATCTTAAAATTATTTCCGAATTAAATGCATCTTTATTTTAAATGATTAAAAAAAATCACCCTCCATTAATAAATACTAAAATTTTTTTTTTCTAAAATTAGTTTTTCTATATCAAATTACTAAACTACTATAGTAACGAAATATTTAGTTATAACAACATTGTGATAAATAGACAAATATAGAAGAAATATTTGTAATTGTAATTCTTATTAATTGGTTCCCGATTGATTGAAACCGGACTGAACGAGGTGCTAAATACATACAAAAAAAAACAAATCAAAAAGAGACTTAACTGTACAAAGAAATATTTTGAGTGCTAATTAAAAAAATATACTAAATAACTGTTATAAAATTTTTATTATTAACATTACAATCAAAACTTTCAATTTAATTGTAGATATGGTGCGTCATCGTTAAGCTTACGGGATTTAGGATTATCGTGTCCCACGCTAATGAACGGATCAATTAGTCTATTTTGGAAATTTAATGTCTATTCGCCCAACTGGAATCAATTCCTACAATTCCTTCTAATAGTGACAAATTGATATTATTTAAATTAAAAATATTAAAAAAATCAAAATATAATTTAATAATTTTATTAATTGATTTTAAATTTTTGTGCAATTTTTAGAATAATTAATTATATCGATTGTAATTTGTAATTTAATGAATTGGTTTGTAAATTTCGTATATGTTTTGGGGTTTCCGCATTAATGTTAATATCAAGATGGAAACCACCAGGCAGACACTTAATTTCGTTTAAAAGCCACCACTCCAGAGCTATATGGTACCAAATATGTAAATAACTCAGACGCTCCACTATAACTACCAACAGCACTCAACAAAACACTCTAAAATATTTTAAACAGACCTAAAATGAAATTGCAACTTTTAGATGCAAAATGACTTAAATTATTAAAGTTTAAATGACAAAAAATTATATTTATATAAATTACTTCATTTAACTAAATGCCATTAAGATACATCATAAAATCTTAATACTTTTTACGCTGAAAATATATTTATCTATACATTTTCAATATCACTTTTTCTAACGACCAAAATTTTAATATCAGTTTTTATTAACAATGAAGATTTATTATAGTACGGTATAAAAATTTCGAAAGAAGCAAAATTTTAATTGAGCAAAATGAAAATAAAAGTTTCAAAATTAATGTAAACTATTATTTTTTATACATGATAAATGCTATACTTTTTTATGCCGTTTTGAAGACCTCATTTTTAGTCTGAACTAACAGAAATACAAGAATATATTCAATATAAATTAAATAAAAATAATAATATTTAATTAAATTACAAAAATAATGACGTTTAGTATATATAATTACAGAGGTTTAAATAATTTAGTATTTATTTCTGAACTACGTAGAGATTCTATAAAAATTTTCCTATATTTAATTTTTTTAGTTTAAAATATATTAGAATTAATTTAATTTATACAATTACTAGAATGCAAACATAGAATACACAAAAATAATAAATGTTTTTTTTGTATAAAAGCCTTTTGACCATTGGTTATAAGTTAATTGAAATGAAACATTTTATTTAAAAAAAATCGGTATTTGTTTTGAAAATATACTGAATGTATTTGAAAAAAATAATAAATTGGATATAAAGCACGGATGAGTTGAAAAGTAAATAATTTTCTTGTATGAGATTTCAGCAGATCAAAGTACGCGAATATAAAAGCAACGTTGAGCAGACAATTTCCTGCCTTTTCAAAAGGAGCTTAATAGTATATGAATGTTTTGTTTAGTACAGTATGGATAGGTCAGAGGATGTAAAAATCAAATACTGTTTTGCTGCGTGTATTCACGTTTGAGTATCGATTTTGTTAACGAAGCTCTTCCGGTCTCACAAATCGGTTGTTTGTTGTTACCACAATGCAAATAACTGATTGAGGGGTGCATTCAAAAATTTAAAATATATTTGCAACTTACAGGAATTGCAAATATATCTTTTCACTTCAGAGTAAAGCCTCAAATTATTTCAGACCGGAATTGAAGATTTATTTTGGTGGAAATTTCTAGCTAATTTCCATTTTCGGCTCTCGCCGAGCATAATTCAAATTTATATTCACTGGAGGTGCATAATTCTTGGCGCGATCTCTTCCGACGATTTATCTCCATATGTCTGGATTTGCGGCTACGCGGCCCGCCCAACTGCGCTCTCGAAAAAATCGTATTAAATTATATTTTTGCAGTTTGCATTTTCGAAGTGCGACAAATTAAAATGAGCTTGACGGGCTTTGAGGCGTAAACCGAGCGACGACGTGATAAGCGCTAAAGGCAATACTTTATAATTAACGTCATGCGAACGGGGGCCAATTCAAATGACCGTTATTTATCTAGGGATGGACGTGGTACTAGGACCCAACACTGTAAATGGCATGTTTTGCAGGGCTTGCAATTGAAAGGACAAATGGTCTACTGCCCTGAATCTGATTCCATCCTCTTTATTGGGTCGCCGTTCCTCGACGGATTGGACGGACTCACCGGTAGCGGTCTCTTCATTTCCGATATTCCCCTGCACGACGCAACTAGAGATGTTATCCTCGTGGGAGAGCAAGCCAGAGCCCAGGTAAATTTATTTCCTACCACAAATCTAATTAATTGCCATTTGATTCTCTATCCACCTATACATCATGCTATGTCTATTACTCCACACAATACTATTTTTGTAACAACCGTTAATATTGATTGATTTGTTACATCATCAAAATATCCACAATAAATATATATTTACCATTTTTGTTTATTTATAGATCAAATAATTAAAATATTCTAATAGTTATACAACAACAACCAACTTATTTTATATACATCTATAACATTTAGTAAAATTTAACTTCAAATAATTTAAAATCTAATTACACTATAACAATTATTATTTGAGAGGACAAAAGCCCCTTTGCAAGTATGTGACGCCTTGCAAAAAAATGTGTTTCATTTAATACAAGATACAATAATTATTTCTATCTTTACTTCAGCCAATCTTTTCTACTAACAATTTTTGATCTAAAACAGAACTCTTAATCTACTTTGCATGTAGATTAACGATTTCTAAACTATTCGTTACTGCGTCTACCATTCTACCAAATATAAAATTGACAACTTCCCATTTCATGTATGATGAATTATTATATATGATAAGCGTAATTTCTATTTTTTTTTGTTCATATATACATAAATATTTATTTTTTCACGCCTCCCAGTTTGGAAACCGTTAATATAGATACAACTATCTTTTATTAAATAATGACAAACTATTTTTCAATAAATAATTGACCATTTCACATATGTCCCTGCATAAACAATTTCTTACGCCATCTTTTGGTATGAAATAATATTAGCTTGTATGTCATGGCTGTCCATTTTATTATAATATATATTGTATAATTAACATGTATATTCATTAGGACTGCAACATTCTTCTTAATTTTTGGGACCCACGCGTTGCGTATCTGTTGAATATACAAACGGTTACAAGTACGTGATTATTTTGAATAGTTTGTGGAATATTTTCAGGAATGTGATTATTACAAAGAATTTGGTTGTACATCCAAGTATTCACAGTACACATTTTCTTTCCCCACTCATCAAGGGAAGAACATACTTCCTAATTATTAACTTAAAAGGAGAAATTAACTAATAGTTGATAAACCATGAGATCAACACTTGTCCAGTTGACTTATCAATAAAAAAACACTACTTCAACAACGGTGATGTCTGAAAATCATGAAATTAAGTATATTTTTATCAATTCAAAACATTTGTGGACTTTGATTGATGGATTGATCTTCAATGTACATAGAATTTAATTGGAGTTTTTTATTACTTAATTGGACAAAACTAGAGCTTATTATCTAATTCAATAAAGCTATTTTAGAATATTGTATTTAACATTTGTAAACCCCTCTGAGACTCCACAACTGCGTAATTACGAGATAATCCGCGGCGTCCAGAAATTATTCAATCCCGGAATACGACTTGTATTTGTCCTATTAAAACTATTTTTTCAATATAAACATTCTATTAGGCCAATTCGTTCATTTATTAAAATCAAAATCATGATTGGTGGACGATACTTTCAAAATATTCTATTTATACCTGTATTTTTCTAATTCACTTTCTCTGCGCTGGTATTTACTGATATTATCATTAAATAAATATTTTGACAAAACAACTAATAATAAAAAATAATATAAACATTCAACTTAAAAAAAAAACGTTTAATAATATAGAAAATTGTTCCAAAACAAAAACAAAAAATATATTTATTAAGAATAATATTATTTATTGTAACAGCGATACAAAAACTTAACATAAATTTTGATAAATCCAAAACTGAAAATTTCTAAATATTATTGAAATAAAAACAATAGTTTGGCCAAAATACGATGAAGTATTTGTTTTTGTTAAAAGGACTGTCTATAACTGTTAATCGATATTGTGGTACTTCAGTCATGTTTATGATGTGTACATGTTTGGTGTAGAGTAAATTATCTGTTTTCTACTACAATACAATTCAATTTGTCCAGTCTGTATAATTAATTTACACAATATACGTTTATTAATATTTGTAAGTTGTCATACATCAACTGTTCAATTGTGAAGTTCGAATAAATAAGTTCAGTTGCCTTTATTTTTATAGAATTCTAGTAATCTAATTTATTTTTATTATATAAATCTATTTAGATTCCAAATATATAAAGTTTATTAGGAAGAATAATTTTCGATAGTTTTTCCTCTTTATTTTTTTTAATAAGAAATATTCATCAAATTACTTTATATTTATTTGACTGTCAAAATGACTTATTTATTTTGTATCTAAAAAAGAATGTAAATATATGTAGACTCGTAATAAATCAAATTTTTGATTTATATAAATTCTTTATCTTCCGCACATTTTTTTTTCAGTATATATTTTATACTGAAAATATTTCCACTTCCTTCTCTATACGTATAAGATGGATTTGAAAAAAAAATATAACAATAATCATTCTAGGTCCAACAATTTATTAAATTTATCCCTTTTTCAGTATGTAGTATCAGACAAAATTTATTGTAGTTTTCATAAAAAGGACTATTGATCACAGTCTTTCCGCTTTCTTTCAACATGTTAACTTTTTAATATTATTCAAAATGATAATTTTAATGAAATAAGAAAAGCACTAAATTAAACATTACATAAGACTAAAAAAATATATTAAAAGGAAATCTGAATAAGCGATATAATGAAATTTACAAAACAAACAATTAAAATATATTGTTTTTCTGTAGTATCTCCATAAATTCATTAATTGCTCAATATAATTATTAATAATTATAATTATATTTATTCTTACAGAAACAGAAAAACATATTCATGTAATAACAATAATAGAAACAAAAAATTACTATTACAACGGGTTATTAACCAATTCATTACTTACGTCAATATTTAAGACGTACGTGATAAGATTATATTTTGTTTTAAAACCTATTACTTTAGTTAATCGTTATCGTTCTACAAGAATATTTTTTTTCCGAGTTGGCAAACATATCTTGTTGTTTTAAATACAAAAACGGGTGTTCTTGCGTGCTCGACGACAGTTTGTGAATTATGTGTAATCTTATACCGTTAACGTTAGTTATAGATTTACAATTTCGCACGATAAAAACAATTGTATTTTTTGATAAAATTTATTGTAGTTTTCATAAAAAGGGCTATTGATCACAGTCATTCAATCTTTTTTAACATGTTAACATTATATTATTAATATTATCCAAAAGGATAATTTTAATAAAAGAGGAGAAGCACTAAATTAAACATTACATAAGACTGAAAGAAAATATAACAAAAATAAATATAATAAAAATATAACAATCATTATCAAAATATATTTAAGCAAAATTAAGTAAAAAAATGTAACACAATAGATTAGTTTGTTAAAAATTGGTTAATAGAATTTCTTTGATGAAATTATCAGGTTTGTACTATAATTATTTTTAGTCAAATATTATACAATCCATTGTATCATTTTTGTGTTTGATATATCGTTATATGAAACCAAAAATGATAATTTCATTATTATTAATTAATTTTAAAATTTATTTGGATTTAAACAATGTTCCAATAATTCTATGTTTAGTTCATCCCAATTTCCAATTTATTTCACAAAGTGATTTTAATTGCTTGTTAATTGAAACACGAACATATTGCACAACCCAATTTCCAATCAATGTAATCTAATTTGTATCGAAGTAGATAAAAATATAAGTTTGTTGGTGGCCATTAGTTACTGATTTATTTGCCGCAAGAAGTGGATGCTGAGCAGCGGATGTGCCGGGTCTCCTCTATCTTGTTCGTGGGACAGATTAATGAGGGTGCTGGTTAATGTACAAGATCAAATTTACGATAACATTCCCATCGTTCTTTTATTCCCAACATGCGATTGCAGCACTTTTATCTCGCGCCGGAGATTACATCACCATTGTTTACACCCACACCGCTGAAATTTAAAAACTTTTATATGCGAGCCGAGCAGCAAGATGCACGAGCAAAAGGGTGGGCATTTTATATTCTCGTTACAGAATAAAAATAATCATTTCAAATATTTTCCACGTCGCAAAATGAAAGTTTCAAAACTTTTATGGAACAACATATTTCCTACATGCAATCGTAAGAAAAAATGTAATTGCTCTGTTAGGTTCTGACAGGTAATTTAAACGTGCGAATACTGAAATAATAGGACAACTATATTTATATACCTTATTTAATATACATTTAAAAAATCTAATCCAAAAAAATATATTATAAATTACAATTGCTGAGATATAATTTTTAATATTATTAACTTTATTTTTTTAATTCCAATTATTAATACCCATATACCACTTCCATAATACAAAATAAAGATTAGTTTTAACAGAAAATAAAGATATTCTTATAATAATCATTGGGAAACAGTATGACTTCTAACATTTTTCAGGACGTAGACAATTATTTCACTAAAGAAGTTAAACATTAATTTTTTTTGATGAAATAATTCTATGTTAAATAAATAAATTTGAATTTGAAACTTTGATTTTTGAAAACATAAATTTCAAATGAAGTCCAAATTTGACTAATTTAATGAAGTTATAAACTTTATTTATAAAGTTTAAAAGTCTAAAAAGATGTATTCGAGATTAAGAAATAGTTACTCTCAGCTATCATGGCAATGGTTATAGTGGTGTCTACGTTGGAAAATTTATTTCACCACTAAAAGTAGCGATAGTAAAGCGAGTTTTTGTACCAAAAGATCTGATCTAAATCAGGAATGTTAAACTCAAAGGCTAACACGAGCCAAATAAACAAGTTTTAATTTTACTGTCAACGTGTGAGGCGCGTAGTGGAAATAAATGTAACACGATTATAGTCATTAGCGAACGTTGTAGTTCATTAATAATAATTATATAACAGGAAATTATTTTGAACTTAGAAGTCTTGACTTGCAGGTCAAATATAATATAGAAAATATTATAGATTGTTAAAGTGAATGTGTATTCAGAAGATGCGAGTTATTTACTAAACTTGTAAAAGCTCCTGATATAATGCCATTTCTGATAGCCTTCTTTGGTCTCTGATGGCGTTGTGTTGCATCTTTATTGTAATCGACTAACTTCAAAGTAAATAAAGTAACCGCAAATCAGTTCTAATGGTTGTATCGATCTTACAAACGTGGATAATTATACTAATATATATGCCTCAGCAGAAAGTTTGCATTTTGTTGTGACGATGGCCTGATGGCTAACTTGGTGATGATCTTGGTGAAGAATATAAGATTAGCCTTGTTGGATCTTCCTATTTGATGTAACATGGAGTCCTAAATTATGCTGTGATTATCTTATCTTATCTGGACCATTTGAAGTTTCTTAATGTGCAAAAGAGCTCCAAGAGTACAGCATCATAGGTCTAACTATCGTCTTGTATAGAGCAGCTTCTTAGCTGTAGATAACTTGCAGTGTCAGTTTTTCAACAGCAACCCTGTAGGCTTTGCTCTTCATATTGTTGATATGTGACTTGAAGCCACATGATTAAATAGTTTCATCAATAGCATGAGTTCAACGACGTGCGTCTTCTACTGAAGAGAAATACCGCATGTTCAGCAGCTTTGGTACGTCTGAGATGAGTATAAGAAGTAGAAACGGCAACAGGATTGAACTCTGCGGAACACCCGATCTGACAGCGCGCACTGTTGACTGAGTCTCACCAAGCTTAATGCAGAACGACCTCTTGTCTATGTTTAATTTCATCTAATCCAAAATTTGCCATCAAAGAGCTTGTACAGCAATCCTTGTACTTTGTTCTGGAAGTTGAAGCCCTGGACAAAATACTCAACCACTACCGGTGGTGGACTGGCTTCTAGCTTTAGTGATCCTTGAGTCTAAACAGGATAACCTTCTAGCAACTTTCTCGATGCACGTTAGCAAACTTATTGGATGATAGTTCTGCGGAAACTGTCTGTTCTGCAGAAGTATCAGTGTTAAAGCATCGAGTTGATTACGATCTATGCGGCAACGAATTCAGCATTTTGTTGATTATGCCGTCCTTGCCCGATACTTTCCTCGTTGGCTTGGCTTAGCTTTACATCAATAATATTTGTCATGTACCTCATGTGACTCGCAGACCTCTCAATTTTAATATACTTGATTTAAACTATGTAGTAATATATTCTTATTGATAAATATTTCTAAATATTACGTTTTATTTAAAAATCAAAGCGTATAAATATAGTAACCGCAAATCAGTTCTAGTAGTTATATCGAACTTACAAACGTTGCTAATTATACTAATATATATGCTGTGGATAAGATTTGTATCAAACTAATTAACTATGCGTTTTGTGCAAGTACTAATTAGATTTTAAGCATTTGCTTGAAAATTATTACACAATTTTCCTATTTTACCAGCACTTTATACTAACTCCAAATTTGTATTCTACAAATAAATGTTCCTACTTGCTAATTCGCACAGGATTACATTATTTAAAATATTGACTTTTGTATATTATAAAGGGCAGAAACCTTTTTCTTTCTCTATTATTATTATTGTTAATTATTATGTTTTAGTTTTTATCTGTTATAATAATATTAATTGCAACAAAAAAATACAATAATAAACCGAAACTATTATTATTCTTAATAGTCTTATAAGTTATCTTGCTTAGCTTGTTTAAATCGTAGTGAATATATTAGATTCACCGGTTTCCCTAGGCAGTTTCGGACCTCTTGTCTTATAAGTTATTAACTCATTTTAATAAATGTGAACCTAATATCAGGATTATTTCATTTGAATACAATAATTTGTATATAGAAATAGTATTACTAAAATAAAATCAATAGTCTTTTTTGTTCTTAGGCCAATAAATTTATTTTAAAAAAATATATAAAATTTATTAAAATAAATCAAAAATTTTTAGTAATACTTATTAGTTTATATCAATATAAGTTTATAAATATTTTTGTAAAATTTTTATATACTTATAACATTACTTTTAGCTTTTAAATAAAACCACTACAACTCAGTTATTTGTTGCAACGTTACAAATAAATTTATTTGAACTTAATTTCCCAAAATTAATCACTAATTGTTTTGGAAATGAAATCTCGTCTACAATTTAATTGTCGAGCATGCACGACAAATTTGCCGAATTTAGAGTTCTTGATTAATTGACGGAAGACATTTAATTAAGGAATATTAAATTCTCGTACTCAGGTGTTCAATTTGAAATGTAAATGAAGTTTGAGTGAAGTAAAGCCAAAATGGCATTACTTATGTTGATCAGATTTTATTCATATTTAATTTAATTTTAAATTCGTAATTGTATTTTTTTAAATTTATTTATTATTATTATTGAAGTATAAAAATATTTAAAAGAAACTAATTTAATTTCACGTTTAATATATAATAATAACATTAAATAAATATTTTGATGGAATATTATAATAATATTTCAAATAGTTTGGTATAGTTGAATGCATATTCTAAAATGCCTAAACTTTCCACCTCAACGCGTACTGTATATTCAAGTATTCAACATGAGTTTCTAACTTATTAGCTAGCACCTGTTAATAGAATTTGAAGCATAAAATAATTTGAATACCCTTATTCTAAATTTAAGTACTAATAAGTTAATACATTATTATAGAAAAAGTTAATAATTTAACGCATAAACTTTATAAAAATCATTTTATCTTATTTTATTATCAAACAATTTTTCAGGTCAGATTTTCAATAAAATGTTAAGCAATTTTATCAAGTTTATAAAATGGAATATAAAGTATCCAAAAGTTAAATTGTTACTTGAGCAGACAAGATCAAATATTTATAGACCATTATTTTTATGTAACCTTCAACTACAAGTACCATATAACTTGATGTGCTATAGCAGTTACACAACTTTTTTATGATTTCTACATTTAGACTTTCAATAAAATTGTCAATTGAATTTGTAGAAACCCTCATCTCGCATAAAAATAAACTGTATATACATTTTCAGCGTGGTAATTTCTACTGTGTGTAGTTTATAAATCTAAAACCTGTATGGTTTTTTTTAAATATGCATTACATAAAATTATAATTATCAACTTTTGTCTTAGACATATTTAGACATAAATATGAACGTTGTAAATATTTGTCTATATAACATGGATTTACAATATTAGCTGAACTTTGTGAAAGGTAAAAGATTTAACTCAGATTACACAGCAAAATTCGTTAAAAAAAACCTGATTTACTCAAAACTTTGCAAACTGTATGTACTGCTGTAGTAAATCAGCTATGAAAAGAGCAAAAAAATCTATAATACATAACTATTTTATTATAATTATTATAAAATACTTTTGTAGATAAATAGAAAAGTAATAATAAACTTAAAATATATCATTATTAGATTATTTTTGAGAGAAAATCAAATCCAAAAACAATATTTTTTTGGAAATATACATATTCTCATATACATGCTTCTGTTAGAATTAAATACTCATAATATGAATTAATTAAATATAATAAATAATTTCCATTAAATAAATAAAGTGTACATAAGAATTTTTTTGTATTTAGTTTTGTCGTATTCTTTGAAATATATTCATTGCAAACATGATTTTGAAATATTTAATTTATATGATTTACAGCATGAAGAGATTCAAATCAAAATTTATATTTCTTCTTTGTAAAATATTTATCAGGCTCACGGGACTTTATTCAAAAGTATGAATAATTTAGACTTAAAAACTTATATTTCCTGTTTCGTTCTAGAAACTTTCACACCCTCGTACATTTTCACATAAAAATAACTCAATTTCTTAAAAATTCGGCATTAGAAAGTTGTCATTTCCATTATAAATAAATTTAAAGAAATATTTGATATTGATAAATATGGCAATATTTTTTTTAAATATATTTATTGGATATGCGACAAATAAAATTTATATAAAAACTATAAAATAAACCAAAAATAAACTGAAATATCATAGAATCTTTATGTATTTTGTTTTACATTTTAATGTTTATTTTCTTTTTATATATAATAAATTTATATTATGTTCTATCATCTAGCCAAAAAAACTGTTGTAATTATGAACGAATATTTTAAAATTTGTGATAAATTCAACAAGCTCGAATGAATGTATCGAAAAGTAAGATTAATTTAAACACTTATATATTTCCTATTGCGTTCTACTTTTGACCCTAAATTTTAAATTAAAAACATCTTCTTCTATGTGGATATCTTAATTGTTCAGTATTAATACATACCTACTAAAATAAATAAAAGAAAATTAAAGGGTTCGTTTACATGGATTTTCTTTGTTCCCGGGAAATGGAAAATTATAAACCCATATCCAAAGAATCCCGGGAATTTTCGAAATAGTTAAATTATATGAACAAATTAATAACTATAATTACTACCGACATTAGTATTTCCGTCCTAGAAATAATATGTAATTAGAGATTCCAACTTTTTTGTTACTATGCCTGTATTAAAAATGTTTATAGTTATCAACGTTTTTTTTAGATATATTTAATCTTTTAAAACGTAAATATTTGTCTATATAACATGGATTTATAATATTAGCTGAACCTTGTGAAAGGTAAAAGAATTAACTCAGATCAATTGATTACTAAAATTAGTTAAAAAAGACCTGGTTTACTCAAAATGAAAAGAGCAAAAAACTTGTTCAGTATTAGAACATACATACTAAAATAAATAAAAGAAAATTAAAGGGTAAGTTTTCATGGATTTTCTTTGTTCCCGGGAAATGGGAAATTATAAACCCATATCCAAAGAATCCCGGGAATTTTCGTAAAAGTTAAATTATATAAAAAAATAAGGTAATTAAATAAATAATTAAAATTATTACCAACGGTAGTATTTCCGTCCCAGTCCTAATATGGAATTAGATTTTCCAACTTTTTTGTTATTACGCCTGTATTGCTGGATTACATATTTTTTTTTTATAAAAAACAACAAAAATATGTTTCAAAAATGTAAACAATATATAAATATATAAATAAACTAGAACTAATAAATAAATCTGGAGTGAAAATAATTGTGAACATTGAAATTAGAATAAATAAAGTTTTACGGTTTTCTATTTATTGCGTTGAATTTTACACGCAATATGCAAAATCAATCAAATATTATTGATTTCTCATTTAGAAATTTTTCGCTTTTATTTTTCGCGAATTTTGTTTGTTTTCCCACAAAAATCGCATAAAACATATTAAAACTGTATATTATAGATAATACACTAAAAAACTGAAATTTATGATTGTTACATCTGGAACGAATGTAAATAATTCGTATGTGAATTTTGGGAATAATTTATACAATTCGGGTAATATAAAGCACTTGCGGTATTAGTTACGATCAAGGGCATTTAGTAAAGTCCAAAACAGCACCTATCCAATCTAATAGAAACTCGAGTGAGAGAGAATTCAGTTGCAGTCGGGCCGCAGATCCATCTTATTTAAATAAACCAGGCGCATCCACCAGAAACCACCGCTCTCCCGTATCTCTAGAAAATATGAACCCTGTCGTGCGGTTAAAACGCCGCTTTATCACCTCCCTAGGCTTTGTACGAGCACACAAATTGCGAATTAAATCGTAAGTGATTCATTTTCATATTTTAATATAAATTCGGCGTGCTCGGTTTACATGCCATCCAGTCTATTTGCATACAGGAATGTTTAAGAGAGGAACGTACATACAAACCGGACGATCTTTTCAGTTATTTTTCTATATAAATCATTAAAATGACAAACAGGAAACCAAACAACTTTCCGAGAGAATACAATTACAAAAGGCGACGCAAGAAATGAAATAAATACCGGATTTGTGCTGCACGACAGTGATTGATTGTTTTGGCCGTTTTGTCACTGCCAGTCCCAAAAATTTACATACATTTTCATTTATATCAATTATGCAAGCAGCTTATTTATAGCTATTAAAACTTTATGTATTAAAAAAATATTTAAGAAATTATGAAGTTATTAATAGCGTTGCTAGTTACATTTTGGATGCAATATAAGGTTACGACGTGTCCACAGTTGCGGAATTTATGTTGGAATTACATGTGTAGCATTAGTGTGGTTATGCGGTAAACCGGAACGGAAAGAATTTAATCGCACCGCTGTAGCAACTAATTAGATCCTACAGCTTCCATGCATGCATGCAACTGTATGCAAACATTCGCAGTCACATTACGTAGCCAGGACTACCATTCGTTTGTATTATGTGTTATACAAAATTTATTTTATGCATATTAGTTTTAAAAAAATAACCATATTAAAATTCCTTAAATTTTGAAAAGCAAAATATAAGCTAGGATAACCACCATTAACACAAACTGTTTGAAACTAGAGTAAAATCAGACTATTTATTTGTAATATTGGAAGCAGAAATAACTTCATCAATATCTACCCTATTTTTATTAGTAATAATAATATTATTATTATAATTCAAACTAATAAAAATATATAAATCGTTTATTATATAATTGCACAATTTCTTATCTTTGCTAATTACCAGATCTGATCCATTTACTATATATAATAAACATAATTATTTTAATAAAAATTAATTAATATTCAATTTTGTATATACATTAAATATTAATTATAATATTAAAATTGAAAAGTTTGTAATAAAAGGACTTCGTCTTGTTTTAGCATATTTTGTATGTGCTGAGTAAAATTTATATATTTAGATTCAGGAACGTTTTGGGACATAAATAGTTGGTATACTATAAAAAGTAATTTAATTTATGGATAACAAATTTAATTAATTAATTCAGACTGTATAAAAAACTTTTTATCATATATATTTATTTGTAGTAAATAAATAATACCACTTCTTAATTATATTGAATTTAAGAAATACTAAACAAAATAAACGGATAAAATTTATATTAAAAACTTACAATTTATATTTTTTCAGAAATGAAATTTAATTATAAAGAATTTAAATTAATTTTCAATCCAATTACACTCAATTATCTCTCTTTGTTATTTTTTTTTAAATTTTAATGTATTTGTAATCTGCCACACTGGCAATAAACAAATATGTATGAAAGAAAAATAAACAAATACAAATAAACTAAGCGCAAAGATTTCCCATCGGCAATCTTCCAAATTAAAATATATCCAATTATAATAAAAGAAGGATAATTTTTACAGCACATGAAATATTAATACAAAAAAAAAATAATAATATTAATTCCTATAGGGGGGTATCACTGTTGTCTAGCAGATTCAATGCGGGACAATTGGGGTGGTCCTCCAGTCTTTTCTGGTATCACGCACTATATTGGGAGATTTCACTCTTCACTGAGTTTAGTTTAACGTCATTATGTAGTGTTTTGTTCGTGACGTTCTATTCAATATATTTTTTTTAAGAATTTATAAAATTATCGTCACGTTCAAACCAAATTAAATATATGATAACCAGGGTTCCATTACATCTAAACTCTTAACCGGTTTTAAAAGCAAATATGATTTCCAAAATTTACGGTAAATTTTGACAGTAAATACCATTAATTATTTAATAAAAAGTCTTATTCATTTAAATTTTGAAATTTAGTTTTCCAAACACAAAATTTATATTATTAATACGCTAAAATAAAATTGGTATTATTAACGGCTTTTAAGAGCGACTCACAAACTTTTAGAATCCTCTAGAATTTAGGAATATGCATCAATATGATGATTATAATTTATTTCAGTATTAACTCAACTGCCATTCACTGATTTTTTACTTAAAATATTGAGAGAAAAAACAACCTTGGTAATTTTGCTATGCCATATGTAATCTGATTTTGTATATATTATGTATACATAAAATTACATATTACATAATAATAACCTGATATATACAAATAAGAAATAGATTGTAATTAAAAATAGATCAAAACAATCAACAACATGTTGACCTGGACTTGAAATGTGATTATATATAATGTCATTATAAATTACAAATTAATTAACCATTAAGCGCCATTGCTAACGGCTGTTTCCGACAACCACCTTAGGCAGCTCAGATGCATTACTTCAAAATTTAACCCTTATCATTATTATCTTCAAGTTAATAGTTAATAGTATTGCAATCATTATTAGGTACCTGCCACACACAAAAAAAATGTAGATAGTAAATCATATATTTTAAATTGATTTCTGACTGCGGGATATATATTTATTTTCTCTGGGCGTACAAATACTCACATGTTTCAAAATATATATGAAATAGCCATAGCAATATGTAAAATCAATGAAAAATCATATTAATAATTAAGGTAGAATTTAAATTGCATTATAAGATACTTAGTATTATTATAAATCATATTAATCTGTTTCCTGTTCTAGGGTGTGTTATATGGATTTTTTTTTAATTATGATATTTTATATGATAGTACTGCGTTATTGTAGAGTTCTAATCAATTTAAACAATAAGTAACATTGATCGCGAGAGTCATTAAATAAATAAACTTTTTCGATAGATGTACATCATTATAATATTTATCAACATTAATATACATATACATATATACCAAATCTAATGGTTTATTATCCACTTGTTGTTTAGTTGTTATGAAGCGGGTCACTAGCCAGAACATTATTATATAATTCCAGTCCATCTTCGTATGTGCTACTAATTCTTGGTATTGTATCCATAACGAGATCGATATGGAAGTCTTCATGTATTTGTCAATTCGTAATCAACCATACGGCCCTAATTATATTTCATACCATACATCCATAATGGTTTCATTATTACCTTGTTTTTTAGTAATTTGTTCTCCACTATAACCTATGACCTAATAATAGATATATATAATAATAATAATGGAGTTTTTTAAACTTTACAACCAATTATTTCTTCTTTTCAAGAAAGCCTTCTGTCAAATTGCATACCTAAATATTTGACATTCGTTGATTCGCAAATTTTCGCCATTTAATCTTATTATTAGACAAATGACGTTCTTCAATGTGAATGTGATATACACATTTCGTTAAATAATATTCTGCACTTTTCAAGCCATTCCTGCAATTTATATGCTGTGTATAAAAGGTAGTCCTGAAACACTTCTCTGTGACACCCCCAATTCTATTCGAAGTAAATCGTTGTATTCGTTTTCATTTTTGTATCTTAAACTTTCTATTTTCAAGATATGATTTTATTATTCTATAGTAATTATATAGCAAGTTCTTCTTAATTTTGTATAATAGTCAGAGGTGCCATACTTTATCGAATACTTGTGATATGTTCAAAAAAGCTTTATTATTCTATAAATTTGCTGTATTGTGACGTGCCTGAAATAAAAAACAAACTGATGACCTGGTATCAGTTTATTTAGTGCTTTCATTGCCATTGGTTAGCAAGAAGTTTTTCAAACACTTTTTATAAAATAGGAATGAGGCTTATAAGATACGATTTCGTGAAGACAGAGAAAAATAATACAAAAAATATAATTTATATTTTGCTGAATTATCCAGTCTAAGATCAACATTTATTTAGAAATTCGACATGAGTCGAATACATCAACATCTCCTTCAAGAGTAATACATTCATTCCAATGCTCTTTTAATTTTTCGATGCCTTTTTTGTAGAACGACTTGTCTTTGCTCTCAAAATATGCCATAGTTTCGACAATAACTTCTTCATTTGAGCAAATGTCTTTCCCTAGAGCATCTTTTTGATTCAGGTGTGTAGTAATGGATCCATGTTTCATCACTTCGTGTAAAATTGTAAACACACGACCTTCTAATATCTTTAAAGTATCAGCTATCTCACGCAACTTCACTGTGATGTGAGTCTTTCCAAAGACTTTTTTATGTTTTCTTGAAGAACTACCGATTTTGGGCGACCAGAGTTCAGCATCATCGGTGTTTTTCCGACCGCGTTTAAATTCAGCATACTAGTCTATAATAGTTGATTTCCCTGGTTCAGAGTCTCCAAAACGCTTATCAAGCCACTGTTTGGCTTCAACAATATTTTTCCCCATCAAAAAACAATGTTTAATCCATATACAATTTTTTTATACATTATTTAGAAAATTACAAAGACCTGTAAACTAATTGTCAGAATGTCATAAAATTTTGACACGTATCGTTTAAAGATTGTGATTGTTATTATTCAGAAATCATATGAATCTGTCCACAGTGTTGCCATATATCTGACAGACCGGAGACTGATTGAGTAATTATAGTAATTGTAATAATAATATTTATTGTAGCACTAAATTTCAAAAAAATATTTTTAATATTTGCTCCAAAGTACTATTAACAATAGGTCTTTTTGCCCAAAAGTCATTTTAATATTCCATTCATGTATTATAGTTAAAAGTAGTTTATTGTTTATTCAATAAAAAGCAGATATATATTGTTATAATATAGAGACATTCGGCATATAGCTGTTATTTAGACATATTTTTTTTTCTAGGACGGTCTGCGTAGAAGAATGGATAAATTGAAAAGCTCCATTGAAGAAGGGAACCGGGCCGTGGACAAAGAAAGGGAGAAAAACGTCAGTCTGCTTCATTTGATTTTCCCCCCAGATATAGCGAAACGGCTATGGCTAGGTAAGCAAACACAAAAAATCTAATCATTATCTGGAATTAGATCCGTGCAAGAAAAACTATAAATAGAAGTAATTGAATTTCAAGCACTAAACCCGAGTGTATGCGTATTTGTCTGTGTTTGTGTGAGTGTGTTTGCGCCCGGATTTCCATACTAATATAATCTTATTATTTCAAGGGGAAACCATCGAGGCTAAGACACACGAAGACGTCACTATGCTATTCAGCGACATAGTGGGTTTCACTTCCATTTGTTCCACTGCGACGCCGATGATGGTGATCAATATGCTGCAGGATCTCTACAATCAATTCGACATATATTGTGGCCAGCTCGACGTATACAAGGTAAGCCGCATCTCCGGGCCGAAGCTAAACTATTTGCATCAATAATGCACGTATTAATTGTTATGAATTCGACAGTAATAATCTTTCCGCAATGGCCGCCGCTGTTGCGTAATCGTTTTCCAATTCCAATTACACCAGCCGGACACGATTTCGATGTTTTTCCAGCGTTTAAAAAAATATTAGCTGGCAGCGCCGTAAAAATTAAGTTAAAATGTAAACCCCGCTCGAAAAACATACATTAAGTTCGACACGCAAACCGTATTTACTTTCAATTTTGCATACAATTTAACATACAGCACAATGTATGCTTAAATATTAGCAATCTCATATTTACATTAATTTTAAACTACATTTTTGTTAAAAAAAAATGCACAGCAACATAGTAGTTGATATGTATGAAACTGTACTATCGCGGTACTATGGTTTTAAACATAACCATATAGAGTGAAAAAATAAACGATATATAAAAAATATTTGTTTATTGAAATTAAAATTTTATTTATTTTTAAACCGTACTATAGTGAAACCACACTATGACATGTATTGCTGTATTTCCTTGCAAGCTATTGATTATAATGTTATTTGAGAATGCGTGATGTGAGTATATTATCTAACCCATCAGCGATTTACTAGTTAGTTTATGAATCAATATTTATATAATCAAAATTACAATTAATTTTTGTTTGTTTTATTCAATAATAATAATGTAGCAGTTTGAAATTTATTCAAAACGAATGCGAAAAACAGGTATTTTTTCACGATTTCATCCAATTGATCCAACAGCCTTTTATAATATTCTGAGTTAATACTTTAACATTTATCAAGATAATATAATAACAAAATTCCATTTGTATCAGAAAAAAACTGATGAAACATTTCAAAAAAATACAAGAATGAAACAATGAAAGAAACAATAATGAACTGTTAAAAAGTTTACAGTCTGATTTTGTTTTGTTATATTAACTTTTATTATAAAAATAAATATTTACTCAGTACTTGTAATTATTTTTTTTGTAATTTGCTCTATAACTAAATTATTTTATTTACAAAATATCAATTTGAAATCCTAAATTTTAGTTTATTTTGGAGTCAATTTAAAATTATGAAAAAGTTTATTCTTATTAATTTCCAATTTATGTTATCTAACACATAGTTTTATTAATTAACGCTTTTATCTTTATCGTGGTGGTTATTTCAGTATAATACCTATTTAGTAGATAAATTGTATACGCCCGGGCGAACAGCTTTATCTCACTAATTTAGAGTTAAACGCTATTTTCTTAAAAAAATGGTACGTGTTGGATAAATAAAATTTGGTTTCATTTTATTTTTCTTATCTACAATTAGAAATTTTAATTCAAATTATTTGCAAAAATTTATATTATTATTTAAAATACATATTTTCATTGACGAATATATTTATGAATCATTAATAATAATTTGCAATAAAAAATGCTTAATTAATTGAAACAAACATTAATTGAAAATGCCAAAAGGCATTAAATTGGTTTACCGCAATACATTATCAATTCAGCACAAATTGAATGACAATCTAATTGAAAATACACTATTTACTGGAGTAATAACTCTTAAAACCACACATATCCACCGAATACCTAGGGCTTTAGTCGATTGGACTAATAGGAGTTCCCAAATGATGTTACAGTAATTTCTTTATATGAAGATATATTGGAATGTTTCTCTAACGAAACAGAAAATGTACATGGTTGTACCAACAACAACAATATAGCCTCTCTCTTTTAAGATCGATATTTGCTTCAAGATCTTTTATTCCTTTGGTGAAATAAGTATGAGACAAACCCTCAAAAATATCCATTTATATTGTAGCTATAAATGCTTGATGGATTTCCATCCATCTATAACTTTACTATTGGAAATATATAAAAAAAAACAGTCCTATTTTTCTATCGTAATTCATGACCCGTTAGAATAAAATTTTAACACATTTGTTTTTTTAATTTATTTTTATTCAAAATTCAACAATTATCTACACTATACAATAATGTGTTCATTATAATTTATGTCCTTGCTCCTCCGTTGCAGTCATTCCAGATTACTCCTAGGTACTGGTATTGGGAGTGAGCATTATATATTCGTTTATTTGTTTTGTGTCTGAAAATATTCCTGTACTTTTCATTTAAACTTCCTGTTGTCCTTTCCTTTGCTAATTTTCTCTGGTATACTGTTACCAACACCCCGGACAAGCAGACTGCTGTTCAGAATGTTTCGATTTCATTATTCCAGTTGAAATATATATTTTCCAATCAACTGGTGAGAATGAATCCAATGACTTTTCTTGAATTGATTATTATTTTTGTATTCCTCGATTAGTCCTGCTTCTAACAATTCGATATATTGTCAATACATCTGTATAGTATAATATTCACTCCTATATATTTTGCTATCTTTCATGAATTTATTAAATCATATAATATGAATAGACAGTGTACTTACCTGCATGATGGTTGTTCCCACAAACGTTTTCAGTTCTGCAACTCAATTTGCAATTTTGATATGATGAAACAAACTCATCATAAATTCCATCTAAGTCCTCCTTTGTTTCATTAAGATTTAAGCCTTTCAAAAAGAAATGTTTAATCATTGCTCGAAACTCAGTTTTTCTGTACTTATAAAAACCATTACCTTTGATTGATAGACGGCTTTTCAAGAAATTGTCTACATTGCAGTACTTAATTTTAGTTGATGCATATTCCCATATTTCAAGTGTGTAGTTACTTAAAAGCTATAAGTTATGTAGTGACACAAACTTTGAGAGTTCACATAAATAAAAACCAACGCCTTTTTCAATCATTTGTCTAAATAACGTAATAGTTAACAAACATCTACGTAGTGACAATTTTCAATTACTTTTAACAGAACATTTAATAATAAGTTATTGAAAAGAAATTAATATTTATTTTTTTTACAAAAAAATGTTGTTAAATTCAATAAAATGTATTACGTCTATGTTTATTACATTATTTGCAAGTCTCATTATTTTTTTTTCAGCTGAATCTTCAATGTCAAACCAATTCATTGTTATTTACTCAAGTGAATGATTCTTCTCCACCAACAGTGTTTTCCCATAGTTCAAATATAAGATAGATATCGGTTATATAATTTTGATAGACGGCTTTTCGAGACATTGTCAGCTTGCAGTACTTAATTTTAGTTGATGAATTATATAATGAATTTAATTTATAAAAATTTGGATAAAATACAAATTTCACCATGTTCTGTATTCCTTGAAGCCCAATTGTAAGTCCTTACCCTACATGTATCCTATTTCAATTCCTAATATCACTTTAATAATGTCCTTTTGCTGCTTTTTTTGTCCCTCTCGTTCAAACGGTTTCATCTTATTTATTACGTATGATTTCCTACATCTTAAATCACGGGCGGAAAGACTTAGGTTTTATTTTTCGATAGATATTGGGTACATAATTTTAGTTGTATATTTTCATATTTCAACTATGTAGTTACTTAAAGGCTGTAAGCTGTAATATAATGTATTTCGTCTATGTTTGTTGCATTATTTGCAAGTCTCATTATTTTTTTCAGCTGAATCTTCAATTTCAGACCAACTAAATTAATTGTTATTTACTCAAGTAAAAGATTCTTCTCCATCAACACAGTTTTCCCATAGATCAATATAAGAAATATATCGGTTATATATTTTTTGAAATTCTTGTGGCATTGTATTAATATTTATATTATAGATTATTATCCAGAGTTCTAAAAAGATTGTTTACTTTTTTATATATAAATTTTATTTTAACGCCTCTCCAAAAATATTTCTTAATTCTCATTTCAGTTCATTTTATTTATATTTCAATATTTGATATTAAAGACCAATAAAAAATATTAAATTAACTTAAATAATAATATCTATAATCTATGTCTTTGGCTAGCTATATTTATATTTATTTTTTAATATATTTTTATTTTGTTTATATATAATTTTTTTTTTAATTAATATCTATTTATCTTCCAGAGTATTTATTTATTTATTTTATTATTATTTGTATTATTTTCATATTCTGGCCAATAAACAATGATTATTTTAATAATAATAATTTAGTAACCAAAATATAACAGTATATCTACTCCCCCAAAATAATAAACAATAATTGTAAATAAATAACATTTGGCAAAGGAATTGTATGAAATAATTAAGAACTGAGTGATATATTTATAGTAAGATATTTTTTTATAACATAATATTAAATATAAAATTATTTATTTTCATATTAAATAAAATATAATTGTATTAAAATTTCTAATAATAATTATTATTGCAGCAATAAATTACAAAAATTATTTTAAAAAAACAAACAATACAATAACATAATTAATATTAAATTCAACTGCTGCAAAGGTCTTTCTGCCCTAAAATTTATATTATCTCAATTTTACCATATAAATGCATGTATATAAAATCATTATAGATTTAAATATTTTAATTTTTAAAAGAAATGATTTATTTAAATGAAAATTTAAATTATTTGCAACTTCTGAATATTGATTAAATACTAATAGAAGTGATTTAAATATTACATCGGCATCTAAAGTGCAGTATAAATGTTTCATAAATTAATATCTGTAATGGTACATTTGGAAAATTAATTTATTAAACTTGTTAGAAGAATTTAAATTATTTGCACTTTCTGAACACTGTATTAATAATAATAGAAGTGAGTTTAATATATTAATATCTATAATAGTGCATTTGGAAATATTATTTATTAAACTTGTAGGTTTATATGAATTGTGACCGCAAAATTTCAGCAAGTTTAATTTTATATATAGACAGTGAGGGGAAAATCGATTGAGTTTATTAATTATTTACGCTGATCAACTGATTACGAAAAGCCGATTCATGCGGTGGCTTCGTTCTCGTTGCATAAACATTCACAGTTAATCTGTTTGTAAATAGGAGCCAACATAAAAAGAAGTGCATGAATATTGCATTACGTTAGGAGCTTTTGTTTGCTCGGAACCCGATTGATAAAATTATTTATAGATCGAACTGCGAAGCTCGAATTAGAATGGGCTTAATTGCCAAATTAAATTTGACCCAGCTTTAGGAAACTTGGAAGAAACTCGATGAATAATACACAGTCTTGATTAATCCCAGCAAACACTGGACAGAAGGAGCATCAACAGCTGTTCATTGAATTACGTTTTGTACTCGAATGGGTTGGAATAATCAATTCCCAATGGATTTCATAACATTTAAGCAATGATTTATGGATAATGTTAATGACAAGCAAGTAATTAAAATCCGTGCCTGTGTGTAAATAGTTCCTGTTTATCTGAGGAATACAGTTGTATTCAATATTTATAAGCCAAAGCAATTTCTACTATTCCCCAGAGGTCAGGTAATTAATGCTTAAGATCTGTGCACCGGAAGGGCTGAATCCACTTACACTCATACGCTTGGTTTGTATCATTTGATGTTCAGTCTCGGATAGGGTACGCCCTTAAAATATTTATCTTGAGCAGTCCTGAGAAATTAAATATATACAAATAGAACAAATTGTTTGCGGTTGCTCGGTCCTCGTTCATCTTCACTTATCACATTCAAGTTCAACCTAATTCATTTATCTTCAAACCCAGGGGAAAGTAATTTCAGTTAAATTGAAACTTATTATATTACGACGGCAATTTGTTTCCTTATTGAAATGTAATTTCATCAGATCGCCAAAACCAAAACGTTTGAACAACATGTGCAGCACCTTGGTTTTTTAAATGCCACTTATTACTTAGCTTCATCTACTTTAATTACGTCGCTCCTCTCAAATCTTATTTCAATTTGCGTTGCGAATCTTATTTACTTTAAGTTTGCACAATTCAATTAAGGTGTTGGTTTATAATATAAGCAAATTTCATGTAATATTGTTAACATGCATTTTGTCGGAGAAAATCTGCTGAAAGTTGCTGAATTTTATAGAAATAACTTAACCGAAAGGCATGTTCACGTAAAGCCTTCGGGAACAAAAACTCTCAAAGGACTGTTTTATTCTTTTTCTTTTCGAACCCCATCGATTTTGCAAAAATAACTTTTACATCAATTTAATAAAATATATCGTCAAAAGTTTATTATAAATTATGTAAAAACAATTCTTCAAATTTATTTTAAAAAAAAACTTAATACTTTTTTTTTTTATTTCATAATTAAATTGATTTGATACTTGAGTACTTTCTAGTAAATGTCTTTTATAATTATTAAAATATTAGATCATTTCGAGTAAAAGTATTGTATAATTGAATCCAACCGAAGAAAGTAAATCTTACATAAATATTGTGTCTTCGAAATAAATATTGACAGTTAATGAAGTCAAACTTTATATACAAATTTAATATTAGCTTTAAAATGTTTTAAGTCAAACTTAAATTTAATTAATAAAAAAATAAATTACATAAAAAGGTATTTGACTGTTAAAAAATAATAATTTATGTATAAAAAAATATTTTTAAATAATTTTAATTTTGATCATTTTGTTTCGAAATTTTCTAACCAAATTGTAATGAATATTGTATGTTAAAATAAGAAATTTACCATTATGATTGTCTTCTTTGTCATGCAGGCTTATTTAGTAGGAACTGTAATCTATTGTTTGGACATATTGGACACATAGTTTAGCAGGTTTAAGCCATGTTCTCTGAAATGTATCCTGAAATGGTTGTCTGTTATTAGCCTCAACAAACAAAAAGTGTCCTCCAGCTTCGAGTTGATTAATCTTCAACATTTTTTCTGGACGGCAAATTCAGGATTTCAGTTAGTAATTACTGTGCTGGTGGTATAAATGGGAATAAATAAGTTTAATTTAGATGCAAATTTTTCACTGGTCACCGTAAATAATACAGTATTATAAATCATGTAGTCGACTGGAAGAGCAGAACTAGTGGCAATAAATTTAGCTGCACATCCTGCGGAATTTATTATTTCATATCAGCAATATTTTTATTTTATTCCATGTTGCGGTTTCAATAGAATCCATTTTTTTTAGTTACGTTATAACTGAAAAAAAATGTACTTGTCGTATGGCCAAGTAGGTGAAACGTTTGCAATAAATTTAATTCTTTACGAAGCGGAAATGTAAAAGTGTTATTTGAAAGCGCACACTTTATAGTGTGATAAATATTTATGTTTTCATAATTTAACAATAGGGTATTTTTTCATTTTATTTTTCAGGTTGAAACTATCGGTGATGCATACTGTGTGGCTGGAGGGTTACACAAGGAAAGTAGTACACATGCACAGCAGATCGCTTGGATGGCTTTGAAGATGATCGATACGTGTCGTTTACATCAAACGCACCAAGGGCAACCTATAAGGGTAAGTTCTCTGTTTTTTCTACTGCGTTTATTATTTTAAAGACTTATTTAACACTCGTTATTGGAAAAACTGCAATCTTTCCATTCTCGTTTTTTTTTATGCATTTACGTATATGACGTTGTGCGGACCCATATAAAATTCACTTAAATATCATTACAATTTATGGCACACTAAAAACCATTTAACCGTGCACACTGCCCCCAATTCTATTCATGAATATTCACGAATAGTTACTCAACAAATTTAATTATATTTTCAACAATACCATTTATATCATCCAAACAATACTGCATTAATTTAATATACTATCATACCTCAGCTAACGAAGATTTGTTATAACGAAATTTACATTTTTTTTAAACAGTTATGAAGACAAAAAAAATAAGAAACCATTAATTTAATATACTGTCATACCTCAGCTAACGAATATTTGTTATAACGTTTTTTTTCAAAAACAGTTATGAAGACAAAAAAAATTAAGAAACAAATAATTGTTTCTGAAAAATGATAATGATGATGATGATGTTTAACTTCGTATTGGTAATTTAATTAATTAAAGAGGGAAAAAGTAGAAACAATCAACTTTAGACTAATATTTCGTAATGTGACTTTACTTTTGAAGTTGATTGTTTATTTAATAAAACTTTTCTTTGCTCGAAGAAGTTTATATTTTCTTTACGAAAGCCTCTGAAAAGGAAGTTTCAACTAAGAAAGTAATTTCCTGAAAGACATCCTATTGATTAAGTGATATGTATGACTGTACATTTTATTAATGTAACTTAACTAATATAATAAAATTATGACTCATAAAAAAAATACTAAATATAAATATAACTTTTATGTTTTAAATTAGACTATATATAATCAGCATATTTTAATTGAAAAAATATCTGAAAATGTATTCTAACATTCTCGGAACAGGTGGAATGTAACTCAAGAGTTAATACAAACAATATGATGAATATATTCTTCAGGAATATCCATAGTTGAAAAAAATATTGAATAGGATTAGTAGAAAAAATATATAAATTAGTTATAAACTAGAAGATTCAAATGTATTAGCCTACAGCAGTTGTAAAATTTGTAAATGATGGAAAAAGTTGTGTCAATCAAAGTGTAGCACCAAATAAAGAAAATTAAAGAAGTAACAACTGTTCTACTTTGTTTCAAAAAATATAACGTGGAAGAATTGAAGATTTGGAAAAATTTTTATTGTACGATATTCAGTAATAAAAATAAATACACTATATAAATAAAATATAAGCTACATTGGCTTCATGATCATTCTGCTCTTGTATATGCAACGCTTGCAAATTGGGATGTTGAACTTAATCGAGGTCGTATAAGCATATAAAATGCACCATTCCTAGGCATGATGTAAAAGACCACAGCAACGTAAAGTTGTAAATGATGGTAAAAGTTATGATTGCATGTCTAATGAATGTATGCATTACATCATATTTCAATATTTGAGAACGAAATGATTATTTCTCATAAACATACCAAAATGACGTTTGAATGACTTTTAGCTTGCTTTACTAAATTGTGTCTAATTTAGTTTAGATTTACTTTAGAGACAATTTTAACATAGAATTCAAGAACGAATATATCTTACTTTTTTATTTCTATAAAGGCAAGAAAACTCTTGAGTCTTACAAAATGATATGTGAAGTTTACTGTATTGATTGCTTAACAAAAATAAACATATATTGGGTTGGCAACTAAGTGATTGCGTATTTAATTAAGAAGGAAAAATCTAAATTTTTGCTTAAAAATATAACTTTATTCAATTATTTTTTGACGATGACTTTTTGCTAACTTTCTGTCAATGTTCATAAAACTTCTGATTTTTTCCAGCAAAAAACTGAATATATAAAATCACAACAGTAAAGAATTACTGAAAAAAATAATGATGATTATAAAACATATGCAAATTTTCTAAAACAAATGTGTTAAACTCAAAACTAAAATTTACAATAAAATTAAAGTATATCACAAAATATTAAATATAATTTTGAGTAGATAAGTTTAAAATCTTAAAGCCGATGAACTGGGATCTGTGCGTCATAATAATTTAATGAAAAACCTCGATAAAATTAACCGCGCCAGTAAACTGAACTGAATCTTGAAAAGTTTAACGTTTGCAGTTTTCCTGAAAGATAAGTCAGTAATTAAACATTTCATTACGTCCGCGATGCCCTAATTATAATTCATTTTTAATTAAAAACCTTAGTTACACGAACACGCCCACATCCTCCCTTGCACACACATAAAAAGAACGGAAGAAAATCACCACCATCTCCTTGCAATTTTATTCTTCTGCGCTCGCATTCGCCAACCCCCCTAGATAGATGGACGACTAAATTGAAAAGTAAAGTATTTTCATTCCCTTCTCTCGCGGCCGCATCTATTTTATATTTTAATCTTAGAGCAAACAATTCGTTCACACTTTTTTTTTCGTTTAATAACAGTTTCATAATTTCATTGAAAATTTATGTGCTTTGTTAGATTTGAAATGAAACTTAAACAATATTTATGTTTGCTACCACGCAACTTTAAAATAACTTAATTTATTAATAAATAAAATTATTTATAATATAAAAGTGAATTCTAACAGTTATATAACATTTTTTGCATACACAATAAATAAACTTTGACATTTAACTAAAAATCAATACTTGTTTTGAGTCATTTCAAAATTGAAAAATAATTGTCGTTATTGAATCGTTTATATGACAAAATCGAAATAGAAAAAAGGAAATTGCAACATAGCGCAGATTTCGCTATCCCTGAACGTTTTCTATTTTGAAACCGGAAGAAATGGCTGACTGAAAAAATAATGAACTCATCGCAGTAAATGGATATTCAGTTCATTGAATTGTAGTTTATTTCTGTTTCATTGATTTTCAATCTATTCTCATGAAACTTTAAAAGACATTAGCTTTTTATTTTGTACATTGATTTCTTATTTATGAATAAGTCGTTTTGCCAACATTAAAATGAATTTACTTGTTCTCCGCTTATTAACATATATAAAATACAAAACTATAAAATACATGAAGTATTTTAAAAAAATGATTGTTTGTTGTTGTTATTAAAAAAACAACTATGCTTTTAGAATTATTACATATTTATTTATTAAAACATAGTTATTAGCTATTAGGTTCAAATTATATAATAATAATTATAAATATATTCCAAATTATATTTATAGAAACTTATTGAATAGTAAATAAAATATTATATAAAATACAATGGTTATTTATATTAGTAATTTGAAAAATGTACCTTCATCCATTTTTGTGACGTTCATCTAATTGCAAAATTTGAAGCAGATATTGATTAATTTATTATATAACTATTAAGTATGTTTGCTTTTTGCATCACAAATTTGGGGTCAGTGGCAGCAAAGGTTTAATGTTCTTAATAATTATGTGTATATATGTATATGTGTGCAGTGAACATTAATTTTGTGTGTTTATGCAAATGCGTCTGGAAGCCATTACCATTTTAGGGTCCGCAAAGTTCCACAACGGAGAAAACGTTTGCCAAATGCATAGAAGCATTAACGATACAAGAAGTCAACTATAAATTAGGCACTCCTTTGCAGCGATAATAATTTCTTAATACAACTTGGTCAAGTTTTACTTATAATATGTTTGTTTTTGTTGCAGATGCGGATTGGTCTGCATACTGGAACAGTTCTTGCTGGAATCGTCGGTGTAAAGATGCCTAGGTATTGCATGTTTGGACACAACGTGACTATCGCTAATAAATTTGAATCTGGCAGTGAACCACTTAAAATAAACGTTAGCCCTACGACGTATATGTAAGTAACTCGTAAAACTCTTGTTAGGGGTTGAAAATGAAGTAAAAAAAGTTATATAAAAAAAACGAGCGGAGCGGAGCTCTTATAAGATTCTATTAGTATTCCGAATCGGCTGCGGTTTAAAATTCAAGCTGTGAAGTTGGCGAAGGTCCGTTTGGCATGTCCAGCTTCGAAATAATTGCAAAAGTTAATACCACTTAATATGCGGCTGCGATGCCGGCATCCATGTTAATGCGAAATTGTAATTAATAATAAAGTTTGTGTAAGATGCGTTTTTCTTTCCTGTTGACACAAGTTCAGCAATCGATGCTCTTATTGGAAATAATATTTTGGTAAGCTCGTCGATTTACGTCAGAGGACTCGTTCCGAAGATTGACGATCCTTGGATGTACAATGTGTCAAGTATCATCTCTCCATCTCGAAGAAAATTTGAGTTATGCGAGGCAAATTTCTTTGATAAATAACAATCGTTTTCATTATGATGCGTTCAAGCTCCTTCCGCTTTCAACACACTATAAGCTTCCCAAATAAATCATCTACAGCTAACACGGGAAATCTCTCCGACATTTTCTTGATAAATTAGTATAATTTTAACATACATGAATGAATAAATAATAAAATACATCATTAATAATGAAGATGATGAACAAGTTCTATTTACCGCTTAATTATTATTAAATTTCACTTACACTAAATTTAGTTCAACTTTGTTGTCACTGAAATATATATAGATCTCACGAATTGTAAAATCTCAAGAAAGAATCAATTTTCCGGAAAGCCATTTTATAGTCCTTTTAAGTACCGATAAAGTGATACTTTTATTGATATATTCAAGAATCCAAATTACATATAAAATAGAAGCTATTATTTAAACCCACTAAAATCTAATATATTTATTTATAACATATATAAATGACAATTTCAGGAAATTTTCATAAAAATATAATAATAAAAAAAATCTTTGAATTTTCTTATTTCTCACTTTAGTTTTAGTTTTGAATAGAAATTAATTTATGTTTCTATTTTTCTTAATTTTCATTGATTTTAATGTATTCTTAGGTTTTCGTTGTAAGTAAACCTATTTTTGAGACAGATTTTTTAAGGCCTATTGATTTCTTCCACTTGTAACATTTATTATATCATAAAAAATCTGCAATATTCTATACCACTTTTGCCTAAATATTGAAGTAAATATTATATAATAATTGACAATTTCATAGAAAAATTATTATTTTTTAAGAAAAAAATCTTTGAATATTTTTATTGCTTACTTTAGTTTTAATTTTAAACATAAATTAATTTGTTTATTATTTTTTTTCCTTAATTTTCATTGAATTTTCTCAAAGTAATGTAATTGAAATTTCTCAAGTTTTCCTTGTATCTAAGCCTGACACGTATAAACCTATTTTTAAGACAGATTTTTGATTTTTTTTTGGGCTATTGATTTCTTCCACTTGTAACATTTATTATATCATAATTAGTAAAAAAATCCCTAACATTCTATACCACTTTTGCCTAAATGTTGAAGGAAATCAAATATAATATAATTTTTTAAATTTGTAAATATGTTTTTTAATATTAGAATAAAACCTATTAAGAGTGGAAAGATGATGATCATGATAGACTAAAGATGTTTATTATTATTATTACATTTATTAAAATGTATATTATATTATAAAGTACGCAAATATTAAAGTACGAAATGTTTTAAAAGTATCTCCTTTTATTTTATATATTTTGATAATGCAATTATGCAATTTTTTGCCTGGAAAGAAAACAAAAATAAATGATTTATAAACGAATATAAAAAGTATTATATGAAAACGCATTATTTAATTAAAAGGTTTTTTATCTTGATTATATTTAATTTTATAATATTTCAATTTAATAAAACAAATCTACAACTGATGAGATTTTGTAGGATCTAAAGTAAAATAACTGTTTTTAAAGAACGTTATTTTTGCAGGCGACTCGTGGAATCCAGCGGATTCACCTTCGATGCCAGAGATAAAGACTGCCTGCCGAAGGATTTCCCCCCAAATATCCCAGGTACTTGTTACTTCCTCACAGGATATCAGCATCCTGAAGTAGATGAGAGCAGCTCCCTCACGGATCACGTCGACGCAGGCCGCAAAGCCATCGGACTAGATTTATCTTAATGAAGACTGCACAGGATTAACATTAGTTTCACAATAATTTCCACAAGCAATATTTTGATTTCAATTGTCTTTGCAATAAATCCACGTACGTTTAGAAGTGGATACTGAAAAGAGTCCAGATCGGAGGATAATTAGTGTGGGACGCCCGCATATTATCCGGGCCTTGATGGTACGTCAAGAGTCCTGACAGGATTAATCCAATCCCCCTTTCGTTTTAACTGAGCGCGTCTCACTCGGATCAATCTTTGCGCTGTGCCCAATCTATATATATATATAGAAAGGGAAAGAACGAGATTTTTCTTCTGCTCTTTCGATTAATTACCGTGGCTAATATTCCGTAAAACTTTCCCAATTTGCACGACCCAAATAGAAAAAAAAACCGCATTAATTCTTCCTCCGACTCACTTCAACTATAGTTACATCACTACTGTACATTGTAGTGTCATCAAGTCATATCATATAAGTTGTACATACTACGCGTATAACAAACATCTGTTTCAAGTATCATATGTAATAAGCTTTACGCTCTTAGTACTATTTAAGATATTGGATTTTTAAGGAAACCAATTTTCGATTGTCGCCAAACTTGTTTACTTGCTTCTCCGGATCTTGAAATTTCTCCCTCGCCTTATTTGTTCGGTAAATTTAAATGAAAATCTAATCTTGTGGGCGTTCGTGCATCGCGAGAGGAACGGAATATTCTGGAATGTCAGGAATCATTTATGTCAGCGAAATTCTCTGATTGAAAATATGGAATATGACGGAGTACAAAACGATTCGTCCGGCGGGTGGCCATGAAGTTTTTAATTAATACAGATGGTGGGACACAATTGAACAGAATCCGTATGAATAATGAAACTGTTTAATACTGTTCTTTGGAAACTTTCCCAGAAAACGTTCGCGTGTAATTACAAAAAGAAGAAACAAGGAGTTCTCTGTTCATTATGAAAACTAATTTCATTTCATTTAATTATTCTGCGGCCACGGACAGATTTTCTTTACCATTTTCATCGTTCGCGACATAGCGAAAGCAACACGCAAACCCAAGTGGTTTCCTTGACCGCTATGCAACCGCTACAATTACTTAATGAATATACATAGCCACAAGCGTTAAACTTTTAGATAAACTTTTGGAATAATTCTATAATCTGCTTATTTATATAGTAGAGTGACTCATAAAGTAAAGTCCATATTTTTTATTATTAACATGAAAAATATGACTTCAAAAAAATAATCATATAATAAATTCCAGATAATTTTAACATTTACCATAAATATAAATATTATATAGATATAATAAAAAGTATACTTTCAATAATCTCAACACTAATTTTACTTTTTAAATGATTATATTTAGTTATTTTAATTATTTAAATAGTTT
The DNA here is from genome assembly GCA_963457615.1 of Nicrophorus investigator. Taxonomy (NCBI): domain Eukaryota; kingdom Metazoa; phylum Arthropoda; class Insecta; order Coleoptera; family Silphidae; genus Nicrophorus; species Nicrophorus investigator. The sequence goes on along the minus strand of OY735140.1, from coordinate 20,359,056 downwards.
AACTAATATACATGTCTCATTACAAATATAAGTATAGATTACATTTGATATATGTTAGAAATTACTCATAATCTAAATGAAATTATTACATAATAATATTAAATTTAAAAACAAAACCATGTCGAAAAATACTGCAGGGTGGTGGAAATAATTTTAAAATAAATAATTAAATACCAAAAAACATCGAAATTATAAATATTGTAAGTTTCCTTCTCGTAAATAAAATAGTATTAATTATTGTTATATTTGGGGAATGAATAGTTCTACAAACATATGACTTTATCAAGTTTATTTAATGATGATTTAATATACATTTTTAAATTATTTTCTAAAATAAAAAATTAATAATTAAAATGTCTGTAAATTTTACATTTATTTAGTGACATATAGTCGACAACCTAATTCGAAGCTAGAAGAGAGCAGACAATTTTTTTAAATTAAATATCATCTAACTGACGTGGCATATAAAATGGCGAAGGACGTCATGTTTTATTCGCGACCCTGGAAAATTATTATCCACCCGGAGTATTTTTTTTTCAGTTTACTTCCCGTTCCTTGAAAATTTACGTGTAACAAAATAAAAAGCAGTTGATGCGCAAGAATAAAAATCAATTTATATTTATGTGTTGATGCGATCGTTCAAAACGGCTCGCTTTTATGTTTGTACCTCATGTACATGTAACAAAAACAACAACAACAATATTGTAATAAACGAATTACATAAAATACCAATTAAATGAAAACATATTTTATTGTTTATCTTTTTATTATAGCTTTTATGTTCTTTATTTAAATGATTAATTTAAATAATTTAGTATAAAATAAACAAATAAATAAAGAGTTAATATATTAATAATGTTTATTATATAAAAAATTATGATCCAAAACTAGCATCATATACAGCATGACCTCGTTTAGCGAAATCTAAATTAACTAAATGTTAATGTGACTTCGTTAAACGATGTTTCGTCTTGGTACACATATAAAGCGCTAACTGAGGTTTTGCTGTATTATATTGTATTCACAACAAAATATATTACATTTTGTAATCACTATCAATCTCAATTTATGTTTCATAATTTCCCAAATTTATTATAAAATATATAAGCGAAAAGCTAGAGTTATTGGACCAATACCAAATTGCCAGTCAGCGACTCGCCGCTCTATTCACATTAGATAATTAATTTTAATAAAAAATATTATATTTAAAATAAGCAAAATATTGCTTGTAACAACAATGAAATTCATATAAGCTAAGATTTCTAATAACTACAAGATGTTATATAACCATTCTCCAATTATACTTTTAAAGTTTTATTTCAATATTAATAATAAACAAACTGAAATATATATAAAAATGTTATTATATAAATTATACTTCTTTGCTTTTAAATATATGAAACAGCAAGAGGCTAATTTCTAAACTATTTTTTAATATATTGTAAAACCACGGTGTTTATTTAGAACTTCGGTAACTTTTGGCAAATAGGGCCCAAAATGTGCCTATATATATCTATACATTTATATTTTATATATATTATCATAATAACAACGATAAATTAGTGTATTTTCAAATATATTACATTTAATTGTAATTCACTATAAATGGTATATCGCTTAGAAAAAATGTAATAATCACTGAGATAAAAAAATGCATTAGAGAAGTGAGTAATATGTCTAATAACATATATAACACTTTTGCACGGCATAGCTAAGTCAGCAGTAATCAATATTAGGAGCATGCCGGACGCAAATTGGAATTCCTTAAAATCCAATATTTCAATGAAGACCACGATATATATAGACTGGTGAAGTTATTTGCAAACTATAAATAAATATTTATATATAAGAACTATATCGGAACGTTTTATTTACTATTATATTAAAATAATATGCTTCTCCTTTATGTAAAGAGAGTACACTATTTATACTATATTAAATACATATTAAAAGAGAATCAAAACAGAATAGTGTAAACGCTATATTTTCTACAAATCTTATATTATTACTAAATATATATAAATAAATTATATTAAAAAAAAAATGAAGACATCTAAGTTTAGCACAATAAGGTTTTTATTTAGTTCGACATTATGTGAAGATATTTCAACCAAGAAAGCGTTTGTTCTAAATTATGAGCCTAGTATATTAATCTTAGTATTTAAGATACAAAACAATATAACCGTAACTTGATATAGATATACTTATAATATGCAATGTATGGCAATATATTATATACTTAATTCAATAAATTATTAAGTAGTTAAAATATATTGTTAGTATTTTCTAAGTAGAATGAACTTAATTAATTGTATTTGTTTAACGTTATTCGCTGTAAAATGCTTACTTGTATGAAATGTTTTGTTATTTTTATGTAAATATAACTGATTTTATTCTATAGTAGGTACATTTTTGATTGAAACTGCTTTCATTTTGTGATATTAACACATTTACTTAAATTTCTATAATGTATGTACGATATTGTAACATGTATGAACCATATTTATGTATTGCTTCAAACTGAAATATATTTGAGCAATATTATGCAAATAAACTACTACTAAATGAATGTTTTGTGTTTTTTTTTGTAAAGCATGCGTACATTTTCCGATTCCCTATTTGATCAAACAGGTAACTAAGGTAACAAACACGAGTCGCCTTGTGACATTTACTTCAGTATAACATCGCTCTTTATTTATACGTGTTTTTACATATATTTTATATTAAATCTAAAAAGCGAAAATGTTAAATTTTGATTTTATGTCAGATCAAGATAGACGTGAAGCCGCGGCCATAGAACGACGAAGGGCCTTGGACGAGGAACGAAAAAAACGCATTTTCAATCCAAAATATAGGATAAGTGTAAGATTTATGTACTCAATTCATATAGATATATACGATAAACAAATTTAGTTGGATTATGCTGCTCTTGATGAGCAAGTGGAGCAAAAGCGGAAGCAGAAAGAGGAAGAACGACAGAGGGATAACCAATTCGAGGAACAACTGGCCCAATATTCAGAAATTAGCAAGGAACTGGAAAAGCAGGAGAAAGCGGTAATTGCAGTTAAAATATTCGGAACACGCGTAGCAATTTTCTCTTTATAGGAACGCAAGAAATTAGCGCAGGAGATAAACACGTTCCGTTTGAATTTCCAAAAGCTGCAGGATCGTAGGGAGTACGATCTGAACGATCCTAACACGTACAAAGCAATCCCAGCGAGACTATATGACGATGACCCAAGATGCGGACCTTCATCAGCGCAAAAGTAATATCTTCGCTAGGGGTGCTCCCGACTACAATAATATTTCTCGCAGGTTTGAAGGTGAAGATTTATATAGTAAGGAGAGAGCTGCGATTCAGAGGGAGCAATTGAAAGCATTTTTGGACCAGCAAACTGCAGAGAAGGAAGCTGCTGAAAAGGATCGAATCGATGCGGAAAACGCATACAAAGCAGCCCTGATGGCTAGAGATCAAAGGGCCGTCGAATTATCCAATCTAGAAAACGAGTGCAGAAAGAGATTGAATAAAGCGTGTTCGGAATACAATAGAGCATTGGTAAAATTAAACAATTGTATGTATTCAGCAAGTAACTAACAGAAACTTTTTAAGGCCGACGAAAGAGCATTTAAAGATGCAGAAAAATCGAAACAGGAGCTGCAAGATACAATGGCTCATAAATATAATGTTTTGATGAGCGATATGATGTTAGAGAATGTAGACTCGTCTAGTAACTTGGGACCTAATAGAAAAGTAGCTACCCAGTTCAAAGGCATGACTGCTGCACAAAAAGCGAATTTTATAGCAGCCCAGAAAGCGCAAATATCTGAAGGAAAAGTAATATTAATTGATAGTCAAGTGTTGAACAGTTTTAAATTAAATGCGTTTTAGGAGAAGAAATTACAAGAAAAACGTTTGGAACAAGATTACGATGAATACGTGAGCAATTTGCAAAAAACTATTTGTGCGATGGACAATGAAATTGCACGCCAACAAAGGTTAGTTTAACAAATAGTATACTTTTATAAAATAAACTCATCCATTACTTATGTCCTTTGAACAAAATTTAAATATGTTTCGACTATTATAGGCAACTCAACAAACAGGTGGCAGAAGAGAATAAACGGCTCAGCATTGAACAAAAGAACCATCAGCAGTATCTGAAAAGAATTGTTTACACCAATAAACCAACAGCTGCTTATTATGATCAGTTTAATAGAACTGCCAGATAAAATATGTTTATTATATATCTAAATATTTATATTTATATAATTCTTTGAATAAATTCTAATAATCTATAACTAGTTATACATATTTCATTAATAACTACAACAAGATATATAATTTAAAAGACTCCAAAATGTAAATATATAAATATCTGGTTACATTTTCTAATAAATATAAATCTAATATCTGTGCTTGGGCTTCTGAATCAATCCTTTCTCATTCAGATTCATAATAGAATCAGCAATAATCCTAGCAGTCTTTTTCAAATACCCTCCACTAGTTAACATCACAATGGGTATATCTTTAGCGGTAACTTTCCTGAAAACCATCTCGTCTCTCTTAATTATACCTTCAGGGGATATAGCTAAACCACCCAATGAATCACCAATTAAAATATCAGTCCCTGCGTTGTAAACCACCAAATTGGGTTTAAAATCACATAATGCTCTATCAACATTCCTGAAAAAAAATAAGCTGAATATACTGCTTTTATATAATTTGATCTAGAATTATTACGCTTCAATCTTCGTTAGGTATTCTAAATCATCAATCATAAATTTCAATTCGACTTTCCTGTTTATAGCAGCCTTCGCTATTGAATCTCTTGGATATATGCTTCTATTGTATGCATCTAAAATATAGACGTGCGTGTTTGTTAAAAAGTCACGCTCATACCCATTGCCCTGCAATAATATATCTAAAATAATATATTTTGAGAGTTCGAGATATATAAATTACCTGATGGGCATCTAAATCTATGATCATTACATCTTTAACCTGTTCTGGGTAACAGTTAAATAAATATTCGATTAATAAAGTTATATCAGCATATGCACAGAATCCACCTCCTTTCTTTGAGCTACAATGATGGAAACCGCCGCCCAAGTTTATAGCGTAACCTCTTTCCAGAGCAATCTTTCCAGCTAGTATAGATCCGCCAACTTGATACCTAAGACAGTCATAATAAAGATGCAATCATAATTTATATTTATAGAATTGAATACCTCATCTTTTTTAAGTAGCGTTTCTGCAGGAAATAATTTGGCACAAGACATAGTGGAGGAACTTCTACTATACAAGCTACAGTTAAGCTGCACTGAAATACATATTTTTAAACTGTAATTATTGAAATACAGCAATATCTTACATAGTACACAAATCTGTTTGAAACCGGACTAGAATCGAGGAATCGATTAGTCCGGTAAACGATAATTTATTTTACTTGATGAAAATTTAGTTTTTTAATCAGGACTATGTGAATTAGGACTGATCGAAACCGCACGGTATGAGATATTGATGAATTTATAAACTTAAATTACCCTTAAACTTTTTAAATATTCCTTGGAATGAACTAAAAGTAAATCTTTATATTTGGCTTCATTGGGTTGTACTACAGGAAAGGTTTTAAATAAACCGGCCTCTTTCAGAAACTAAAATTGTTACAATTTATATATAATTCATTGAACTCCACGTTTGATTACCTCATAAATGTGTCCCCATTTACCAGAGTCGAATGGATGCAACTTCTCCAATCCCCAAAAATGAACATTATACTCTGGCCTATAAATAATAGGCCATTGTTCCTCATCTATGTCGAAATATAGATTTGTCTTCTTGGTAGTTTCCTCATCTCCAGATTGGAACAAAAGTTCCGACCTTGAGAGCGAGACGGATCAATGCGAGAAAATTAAACGCAAGTACCTATTTGCATACTTACATACTCACATTAGAAAATTTAGAACGAGTTTCCCGCGCAGCAATATTGATTCACGCTGAAATGTTTGTATTCACAGCCTATTCCTCGATAACAACAAACAAGCACCTACCATCAACATTATTTTACGTGCAGTTGAAGTGATGAGAGGTGATTCAATATTACCATCGGATGTTCTGCGCATAGTAGCGATTTAGTTAAAGCTTTCCATGTTCAGCGGCGCCACGTCATCTGATGGGAAATTTAAAATCATTTCCCACTTGAAATTACTTCAAAACTTGACAAAACTGTCGAAATTATGGATAACGATATTGAGTTTGTATTTTAAGAGCCTTCATTTATAAAGCATACAATGTGTTCATTTACAGATACTTGAAATATTTAATAAAAGAATACGAAAATATTATTCCTTCGCTAAACGAACAAATAAATTATTACCAGGTAATTCTTGTAAACTCAAAATAAATATCATATCATTCTATATATATTCAGGATGCTCATTCTTCCTTGAAGAAAGAAGTTATTGCTATTAACCAAGAGAATAAGTCGTTGAACCAAAAGCTGGAAGAAGCATTAAACATTCAGAATCAATCATCCGATGTGTACAAATATTCAGAAATTAATTTCATCGATAACCTGAAGCGGCAACTTAATCTTTCGATAAAAGTAAAATGATTTAATATTATTCAACAAGTTAAAAATATTAAATTGTTTTAGGAGAAAGAGTCCATATCGGAGTTATGGAAAACAAGTCTCAAGAGGATCGATTGCCTAGAAAACGAACTGAAATTATATTCCGCAGGTAGCGTGAATAATTCGAAGGCTGTAATTAATAAGGTAAATAATAAAATCAATTGCTTTTCACAAAAAATTAAATCATTTCCATTCTTAGTTACGGAAATTGCACGAGTCAGAAATCAAAACATGTCATGTAGAATTAAAAAAATCACGCCACAAAATAGAAGAAACAATACAAACATCTGAAGAGGCATTAAGTAAAAAGTCGATAGAAATAGAAGAACTTATTACAAAACTTAATAAATCTTTGGAAACGGTAAAGGGATTGGAACAAGATGCGCTGGTGCAACAAGAAAAATATTTAGAGCTACAGGGTGAACACTTACAGTCACATCAAGTTCTAAAACAGAAGGAAATAGTAATTGAAGATTTGAAAGCACAAATTTATAATGCCAAATTGAAGGTAGCCGAAGCCTGCCATATAACTGAGGCAGCTTTAATTGAAAAGGACGCAGCGTTGCACAGAGAAAAAACTACGCAAGAAGAAATGACGAAATTAACTACAACATTATCGGACATTGTTCAGGAATCGCAGAACAAAATAACAAATGAAATCAACGCTGTAAAAAATACTTACAGTGACAAAATTTCTAAATTAGAATCTCAGGTGAAAAAAACTAAAGATGAATTAGAAGCAAAGAAATTAGAATTGAGAAAATTCAGGAAGATGGAATCCGATTTACGAGTGAAATTGAAACAAGCCAATACTGTTGACAAAACGGCCACGATTAAGAAACTTGAAGAAGCTTATAGTAAATTAGTAATTATGATGAATATATTCGTATTACTGTTAAAAATCTAATTTTTCTTACTACTTATTTTCAGCAAATATCAGAATGCAAAAATCAACAACTGTTGGAAGAAGTAGATAGTTTAAAAATTACAATGGAACAAATAACGCGAAGTAATGAGATAATATTGAATAATAAAGAAATGGAAAAACGAATGTTGGAAGCTAAAATAAGAAACGTTCAAAATGAATTGGAAGTAAGCCACCTAAAATTGGGACAATTTAGTATCAAAGTGGAAGAACTGAACGAAAAAGTTAAAAGTATTGACGTTCATATGCACCATGAATATGAATTGAAACAGTCGTAAGTAGTCTATTTAGTATTGTAATTTGAAGTGATATTTATTTTCCCTAGACAATCTGATCGACTTCTAACTGAAAAACTTTCAGAAATAGAAGCAAACAACGCGAAAACGAATAAAGAACTGATGGAGCAATTGCAAAGCCAAATTGATCTGAATCATAAATGGAAGAGGGAAGTGAAAGACGTAACTGAGAAAATGGAAAAGAGAATGGAAGAGCTGAGAAAAGAGATATTGAATGTAAAGAAAAGCAAACGAAAATTGGAAGCACAACTCTGTGAAGCAGAGAAAAAATGTAATGAGTATAAGGGTCATTTATTCAAGTTATGTAATGAATTTAATGATATTGCTGAAGAAGCAAAATAGTTTTAATAATAATAAAATATATGTATATTTAAATAATATTTTCTTAACAATAATGTACATTTTTATTTTGAGTTTATACATGCAGTAAACATACTAGGGAAATAATAGCGTTTTTCTGTAGGCTCCTGTAAATCGATCCAAGCTAAACCTTCTTTCAGCATATGATCCAATGCTCTCCTACTTCTTTCTTCTTCCCAGTGCAAGTGTGTCCTCAACATATTTATTGATGCATAAGCTTGACCAAAAGTTGCAGCTTGATTCAGGACAGCTGTGTGATCCATACTTAATTCCCCTGGTACTGATTGAACCATATATTGGCCTTTGCCAACTGACACAACAGAGAATCCGCTCCCAAATATTTTCAATTTCTTGGCAGCACAAATTAAATCATCCATACTAATCTCTTGATGTTGCTTACCTTGGCCTCTGGCTTTAATAAGTCTTGTTCTTAATTCACTTAAACTAATCAATCCACCATTCTTTTCATTTGTAGCCAAGCAGACTTCAACAATTTGCACTGCTAATTCATAATAGAAGTCACCAATCCCAAGGACTGACCAAAATCCTTTTCCAGATGATAATGGGTCAACGCCTATTGTGGCACACATCTCCTGGAATTGCCTTCTGAAATCTGCATTCTTTTTAATCTCATTCTTATGTTTGGTAGCAAAGTCTTCTAAATTGATCCGGAAAACCTCTAGCTGTTTAGTCATTTGCTCAAATTGATTCTCTTGAATCTCATTCCCCTTATCCTTGTATTTTTCTTGCGCTAATTTATGTTTTTGGATAGCTCCAACACCAGCTCTTCGTCTCATTTTTATAATACCACAGGAACGATGGACACAAAAATAATTAATAATATAACCAAAAATAATGTATCTGCTAAATGTCAAAACTGTTATATAGGCAACATACTTAACACTTAACTTTTTTTTAATAAAACCATTATAATTTTAAATTTCTGTACTACAAATGTAATTAAATTCAAATTTTATTGAACATTTTCAAATAACTTTATTCATATTATTAGAAATATTAATTTAAATTCTGAAAACAGTCAAATATTATGAATTACTTTAGATACTTTAAGATCCATTTTGAATCCTAATCAAATCTATTTCGTTTACGAGTTTGAATTGTTGATCTTAAATCGTCAATACTTTCAGTTGGACTCTAAAAAAAAAAGATAATACTAATTCACACTAAAATTGAAGCAATCTACTTACAGCCGTTGCATTATTGATTCTTTTTATTTCCTCTAGAAATGAATCAACACTAATCTGACTAGCAGTTTCATAGGAAACGTTTGATCTAAATGTAACGTTTTTGTTAGAATTCAATTGAACTATATCTGCTCGACTGCTCTTAAGAATTCCAATAGGTTGATTTTCATTCGAATCCTGTATACATTTGTACGAATTTGTTAACATTTCCTTTCTATCCAAAGCACTTTTATATCTTATTTCGACAATTGAACTTTCTGCTGCAAGCCTTTCCAGTTCTTTTTTACTAGTTTCAATATTTATTTGTATATCCTTTAGTTCATCAACAAAGGATATTTTCTGGGATTCTAATGCATTTCTACTTATTTCCTTAATTTCAGAAAGTTCTTTTTGAAGAAACATTACTTGATTTTCGAAATCGTCATTCGTTTTCTTAATATTTTCTTCGTACATTAGTTTCCACTCGTTAAACTCTGCAGATTCAATTAAATTCTTCTTATTAATTTCTCCATTTTGTTCTTTCAATTTATTGTGAATAGCCTTCGACTTCTCGTACTCCTTTTGAATATTAAGATTTTTATTTTGAACTTCCATCAAATGTTTCTTTAAAACAATATATTTGTTATATTTTTCAATAAACTTATTCAAAATAACTTTAAAGTTTTCAATCAAAGATATTTTTTGACCATTTACCTAAAAAAAATATTTTAGTTATATTTAATTTTAAATAAATATTCTTACTTCTATTTCAGTTAAACATTGATTATTGGAAATTGTTAAATCATTTTCTATTTTTCTTATTTCTGTATACTCATTTTCTTGCTTATTGAGTGTTGCCAATGCTTGATTATATCTAAAATAAAATTATTCTATAATTGCAAATAAACTAACATAAATACTTACAATTCGGTTTGAGTATAAATTTTGTCATTCAAATCATTAATTATTGTGTTACTTTTTGATTCGTGATCATTCAGCAATGTTTTTAAATTCTTGTTGTTATCTTTAAGTTCTAGTAAATTATTCTTATGAGCTTGAAATACTTCTGAATTTTTATTAATCGAATTTTTCATCATATTATTTGTATCCATGAGATTATTTAAATTTAATTTTCCTTGAGATATATTATTCGATAAAGCTTTAACATCTTCATTATATTTTAATTTAATCTCGCATAAGCTGCTATCGCAATCAATCAGAGTAGACTGCTTCAAAATATATGCAACTTTCAGTTTTTCAATATTTTCCATATTGATGTTGTATGTTTTAGTATTTTCACTTAAAGACTTAACATGATGATTTAATGCATTATAATTAATAGTATGGTGGCAAAATGTCTTTCGCAGTTCATCTTCTATGACTTGGAATTTGCTACTTTCTTCTTGGAATAACCGCAAGATTTTCATAATCTTATCCAATTCCCGTTGCAAAAACATCATACTGACCGACAGAAGTTCTTTATGCTGTTTCATCTTCATACATTCTTCTTGAGCTGCTTTAGATTCGTTAAAAAGAAAACGCTTATATCCATCGCATTGCGCCAATTCACAAGATATTATTGTTGTTTCCAACTCCAAAGATATCTGAGTTATGACAAAATTAATTAGAATTTAATTAATTAAAAATAAATTGTCTACCTTTTTCTCAAGATCATTTTTTGCTTTCATAAAAAGCAATTGTTGAGAAGAATCAAAATTTTCAGCATTTTCCATGTCACTTTTCGCAGCCATTTTATCAATAATTATAAACCAGCTTACTATTTTTTTTAATAACAATATAATTATTTTTTCTAATATTTCAATATTTAAAATTAATTGTGAACAATAATATTAAATTAATATATTTAATACATAATATATAATATATAAATTAAATATGTAGATATTGTGATGATATAATGATATATTTATGATTTAAATGAACATACTAAGTAAAATAATCTTTGTATGTTTGGTTGTCTATAATGAATTATAATGTTTTAAATATATTCATGGTTTGTTAAACATTGTTTATTTTTCTTACTGTTGTACGAAAAATATTTGTATTTATATTACATCATTTTAAAAATAATGAAAATTATATGGAAATAACATTTTTTTATTTAAAAAATATATTTGTTTTATCATAAAAAATAACATATAAAAATATTACAATAAAGAGCAATAACATTAAAGCTACACAATCTGAATTTAGATTCTATACATAACTAATGACTTGGAAATTAAATAGTAATAAACATTCAATCTTTATTTTCAATTTGGGTCTGGTTATTGTGTAAATTGGGAATTTGTGTGTTATTATTATTGGAAAATTGTATTTCTTCGACTATAGATCCAATAGTTTTAATAACACACATTTTCGACTCTTCATCTGGTAACACCTTCTTGTATAGTTTCCTAGCTACGATTCCCAATAAAACCATTTCTCCCATCATCAACGTATTGTGTATCACTAAAATAAATTATTATTATTTATTATTATAAATAATTTATAAAAATACCATTTCCATAAACTTCAGAATTTATGGGATCTCTACATGGCAAGAGGCCCGTCCATGCTGCAATCCTGAAAGCCAATCCCTGCAGTTTAGCGATAAGAAGTACGAACTGAAGGACCATGAATTTGGCTGGCATCGAAAAATCTTTCAGCACATCCTTCAGTAAATTAATGGTCATCAGCATTCCCCAAATTCCGAAGAGGATCGATATGATGATTATAGGTTGGAAATACATGTAGTTCACTTGATATAAGCTCTAAAATCAAGAATTTCAATGGATAAATTGTAACCACCGCAATTTAGAATGCAATTACTTCTCTCTCCGCCCACATTACTAATAAGGTCATGTAGACCAGCCCTTGGACAACCGGCAGTTGCAGCACTAGCAATCTCAAATATCGCACGCGATGCCTGCAATTTTAATAATTAAATACTTTATGTTTTGTTTTAATGAGATAATCATACTTCGTAATTTCGAGCATAGGGAAGCAGCAGCAAGGCCAGAAGCAACAAGGCCCAACTTTCATATTAAGAGCTTCCGGCTTTACCTTCCGAATCAGCTCTGCCTCTCCGCCGCAATAAGCGACGCATAAACAGAACAATTGATACATTCCGACCATAAAGCTGGCTTGTGTCATTGCTTCGCTTAGCAATTGTGCCCTTGGGACGAGAGTTGCACAAAATGCTGCAACGGCAACTACCTAAACACAAATCATATATCAGAAAATTATTTAAGTATAGATTCAAGATTGTCAATGGAGTGTAATTAAATTGTAGAATGTTAATGCACCCGTTCCAAGCAGTTGAATATTACACAATTAAAACGTATAATTACCGGATATACTCCAATAATCAGTGCGGAGTGTGCTTTCACTCTCGGCGAGGAGTTTTTCATTATATATTTCAGTGTATCTATAAAAATGATGAGAACCAGTAGAACGGCTATTGCTCCGCATGTTATTACTGTAATGCCGTAAACACTGAGCGCTGAAAATAAAACATTTTTTAATTATACACAAATACTGTATTAAAGGATGCGTTTTCAATGAGTTGTTGTATATTTTTGTTGTTACATAATTACATTATTTGACTTCCGGTTGCCAATGAAATTGTTATTATTGAAGCAATGCTGTTGAGTCATGACATTGCAAAAAATAAAATAAATTAAAAAGAGAGCAAAGCGTATTGTTGGAACGCATGCGGTTTTGAAAATTTCATCACGCAATCGATATGAAAGCGAACTGAAAATGGTAAGCAGAGAAAGTGCGAATCTGGTATGAAATCCACAACTCCATTGATCCCGTTCAATCGAAGGTGTTTTTATTGTTTTATGAATGAAGATTCTAGTCAACGAAATAGAAGATATATTTGAGATAAGAGCGAACAATGGATTAATAATAATAGTTTTCCCGCATTATGAAACTATTGTAGATTAAGGTGCGGTTAGAGATAGAGTCTCACTCCAGACTAGAATCTATTATTATATATCGAATTATATTCGTTTCACAACTTGGGGGCAATTATTTGCATGACTTTATCATTATTATCTACTTTATTACACATTATTCGCTCTCTGCAACGTTTTATGGTATTACATTCAATGTATCCTATATATTAAGAGGCATTCATTATATAGCATTTTTATATGAATTTATTGCAACGCTGGTGACTATTTTACTTATATTTGAAATAAATAAATAAATTTGAGTTATAAAATAATATCCAAAATGATGAAATATATTAACATGATTTATGACATGTACATATAATATTTTGGTAAAATATTAAATCTTTTAAAAAACAAGATTTGTTTACATATTTTTCAAGTATTTATCGGGAATTATTATAAAAATAATAAAAATACTGCAGGTCGTAAAAAATTCACATACGGATGTAACAACACGTTTATGGCCAAATGAGATATTCCCCTAATTAAAGATGAAATCACATCTACTTCTGAACCTTAAAAATATTTTCAACAACTTGCAAAAAATAAAACAGCAGCATTTACCGATATAGATGATTTGACAAACTTATTAAGTATAAAACCTCTATTAAGTATGATCTGGAAGAAAATCAGAGATGATAACGAAAAGACTACACGGTTTACATGTGTCATTATAATTTTTCTAATAACTATAATTATACCAATTTTCTAAACTTTCATATATTTTTGTAAAAAAAAACTATCTAGCGTGTAAAAAATATTTATTACATACATACACACAAAATGCTTTTTCAGACTTAATAGATAATAATTTGTTATTGAATAATGTTAAAAAATATTTATATTTGTTAATAAAAATTATTATTATTCATTATTCAGTTTTCTTGTTTTTACATTATATTTGTTTATTATGTGGTAAATCTTTTAGTTAATTAGGATTATTAGTGTCAACTTTCGCAATTTTAAGAAATTAAACATTATAATTACTGTTTTAATAATTATCTGTTTTAATTAGTTGCAAAATTAAACGAATTGTTAGTTTTAATATACAAGCATGCCTCGAATAAAATTAATTGCTAAGGAGTTATTATTTTTATCGCTGATAAAATTAACACTTTCTAAATCAGAATATTTTTTATTTTCAATTTCATTTTCAACAAATGTTTTTAATTTAATTGAAATTGCACCAAACTGACAAATCATTACTTAATGACTTTTTGCCAAGAATTATCAATGTTGTCATTTTTTTAAATGGTTTACATTTTCCACTAAAAAAAATGTTACTTCTTGTTTATCCTATAGTTCAGAAGTTTCAAAAGTGTAACTTGGTAACTCGTGTTTTTTATGTGTTTTTTCTATTATAAGTGAATATATTTTTATGTTAAATTAAGTGGACTTAAAATTGTTGACTTCGTTAATTCAAAACTTCATTAACAGAGGTAACTTTAATCGAGGATTTTTTTTTATTTATTTATTTTATAAAGCGATCTATCTACAAGAAAAAAAAATGATAATAAACTCTAGTTAGTAAAAAAAACACCAATTACATTCTATGTACATTGAAGAATCCATCAATCAAACTCCACAAATGTTGTGAATTGCTAAAAACGTTATTAATTTCATGACTTTCAGACATCACCGGAGATCTTTTGGTTTGAATCGCTTCAGTATTCGTTGACGTGACTCAAAGTTCACAGCTCAGCAGAACGTTGGTTGGGGAATGAATGTATTTATTTAGCCATTACATAAATCAAATTATATACTGTTCAAATTTATGAATATAACAATTTAGTAATAATAATTACGTAATTTAATGGTTCTTTCTATCAAAGCGAAAACTTTTGCCATGAGTATAATAATTGACTTCCTGCAAATAAATGATATATATTAATATTGACATATCGCAAAACAACTTTGTACAAAATATCCTGCTGTGAATAATTATATTGTGTGTACATTAAAAATCAAATACACCTAATTTATTTAAATAGTCTTGTAAATATTTAATCGTACATTGTATAATCGCTAAACAATCGCAAAAAAGTTTCCTGCCTTAGATTACATATTTAACTCGACCGGAACATTTATAAATAAATTATCATGTTATGTGACGAGTATGAAAAATAATCTGCAATCCCATAGAAACAATTAATTATATAACGTTTTTTTCAACGACAATACAAATTCTGACATTTTTACTTTCTCTAGCTAATGTATAAGGACGTGTAAATGAAAGTTTATTATTAAATTACGTCGTTAAAAAATTACACTCGTGACAATCGCTTAATTATTTTTTTTATGAATACAAATTAAACTAATTTAAAATGAATTTTTGTGTTCTAATTTTATGTTAGTCAAGTAAGTTTATCAATTGGAAATGCCATTAGATAATTTGAATACTACATTAAGTGCGTGATGTAGATGCAATTACGATCCCAATGGGCACATAAACTGAAACTTATACGAGGCGTATTTATGAAACCATTTTATTTGTAATATTATTCAAGTGATGTATTTATCAATCTTGAATTAAATCAATACCGTCAATACACATATTTTTTCCTTGATATGTTTATATTCCAGGACATAGACAAGATAAAAGCTGTTGCAATAGTCCAAATACATTTCAAGGATATTTCACTTCCTATCACTCCCCTTACGAGTCGCTAGACGAAGGATATACGTACATATTTATTCACGCTGATAAATTGTAATATTTGCATAAAGTAGATGTACGAACGTTCAATACGAAAGGAGAAGGAAACGTGTTATTATTATAAGAAAATAGTCATGCTAATGGCACCAATTAGAGATTATTGACTTTGTCTGTTGAAACGAAACAAATGCCAGTGTTAAGTGCTCATTCAAATTCAGGAAGTGAAGCACATTTTAAACACGTACTGTAAAGGTAGTTTTATTTGACACAGTCAAGCATTTCTCTTACAAAAAGGGATTTTTTATACATCTCGCAGTAAATGAAACAGCAGGAAGCGTTACATCAAAATAATGCGTTTTGATCCGCACTACTTATTTTCGTGTTACCGTGCACCATACATAAACTAGATAAAACCTCTACGCGTGAAATTATGTAACAAATCAGAAATTGCTTTCTATAGAATTATTTGTTTAAAAATTGGACCAATAAAAAATGTAAATAATAATTAATTCATATTTTTTAATTTGAACATATTTTCTGTTAACAATTGCTAATTATAAATGATATTTCCATGATGCAAAATATATATTTAGTAGTATTATTATAAAAAATATTCAAAAAACAAAAATTTTAATTAGAAAATATTTTAACTTAAATTAATATAATCGAATATAAAATAAGATAGGCAGAAGATGTTATGATCCAGATTCATCTATAATTATATTTTCAATATTATATAACAGCGGTGACGCATCGATAGTGATCGACCGGTCGATAGCGAAGCGACTTTTGGTCGATTGCGAACAGTTAAAAATTCAGGTAGATCGCGATCACTTATATTCTTATTTAATTATTAAAACGCATATGTTACATATCCATTCTTCCACACTCATCCTCTTTATGAAATGTATATATTTTTTGTATTATTTATTATTTGGAGGGCAAAGAGAAGAATTTACTATTAGTTGGTAGTTCAAGGGAAGAACACAATTCCTAATTATTAACTAAAGAAGCTACTACAACTATTAGTTAATAATTTATGGGATCATGACTTATAGTTGACTTCTCATTAAAAACACTGATTTGTGTACTAAAGATACTTAAGAATATTATATTTAATGTCTCCACAAGTATGAGATAATCCACAGTGTGGATCGTGATCACTTTTTAAATAAAAAGTTTATCTCAAGAACGAACTGTATTATATAATATTCCAGTTTTTAATATGTGACATAATAAGCATAAAAAGGCTGACCTCTTTATATTTTTATTGACTATAATCAATGTTTTCTTTATTCATTTATTTAGAGAAAGGGAAAATCAATGTAGATATAAAAAAATATATAAAAAATCCATTGACCATTGTTACGAGTTGTCAATCTGCATATTGCACCTTACAATTTTTATACCGTTTATCTGTTGAAATCGGTTTGATTATGCGCAGTTAGAAACATTCAATAAATGTAACGCATATGCAAGTCACTTTCAATAACAAAATAACTATTAAATGAATAATAATTCTAATGGAATCAGTTTACCATACATCTATTTAAACCATGTCCGCATTTGTGTTAAACTACTTCTCTTTAAAATATAAGTTTTCTAAAAAAACGCTACTCTGGTTATACAACACAAAATAAAGTAAAAAATAACTAGAAACTAGAAATTATATAAAAATGATTGCTTAATGCGAAATTAACTTTCGCAGAACATCAGGCGAAGAAAATAAACATAAATAAACGCCGAAATGAGGTTGAGAGCCGGTTCATGGTTAGTTGTTGTACAACGTAAATACCATTAACATTTTTCAGAGAAAGTAACAATTTGCATATGATTCACTTTTGCTATTTCTCAAAAGGTAAATCCAATCAAAAAAATTACATAATAAAAGTTATTATGTAATTTTTTGCTATAGAAAATACTGTAAAATATCATTTGTCAATTTTTACTTCATTTACTTATTTTGGAATTATATTTGTTCAAAGCAGTTGTATGTAATAACAATAATAGAAACAATAAAATAATATAACTGTTATAAAGGTCTTCATGTTCAAGTCTGTAATTATTTATTTAAATTATGCTTCTTAATATATTCAAACAATAATGAAGTGTTAATATTCATAATCAAATGAGTAATTATAATTATACTTACGAAGACAGTTTGAAAGCTCAATTGATCCACCAAGCTTGTATATTATTTTACCTATCTCAAGATAATCTGAACCCATAACCTTGTATCAATTTGCTAATCAACTTTTCAAAGTTATTTCAATAATAATTAAATTTGTGTTACAATACACGTTATTATTGTTATTTGAAAATTATTGTTATTATTTCCAAGTAGTGTAGACATGAATTTATCAATGACTTGACTCTAAGTGGTTTTGTAATAATTCATAAAATTGGAATCTTTGTTAAATGGATAAACATAAATATAAATTTTATTAAGATCTATTAAACAATAACAAATTAAATTTGTTTTTATCAATCTAAATATATTAATGATGTTTATTTATTATTGTAATAATAAATAAATCAATAATATTTCAATATAATAAAATTAGTTTTATTTTCAATGCACATTGAATTGGTGTTTATATTGCATCGATGCCATCCGTTGCATAACAGAAGAGCTCCTACTTACGCTTGTTGCAGTAATAACGAATTCATTTGAATCAGACAGCCTTGACCCAACTGCGAGTCTGCTGCTGTGTACAATCAAAATATTTCTAAACGAAAACAAAAATAGATGTTAGAAAGCTTTGCGTTTATATTTTATTGCGTTTTGTTGTATACACGATTAAACTAATCAATCGTAATTACATAATCCGCGATTTGTTTGCTTATCAGAGGTGCGAAAAGTTTTGTTTAAACTGTTACGCAAATGTTGCAAAAACCGGAGACGAAAAGGTTTTGCATCTCTCTTAAACCGATTTCAAAACCGCATTTTGCTGACAATACTCTTTACCTCTTATTTGGTTTGTAAAAGAGAAAATGTACTGATAGTGAAAGTATGATAAAACATGTCATGTTTGTATTACCGGAAAGGTACTCCGTGAATGAAGGGACTTCTTTAGGGCAGACCGTCTGATTATCCATTTCGAATCCAATGGTTTTCACCTCTTTGCTAATCACTTCACTATCACTCGGAATAAGTAAATCCATGTTTTTGATTAATCGCACAATTAGTTTATCTCGCTCTATATAATCACGCACAACATTTTCAATTTGACTTGCCCGATGAAGTCTTAAAAGCAGAAATGTCTTGAAATCACAAATTCTGCACGTAATTTCCCACCCGGCTTACTCCCAATCGGATAAAGTGGGGTTTCAACTCTTGACTTAATTATTCATTACTTTCTTTTTTACTACTACTTCTACTACGACCGCCAATCGGTCAGCATACGGCAAAAGACTTGACGCAACATCAATTCACTTTCATTACGAAATTCACCCACGTGCAATTATTATTTTTTAGTTTATTTTCTATTATTATACTTTCAATGATTAATAATATGCAATTCTACCGCTGCATATTTAATTGAACTTGCTACCATATTGTTTTAATTATCAAGTTGTCCACTTTGAATGAAATTAATATCGAGAGCATAAAATTTATTGCAAAAAAAAATATAAAAGAAACATTTTTTACAGCTACTTTTTCCAAAATTGAGCAATACGAAACGAGACAATTATATAATAGTTGCGCAACGTCCCCTTTACCAACCACCCGCAATTTAGAATTAAGCACGGCAATTGATGTAACATGCCGCCGGCTGTGTTGGATTTAAAGAGAAAAGGTTTTCCCAATCAAAATACTCTAAAAAATATTACATAACAATTTTTATATTTATCAATATAACATTTTTATGCAAAAAAAAAATGTATAAGTTAATAATTAAATAATGACTAAGAATTCTTCCAATGTCAAAAAAAAATGATGGTCTTTTGACATTAAATTAATAATAAAACGTCTTTTTAATAATGATTAAGTTTAATATAATCCATTATGATAAACATATTATAATTGGAAATATTGTTAATTGAGTTGTAGTATTATATTTGAATTCATGCGGTTTACTTTCCATTTGTCGTAATTATAATTTAAGAAGTAATGAATTATTGCGTGTGGTGGTATTTATTGCTTCAGGTTTATTGCTAAATCAACTCAATGCGCCTTTCTTGCCAAATTGGGAAATATTTAAACATATCTAGAGTTACATAAAAATGTTCACCGCAAAATTAATTATTATGTAATATTCGGTATTCGGTAGATAAGTTCCAATTGGAGAACTTGTTAAGTTAATTTTATTTATGGGAATTTAAATCAGAACACGTGTTTTTATAACACGTTTAAAAAAGATACGTGAAGAAAAATAAAAAACTAGTAGACAATACTACGATAACGATAGAGATTGACACGTAAGGAAAAATCATTTTAGACGAGGTTTATAAAATATATATTACCATCATTCTACCAATGATGATCAGACTTTTGATAATAATATTATTTATTGCAGCAATAAATTATTAAAAAATATTAACAATAAATAACACTCAATATAACAAAAATAAAATGAAATTCCACTTCTGCAAAGGGCTATTGACCATAGGTCTTTCTGCCCAGCACATATATAAACATTTATACACAAAATGTTTTATACATATATCAAAACTAAAATTATTAAAATCTTTTTTAGAAAGTCGATAAAAATGTTATTAACAATCTACTGCAAACGTTAATTAATTTACATAATTTAAATTTATCTTTATTATATTTAAAATATGCAATTTATATATAACGGATTTGGTTTTAAAATGAACTATACCTAATGTACCTGTTACTAATTTACCATGTTAGAAAGTATTGACGGGTTTTCATTTTTTCTTAATTCTTTAAGTTAATATTGATTTAACACGTATTAAATTTTATGAAAGTAATAAAATATTTATAAAATAAGTACTTTCTAGTGAAACATGCTAATATGCACTACAATGCATATAATGAGATAGATATGTTTACTTAAAAAGTTAGTCTTACGGTTGTAGAAAATGATTTCCTTCTTCCTAAAAAATATTATTTAACCAATTACTATAATTTTACAATATTGAATTATAATACTTAATCTTACTTAATCCATGAACAATATAGTTTCAATATTGATGATACTTTGAAATATTAAGAATATCTAGATTCTAAAATATCATCTTTCTCTCAACACCTAAAATAATTTTGTAGTGAACGATCATGTTAATTTTAATATTAGCTCTTTATTTAAAAAAATCGTTAATCAATTTCTGGAGCCGTGATTAAATGTTGACTTTGTAAGAACGGTGAAAGTGCAATAAATCTTGTATCAAATGGACAAACTAAATAATACAGTTTTAAATGAATCAGTCAAATTTTGTACGGTTACAAAGAAATAGTTTTCTGTTTGTTGCAGAGAGCAGGGGGATATTGTACAACATTGCAGGTTCGTCTGTAATGGCGAAGTATGGAGAAATAATATAATCTAAGGATGGCTCTTAAAGAATTACCGTGACCACAAAAAGAGGATAAAGAAGGTGATGGAAAACTGAAAAAAGAAACACTACAATGCAGAGTATCAACTTAAGAAATCGGATTTTTTTTCACAATTTTGAAATAACACGATTTATGTCAATTTTCCCCTAATTGAAGGTGAAATTGCATCTGCGAATAAAACTGCTGCCAAAAAAATCGCCACAATTTGTGAAAATTATAGCAGATGGTTTATTTGCTAATGTATATAAATTTTTAGTAGACAAATCTCTTCAGGATGATGAAATAATAGAAGTCGTCTGTGCCCCTTTCTGATCTGCTGGAATGAAATCAGAGAGATGATGACGAAAAAAATTCCGCTCATTAGAAGTTTATTATTAAAAAAAGAGCTTCAACTGCAAGTTGGAAAATCTTACACATAATACACTTTTTTTTAAGATTACACAGTTTAGACAAAACCAATCTTCTCATTTTTCAAACATATTGTAGATATTTTTACTCGAATCTGTTTTACACAGATTTCGTAGGAATTAAATAGGTTTAATGGTATTACGCTTCAACAATAACAAAATTATTGAATAAGTAGGAGTTATATTTAAGAATTACATAATTATATTCATATATAATAGATAAATAAAGATAAATAAGGGTATGTTTAGAAGTTTTATTTATAGATGATTTAAAATAATATATATAAATTTGTTCCTTGATCAGAGTTATGAAATTATCGTCTGTGTATTACGTGCGTGTAGTCATATATACAAGCAATTACAAATTATTTGCACAAAATTAAACAATATTTAATATTTCTCATTACTTAAACATACGTTAGCAGTATTAAACATACCGCACATATGATATGTTATTCATTCGTACAAGAGTCACAGTAATTTGAATACGGTATCATTAATAATTATAATCGATTTGGTTTATTTAATTAGATTTAAAATAAAACAAATAAATATTAAAAGTAGCAAATATAAAAATTAAATATTCGTGTCCAGTAATATTTTCATCTCTGCAATATTTCATACACACAGGTAGAAAAAAATATAATCTCTGTTTGAAGATGTATCGAAGTGTACTGTATATCACTTTTAATAGTCTAATCAATAAGATAACATATCGCCGCCATTTTCATCGTATTATATATACCCAATAACACAACTTAAGGTGAGTTCTAACTGTGTCTCTTTCTTATTTAAAACGGTTTTACATAAGAACCAGCGAGTTCGGAAAAGTTCGTCGTGAAATGTGTTTTTGCAAAAACAGCGCAGACTTGCGAAAAGACATTTATATTTTGCGATCATTGAAGACATTCTAAAAAAAAAATGTAATTTCTTCTTTCCTTCCATCCGCACGGAACGTAAGTCAAAATTAATTAACGTACCACCGGTTATTATCGAGGAACACGTTCAATGTAAATTTATTATAAACTAACGCAACGCTGATTTTCGATTGAAATAACGTGTTTGTTGCTAATTATTAATTGATAGATAGTGAGATAATGATAAGCCGAGACGTATATTGTATGTTATAAATGTATTTATATTACGTTTGATATAGTATTTTTTTCTGTTTTGATTTTAGAAATAAATGGACTTTAACGATGGTATCTTCAATTAAAACACGTGGTACTATTCTTGTGGTTATTGCTTTAGTGGTGAGCGGAACAGACAGTTTTAGCTGTTTGTCAGAATGTGTGTGCACAGGAGTGAATATAACATGTACGGAAAAGGATCTGCTGAGTATACCAGAATTCAGGGACATAAACGGTGCCAATATAGTGGATCTTTCCGGAAATCAGATCGAAGAGATCGAACTGCAGGATTTGAATTGGAAAGGCATCGAGCAACTGCAGTTTCTCTACTTGAATTTGAACAGCATCGTCTTCATGCACGAGAAGGCATTCGTTGTGTTGCGCAACTTGGAGTATCTGGATTTGTCTAATAACTATTTGGAATATTTGCCATCTCGAATGTTTGAAACTAATGGCCGACTTGCAACATTGAACTTGGCTGGTAATTTTTTCGGAAACAACGTACCTGCTATAGTTTCGAATACTTTAGTAAAATTGGATATGTCATTCGCAAAAATTACGCACTTTGGCTTTGAAAACATTAAATATTTGCCAAAATTGCGGCATTTAAATTTACAAGCCAATAACATCGTATACATTAATCCAGCTATTTTTAACCCAGAAATATCTGTGATTTTATCTTACAATACTTGGGCGTGCAATTGCAGCACTATTGATGTCTATAATTGGGCTGTACAAAACAAGGATAGGATTGAAGTCGA
This sequence comes from Nicrophorus investigator, assembly GCA_963457615.1. NCBI lineage: Eukaryota > Metazoa > Arthropoda > Insecta > Coleoptera > Silphidae > Nicrophorus > Nicrophorus investigator. The sequence continues at coordinate 20,335,216 of OY735140.1, read as the reverse complement.
GAATCCAATAAAATGCATGAACTCAAAGAACTACATTCAAATGTTCAATCGATCGGTTCCTTATCCTTACAAGGAGTCCTGCAACATTGACGAGGCCACTTTTGGTATAGCCCACATCAAGAAATTAAGTTTAACCAAAGGCGATACCAGAGAAGATATTCGATCTCGCATTGAACGAATTCAAATTGATGAAGATGAAGAATATTATGCGAGAGCAACAGCACTCTTTAGCATAGTAGTTATACTGATTGTTTTACTGGCTGTCGCAGTTGGTGGTGCTTTTGGCTTCTACTTTGCGTATTTAGTACAACATAGGAGACGGCAAAGCGTGCGATCGGACCGTCTCTTAAGCTTAACTTAACCGAATAGACTGATAACAATTGTTAATCTTTGTATTTTTATATATAATATTGTAAATAGTGTTTAAGGGTTAATGGTGATTACACATTGTAATTCCAATTGGATATATATGTATATAATAAAATATATTGTTAAGGCTATTATTAAAATAAAACTTCGTGCGAACTTTTTAACATACTATAATTCATCTTCAGTAACCCTATCGTAGTAAACATAACCATTTAATGATTTTGATGGAGTGCTGAAAGAACTATAGCTGGTTTTTGGTTCAAAATCAAACCTTTCTAATTGCTGGTCCTCCAATTCCAATTGTAAAGCAGAATTATCATGGTCCTGTCTTACAACGGGTATACTCTTGCGTTTCGACAATTTTAAAACCTTCCAAATTCCATAAGATAATCCAATAATTGCAACTATTTCAAGAGCTATGATAATGTACACGTAGATCCCAACGCTCTCTTCACTATCCTCGAATCGTTTGCTGATCTCTTTAAGTATTAATAGCGATTCCTCACTCAATGGATTTCCAGTAAAATTAATTACCTTCAAATTCGGCATGTTTTCATATGAGAACGTATTCAATCGAATATCAACAATATCGTTGTTACTTAAGTCAATTTTTTCGATTTCGTGTAAATTTTTAAAATTTCCTTCTCCGATATCCTTAATATTACTATTAATAATTTTCAACTCCTTAATTGATAGATCTTGGGCAAATATTTTGCTCCCTGGATTCCAAGAAATAAAACTATTGGTCACAGTTAAACTTTCCAAGTCATCCTTGTCGTACAGAAAAGGCAGAGAACCCCAACAATCGTCTAAATACAAATTTTGTTCATCCGTTTTGTTCATTATGAAACCACAACAATTCTCCAAATTGTAATACAACAACGGTGGTCGCCCAGAACACGAATGCAAAGCGCTCGTGCGGCTTACAATAAATAGGACCAAGCAATAATTCAAAAGATGCATCTTTGAATCACTATTTATATAAAAATCTAAAAGTAATTGAGTAAAAAATGTATGTAATAATATAAGTATATAAAAATGGACTTACTTTGTACTAATTTCGTTCGGTTTGAGAATCTAAAAGTTCAGCAAATGAGTGATAAAATAGATAACATTTGTTAGTGCCGATAAGATTTTAAAATCAATTGTTTTATGCAACCCTACATACCATATTTATCCTCATAAATATAATTTTTTACTTTTCAAAAACATCTCTTATTATTTATTTAAAATTATTTTTTACGTAAAATTTCACCGATAAACTATATTCATAAATTTACTACAGAGGGAATACAGAAGCTGCAAATCAAATCTAAAGATAAGACCGATTACAGGTTCAAGGAGGAATGCACCGATTAGTGTACTTACATAAATTCAATGTTTTTTTAAAATTATATTTTTTTTTAACTTTTTTATATGTATCAAATGTTAATAAATGTCAGTAGCAATAATTAATGTATTTATATATTATTTCCTATTATTAGTTGGTTGTTACTTAAATGTTATTTTTATTAATAACTAAAATGGTAAATTACGTAATTCAATTTGCAGATCTAAAACATTTTTTAAGATAATGGATTAAGTTAAAATTAATTTTAAGATTTAAGTATTTCTTTTATAGATGTTCTTCAAATATTTAAAGAAATGTTGGCAATTAATTAAATATTTAATAGTTAGATATAATGATGTATTGCCATGCGGTCATTATAATATGTTGTATAGTTTTGTGATCTTATATTTCTATAATGAACGTGGATAGTATTCAAACAAACATAATAAAGTCATATAGCTAAAGCTATGGATTCTTATTATTTAATTTCTAATATTTAATTTTGCAAGTGGACTAGTCTTAAAACATTTATTATGTGTATTAAGTGTGTATTCATAATGATTTATACAAAAACTTATAAATTATGCAAACAGTGGTCATAATCAGTAAAGATCTTCATGTATGGATAGATATAAAAATTGTGCATATTTAGTATACCTAAAACATGTAGCGCCAACTAGGGTTGACTACCTTCGCCAGCATCAATCCACATCAGTCGTGTCAAAACTGTCTCACAATAAAGTGCTACCAGTTGTAAAGCTGTGTTCACTGTGTTTGTACATTGTTATTAAGCAAACATTGATAACCAACTTAGTAAAACTATATTAAATGCACCTAGGCTATTGTATAAAAGTGGTGTGAATGCAGTGCAATCAATAATGCCATTTTGTGATTTAACCTGACACAAGATTTTACAAAATGAACTTATTATTTAGGCACATTAGCAATCTGGGCTGGAAGAGAATTTTCCAAATCTTTATACTAGTATGGATTTCAATATTTTTAATAACAATACTGCCAATGATATCCACCCATGTTGCAAACTCAGATACAAAAACTGCTGACCGACTTGCTCGTGCTCTAGCTGAGTTGGAATCTTTGAGAAAACAAAATAAGGAATTGTATGACATATTTAAAGACATCAATGTTGGGTTAGTATTGCATTATTTAATGTTATTTAAAATTATATTTTGCAATTTTTCAGTGATTTGAAAGCTGATGAAAAAGAGGTTTTGGAAAACTTTCAAATGCGCTTGACAAAAGCTGATCGAACAATAAATAATAATCAAGACTATGGCTATATTAGTCAAAAAGAGGAGCCTAATATACAATATGAGATTTATCGGAGAAGAATTGAAACCAATATACAAGAGTTTTGGTCATATATACATTCAGAACTGTTGAATTTACAGCAACAAGTGAAATATTTAGCCCCTGAATTAATTAATCCAATAAATCAAGTTTTTAATCTAGGGGCTCAACATAAAAGGTATGCAATTTAATTAAAATATTACTACAAAATTGTTATTAGTTTATTTATTGATAATATATATTTCTTAGATCATTAATTAATGACATCCAAACTCTAGCTGAAGTAGATGGTTATGCAACATGGAGGGAAAAGGAATCTAATGATTTAAGTAACTTAGTACAATCTAGATTTAAGAAGCTACAAAATCCATCAGACTGCAAGAGTGCCAAAAAATTAGTTTGCAGTTTGAACAAAGTAATATTAAAATTAATATGATTTATATTATATTAAATTAATGTTTTTATTATTTAGGGATGTGGTTATGGATGCCAGTTACACCATGTTGTTTACTGTTTTATGGTGGCTTATGGTACAGAGAGGACTTTAGTTTTAAAATCAAAAGGTTGGAGATATCATAAAGCTGGATGGGAAGAAGTCTTTCAACCAATCAGTGAAACATGTACTTCTGCTACAGGGGAAACAACAAAGAATTGGCCTGGTGAGAATATTTTCAAGAAAGCGAATCATCAAGCGAATCGAAGCATGAAATCCAAAAAGCTTCTTGGAACGGAACCGGTTTTCATAGTGAAATTATTGTTTCAGGTACACCCGATATACAAGTTTTAACTTTGCCAATAATCGATTCTATATCACCGCGACCACCTTACTTACCACTAGCAATTCCAGAAGATTTAGCGCCTAGGCTATCTCGAATTCACGGTGATCCAATAGTCTGGTGGGTCGGACAATTTTTGAAGTACCTGTTACGACCGCAAGAGAAAACTGCGGCATTTCTACAAGAAGCAATTACGAATATGGGATTTAAAAGACCAATTGTTGGGTAAATTGATGATGTTTTTTGTTTTTAGAAATTTGTTATTTTATTAATTACTTTTTAGTGTACATGTACGACGTACCGATAAAGTAGGGACGGAAGCATCTTACCATGGAATTGAAGAATATATGACTGCTGTTGATGAATATTATAATCAATTGGAGTTGAAGCAGAAGTTTGATAAGAGGAGAATATATTTAGCCTCTGACGATCCTAAAGTTATTGTGGATGCTAAAAATAAATACCCAAACTATGAAATAATCGGAGATGCAGATGTTGCGAAGACAGCGGCGGTTTCATCACGCTATTCGGATTCTTCGCTTAATGGAATTATATTGGATATACATATGTTATCTATGAGCGACTATTTAGTTTGCACGTTTTCTTCTCAAGTAATATTGATACGCTATGAATATACAGGCCAAACCACTAATCGTATATAATTTTAGGTTTGCAGAGTGGCTTATGAAATAATGCAGAACTTCTTCCCAGACGCTGCAAACAAATTTAAATCTTTAGATGACATTTATTATTACGGCGGACAAAATGCTCATAATCGTATCGCCGTTTTACCTCATGAAAGTCAAAAGAATGGAGAGTTAAGCTTGCAAGTAGGTGACCTGATTGGTGTAGCTGGCAATCACTGGAACGGCTTCAGCAAAGGAAGGAATTTGAGGACTCAACAAGTCGGCCTGTATCCAAGCTTCAAAGTGAAAGATAAAGTTGAGTCTGTTAAGTTCCCTACATATCCCGAAGCCTCCGACAAACTAATAGAAGAATAACTATTATATCTTCCTGTTTTATTTATTATTACATCCTAGTTGTTCCTAAATTATGTGATTTTGTTAATGTTTTAATACGCGACTAGGGTCACTTGCAGCCAGTAATCCTAGTTTTTCTTTTAGTACAATTCGATTTTAAATTTTATTTGTTTCATTATGATGGTGTACGTAATAGGTTTTTACCTTGTAATATAACTAAGGATGAGATGAAATATGTATATAAATGACTGAATATATCTAGACACAGATAATTCTATAAACCTTTGACATTAAGACAAATAAAAAGTGTAAAGTGATTGATTAATCTTTAATTAATGTTTTGAGAGGTATTAGGTAAACGTTTACGGTATAATAATTTCTGACAAAAATGAATTTGTAAAATATGTTAGTTGAAAGAGGTAATAATTGTATGTGCAATATTTATTAACAACGTTTTGATTCATTTACGGCTTAGCCTCATTTAGTGTTATTTTGGCATTTACTTTTCCTTTTTGCTTCAAAGTTAACTTTTTTATTTATATAGTATTTTTTATAATCTTTATAAGAAATGTGGAATAAATAATTGTTTTATTTATTGGCATTATATTTTATTGCATGTCTTTTTTTACCAATTATAAACAAGTTAACACTTAATCTATGTATAAACATACGTTTAATTGCTTATACGATTAATTTGTACAAACATTAATTTAAAGGAAACTTTTGATTTTAAATAACATTTTAATTAGAGTATAAACTTGTTTAAAGTACGTACTGTACATAAAACCAAAGTATTTCATTACAGTTTATCCGTCCTTCTATTTTAAACTTTAATGCGGTGAAATAAAAGCCCACGGTTCTCAAGCAATAAAAAAATACATCGAAAACACGAAGCTGGTAATGACGGTGGCACGTATTTCATCAATTTGCATGCCAAACATTGATGTAATTGTGTAAGAGACAAAAGAAAATGATATAACATTGAAAACATTTTAGTGTAATATTTGTATTAATTAGTGTTTTAATAGATATTTGAAAGCACTATACATAAGTAAAAATAGAATACAATCTAATATTATATATTTTTGTTATTCAGTGGAAGTTTATAAACGATACATTAAATTTTTCCAAGTGATTCCAATATAAATATGTTTTTGATGTTTTTATTTTGTTTCCATTTGGCATACTACTAGCCTGTTTATTATGTTAAACCTTTTTATTCATTGTTTTCCGCATACATTTCTCTCTGCTGTCTACCAATAATGGGGCAGAGCATTAGCGGAGTTTATTTTTCTTATAGGTCTAAGTCGATCAATGGATGTAAGCATATGTAGCATTTACGCTTTTTAAGTACGGCACATGTGCTCCTTCAATTTAATTTAAAAAGAATGCCAACGGGAAAAGCACTATAGAATGAACCTATTTTCGATGATTGAGTCTACTAAATTTATCCTTTGTGACCGGTAACATTTTCAGTGTAAGTCCGCAGGTTCTTTGAGTCGGACCACAAACATGGCAGATAAATCCAAAGGTGGTTGGTTCATCCTATTCGCGGCTCTCCTAGTAATTTCATTAGGATTTTGGATAATGTACAACAAGATCAAAACGCCGTCGTCTGCAGGCGAAAAAAATGCAACGGCGCTATTCAATAATTCATCAATTTGGTAAATAAACTTTCCACACGTATTGATACTTCTAACAAACATTAATTAATAATACTAATTTGCCATTTAATATTTTTATTGCTTATCCTAGAATTAAGTTTCTCTTTTTTTATACACATATAGTTAATTCATCGATTACATATAACGAAAATATATAGAAAAATAGTTTCATAAGCTTATGTGTTAAATATTTATGATCACATAATAAAACCACTTGTTTATTTTCAATCATAAAAAAGGATCTAATCTGAATATATCACGTATTTGCTTTCACGATTAAAATGTATTCCTAGAACGTATGAAATAAATAATTTGTTAGAGTTTGCAACTCCATGATTTTGCAGCAAAAATTGCTATGCTTGATTTCTTCAAATACGTGCAAAGAACGAATATTTACTATTTCTAAACAAATCTAAATTGTGAAATAAATTGAGAAACGATAAATTAAAAGTAAAATAAAATATGAGATGCCTTCGAAATACAAGTATTTGTATGAATTTTAAACAGACTAACACATAACTATAAAGAAGTATATATACTTTTTTGTTTGATTTTATTTTTATTACAACAAAAATACAATTACGAAGTATTGTGATAAAATATTTATAATCTCAATATCCTTCTTAATTTTTCTTTCATGTAATGAAATATGTAATATATTTCAATTACCTAAATTTATTTTAAATCAATGGGATGTGATAAGTAAGGTGGTGTTAGAAATAAGATTGCTGATAAAGAATATTTTTTGTGTTGATCGATGTGGAACCACCAACGACACGATTGCACCACTCTTCATTTCCATTTCTCCTACTTTCGTTCCAGAGCTTGGTTGACCAGCTCAGGTCAATTTACGTTCGAACGGTACCACGGAGAGAAATAATTAACTTTTACTTACTTAGTGCTGTTCAAATAGCGTGCTTGGCGGGTATGTGAAAGATGCGAAATAGACGGATGATAACAGACTTTCATTGGTCCCGTCGCATCTTTTTCATGTGATTCTTTTTCAACCCCTTCGAAGAAAGGTCTAAGAGGAAAGAAAATTTAAACTCAGTTTGTTTACCCTATTTGGATTATATTTATTCCAGTAAGTTTTCAGTTTATACACAGCTTGTGGTTGTTGTTGGTGATATATTCTCGCTTAAGTTACATAATTGCGAATTATCGACGCGGTGTGAATTACACCTGTATGCAGGTTCTTGTTTAATTGCCCTTATTAATTGATTTCCTTGTTGAAATTCTTATATGTGTGTATATGCATATATTGATGTTATGAATTAGACCAGTTTGTTATTTGGTGCGCGAGGACTGTTAAAAATTTCTAAAAATTTCTCCCGCACTCAAATATTTGCATTACTATTTAATTCAACCTGTTTTTGGTCGCGGTGAATGTTTCAATGTTCATATTTATTTTTTTCCTATGTTCAAATTAAATGGATTAAGTTTAACGCACGCAAAACATTTTGCTTAATATCGAGGAAGCAAGATATGAAATGCACTTTAGTTGTAGCAAAGTGATTGACCTTAACTTGTTTTCTACACAATCTCGCTATGTGTACTATTCGTAAAGATTTCTCTCTGCAAAAACCTTATTTTATTAATCATGTATTTGTTTATAATATTTTTTTTAGTAATTATTGTATCTGTCTCTAAAAGATAATGAGCGTCACGAATACTTTGTAACATAATTAACTGAAAAGACTTGTTGTGTTGATATTTGCATTTTTCGCATGTAATCGATTTGTGTCTAGGTAAAAGCTAATGTTTGGTTCAAGTATTCTTTACATTAAAATAATATTAACATTAATTTACATAAAATTACTGATAAATTGCATTGTCTCCTCAATATTTTAAATTAGACTATGCAAGTATAAAGTAAACCAGGTTCAAATCCAAACAGGTTGACCAGTTTTTGTGCCCTAGTTCTTAAAGTGGCATAGCTGATGTGAGTATACATTTCAGATGTTCACTATAAAATACATCAAAGTAAAACTTGCATTTCATCAGAAGAAAGTAAATAAACTATATATATTTGCATTGTTTGTTTGTAAAATCCGGAAATTTGCTGTTTGTTGAACAGGAAATTAGTTTTTAATGCATGCCATGCTATCGAACAATCACACATTAATTTCACTACCATTGAAATCACTCTTCCCGAGTTAATCACGTAATACAAAAAATACTTTCATTTAGTGATTGTTTATGTATAGAGACTCTTCAAATTGAAGATCAGGCAAGTGTATTAATATATTAGATATTGTTATAAGACAAGCTATTTTTTTCAAATGGAATCTGCATATTAATCTAAAATGCAAATATTATGGTTTGACATTTCATATTATTTGAATATCTGTTTTCTAATCATAAATTTATTCTCAATAAAATTATTACATGTATATGAATAGTTTCCTGCTGTAAGAGGAAGTGAATATGTTAGAACCAATAATATAATAAATTGGCTGCAGTTGATCGTCTTCAAATTATCTATATTTTTTTTTGTTACTCAATTATGTATTTTTATTGTACAAGTTATAATAATAATTCAAAAGTGAAACTTTTTTTGATCAATTCTTTGCTCGTTAATCGTTGAACTAGAGATTTCGATTTCTCTTTTGCGAGATGGAAGGCGATGTAAAAGAACATAATAAAAAAAAACAGAGACATGGGTCAGAAGCATGGTATTAGTAAATTATGAATTTGGTGGTTACACTTTCGTGAACTTTCCACAAAGTGCGTAAAAAGTTTTTTTTTAATTAAGAACAAGAACATAGCGTTTGTTAGATTTTATCGATGAAAGGTAGCTGAGGTAGGTCTCGCGAATGAGAGGTTTATTCCGAGATGGAAATAACTTAAGCGCTTTCTACAATACGTTGCTAGGATTCTATCTTATTCATATACATATATTTTTTTACACCTGAGTGAAATTCGCTTTTGTTCAATATTGAATCGCGTTAATTGTGCGAGAGTTTAATAATTATCCTATTAACAGGTCGTCGGTCTGATCGCTGCTGATATCACTTACAATTCAGGAGACACAATTAATTATGATATATGCCGCTTCTCGGCCGTGCGTAGGAAAAGTAAAAGTGTTACATCAATTTGCGCAACGTGACTGGATTTTTTTAAAGCACTTGCACTGGTTTTCGTACATTTAAAATTTTCGCACAGCCCGAGCCATGCCTTCTGGTAATCCAGAATTGCATAACGCACTTGGCAAATTGTTGCATTATTTCGTTCACCTTTCGGACATGTCCGGGAAAGCCGGTTGCAAGAAAAATTTCCTAATCAAGGTTTTCGTTCTTACGCAATAAATATTGTTGAAATAACGGACGGACAAATCATTTTCCGGTTTCTCTACTTCGTGCCAAACAAAGGAAATACAATGGCAAATAAGTTGTTTCATTTTCTAGGCGCGAGAAGTGAATGTTTACATGTAGACGATTTTTATTGTTTCAAAGTCAACTAGACTTTTCTTTATGTAACCGAGACATGCTTGTAGAGTGGAAAATGAGAGATTTGCTAATTCCTTTATTACAGTTTTCATTTTTTTTTTCACATTTGTTGTGTTGTTATTGAATAAGTGAAAGGACTGCAATTTATTAGAATGCATAGGCCGTGATAATGATATTGGCAATCATTAAAAATATCACATCATGAATAAGAATTAGCATAACATAGGATGTATGCGAATTCTTTCAAATGAATTTTAGATAAAAAAAATATTTAATTTGATTTGTGTTGTAACAAGTTAACATTTATATAATCGAATGATTATGAACTTTTTTTTATTGAAAAACAAAGAAGCGGCATCTATTTGATTATATATCTAGTAAATCATATTTAATATATTTGTAATATAAGTATTTTTTAAACATTTTTAGTAGATCATTGTTAAAAAAAAATACGGAAGTTTTACAATCTATATAATATTAATTTGAATCAATAATTTAAATTATATTATTAATAATTTATACTAAATGTAATTTTATTGGGAGTTTTACTTTAACTGTAATAATATAAATAATTATTGTTGTTAAATAAATATTTTTATGAGTAATTAATGTAAATACAATAATCAGATGATTATTTTACAATTAATTTCAAATTCGCTTTTATTATAATTTCAACTAATAAAACTGTTACTCGAATTATCAATAAAAATGTTCAAAACAAGATAAATTTGGTGTTAATAAAATAAAAGATGGGTCTCATTATGAAAATAAGACAGAAATTTTTTTAAATTTGTACAACTCAAAATGTTCATAAAATTATTGGCTAATATAAATGTAATATTTCTATGCGGAACTTGTAAAAAAAATTAGAATGTTAATAATTTATAGAAAAAAATTCAATGTTATATGTTCAACATTGATTATGTTTTTTTGTTGTTGTTTTTAAAAGTGGTTTCCTGATGTATACTTTATTGTTTGTTTGTAATTTGTTTGCTATTATTATCAATTGCAACTAATTATACTGTTTCTCGAATTATAAATAAAAATGTTCAAGATAAGATAAATTTGGTGTTAAGAAAATAAAACCTGAGTATGATAAGAACGAAAATAAGACAGAACATTGATACAACTCAAAATGTACATAAAATTATTGGCTAATATAAATGTAATATTTTTATGCAGAAATTGCAGATAAAATGTTAATAATTTATGGAAAATATTTCAATGTTGTTCACTGAACGTTGATTGTGTTTTTTTGTTGTTGTTTTTAAAATTATTGTTTGTTTGTAATTTGTTTGCTATCATTATCAAAAATCATATTAACCTTGCTTGATGTTATTTTTTATTATATACAACGGATATGAACATTGAATACAGATCCGCAGTTTATCGCAGCATCCAGTAATAACAACAATTTTGTTCCAAACTTTCTTTTCTCTGACGAATAATCAACTAAGTACACATAAGCATATATTTAATTTATAAATTGTAACATACCTCGGAACTGCACACTAAATGGTACCCGAAATGGGACAATCAATAATTGTTTTCACAAAGTGAAAGCCTAAAATGAAACATATTTGAGGCACCTTTATTTACATTTCGTTACATGGTCTTAAATTTGTTCTTCTGTTGCAGATAGTCATGTCCACTAAATTAAGTATAGCTTTAGCAATATTAACTGTGATAAATGTTTGCCAATGTGCAAACATTCTAATGATAACTATGGGAGGCACCAAGTCCCATAAAATCCCTTACTGGGAATTGGCGAGAGGTCTGATTCCACGGGGTCACAACATTACATTCATAAGTCCTTTTCCTGCCGACTTTTTCATGCCTGGATTAGAAGAAATCACGCCGGCTGGCTTGGTGTTTTACGTTAGGAACTTCACTAATTGGGATTTGGTTGGTGCGAGGATGCGAGGCGAGGAGCCCGTGCATCCGTTAGATGTAATAAGATATCCTTCTGAGGTAATTCTAAGTAGCATCAACTTTACGTTATAAATAATATATTTATTTATTCTTGTCTAGGCATGCGATGAAATGTACTCAGATCCGGAAATCAAAGATTATCTATTCTCAAAACCTGATCTGGACCTCATTATAATGGATGGAGCTTTTCCGGAATGCTCCCTTGGTTTAGCCCATCACTTCAAAACGCCTTTCATCTATATCAATACTGTAGCGTTTTACACGTTTTCCTTATCGATGGCAGGAAATCCAGTGTTGTATTCCGTTACACCATTCTTGGCGCAACCTTTGACCGATAAGATGAACGTCTTCCAAAGAACTTGGAATACCCTCTGGTATGTGGGAATAGAGTCAATTCACACATACACCATAAACTACATGGTTCAGAATGTGTTATATAAGCATTTTGGGAAAAGCATCTCGTCTATTCAGGACATGACCAAAAACGTCAGCTTCATCTTACAAAATGGACATGTCACAATGACTTACCCTAGACCGTATCTACCTAATGTAGCAGAGATCGCTTGTATCCACTGTAAACCTGCCAAAGCATTACCTTATGTAAGTATTCTCATCAAAAAATTATTATCTATTTTCTTTTCCTGCGATTCTGAAATGTAAAGGTGCAATGCGAAGAAAAAGAATCGCATTTCCGGAATTCGCTTCCGCATTCCAGAAGTCATTTTCTTTGCGCACGCTGATCAGATGGTGAAATGGAAAATTGGTTACGCAACGCGACCACCTAGCGCAGCCGTTAAGGTGTTTATGAAAATAGAAAATATTTCTTAATGGTTCTTCTCTTGCTCGCTCCTGCTGTCTATATGTCCACATCATTATTGTTGCTATTATGTTTGTAGTCGATGCTACAAAAGAAGTTGCGGTTTTGCAGTTTCAATCATGTCGCTATTGTCTATTGCGATTATATAAGTGCGAATCTAGGCGACGGCTTTACGCAACCAAAACTAACGTCAATGCGTCGGAACCGGAGCTGATCGTGAATGTGACACATACGTATATTTAGAAATCCATCAAAGACTGACTTTAAAATGTCGCAAATCAAATAGCTGCGAAAATACATTCGTTATTAGCAGATGGTAATTTGTCAGTTGTCGAGCTTCACGCTTAAATTTGAATTATTGATGTGTTCTAATTTTCACGCTGAAACTCAAATTTTTATTCGAAAAAAAATAAATGTTTTTGAAACCATGAAAAACTAAATTCGTCCACGAATATCGAACAGAAATATCAGTCATAAAATTTATTGCAAAATAGAACGTGCCACGTTCCTCCAATTACATCACGTTGTATTTTAATTTAAGTGCATTTAAAAAAAAACTTAAAAAAATATTTTATTTTCTTGTAATCTTAGACTAATATAAGTGTTTAATCATTTACAAATTTAATTTCTAACAAGATTGCATGTTACATAAATATTTTTCAATAGCACTAGGAATTAATTTATTGGAATATTGCCGGGGAAAGTGTCAATTTTAATTAAGTTAAACGTATCAATTCGGAAATTACTGATTACTTAAAGTTTTTGTTAATTAAGTAATAAAAAATGTTTTGTAATAGTTAATAGGCAAAAGTAAAACATTAACACTAATGAATATGCTTGTATTCATTAAAAATAGTACAATATTTTATTTTTAAAACGACGCATATGAAAATTCGAAGGTTCTGCTCACTTAAATTGCAGCATGTTTGGTGAATGTGCCTGTTGAGATTTTGCAACAAATAATCGAGGTTCATTAACTTCTGTGCAACTTCTTTTATGGATACAGAAGTTAATTTGAAATTGCAAAAATAATATATTTTTATTTTGAATTCTTTTCGGTTTTCCTCGAACGGACTTTCACCGCTTCGAGCGAAATAGCACGTGCATCTACTTCATTATGAAATACTCTTAATAATTAATAGGTGTAAATGGGATCTCCACAGTTATACGAACGCATGAATTCATCCGAAGTTTCGTTACGCAATCTCTGAGTTTAATTATTGTTTTTGTTTTGTATTTCAGAACTTGGAGAAGTTCATCAACGGAAGCGGCGATGCAGGTTTCATTTACGTGAGCATGGGATCATCGGTGCGAGCAGCAAATATGCCAGAGTATCTTAGGCGGATGTTAATTTATGTATTCAGACAACTGCCTCAGAGAGTACTATGGAAATGGGAGGCCGATGATGAGATGCACGATTTATCCGATAACGTCATGTTAAGCCGTTGGTTACCTCAACAAGATATATTAGGTATTCAAATTGATGCAAGCCATTCCTAATTGCCCGATATATCTATGTATGTATTTTTAGGACATCCAAAGATCAAGGCGTTCGTAACTCATGGCGGTCTGCTGAGTATGTTCGAGACCGTATATCATGGAGTGCCGATTGTAACAATGCCCGTCTTCTGTGATCACGATTCAAATGCGGCCAAGGCGGAGGTGGACGGATACGCTCTGAAATTGGAGTTGTCCACGTTAACAGCGGAATCTCTATTGTGGGCTATTAAAAAAGTAATACACGATAGCAAGTATAAACAGGAAGTGAAGCGCAGGCAGTATTTACTGAAGGACCAAAAGGAAAGTCCGCTGGATCGGGCTATCTATTGGACGGAATACGTGATTCGACACAGGGGGGCACCGCATTTACAATCCACCGCCAAAGACCTCAACTTTGTTCAATACTTCCTTCTGGATGTCATCGCTATCATTGTACTTTCGCTGTGCATCAGCTGGTTCTTAATGAAATGGTGTTTGAAATTTATTTACAGATTATTGATGGGTAATGTTAATTTTTACATGTTTAAGAAAAGCATTAAAATAGATTAGGCTGTACTAAAATTTTGTTGTTGTGTGATTCTACTATTTTGTAAATATTGTAAGTTTTAATTTCTCACAATAATTATTATTTTGTAAAATAATATTTATTAATAAAAAATAATAAAGAAAATATTTTGTTTCATTTATATATGCAAATTACAAGTAACGATTATAAAAAAACGGAAAGCCTGCGGACAATAGCTCTTTGTATGTATGCAGCAGATATGAGATCTTATATTTTTAGATTATATGCATTTTGAATATATTATGAATTAACAACTATATTTTTTAAATGTCACAATAAATTTATTTTCGAAAATATAATATTAAAGTATAAGAATATAACATTGTTATGCAAAGAAAGCAACAAAAGAACTAACAAAGTATTCTTACTCTTGGTCTTCAGAGTTTTTATTGCTGAGACGCTTAGACAAGTTGTGCGCTAACTTCACATGACTTCATAGTGTGACTTACGGTATATTTGTCAGAAAATTTGTTGTTCAAATTTTCTTTACCAAATGAGCATAATTTGAAGATATATTTTTACTTAATTATAACAGTTGTATGATTGAGTTTTAATAGTAAATGTTACATAGAAAACTCTGACAGGATTATATTTTTTATTATCTAATATATCATTATATAAACATATATGTTATAAATTACAAGTTTTTTTACAATTTCTATTTTAACACTTGTATTATAACTAATCTTCAGCTTATTAAGTTATTGTTATAATCACCAAAAGATAGATCTTAGCCACGATTTGATGAGGTACAAAACACAATTATTAAAAATATAAAAGAGGAAATTAATAAAAAATAAACTTATTGAACTAACAAATGTAGTGATGAACTCAGGATGATACAAAAATAAAGCAGAAAACCTAGTACAAAATCAATCAATCGGGTTGACGTCGGTGTTTGCAAAATATAAGACAAAGTAATTCATAGATGTTTGATAGAACATTCGGATTCCAGGCTCGGTCAAGTAACACAGCGATATTGGTGGATATTATATAGGATATAACACAAATCTGGAGAGCCACATAAGTGTTGTTGATGACCTAAAAAAGGTTTTCGACATGTTTCCAAGAGAAAGATTAGACTGGTAATGTGACGCAGCGACGCTTGAGTCATATCTTGCAAAAAGACACCATCAAGTCATAATGAAAAACATAAATGGGTCTGAGATGTATAACGGGTTCAGGGTCCAATCACACCAATAACAATGCTGAGATAGGACAAACTTGCACAACTGTATAAATAATGTCATAACTAAACTACAGCATTGGTATGACGACAAAGAATGCAAAAAATAAACTATGCATAAAAATAAATATCAGGTTGAACAGGAACAAACCTAGAAATTACTATAAATGATAAACTTTATTGCAATACTAGTCATAAGACTTTAAAAACTAATGAAAAATAACATTTAAAACTATGAATAAGTGGTAAATGTATTTTGTTTTCTGTAACGACTTTTCTATTACTTTATAACCTTTGTAACAGTTATTTTCTCTTTGTTTCTATTATTGTTGTTACAAGAATATGCTTTTAGTTGTTATCTGTTGCAATTAATACAATACTCAATAATTATTATTCTGCACTGCACTAACCAACATTATAATACTAGTTACTGTTATTATTATAATATTATGACAGTCACATAAAAACAAATACAAATATGATGTTACTTGTGCAAATTTTTACTTTCATTATTAATTTACAAAGAAATGCACTAAGTCATTATGTAGTTTAATAAATAATTTTAGTAAATTTCTTATTAATATAAGAATATAAATCATAACATTCGACGAATACAAATATTTCAAGTAATTAATTTATTAATATCACGTTTAAATTTAATTTCTAAATCTAAATTTGTTTTATTGTGTTACTTCCTCAGTGACTTATGTATTTAAATATGTAGTCCTATTTAAAAAGAGAAATTTAAAAACGAACAAAAAATATTTAAAAAAAAACTATATGGAAAGCATATAATGAATATTAATTTTTGTATATTTTGTTTAAATATACTTATAAATTTTAATAATAATTATTGTTCCAGAATTAAAGAAGAAAGAACAATTTGTCTACTACCTGTTAATAAACTAACCTTAATCTAATAAAATAAATATTATTGATATTTATATGAATAAATATAATATAATAGAATATTATGTAAATAAAGTTGTTGATCAATATGCAATTTTATTGTCATCTGTGCATATAGTTTTGCATATAGTCAGATTTACAGATTAATTTATTTGTATGATCACCTGTATCACAAAATTTCAAGCAAATGTGGAGAGTGTGAATTGGAGCAAATTTAAACAAATCAAATACAGTGTGATGTCAATAGTATAATGACACCGATAGTATAATGACTACAATAAGGTTATGATGACAATTATTTTTCAATGTCTTCAGATTATAATGGTATCAAAATTACTAAATTACTTATTTTATATTATAATGTCCAATAAAACCATTATACTTTTATAAGATCTTATCCAATTACCTGGGTACGTGAGGTTTTTTGAGGTCCACGAAAAATGGTTGATCATCTTCCTCATCAATTATTTTTATTAAAGTTTAAAAAAATCATATTTTGTTACTAAGTTGCTGAAACTTGACATTCCTTCATCACAAAGTCATCTTCTACTTAACTATAGCCCAGGGTCTACGACAACCTGTAAAATCTGTAAAAAATAAAATTACACGATTAATATATACGATAGGATTAGATCCTGTAATACATTTGTTTAACAAGTATAATTTATTCTCTTTCAAATGCTTCAAGATTTAGGAAATTTTGGTGCCTGAATTTCGAAGGAAGCATTTAATAAAAATAAGTTGGTATTTTGTTGGGAGACACAAATTTGAAGTTCAACCATTGAATATAGATCAGCCTTTCTCAACCTTATTCCCGCGCGACCTAATTAATTTGTTTGTAGTAATATTGGGTTTCCATTTATAGGTTAAGAAACACTGATGCCATATCTTGATAAACATCCAAGTGATGCAGGAAAAGACATTAGAGTTTATGCAGCACGACCTGCATTTAACATTTGAAATACCCCTACATAAAATGAATCCTAATTTGTGCATTCAAAAACTATAAAGATCGGCAAGGCAAGTTATGTTAGATACTAGGAGATACAGGACCGTTAATTTTGGGGCATTGGGCTGCCCTGAGCTTACAGCCACATAACTAACACTGTTTGAGTGCCCTTGAGTAATACTATTTGGATCTCTCGTCTAACAAGTGGGTCTCCATAATTTACTCAAGTTAGGATTAGTTTTTATTAACGTCCTTTGATTGAACAGGGCCTAGGCCTAGACTATTAAGAATTATCTTATCTGATTAATACATATTATATATCTTACCTTCCATATTAGTATCATATTATATTAGTATATTTCCAACTAAAATTTTAAATTTATTTTAAAATATTTTTTAGGATATAGAATAATTGTTAAGAAAACATTACAATTATAGGTATGAAATATTTTGTGAAATAATTGAATGTAATATGTAAGTAAATAAATTATATATAATTCAATTAAATAAAGAAAATCGAACAATAAACTCTGACTATACACAAATTGTTAAAATTATTCTATTAAGTTGTAAACAAGTGAAGTTTATTTTGTAAATGATTCTATATCGTTGCGATCACAGACTGAACTAAAACTATGTGTCTTTGGTAAAACATAATATTAAAATTTGTACATTTGTAACGTCTAAAGTGAGCAATATGCAATATTGTAACGTCTAATACTTATCAATTTCGTTGGTAGACATAGCATGGTTTACATGACCACCTAAAGCTTTATTTTGTCCTAACATACTAATAACATTATTTCTATTATTTTCCCCATTGCTTGTATGTGTACTACGGACAGGCGTAATTGTGACCTCTTTCTTCCTAGAGTAGTGTAAGTAAACAGCGGCACCCATTCCGCCCAACGACATAACCAAAATCAAATATTTCATTATTTTCGTTATTTTTAGTACTTTGAAAAGTTGGTCATTCAATTGCTTGGTCCACGTAGAATTCAATTCTACACCTTCTTCCACCCAGAATAAAGGTATTACGGTATCAGGTAGATTTTTCATTACATTTACTTTAGCCAAAGCATGAACAGGTAAACTGAATTGCAATCGCTTTTTGGCATAAACCGGAGAGCCGGTCATCTAAAATAATTAATAAATCAATATATTACTTAAATTAATTTAAAAAAACAGTTCACTTACAGATTCGAATAGAATAGAGATTTCGTGCTCTTTTGCATTTGGATTTAACCCTTTGACACCGTTCACATAACTTGGATCGCTTAAGTAGAAATGAGGCAAAGAAGCAATTAAAGGAGCCTTGATGCAGTTGTATAAATCGAATACGCCTTTTTTAAGACAATCGTCTGGAGCTTTGCAATAGCACTGCTCTTCGGGAACAGATGATACATCACCAAAATCTGCTGTATATCTTCTCACAGGCATTCCTGCGTATTTAGTATCATCGACATAATACGCCGCTAAAACTCTATAATCAAATAATGAGATTAAAAGATTTTATTTTATATCTATATTAATATTTAAATTACCTGCAGAGATCTGGCGCAAAAGAGACTAATCCTTCCTCCTTCGTTAGAAATGGTGGAAATATTGTTGAATCTGTTCCTTGATAAGTGTTACATTCTTTAGTGCTCCAAATTTCCAATTCTTTCTGTCCTTCAAATTCAACCACTTTTCCCAGGTCATGAGAATCTTTTACGCCGCGTTTAACTTTCACCCTTTGCCCTAAGGTACCATTTTTCTGAGAATATAAAGTTTATTATTATATTTACAATAATTATGTCAACTAACCGGTCCAAATAAAGAGAATCTAAAAATATTAGGTTCCACTTCAACCAAGTCTGTAGCTTCCATCTTTAGTTGAGTGCAAACTGCTTTGCCAGCGAAATCTGATACGTTGCATAAGATGTGAATGCCATTAAACAAAATATCTTGCACCGAAGCTGATAAGAATGAAGTTGTTGGTCCTCTGTAGATGCTATTTATAGCTTTATTCACCAGTGATAGAGCAGAAGGTTTATCCCTTTCAACAGCCATAGCTAAAGCCTACAGAATTAATAGTACATATCTGATTTAGACTGATTTAAGAAGAACTTACAGCAAGAAGCGGATGCGGAATAGTAACTATTTCATTTCCAGTCAATGGTTTGGTTAGTTCTGGATTAAATATAAACGTATTTTTGATTGTATAAGTCATAGTATCCTCAGATTCATCTTCCTCTATGTGAACTTTCTCTTTCCATTCGCTAAAGAAGATAAACTATATAAAGAAATGTGCTTTTCTGAGTGACTGAGCACAACGCTAGATTTCTACTGATTCGAAAAAACAAACAAAAAGAAAATTGTAGTTTTCCTCTACTATTTTATTATTCACACAACGCAAAATTAATCAATTTTGAAACTATAAGGAAAATTTACATAATTATAATTATATTTATTATATAATATTAATATACATTTCAGAAAACGTACATCAAGAAATTTATATTTTTTCTGTTTTACTGAAATTTAAAATTAATAAATTTATTTAATTATAGATTTATATTGGCTATAGCCAAAATAGAATTTGGACCAAATGGCAATCAACGTAAGTATTTCTTCTAAAGAAATTTTAAAATTTCATATAAATTGATCGGTTAATCCAAATTGAAATGTCCGAGAAAAAATAACAAATAATAATTGTTATTAAAATTAATATTTTTATTATTTTGTAATAATATATTGTATAATTTATAATCATTTTAATGCAATAAATATATTTGTTTTGTGGTTGAAAAATACTGAAAGAATTAAATCAATTGTTTCAATGTCAAATAAAAAATAAGTAATGTTTAAAATAATTTTAATTATTTAGATTATTATTTTATTTCGATAATAAATAAAATTAATTTAAGAAAATGAATATAAACAGTTAATAAAAAAACTTACTCATATACAAAAGGTCCAACTTCTTGTACAATGGGTAATGCCCCTGCGGTGACTTCAACAGGATTAGTTACATTAAACATGTAGACTTTAAATACCAATGGAAAAGGTACTTTAAGGTACATATCTCTTATATCTGTGCCTTCTTTCAGTGTGCAACTCTGAAATTGTTATTAAGATAAATTATTCATACATAAAAATGTAATTTAATCAATAGAATAACAATATATTCCTAGGAGAAACATTAAATCCTTAATATTAATATTATTATAAAATATCTTACACTTTTGATCTTGTTAGTTAATATCTTTGGGAAAGCAATCCATCCGAAAATTATGATGAACAAGAACGTTCCCACAGAGCCAATTCCCACTTTATATGCGAGCTTCATTCTTGCTTCCCGAAGACGCTTTGTTGTCTTGTATGTACGAACACTGAGTTTGATTAATTTCACTCCCTTTTCGGCGGTCCCAAGCTGAGGAAAGATGAACTTCAAGAATCTCTTGACGAGCTTCACCTCAGTCCTCATGCGCCGCGTAGGAATATGATTGCATGCTAATGACTGTCTATCATATACTGATGTTACTCCCAATGCCATTTACTTATATCACGTTCAGCTAGGGGGGATGAAATTGTATATTATGCATGGCGAGAGAGACGCAATTGAAATGAAAAAAACAGCACGCGTTTACGTAAGCGAGAGAAATAGTTGCTTCTCTCGGATTCTTATAACAATAGTTAATCAATTGATTGACAAACTTCTAATAATCCAATTCATTATTCACGTAATAAACTTTATCTGTGGAATATGTATTTTTTGCATTTTTTTATGCTTAAGAAAAAGTATTATACCAGTTGTGTTTTTTTTTCTATTATTAGTGACAGACAGAATTTAAAAAATAACAACTAACGTAAACATACTTTTTTCGGTAGAAAATAATATGAAATTAAAAAATTTAAGATCTCATTGTCTTTCATAAACATGTAATTTTTGTGAAGGACACATCCGTATGTATGCCAATTTCGTTCATACATTGACCATGAATTATGTTGTCTGTATGGAATCGTGTGGTTTCGTCTAGTTCGATTTATAATTTCTGCGTTTGATTAAAATAATTAAAGATGTGCAATCAATGGTCGCTCGTAAATATTAAATATGTGAACCTCAAGAGAAGCAGGCACACGTAGGACTAATTACATAAGACTTGATAAAAAATGTATAAAAGTAATTGTCAAGTTCATTACACATGGACATTTCCAAAGAAATATATTATTTTATTAATTCAACTAGAAAGCTGAATGATGAACATTGGACATTTATTTAACAGCTTAAAAAGTTAAGCAATAACATTTTCTTTTACTGGATTACAGTTAAGTTTTGTCAAGCCAAAAATAAAATTATTTAAAAGATAAATAAGTGTTAAGACGAAACAAACTAATTTAGAATAAAGGCTTAAAGATTTTTTCAATGATAAAAAAGAAATAATTAAAAATATATATAATTCTTGTTCTTTATAAGGAAGTTTTTTTATTAATTACATTGTGTTATTCGAGATATTGTCATTATAATATTGTTGAAATCTACTCAATATTATTCAAAATTTTAGAATTTTTATTAAAATATACTTCTTTGAAAATGGAAAAACTATTTTTTTTGCGTACTAAATTGTAAATAAAATTTGTTTATAATAAGTCAATAAAAATTATTATAATTGTATAAAGTGTTAATATAATTAATTTTAAATAAAATTGTGTATTTACGATCAAATTATTTTTGCCATTGATATATTTATAGATTTAAAAATAAACTAAATTTAAACAATTTAATTTGTTATTAAAATATTTCTATAGAAATGGGATTGTGCAAGAAATAATTACTTGATCCTATATTATTATGAATATAAATTATTTATCTCCACTTTTAGTTTCTTAAGTTTGGCTGCATTATTTATGTGGTAGTTTGCAAAGAAGACGTACAATTATATTCGATTTGATAGAATATTACACACATTAACATAAATGGAAACGTTCCAGGAATTAAATTTAAACCAGATTAAAATTACATTTAAAAATTAGCTCAATTATAACCATTTATGGATAGTAAAAATATAAGCGATAAATTAAATAATATCAAATTAGTGTTAATAAATTAAAATTCTAAATAATTATAAGAATAAGATAAGTACTGCACTTCAATATTATTGCTATAAAATATAAATATTTATTTATTATAATTTTTATTATTGGGTATAAAAACCTATAATCAATAGCCCTTTTCAACTGTGAAATTTTATTTTTATTATAGTATTAAGTTTTTTTTATTAAAAATAATTATAATTTATTAAACAGAATTCTCAACAAAAATAAACAATTAATTACAAAATTAAAAAGATTCAAAGAAAATAATAATAAATAAATAAGAAAAACAATAACCAGATAAATTAAAGTTTACACCAAAAAACATCAACGCTTATGTAAAGGACATGTTTATAAGGATAGTAGGAATTGGAAATAAATTTAAGGAAAGGTATCTGTCAAGGAGAAGAACAATTTTGGATTTAATATGAAGGAGATCACTAGGAAGGTTATGAAATATTATTAGAATGTTGAATTTTGGTGAGGATGTGAAGACCACGTTCAAATATGGTGAATTTTTGCATTGGGAAAGAATAGAAAAAATATAATCAAGGATTTGAAGAAATATTGATTTATTTATGGAGATTTTACATTGCATGGATATTTTAGAGCTACTGAATATCAGGAATCGGAAATTACTGAATCTGGATTTGATTTTGGATTTGAGTTGTTTGGAATGAAAATTGCGAATTTATTTAGAATCCAGAAGGAAACACAATGGGCGATGGGTATATGGAATGATTGAACAAGAAGGTTTTTTTCGGATTGGTTTATTTTGAGGCATCATTTATAGAACCATAAAAATACTTTGTATTATTATAAAATATAAACAAATTGAAAACTGAAATTAAACTTGAGAAATTCATAATATAAATAATGAATAAATGTTAATAAAAGCGCAATACGTATAGTATCTTGATATTGATAGTTAAGCAATATCTGATATGGATGCTGATACTTTAATTAGTTATAATATTTTCTAAAATACAGAATTAATTTGATAGTTACATTGTTTATTCTAATACTAATTTAATAAAAAAATATAAGATTGTATTTCTTTATTTCATTCTTTGTGTAATTGTATAATTATTACATTAAATATTATTACGATTGTAAAATAAATACAACAAACAACTTATGGTTTTTATTATACAATCATAGCAATTAACGAATAAATTGCGTATCACGAAATTAATGAAACATCATTTTGTGCAGAAGGAACATATACCTAAAAACAATCAAAAGATTTTTATTGGACAGTGAGAAATTTGATTAAATAAACAATCAACTTGTTTACACTGCTTTTTTAATTTATTAATTATACAAAAATACATTTTATAATAACCGATGCTCCGCAAGGCAATACATTGGAACTTTAAATTTTTACTAATTAATAATTAATTGATACATTGCTATATAATAGATAATTTAATATATAAACCACCTATGTTGTGGTAGATTTCCTCCATCTGGATTTCCTCTATGTTGGTCCATTGGTCTCCTATTGTTCCATCTTGGTATTAATTTATAGTGATCGAGTTTTTGGAGCCGTTTAGCTTTCAACTTGTTTATATAGAAAAATTACATTTAATAAAAAAAATTGAATATAATTGTCTTTCAAGTTATTGTATTTAACATTGATCGCCTAATAATGTTACTTTTTTCTAAATCATGATAATTTTTACTTGTTTTTTATCATTTTTTGTGCCAGAAATCGTCTGAATTTCTTTATCTTTATTGCTAACCAAATATTACACTAAAAATATCAATAACAATTAATTAATATCAATAACAATTTCTAACATCTTTGTCAATGTAATTTTCGAAAACTATTGATTAAGCCATTTGGATTGCGGACCTCTTTATCAGAGGTATCGTTAACTGAGGTATTAGTGTACTGTAAAACATCTCAAATTATTTTAATATTTGGACAGTATAGACTTAAAAAAATGTCGCAATATATATTTTACCTAAATTACAGAAATAGATAATATACAAACTTAAATATAATCATTATAAAAATAAGAAAATAAATTCATTAAATTAATAATAAACAACGTTTATTGGCCAAATAATACAAATATATATTGCGAAAAGAACAAGGAAAAATCTCTAAATATAAACAATAAAGAAAATAATCAAACTGGACAGAAAAAAAAATTAAACTGGAAGGGCTTTCCGTATAATATAGAAATAAATAAGAATAAAGTTCTATAATTAAATAAAACTGGTCAAAGGGCTATCAACCTAGGTCAACCTTTCGTCCAAGAATATTAATTATATTGTACAAAACAACACATATAATATAATAATTCAGAAAGGCCTTTCTCAATAGCCCTTTATAACAGTTTTTTTTTATCATAACATGATTATGTTTTTAGTTGTTACCTAATTGTGTATCTATTGCAAGAAATATAATTAAAAATAGCAGCCAAAAGGAAAAAAATATGAAGAAAAATGGGAAACAAAAAATATGTTCATAGAAATTTATATACATTTTTATATAGCATACAACTAATGATTTTTTTTTGTAGATCTGTTGTTATATTTTCTAATTTTAAAAGTGCATGTTTTTAAATATGTAGTGATTATTTGATGTTAATTCATTAAAATATTTGTTTGAAAACTGGCTGACTGGTTTATACATTAATTAATTAATTAAGGATTATAAAAAAAGGGAATACATTTAAAAAAAAATTTTACCTCACAGTAGACTTGAACCTATAGTTAAACTTCATAAAGTACACTAAAATTATATTCATTGATTTTAATTTGTTCACTTTAAAATGTGGTACGTTACATAAGTTGAAAACCAAAGCTCTACTCAGCAACGAAATATTTAAAGCATGTAGAAAGTAAATTATTAATAACATCCATTTTTTTCCCCATAAATTCTAGCAATCTATCTCTGTGGATAATAAAATGCAGTACTGGCAATGTTCAGAAGACACACTTCTCACTTCGAACACACTTCTCACTCATTTCATCCACTTATTGAAACCGATTTTGCAGGTCTTCAGGCTTGAAACGCTTCAGTCTCCGCCGATGGTTGATTGTGTCGGTTAACCCTGCTACCAGGTTGGTGTTGGTAAACAAATATTGAATACGTACTGATTATAGGTCTTTTTGCTCTTTATTTATTTCTTAATCATTATTTTCATTCATGATTTTATTTTTAATAAAAAAAATAAGTTAAATATATTTCACGTTAACACAATTAAATCTTATAAAAAATCTCTTGATAATTTACTGTATATGCGGAAATATCAAGTTTATATAAGATATTGAAGGAATCTGTTAACTATAACGGCAACGATGCAAATCAATAAAGCTAATATATTTTTCATGATTTTTTTTTTAATAAATTGCATAGGTTGAACAAAAAAATGCAATGATTATAAGGAACCATAGCTATGTATCCAAGAATAAATTATAAAGTGCGCATTCCGCCTATACTATTACAGAAGGAAACATGGGTAAATAATTGAAAAGAAAAGCTCTCGACTCTAATCATCGTTCACATCGATATGAAGAAGGAAAGGAATGATATGAAAAGCCAGTTCGTGGGATTGGGTAGCCTCAAGTTCAGCATTCTTTTTTTCTAGAATTTTGCCGACGTGTAATTTCCACAAACGTTCGTAATTAATCGATCTTTCCCTTGCTCGTGATTGGACTCGACTCGGATGCACACCGTATCAATGCATAAATTATAGTGAAGCTTTTCCACAAGAAGTATTTTAAACTTTTTAATTCCATTACTTTCATTAAATATTCTTTCAATGTCGGGCAATTAATTCATTATTCAGCATGAAAGTCTAGTTAGTCAACCGATGTTACGGTCAACTCTAATGTGAGCAAATTAATTATCGATTTTAATCGTTTAATGTTAATATATTTGAGTACGGGGAACCGTTCT
The DNA here is from genome assembly GCA_963457615.1 of Nicrophorus investigator. Classification (NCBI taxonomy): domain Eukaryota; kingdom Metazoa; phylum Arthropoda; class Insecta; order Coleoptera; family Silphidae; genus Nicrophorus; species Nicrophorus investigator. The sequence goes on along the minus strand of OY735140.1, from coordinate 20,308,487 downwards.
ATTGGTGAAGTTCAAAGGAACCTTGAATTCATGGAAGAAAGCTTGAAAACAAGAAAGTCGCTTAAATTTAAAGTAACCGTTGACTAAGAGATGGCTCCAAAGTGAGAATCTTACAGATGGAATTTTGATTTTAAATGATTGTATTTTAAATAAATTAATAAATAATTGTTTAGTATATCAAGACCAAATTTAGTTAGTATTGAAAATATGCTCGATTTTGTTTTGAAGAGACCGCACAAGAGTATATAAATTATTATTGGTACTTGAGTTTAAATGCTTTTGTAAAGAGTGGCTGACCCCGGTGACCACAAAAGGTCGCCAATGACACTTGACCCAATCTCCCGGTAAAACATAAATAAATGCTGGGACACTCCCAATACAAACATAAGCGCACCTCGTTTTTTATTACTCATCGTAAATAAATTTTAAAAACTAAACGCCAAATGGAATTCAAATCGCATCATCGGGTGAGAAATCAGAAGCACCGATTGATGAACTTTCACTGAATTTGTGTGCAACATGAATAGATTCTGCATCAGTCAGATTGATTCGGGACCGCTCCTATTGCCTCAAGCAGCCACGGTTACTAGTTTATGGATCATCAGATTAATCTATAAAATTTGTATTAATCTACAAATTTCGTATTAGGATTTGGGATCGTAATTTAACGATAATTGTCTTTATATTAACCAGGTTTTTGTATAACGAGATTTAACATAATTTGCAAAAGAACTTTTGGCTGGGAGTGTAAGCTGATGTCCGATCAGTCTTCAATTTCTTTTTCTTTTCGCTGTGCCCTTTGTTACCTCCTGCGATTTAACCGAACGCCAATTCTTAGAAATCCGACTGAAAATAATAAGAGGACCGAGAAGAAAAAGACGTTTCAGGTCTCCTCGGACGACCGACTAAAACCGAAAATCAACGGAACTGTCTGTAGGGGGAGACTTGTTCTAACAATGAAATAAAATATTTGTAACATGAATGACTCGTAAAATTTCCTTTTATTTATTATGTTTTTTATTTGTTTCGGATCCGCGGTTATGAATGTACCTGTATGTGAGTGAGTGTGTGTATATGTGTGTGTATATAGGACTTATACTGTTATACAATGAAATGAGTTTTAAATTAGCCGCGGGGCTATAATTTAGTAACTGCACGCAGCCTCACTTGTAACTCGGGGTGGCCCGATACCGAAAATACTGTGGGAAACTTTTCCTTCATACTCTCAATGAAATTAATTGATCTTATGATTCAAAAAGAATGCAGCTCACATTTACTTTACGTACGAAATGCGATCCGGCCGTGTGCGTACGTACGTAACCGGGCGAGCGGCGAGCGCCGTTCGCTACGTGTATCGGAAATTTATAATGCTAAATTATAATAATTACAACACAAATCGTTGCACTGCAAATACATTATATTGAAATTTATGAAGCCACAAATTACAAGCCACATGCCCATCAACAGAGAGTATAATGGAATGTATTACGAATACACTCAAATCTTCGATCTCTTCCTCTTCGTACCACTTTTTCAACAACACAAAAGACCTTATTATATACCAAACATATTGAGTCACTCACTGAAACAATGATTATAATTATCATATATTTCTGAAATCTTAATTCTTCGTTTTTTTTTTATTAAAACTCGGAACTGTACTTTATCTAACCTCAATATATGGGACGCATTTTAATTCAATATAATTTTCGTATTTGTGGTGAATTATAATCATATAACAATAAACTAAATCTGATTATATAAGAAACGAAGAAATATATTATTTTCTAAAATGTATCATTTTCTTATGATATACCATGGCAAATAATTTTCTAATATTCTATAATAACTAATGCTCCGCATGACGATTCATCAGTACTTTAAAAATTACACTAATTAATTTTCAAAAATACAACAATCTGAATTAAATACAGTTTTGTGCTAATTAATAAATTAACTTCATAACTAAAATACCTTAATTTATAAATCACCTATATTGGTGGTTGGTCTGCTTTTTTGTTAGTCTGTGTCGCTTCGCTTATCTCCCATTATTCCTTTCTCTATTCTATTTTATTTTTTAACAATTTTGCTTAATGATTTTCGAATACTCTTTTATATTATAATGCTTAATTTGTTACGCAATTAGTAATTTATATTAAATGTAAGAAATATATATGAACTTACACTGAATTTTTAAATTATTATATTTGCTGTATAATAAAGACACATTTTGCCACTATAGGTAATTAAGTCAGTTAAAATACTCTCACTTAATTAATTAAATTAATTAATATTGAAAGCTATAAAAAAAGTTAAAAATATTTTCATAATATAAGTAGTTTATAATAAATAATTCTATAATACATATTTTAAAAGCTCAATTTATAATTATTATATAATTTTATTATTGATGTATCCCAATTATCACTATATATATATTATATAATATATACATAATAAATTTATAAAATTTACATCAAGATAAGAAATATACATGTTAATGCAATTAACGATTTAAACCATAATTCGTGTTTATAGTGCGATAATCTAAATTATATCAAAAGTTCTTTTAATAAACATCATTGTTCTACACCAAATAGTCAAACTTGTCAATATTATTCCATTCTTAATCATCACATATTACGTCAATAATTTAATAATAGATTTTACAGTTCCTGTATTCGGTTCCATCATTATACCAAACTGTTTGAAGTCGGATTAATCGAAGACAACATAAAAATAAACTACTTAACTGAAAAAGAAAGAAAACCAATCGGTTTTAATTAAAAGAAATATTTTGTGTACTAATTATTGATTTTGCTCAAATAAAAATTTTCTTTAATTTGAATTAAAAAACCGGACTAAACGAGGTATTGCTATTTTTATAATATGTGTACAAATAACTATTTGTACAATGAATAGTATCATTTTTTTTTATGTTACAATTATATTAAAGGATATATTAATTATTTTAATAAATACTGTTTGTAAAAAAAACTGTTTTTTTCATATTTGTTTTATTTACTATTATAAAATACAATTATTAACAATATTCTAATAAAGAATAAATTTTGTTCCTAAAATTATTTTTTATTTAAATATGCAACTGAATTTTATGTATATTATTATGTATATTTATACATATTTATAAGTAGGTATTTTTCTATAAAATATATCGAAACAGAAAATATGAATATTTATTCCTCATCATCTCCCCACTTTACCTTCGGATACTAACCTATATTCCCATCTACCACTGTCATATATCTAGGAATCCTTCTTGGTCCTAAACTAAACCTAAATTCCTGCTCCAAACATCTTAAATCCTAAATAAAAATTATATCCCGTCACTTCCGATCCTTGACCTTCCGTACTTCGGAAATATCTATCCATGTCAAAACTTCCATATATAAATCCATTTGCCGTCCTATTCTTAATTATGGTTTTCTCCTCTTGTCCCAATGTCGAAATCCAGTAGTAAAAAGCCTTTCCGTATCCGAACGTTATTTACTTCGTATCCTTATCATAATGCAAATTAACCCTCCCAATGAACTCCTTTATACCAAAACCAATAGTCCTTGACATATACCTATCCCTCCCTCTTAAATTTATTTCAAAAGACATTTTTTTTTCTTCTCTTACCAAATTTTGTATCCCTCAAAATCCAGATCTTTCTCCCAAGTACAGGTATCCCACATGTACCCTTTTCCAATTTTTGACGTCCCTATAATAGTGTCCCTCTTCCTGTGGCTGCTTATATATATGTGCATTTTTTTTATTACTATTATACATAATTCCAATTTTATTTTATTGTTATAATTTATGTAAAAAGTATATAAATCCATATTATATTAATTTGCCCAGGTATATTTATTTTTAATTTAGAATGTATTTTTGGTTGAATTATATTGAATTTTAATTATTTTCAAATTCATTTATATTTTTTTTTTCTTCATAGTAATATTTCTTTTTTCTTATATTTTTTTTGTATTATTGTTTGCTATAATAATAAATGATGTTATTTCTATTTATTTTAAACATTTATTTTATTTAATGAATTCGTGGTCTAACGATAAATTTGAAAGCTGTATCCAATGTTGAATTGTTGTCGATTTAAGCAATTGGATGGACGTACGCTGAATTATTTGATTTCTTTGAACAATAAATTTGTACCAAATGTGTTATGTATGTCGGACATAAAAGCGGACGTCGTCGATGTCCATTTATTTCAAAAATGCACACACACTCGCTGCATAGGAGAGAGACACTGGCTGACACGCAGACGACGTCTAGACTAAACCCTGATTTGCCAATGGAATGTAGAATTTCATTCTACTGTTTTATTTTAATCTCATTAAATCGCCAATTGATTCCATTACGTTCTACAGTAGTTTGACAAATATCAATTGAAATTTTATGATTATGCCATTTATATATTAGCAGCATTAAAATATTTTTATACTATTTTTGTTATATAAATATGAAAATAAATTTATAAAAGGTTCAAATATTTAATTAAACAAGAATTAATATTATTTTATATTAGTAGAAAATAGAAATTAAAAGTACAGGTACTGGACCATTTATTCAAGCTTGAAGCAGAAGATGACCTTGATTTCTGGATATTCCGGTTTTCTGGACTTAATATAAAATAAACAATGAAAATAAATAAATTGTATTTAAGTTATTAAATACGGTATATTTTATAAATCATCTTATTTGTAACAGATAATTCGACATCTAAAATGATAGTTAGTGGAAAAAGTGCACATATTGGAAATAAAAATCTAGATTAAGTTAAAATTCATTTGTAACATTCTGATTACTTGGACATGTTTTGTTTATAATAAAATTATTCCAAAACTTGTGTCTCTTTTGAGTTAATATCTTCATAAAAAATGTAAATAAATTCTATTTCTAATCGCACATATTAATCAAATAATAATGGTAGAAAAAGTATTAGTTGATCACTACTTAATTTGTACCTGTATAGAAAACTGACATTTAGTTTATAATATTATTTTAATACGCTCATATAAAACATCAAGATAATCTTGAAGAAAAATTATATTTTGACAAACTTCCGAAACCTCCGATATGTATTTAAATCAAAGTTATAAAATACAACACAACTTCCAGAAGATATAACTTAATTAATATAACTATTGGGAGTGATAGTATTATTTTAAGCGTATTATCTTTGTCAAACATTAAACTTTTTGGAAAAAATTCACTAACGTTAAATATGGTCGGAAGTTATACTGAAAGAAAAATATTACTTCTAATATTGTTGTCGTTTTTTTCGGTGTTGGAGAATGAAAATATAGACAAAATTAATGAACTTTTGAATAAAAAAAATGTTAGGAATAATTGTTATTGTTAAGAAATCAGTGTTAAATACAATAACTTAAAGAAATAGGAAAATCACAAACAATTTTAGACTCATGTATTAAAATGTAATTTCACTTTGTATATGTCAACTTACATGTTTATTTAATAAAATAATTCTAAGTGAAAACTGGCAGTTCCAAATTTCATATCTACCTTCTGTGGCGTGCCATATTTTTCGGACTATAAGACGACCTTAAATTTAAAGACAATTTATTGAAAAAAATATTTTACCTTCGGACCATAAGACCATTAAGTCCATTTTTTTATGTAAAAAGGTGCGAAAAATACGGTAATTGTCATTCTGGCCATAGCTGTGAAACTTCGTTTGAGTTTCACATAACATAAATCCTACTTATTAATTAACTATAGTTCATTCTTCATTTAAGATAATGTATCAAACTGTAAATAGTGAGTTTGATTTCAAAGTACGTTTTTAATATAAATTTTCTGAAATCCTGCTATTATAAATTATAAAAAAATATTAATAAAAATTTATTATTACTAATCCGAAAGAAGCAATAAATATTTTTAATAGATTATCTATTAACTAAATTGCTTTCTAAACTTTGATTTCTTGTTGTTAAATATATAATAGACAATTACCCTTAATATGTGTAATTGCGTATGAAATAAATATTATTATTAAAATAGCAGTACAAAAATTGTAATATTTAGAGACAAGTAATTAATTGCTAATAAAATTAGCTATTAAAAAATAGTTAATTTAAAAAATAATTTTGCGATTAATGTACTGAAAGCTATTTTAGAGTTTTAGCACATCACGTATACATAAAACAAGTACTTCGAATGCTTGTTTTGTAGTTGGTACCTTCTAAAACAGTATGAATACATCCCATAAATTGGAAGGTACATGTAGCATTTAAAACGTAATTGAACTTGAGTCATTGTTCGTGCGGTGTAAATCTTGTCGGTACAAAAGGCTACCGTACAAATAAAGCGCAGGTGATAAAGTCGACATAATTTATAACTTAATAATAATTTCGTTATGAGGTTTCCGAGTTTTATTATAGTTTCAAATAATAATTTAGCAATGATGTACAACATAACTTAATCCTTGTACTTTGAAGCGGAGCATAGCAGAGACGAGGTTATTAAAAATTGCCGTCACGAAGATTTCCTTCGAATGCTGGAAAGAACGACCGGTGAAATAAATATCGGTCGGTCAGTTTGTCTGCATTGTCCGACTGAATGCACACAGTACATACAACAATTAACTTTTTAACGATTTAAGCAGGTTCCAATAATTGTTCCCTTTGAATGCGGTAGTATTATTACGGCCCGATTACATTTCGAGAAACGATTCCCAAGCCCGAGCACACAATTTGGCCAATTTTCGAGCGACGAAAAACCAGACCAAACGAATTACTTTTCATTTAATTCATTTACTCCACTTTTAATTCCAGAATCAGCTCAATCGTGCCCTCACCACGGTTTCTTTACTTCCATTTAAATGTGTACACCGTTTATAAGTACACCATTTTATTTAAAGTTATGTAATTTTTTTTTTGCGAAATTTACTAGATTTTGATAACGTCTAACCTGGTGGTCTCGTTTAAATTAAATCAAATAGTTGCGAAATTTGACTAAAACACAACCTAATATTTAAATCACCTTGGAAATCGAGTAAATATGTAAATTTTTAAGCAAACAAAAAAAATAGAACAACACCAAGAAATAGTTTTTATGATTTTTTAATTGATATCCGTGTAATAAATTTAAATTTATTTATGAATAACAATATTGATGTACTTCTACTACTTTAATTAATTGGTAACATATATTAACTAGCTTGCTTTTTTCCAAGACCTAATAAGGTTAAAAACTAATTAATATATTTATTTTTTGTAAATAAGTCTTACCAATGCGAGCAAACTTTAATTGACTAAAAAATTGTTGAATTATATAATGACATATTATTTTCAGAAATAAGGTAGATTCTTGTTTACCAACTGAGATTATCAACTAAAAAAATACATAATAAATTTACGGGCAGAAACACCTATGGTCAATAGCTCTTTACAAAAGTGGAATTTCATTTTTATTGTAATAAGTATGTTTTTTTATATTTTTTTGTAATTTATTGCTGCAATAAATATTATTATTATATTAAATAATGAATAATTATCTTAATGACACTTTTTTTCAATTTAATATTTTTTGTGCATTGGGTTACTTTCTTCACTCAATTCTTATCTAAATACGCAAAAAAATGGATTCTATAATTAGCCACGACGTTTAAAAAAAACAGGTTTTTGAATTAAAACATTTTAAATATTGGCAAACTTTCGAACCATTTTCATAATGAGTTGCTTAAACAATAAGTAATATATGTGATATATAATCATCAACCTTTATAATACTGAAAGATGTAATTAGGAATAGGATTGAAAATTGGTTTTTCATTTCACACTTATAATACGGTGTCACCAAAATTGGAACAGTTAAGTAAATTGCAATTAACCACCGCTAAATAATACTTTAAATATAGAAGAACTGGAGGCAGTAATATAGTTGTATAGACTAAAATCTAATATAACTAATAATTTTCATTGAGGAGAAGAACTTTTACCAAAGGTATACGATTTATCGTTTAGTAAAAAACGATAGCATATAAAAAAGTGATAGTTTTAATAATCGGTCTATTGGGGGCAAGAGTAAGATTCTTTAATTCATTAGAGAAGTATCAAACACGTGGCCCCCACCCGGGTCACCACGAACAACGAAAATCGAAAGTAAATCTTTGAGGAAATTCTATTTCTAGTGTGCAAATAATTGAGTTTTAGATAAAAATTCCTTAAGAGTTTCATCATTATGTGTGCCTCTCAATCTTTCTCGCTCATTCTCTCTCTTTCTCCTTTGAATCGATCCTTGTCCTCCAATGTTGGCGGGCGGAATCCGTTTGTTAAAAACCAGCCGCAGACAGCGTGGCTACAACACCTGTGGTCCTTTCTTCTCACTATAATTACAATATATTTATTTTTGCGCGGCATCGTATGCCATTGCTATAAATCTTTGAAATTTAGGTTAATTCATACCAAATATTTTGTCTCCCTCTCTCTCTCTCTCTCTCATACACACACTTATTCTTTTTTTATTTTTATGGTTACTTCTTCTTGCCGAGAAGATGGTTTCCGCTGCATACTACATACTGCGATCAAGTGCAATGCGTGTAATGCAAGAGCGTACGAGTATAGAATAGAGCGAGTGAGTGAGTGAGTAATAATAAAGGCGTGACAAAGTGAGAAGCCATAAATTAATTGAGAACAGTGGAGACGATACGCAGAATCTGTGTAGATAATGGCTGCGTGGATAAGGAGTTGTCGGCTGAAAAACGCAGATCTCCAAATGTGATGCTTCCTGTGGAGGAGCTAGGAAATCATTAGTTATATAGACGATGCACTTGATTCGTTTGTTCTTTCTTTCATTCTGTGTCTTTCTGTCTTTCCTCCTTTTTTCCTTCTCGTGTTCTTTCTTCTTCCATTTCGTCGATCGAGTAGAACTGGATTATAAATTAGACATAAGCGTGCCTTGCATTAAAGTCACTTTGACACACTAACACACACTAACGCTCAATGAATATTTTTACATCACTTCTGTTTAAACTTAATTTATGTGAAAATTGCCCTACAATAATAATACAGTTTTTCTATTTGCTTTTGCCACTTAGCCGTTTCTCCGGGCTACTTAATTCATTAGCACCTCAACCTCTCAGGTGTCCCGAAAGAGCTCGAGCGCTAACGCATTTCGCAGCGCTCGTTGTTCCTTAATATTATTATTTGTGGCGACGAGCCATATAAGCGCAAAACGTGCATACTGCAGTAGAAAATCATTCCAAGAATACATGATTGACGTGGAAGTTTTTCCCAAGAAGACTTTTTATAATTATTAGCAACTGGAATCCTGCGTTAATTGAAATCAAATCGGAAAAGAAAAATCTAAACTAAAGAAGTGGAAGGATGAAGACGAGGAACGGCAGGAACAAGAAGATCGAGTGAAAGAGAGGCAGATACGAAATAAAAATATCTCACGGACGTACCTGCATGTTTTATTGATGCCTTTCCTCCATATTAAATATTTGTGATAATTGCAACTAATTAAATGAAATCTGAAAACCGGAGAGAACACATGTTCGAAAGTTGTTCGCGATTGAAAAATGAAATTTAAAAATTACATTTATTTTAAATGCAGTGCGTTTACAATAAATCGATACAAAATAAAAATAATATTAATAATAATAATAAAAAATAATAATAATACATACACACGTACACAATATATAAATATAGAAATAAATAATAATGATAATAAAGTAAATTTATTAAATAATTGACATAAATTATTAAATTGAACATAAAGTGAAATCACATGTATTCTCTTTCCTCATCTCTTCAACGATTAAGCTTCTTTTAATTTCGCCTCTTCCACGATTCCTTTGTGATAGATTTCACTGGAGGGGGCGGGGGCGGCTTCTACATCGAATCCAGCTGCCAGCTCAGTCTCTTGAATGTCGCGATTTGCATATTCTATGGCACCGAAACCCGTCCGAACGGCTTGTGAGAGCGTATCGAAATTCTTAGCCCTCCCGATCCGTGCAGTCTCTTCGGGTTTCTTCTTGTATGAGTGCAAATGCTTCACCTGTAATGCGTCTTTGTAACCATTGATTGGAATCTCGTTGCTCTCATGTATCTTAATCCCATGCATCTGCTTAGACGGCCCATATGTCTTCACTTTGGAATGTCCTTGAATTATTAAATACATTGGACCCCTAAGCGGCTCAGACGGTTGCTTGTAATGCCTAAACAAAGGATCTGTTGTCAAAGAATGGATTGATGTTGTGCTTGGTATCGGTGTTGTTGTTGTGTAAGCTTTAGTTGTAGCTTTGGGAATATTCGCCATGTAAGTGCTCATCATTGCTGGAGTTATTTCCTTTTCCAACAACGTCGCCAAGGAGTTTGATTTGATGGTTCCCATCGGTGGTGGTTGCATTGTTTGCATAGTTTGAAGACTTTGTAAGGTTATTGGATTTTTCATTTGAGATAAAACCGGGGACTCAACGTTCAGATTGGAAGTTCCGGAAACCGAATGCACTTGAGCTTCGGGCTTTCCGATATTGACGTAAGTGCTCGATACATCCATGTCCCCATTAGAAACTTGTCCTTTGAACATAAGATCTGGTCCGCTAATTTGAATTTCTTCCGTAGTATTCTTCACTTTCTCAGCTTGATCATTGAACTCGTACGGGAGAGGAGTCCTCCAAGTAACTACGCTGCTAGAATCAGCGACGGTGTAGAAATTTTTGTCGTCTTTCCATTCATGCTGTTGGCTCGTTGTACTCGATTGGTAAATGAGGTTAGCTTCTTGGATCGTGTATGACGTTGTGCTCGGGGTTGTGAACGATTCCGTTATTGGTTTCGACGAGGGTATAGGCGGTGGCATTAAAATGGTGTATGGTACTCTTTGCTCGGTTTTATAGGTAGCCCTTTCGGAACTGCCCTTGGCTTTATGGTAGGGCGTGTTGAAGAAGGGATACGAAGGCATTTGGAAATGTGGTCGCGAAATTCTTTGGTAAGTACTTTGAAATTTTGGTCCGTCGACGAATTTCACGAAGGGATCGTAAGTGTCCCTTCTTGATTCAGCGTTTATCGAGGGACTACTTGGTTTATTGGAGCTGACTCCGAGCACCAAGATCTCAGTTTTCTGATTTTCTCCCGGTAGGGGAGGGTCAGGTTTTCGTTGCGCTGGATCAACCCAGTAATGTACACGCTCTAGAACTGGCGGAACATAATCATAAGTAGGGTCGTTGAAAGGATCGGCTCTACCTACGGGCGTCCACTGCTCGTAGTCCATTAGCGGTGCAAAAATGCTCCGAACCTCTTTTGTACCTATAGAGTCGTCTGCAAAAAAAATATAATCTTAGTTAATAACAAGAAATAAAGTAAAAGAAAGAGATGTTGTAATATTCCAGTTGCATTGTGAAGCGCAGTTGACACACTAACCCATAGAGCACTAAAACTCATGGCACTTAGCGGAATATATCAATAGTATCAACAACTTCTCTTGGAGTACTACTACGCATCTTTCCTATTCATATCAAGCCAATCAATGTATTTAGAAATTCATATACAGAAAAAATACCACAATATGGCATATAGTTTTACTTTTATTGCCTTCGCGCGATACAACTGCGTTCAATCAATTACGCAACCGCATATGATAGCAATCGCATAAATTTAAATATTTAATGCATAAACTGACTATCCCACCGCTTCCATTTAATTCGAATAGGAAATAGTATTTTCCTCATCTTATAGTGTATATTTACCATGTTTTGTGCTGTTAACTACGTTGTTTACTTCCACTGGTTCGCACTGCAAGATTTGAAGCAGGGATGAGGCTATTGCCCACGCAAACAACCATCGGCGATTTTTACTTTTCATGTTCTGCAAATGAAAAAGAAATATAATAATATTAGTTATTATCTACAATAATCGAATGAAATTATGAATCGGATAAATGACCTCCATTAATATAAAATAATAATTGCCGAAAAGCAATATTACCAACACATAAAAGGAGAAAGTCGCTGCGAAAAAAAAACCTAATCAAGCAACAAACAAAACAGAAACTAAATGATATCCTTCAATACGTTCGCAATAATAACTGTATGTTCATCTCCATCTCTCTATCCGTCTCTGTCTCACTCTTTTGAAAACAGCTTCGTGAGAAATTATCATTTATTTGCAGATATTCGCTAATTTTAAGCAATCAATATTTATGCATACATTAATCAAACTGAACAGTGTATTCAGTTAGTCGATTCTTCTTCTTTTCATTTTTTTTTGCTAAACTGAAATTGAATATCCGCTGATTAATATTTGATACAACGATTTGTTCTTGTCTGCTTCGTGAAATCACTTCAATATTTATCCAATTATGTTCGCAAATATACACAAACCAATACAACCAGTTCCATAATGGTTTATATAATCACCAAGAAAGAAAATTAAATAGAAATTATAATTATCCGCGATATACTTACTTTCTACAATTATTCGCGGATGCGTGTGCATGTGTATGAGCGCTTGCGAATATATATATTTTTTTTTTTACATTCAGTTCGTTTCGTTTCGTCTGTCCATATCATCTCGTACCAACGTCTGGTTTCTTTCGCAAATACCGTTCAATTAAGATGCCGGTATTCTTTTTGAAATAAATGGAATATTCCGCATTTTCCGTTCGCTCGCAATCTTCGTATTGAATGCATTTGATTAAAAAAAATATATTGTATATATGTATAAAAGAAGGAACGAGGCAATGATCATGAAATATGATTGAAATCGTAAATTACACGCAATTTCTCTCTCCTAATTGCAATTTTAAATGATATTTCTTTCCTTACAATAAATACGATTTTATTGCGCCATTTTACTCCAAAGAACGCATCTCACAATCCGTCATTCGTTTATATTTATTATGTACGGATTCATATGGACGTGTGTACAAATTTATGAGTGGATAATTGTTTTGGAAACTGCTTAACAACATAAAAATAGGACAAATCTTACGTATGGATGAGTATCTGAGTTCGTTGTAAAAAAAAGCTCCGGAGCAAATTTATTTATTTATGACATGACCACCTACGCTGGTTCTCACGACACCTTTAAGTGCTCTTTGGGAGGTTCCCTATCTACCAATATTACCGAGGCAACGCGATGACCTACGCACACCTCCATTTATTAATGTCTTTACACTTCGTGTCCTCCAATACATTACAACTTTTATTCCGGAAGAAGTATTTCTTCGTTTGTATTCTTTTCATCATCATCATTACATACATTATATTATATGCATATAAATAAAGACATATATTAATTAAGATTCACAACGATTCATACGCATTTTTTAATGTTTACTCTGTTAAACATTATTTGAAACCTTCATTGAACTGTTAAAATAATATTAATTTATATAATATTTATGATAATAAATGATTTAATAAAATAATGACATTTAGAAAGGGCAATTATATAACAACCCACCATGATGCAATTAAGAATGAAACATTTATAGACTGTATAGAAAACTTTATTACATTTTATATCAAAAAATGATCATAATGCATAAACTCACAATTATGAAAATTGTAGTAAGTAAAATTATCTGTTTTAAATTACTATTTTTATAGTAATAATAAAATAAATCTATTTATAACATGAATGTGAAATTCTAAGTATAATTTTGTATATAAAGTATTCTATGAAATAACTGTGTGTATTTAATTCTTACATTATATTGGAAAGAATAATTTCGTAAAGTATGAAATATTTTACAAATGAAGTACATATTACAGTTTTAACAACAATATATATATTATATTATTTTTTACTTCCAACACATATTAAGTTTATTAGATTAATATATCAGATTGGTACTTTTGCTAATAAAACCTCACTCAATAAGTTTGTAGGATGACAAATAGATGGCGCATCTAACGACAAAGCCATATGAATTTTAGGAAGTACCAACCTTCAGACGACGCCTGTCAAAATTTCATGGCAATCTGACATTTAGTTCAGAAGTTACAGTTACTTTTGTAATTTTTAGAACAATGGAAAAATCTGAATTTGATAAATTTGTTGACTAAACTTTGCTTTTTGATCGGAAAAAATACAGTCTTATGGGGACTTCTCTCCGTCGAGATGGTAGAGAAGTGTTTTGATGAAATGCAGATTTATCTTATTAAGTGAGATGTTATTTTAAATTATTTGTATGATGTTTTTTATATTATTATGTAACATTAAATTTATTATTTAAAATAATGTAACTGAAAAAAATCACGTTTTTTTTTAAATTAATTATTTTACCTTTTTCAATATAATCTATCAGCAAATTTCCCTGAAAAAAAAACTGAGGCCATAAATTTGTGTAGCAAAAAACTAAAATTATTAACTTTAGTAAAAAAATATAAGTTTATTGCGTTGACATTAGAAAATGAATGAAACATATTTCAGTGATAAAGAAATGTGCCTGAAAAAAATCAACAAAATTTTATTTACTCTTTTATTAGCTACGATAAGACAAATGTCTTCGTTTTTCTTGCGGTGCTTTCATTTCAAAAGCTTTCCCAAAGACATTACATCTTAAATCTAAACAAACAAACTGTACGTTTTAGAGTGAAAATCCGATGTTGTTTGCACGCCACGAAAATGTAAATCGCTGCAACGATGGAGTATATCTTTTTTTCTTCTAAATATGAAACACGTCGGTCACGAAATCGTGACCGCGAATCAACTTATCTATAAAGAACTATAAGAATATTAATGAAAAAAAAAATGTATATATGTGTATATATCTCTATATACACGTTTAGAGAGATGAAAAGAATAGAAATCTGTTGTCGAGATAAATATTAACCAATTTGTATTGTTTCCGTCCATTGTTTAACTACGTATAATTTGATAGGCGAACAAAGATTGAACGACCGCAAGCGTTAAATTTACAATACTTAACTAGAACTATTATGGATCAATTTTATTTTACATAATAATATTCTAAAATTGATTAAAGGAAACAATGTAGTTATCGAACTTCTTTTATGTAAATCATTTAAATTACTGTAAAATCTTTATTACAATACGCATGATTTATTTAGCGCCTAAAATTATAATCAATTATCTTTAAAATGCATTAAATATTCCTTCACATAACTTAGAAAAGAATGGTATTGTATAATAAACTTTATATTTTTACTTTCTCAAAACTTGTGTATATAATAAAATAAAAATTTAAAAAAAAATCGAAATATTTTTTTTATATACATAAATGATCTTTTTTTCTTTAATTTAATACACATTTTGCAGTTTAAAATTGAGATTATACGTTAATTTATAATTGAATGATGATAATAAATAAACTAGATTAACTGTAAAAATGTTTAGTTCACATTAGAGTCCATAATGCAAGGAAAGGAAATAATTTTTTGTTTCATCAATTAGAGCCGCAGCCTACTTTGAGCAGCATGCCAGAAGCAAATGAAAATGTCCGCCAAATAAAAACTATTGAAAGTTCGCATTGTGTCTGGTGGTGTACACGCAGACCTAAATGAAAATAAATGCCGTTGCAACTGCATAACAACAAAACATCTCGTAAAGTATAATCTGTTGATGAATTTGTTTACAATTCGCGCGGTTTTGAGGACTTTTAAACGCCGCTTGTATTTATTACGGAATCACTGTAATAGCAGCAAATCACGCCTACAGCTCGTAATGATAATATACGAGCTAATAAAACAACAAAGGAAGCTTCAATTGGCCTTAAACTATAAATTAGTGTCTCTACCGGCAGTTTTGACCGCAACAACTTAACTTCAACTTGACTAAGTGTAAACAATCTCGCCATTGATAAATGCTACTTTCGGGTCCGCTCCTCCTCGCTTTGACATTATTTACATTTGTCAATCACTCCTCGTTTCAATTATTATGGTTGTACTAATTTACATACACCATCAAATTACCATATTATCTAACCGGATACTCGCTTTCCAATTCAATTTATACCTGAAGTCCCACATCTCATTATGGTCCTTCATCCAACGACTTCATCCTCTATCTCATTTTATCTACAGATCACTTTTGATCACGAACTTTATTTGTATGCTCTGTCAAGAATATTTAAAGCGACAATATTTCAGTCTGTCAGTTGAAATAAATACTTATCTTTGCATCTACAGTAGATCAATCATATTTTACAAAAATGACATTTTTATAAAATAAATATTTAAATTAATCGACACTTTTACACAATAAATCAAATATTGCTTAAAAAATATATTATTATAAGGTTAATAAAACAAAACTAAACATTTTTATTTGATTTATATTTAAAACAAATACAGCAAAACTATAAAATATTTTTAATGTGAAAATAAAGAAAAAATAAATTATAAAATTTACATATAAAATTGTAGTAGAAAAAGTTGTTCTGTTAATTTTTATATCTCATAATTATTTTCTATAAAAAGTCATTTAATATATAGAACTTCTTCTTAATAATATATTCTATTCTTAAAACACTTAATAAATTAATTTAATTGCGTTTTTATAATTTATAATTGCTTAGAAAACCATTAGTTAATTCAATAACACTCCTATAAATATACAAAATAAATTGCTGAAACGTTATCAATGTTTGGATTTAATATTTTATGACACGTATTATCAAAAATAATGGAAATTAATAGGGCTTAATACATGTTTTGGTAAGAAATGAAGTAGATGAAGTTATCTTTGGTGATTTGAATATATATCATGTTTTGTAATGCCCAATAAATTAAATAAACTGGAGATAAATATTATACAAAAATAGAAATTAATTAATAAAATATGAGATATGAGTAATAAATATGAATAATAAAATAATATAATTTTAGGCTATAAAATCTTTACTTCCAAAAACAATACCGATATTGATCTATAAGAACACAAAAGAAATAGGTTCGAATTAAACGAGTGAAAGAAAGATAGGATATTTAAATAAATCACGGAATCTCGAGTCGGAATGGATTAAAATTTAATTCAATAATAAATCACTGAAAGTTGATATACAGAAAAGAGAGGCACAGTTTTCAATTAAATAATTTCAGATCGTGACAGTTATCGATAAATCGGATCTAATTTATGTTTATCGCGTATTAGAGAAACGATTAATTATTTTTTGTGCGAATTGAACGATCCTAAATTTCTATTCCATCCACGTCGATCATCGATCCATTACGATTCGATAATTGCTAATTGTCACCGTCGTAATTTTCGGTTGTCGGATTATTATTTACAATAATTTTGCATTAACAAATATTCACCGTTAAATGAAATTCGAGAAAAACAAAAAAGGTGTCAAAACTTTTTATATTTCTGCATGCATAATAGATTATATTATTATTTATTCAATTATTGATCAGCAAATATATATCGTTCATTGATCATGATTTTTTTTTTCAAGTTGAATTCGGAATAATCTATAGTTAATTGCTTAATTTTATTGAAGCAGTATTTTTGGTTTTGGTTTTCGACTTTCTCCGCTTCGTCCTTTTTACATTACATTTTCGACGATCAAATTGAAACTAGAATACGTGCTTCCGTTTATTAATTTCCTTGCAAATTAGAACGTACCATTCCTTTTCCGGAAGTTCAAATTGCCTGATATTAGTTACTTTTAATTTACATTATAATATATTCATAATTATTATATTTAACGTTTTGGAGGCTGACCCAAATTAACATACTTCCTAGATTCAATGCTTATCATTAAATCTTTCGTATTTACAGCATTTAATAGGCAAACAAAGAATCAAAAAGACAATATTTTTAAACAAATATTTTAAGTGATAAATTATGTTTTATTTACAGTTATAAGAAAATATTGTTAACTGAAGGTTAATTTTATGTAATGTAAATGTGTATAATAACTAGTAGCAATTTTGGGTATTTGAAACGTTTAAATGATTTGCGAAATCGGGACAAATAGAATGTCATTCTAGTAGAATTATATGATTTGCCAGAGTAGAAAGTCTTAACACTAGACATATTCACGGTCGATGGGTAGTTAAAATGAAAACTTCCTAATCAACACGACTAAATGGATAGAAATAAAATATTATGAGTATTTTACGTAATATATAATTAATATGCTTTATGTAGCTTATGATTGACAATGCCTCTCAAAAAAAAGAAGGACATGAGAAGAAGCACTCGAATTATAATTAACAATTTATGGCCTTTATTTCTCGATACTCCAATACCGGTGAATCCATTAAGTTTATTAGGTTTATTAGCAGAATAGCAGATAAAAAGCACGTGTTTTATCGTTAATAATTATAAATAATTAATGCAAAATTGACAGGTATTGAATAGGATCGCCGCTTCTGTCTAAACATCTCATAATTACAATATTAATTTGTTCGAACGGGCTCTTCCTCCAATGATCTCAGTCCACTCTCGATGCTGCCTACTAGTAATAGCACAACACTCGGCTAATTAACTAAGATATGTTAATTCAAAGCGTGTATGTTAATTAATGATTATAGGAAAACCATAATTGCCAAATGATTCGAGTGTGCCGCGATACTTCCTTTTGTTCATTTCTATTTTGCTATAAAAAGAGAGTAAAATCGAGCGGAAACATTCATTTTGGGCACTCCCGAATTAGGCCTTCAAAATAATCCTCACGATAAATCTTTTATAGAAATTTTAAATATACGCACAAAAAAAATAAATTGATTTAATTAAAAAAAAAAAACAACAAATTTATATCTACAGCAAAACTTAATGCTGCTTCAATCAGTCCGGATTCACTATATTCTACAAAAAATAGTACACAATATTATTTGTTATTAAATCGATAAGGTCCTTCATTGTGTTGTTTTTGTATATGCGGTATTAAAGTCTTTAATTAAGTTTCAAACAATTAGAAGAATTGGAGGAACCGATTATCCGCACTATGTGAAATAATATTGTACTTAAAGTGACATATTGTAAATTTTTAAATGTTTGGGTTAGTCGTCTGACCGAGAATTTAATTCATTATACTGATAAGTTATCGGCTAAGTATGTTTTTTTTTATTATTTATTTTTATTTTATATACACTTACTGTGCTTTAAACAAAATTTAATTAATTAAAACATTTCAAAATACACCTAAGGACCTGTCAACCACTGACATTTTTAACTATTGGCCATTGAAAAATTTATTTATTTATTCATTAATTTAATAATAATATATATTTTAACATTTGATTGTGTAAATAATAATTAAAATAAAATTCATCGAACAATAATTATAATTGTATAATTATTACAAAGGGCTAATGAGTGCAAGTCTTTCTATCCTCATTAATTTATTTCAATATATTTATTTGCCCATTTTGGGTCAAAGCGCTATTAATGATAGTCTTTCCACCAATTAATTTAATATACTGCATTTTTAGAAAAATAAGGTATATTATTATTTTTTTTATATATATGGGGCAAAAAGTTAATTAATGTTTATAGAATTTAAAATATATAAAAGGTATTATGATATCCATTAAAATAATATTTATAAATCTTATAAAACAATTTCAATTTGCTTATAATATTTAGTAACTCTAACCTATGTTGTAACGTGAATATTCAGTAATAAAAAAATACTTAAATTTAGAGAAATTTATGTATGAAATAAACTACAATTTATAATAATAATAGATACAATATTTAATTTAATTACTATTACTTAAATTTAAATTAAACTTAGTTTATTGTTTAATTGGCTTTTTTAAATTTTATTATTACGATTGTATAAATATGTAATTTTTATTTTTTTCTTCTTATATTACTTAACCTCATTTGATTATTTATTTTTATTAAATATTAATAATTTTCATACATAAATAATGAGTAAAAAAAGTTCACATTGCAATTAAAATATTATTTTTATAGACATTAAATTGTGACCTATTTTCTTTATATATGCATATTATTATAAAAAAAAATGTAGAAGGTAATGTATATTATATAAAGTACTAATGAAATAAATTTGCATGATAACGAATGTGTTTACGTAGTAAAGAAAATTAGTTTTATAATTGGTATTTAATTTATAGACAATTATAAATTAATGTAAAGAACTGCTAAAGACACTTTATTCAAATAGCATCAAATCGCTAATTTATGACAGCGAAAGATGTTTGTTTTTTGCTAAAGAATGACGTAAATCATATATTTAATTTAATGTATTTTCTGTTTTAATTATTTTTTAATTTGTTTAAGTATACTTCAAGAATAATAGTAAATATTATTAAATAAATGTGACTTACCTAGATTTATTTATGTTTTATCAAGAGATTGATTAAATGGATCAAACGCAGTACAAGAAAAATGGTAATCCACTAATTATCGATCTGTATATAGATTGTTCAACGAATGAAAACACATCGTGAACCCAAAAGCACAATCACTCTGAATATTTTTCTTTTTTTGCTCGATTGTATGTACTTGGTTATATATTATTTTAATTTACTTTTTTTCCTTCCTTTACTTTAATTGCAGGGTTTATCTCTATTTCTCTTTCCCTCGTTCTGTTTTGTTAATTAAACTCGTTGACAGCACTAATGGAACTGTTAATTATTCGATTATTACCTTCCTCATATAAAGGAGACTGCCTGTAGACTGATCATATAAAGAGTAGTATGCTTGACGACATGGCCCCCTCTTTGACTTTTCTTTATTTTCTCCGCGCTATCCCCATTCATTGATACCATCGACTGACTAATCGCCTATTATATATTATCGAACCGCCTCAACCAACGAACAAATATCATCATAACTCTGCCATAATAACTATCACAATAACTTAATAGCCATTAACATATTCTTTAATTTAAAATTAAACCTAACATATTTAAAATAATCATAATTTAATATTTTCCATAGTGCCAAACACCAAAGATATAATAATAAATTACATAGAAAAGTTAAGCAAGAAGCATGGTGATTGGATGATTAATCAACTCAAAACTAATTAAAAACAGATTTAGACAACGTAAACGAGTAGTATAAACATTATGACTAAATATAAATGTATTTAGACATTTTCAATTATCTCAATTATTTTTTTGTATAACTAAGAATAATAATTATATTTATTGCAACAGATAATAACTAAAAATATATTCATATAACAACAATAATAAAAATAATGATATAACTTTTAAACAAAGGGTTATTGACGAAAGGTATTTCTGTCCTTGAATAACTATTATAAAGATATTTAGATTAAATTACATTAAAGTTATTGTGGCATAAATGTAACATATTTTTGTTTATGTATTTTTTATGAACGTAAAGTAATATAAATTTATATATAAAAAATCTTATTGATAAATAAAATGACACATTAATATAACTGATTAGATTTTCAAGACTGATAACAATTCAGACGTATCAAAGATTTTTTTATGAATGGAAATATCCACCTTGGTACAGATTAAATAATAGATTTTCAAAATCTATTTTTAAAAGTTTTCAGAATAATAAAATTTTCAACGATAATAAAATTGTAAAGATAAAAATATTTTGGCAGAGAAGCTTAGTTCGCTTATTGCAGCAATAAATTACAAAAATAATTTAAAAAAAACTTAATAAATAAAAATAAAATAAAATGTAACTGCTGCAAAGGGCTATTGACCACAAGTATTTTTGCACTAGCATATAGTCTAATATTTAATAAAAAAGGTAAATAAATTAAAAAATAATATAGTTGCAGTATTTTTTACTTAAATAAATTAACTGAGAAATAGGATTTGTTTTGTTGAATCCAAACATTTTTATTGTATATAGATAAACTATAAATATATAAGAGACTTCTACAAAGTCTTTAGTCGCTTTTTTATATAAAAATGAATAAGTACAGAAAGAAGTATACGAAAATCTTGGATCGATACGCGATTCCACAATATTCAAAATTCCATTCTTGGGACAATTTATCTTATTGTAATAAGAAGTAATTGTATAGATACAAACGACCCCTTCTATGCTCTGTATGGTTTTAATTTTATTTATTTTTGTGTGTAATTATTTATATAATTATAAGTATTATTATAATAATATTTATTGGCCAGAAATATAAACACACAGCAAAATTGTAATAATAATTAAACCAGGAAAAATAAAAAAGCAAACATAACAAAACTGACCAAAGGGATATCGACCGTAGTCTTTCCACCCAAAAGTATTATTAATATATTAGTATTATTATATTATTCTTTTTGACGTCAAAAAATTTTAAAATTTTATGTAATAAATGAAATTAAATTAAAAAGGCGGAAAGACTTAGGTCGATAGCCCTTTGGTTGCATTTAGTGTGTGATCAATAAATATTGTTATTATTATTATTAAATTAAAAAACGCTCAAAAATTATTATATTTTATTACATAAATCGATATAAAATATTGTTCTGCTTAATTTATACTGAAAAACTTCAATATTCAATTATATTTATAAATTTTAAACAAATAAGTGTAATTATAGTAAAAAATTGATATCTACTAATTAGTAAAAACATGTCACAAAACAGACAGTATCTCTTTTATGATAATTTTTAATGAAGATTACTTCAAATTTTATTGGTCCATTATAATGTTTATAAATCTCCAGAGTTAAAGGTCAGTCATTATATAGTAATGGAACAATAAATTAGCCAACGATTTAGAATCTGTTAAGCAATTAAATTAATATCAATTCGTTGAATAGCAATGCGTGCGCGTTGCAAATACTTTTAGGAAAATATCTGCAGGCAATCGATTATTTATTCACCTAATCCACAAACGCTAATACTAATTTGTATACAGCGATGCTTCTAAGTTATCGCCAAATGCAGTTACCGTTAAGGCATTTCCTGGACGTCACGTAGAATCCCATATGCGTTCATTGTTATTTCGTTTGTGTTTGGACGAAGTGAAAACAAGGAATGCGCTCGGAGCTGGATTTCACTACAAAGAAAGAAAGAAAGAACGAACGAAAGAAAAGAAAAAAATGATTTTCGAGTTTCCGAAACGAAATGCAAATACGCGCGTATAATTTCCTGATGTCCAGTCGAAATGCTAGCCGTAATATGGATGGTTAGAAAACAGTGGTGGAGAGCAATGGCTTTGGTGAAAGTGGGCGAGAGACAACAAGTCAGTATTCCAGTCGGCACATCACTAATACGAATACGGAATTATTAATATCGTTTAGAATAGGTCAATATTTCTTTTTTCGGCAGTTTGTGGCCGCAGACAATGGCCATCGATTAATTCTATTTCATATTAATTATATTTGGTACATATTCGATGCGCGACCTGCAATTTCACATTTTAACTCGTACAATTAAACAATTGCTGCGTGATATTCATAGCCATGATAATTATTCATAAAATTATACGTGCAAAATTGTATTTTAGAAACGATAAAAATTTAATTTAAATTATTTTAAATGCACAGATGTCCTAGACCCAATTAAACTAATAGAATTTATATTGTATACATGACGTACTATCTGGTATCACATCACTAGATCAATCTGATCTTTAAAGATAAAAATTTAGAATAAATTTGTAATTAATGAAGAGATTATTTCAAATATTTGCTTTATAATTAAAGGATTATTCATTTAAATATTTACTAATTAATGTTAAAAACATTATTTTATGCTATCAATTTATAATTTGAAATTTAAGAACATTTGTTTTAACACTGTTTGATGGAACTAGGTTATATATATTTATTTATATAGATTTGACAAACATGTTAATATGATGCTAATAGTCTCCAAAATTTACATTTATTTCTACATATTTCTAATAAGCTACGAATTTTTATTTAAATCATATTTTATTGTTATAAAATATTACAAATTAATGTATATAATTGTTTCAAGATTAATTTTATTTAAATAATTATGTTTTATTTTTTTTTAAATCTATTTTTAATAATATATCAATAATATTTATTAAATAGGTATATTAACGTATAAATATACTGAAACTAGTATTATCTAATAAATCTGCTATTGAATTTAATTCCAATTCTTGAAGATATATGTAGAGTATAATTTACGTAAGTATTGGCGGGCAACATATTACGATATTAAAATTTTATAGCAAACACAACAAAATATAATTAAAAATGTGATTAATAAAAATTTAACCAATTTTTTAGTTACAAAAAATGATAATAATTTTGATAAATCATGCGTTTTTTTAAATTATTTAATTTTAATAATAAGTCAATTTATACAATTATTATTATTAGTAAATATTATATAATAAAAAACAACTAGATCAAATATGAATCTTATTAAATAATGCAAAATAAATAAAATATATTTGTATTTAAGAAAAAAATAATTAATTGATGTGAGAATATAAAAAAAACTTACCATCATTGGGGATATGGTGCAAATAATAATTTGTAAATCCAATGAAAATAACGCACGGAAATTTGGAACGCTTTCAATAAATTTCAGTCATAGCTCAAGCACACGCAACAGGAATTGTATCGGTTGAAGTATGGGCGTAGAATGAACTTTAACAGCTGTCGTTGGTGATATTTTTTATACTCCACTGTGTATACGCCGAATTTGCATTAAATTTACGTTCACTCTCTATTGCATAAAAGCGTGCGTGATGAAAATATTAGTTTTTATTTTTCTAAAATACAATTAAATTATATTTATTATTCTAAATCAACAATTTGTTGTTTATTTTATTAATATCAATTAGTATAATACAAATAAATATATTGTTAATGTATATATATTGTTTATAATTAATGCAGTAATAATTAATTTTCATAATTATTAAAAATCATAAAAAAATAATTAGCACAATTTGATATTCTAAATTATGTTTTTATTAAAAAAACTATATATCATTGTAACATAAATTAAAAATTTAAATTGTGTGATAATATTTGAAGTAGCACTCAAAATTTAAATAAAATGATTAAATTATGTTGATTTGTTTAATTGATAACATAATTAATATAAAATGTATACACAATTGTTACAATAGTAGAAGTAATGACATTAATGAGATTTGATGTATTTGATTCATGTAAATATTAACAGTGCTGGTAAATAAAATTCATCCATTTGTTTCTTGAAGTTTTAAATATAAAATTGCTTATACTATTGTCAAATCATTAAGTATCATTTAGGAAGATTAAAAAAGGCCTTTGTTACCTTAATTAATTAATTTTGATCAAAAAACAATTATTAGGCAGAAAGACTTGTTATTTACTTTACTTAATTAAAATAAATATTATATGTTAAAATTAGCATATATGATTCTATATCAAGATAGAGTAATAAGTTTATATAATATTCATTAATATATTTACATCAGAAGGTAATCTTGTTGTTTGTTTATTGGAATTGTAAAATTTCTACAAAACGTTTATTGATATTCAGGAGACTCGTCCATTTTATATAACTGGATGTGTTGCAATTTTGATATTTTACATTCAATCGGTTTCTAGGAATAGAAAGGACTGTCGCTTAACGAGCAGATTACAAATGTTCAATAATATATATATATATATTTAGTCATATAGCAATTCAGATTTGTGCATTTCGAGCAAGAAATAATATCTGAAAAGAAGAGAAACTGAATCGATACATGCGAGTAGCGCAACTTTCAAGTAGAATAATATGTATGTCCATTCAATAGTACATTTTATCACGTGCCGTTATCTATTTCCAGTTTCAGAACTTTACTTTCATAATTTGATTTGCGCTCGATTCATTGATCATTAATAAAAATATGCACGAACCACAATAGATAACACGAATGGAAATATATACTGCACAAAATAATCATGTTTTGTTTTTTGATTTATTATTTAGTGTCATCGACCTAAATTAATTTAACTTGCACTAATAATAGCTTTTAGTGGACTTGTGAATTAGTTAGTACTAAATAAGGGCATTTAAAATATTTTATTTGTATGAAAAAAACTTTATAAATTTTGTAGTTGTTCTGATAAGGAATTAATTGTGGGATGATTCTTCAAGGCGTTCATATAAATATCCAATTCGTCCTCTGATGAACTTTGCTCTTTTCCATTTTTCTCTTCGATTTCCATGTTCAGTTCATCGGGTTCCTCCGAATCGAAATATTTTTCTTCAGCATCATGAGTGAGAATATCTATATTATCATAGTCCTCATTGTCGTCCACCGCTTCATACCTAAAATCTTCGTCGAGGCCATCCAGAAAACTTTGATGCATTAATGTAACAAACTCCTCCCTGAGTAAATTCCTCTCATTAGAGGTAATGAAGCAGTCATTATGTTTTTGGTAAAACTCGTTCTTGTTAATTCTATTATCAGCCAACTCGCTGCTTTCTCCCCATTTAGAAGATGTAGCTTTAGCTTCGATGACTTCTTCGTCATCGGAACTATCTTCTTCCTCCATCGCATCATCCTCGGCTTCAACTTGCAGCTGCTTCATATCACGCGCGTTATCTCTTTCGATGCCTTCCATTAAAATTCCCACGAAAGTCGACTGCCCACTTGCTCTGTCCCTATTCCTAATTTCTTCATCAGTCAAATACTTTCCAACCAGTTGATCATAAAGCAAAGGATTCCGCTTCATCATTTCGGTTTCTGAAAAATACATTTTACCCTCGATCAAAAGCTTCAAAGCTGCGAATCGTCTATTCCGTTTAATACTTGTATTCTTTTCGATTTTATTAAACATATTATCCAGAAGCAATTGTATTTCCTTCCCGAGGTCACTTTCATCAACGAACTGATCAAAGTATTTAAGATGTTCGAGCTTCAAGTACCTCCCGAATCTATTCAAAAATATGTATTTATTTCTAGAGAATATCTCTAAGGCTAATTTGCGCTTTTGCTCATTGCTGAGCTCGATTTCATCTCGTTGTTGACTTTTAAATTCAATTTCCGGTTGACCAATCAGATGTTCTAGTAACATTTCGAGTTGCGTATCCATACCGCTCGAGACATCTATAGGTGTAAAGCCAAACCTAAACGCTAACCGGACCCGGTCCCAATCTTAGTTGCTTCTATCAGCTGTGACAATAATATATTTTCTAACCTAAAACAATATTAAATATATAGTTCTACAATAAAGTGATAGTTATAAGAAACTGTGTGATTGTTTTTTATTATAAGAAGTGTATCAAAATGTAACATTCTGTTAATGAAACTGTGACTTACCAAAACCTCGATTATTCTTAATGTTGGATTACACTGTGTTGACGGTTTGCGAGTATCAAATAATAAGGTAATTAAATGCCTGATAAGCGCACTTTAAATAATACCTCGCTAGAGGTTCACTAACTTTTATTTAATTGGTATTAATTTAATTAAAATTAATAAAAACTAATACATGAAAGTACTCCACTTTCCAGTGTTTCGAAATATCTGGTACAGATGTCATCATAATATGATGCATTTAGTTCCATTGCAGTTACTAACGTTAAAATATGCTTCCAATATTAGTCAATCGTAGTCAATTATAATCGTTAGTCAATCATAAGTAGCAATCTCTTAAACTTTAGTAATTAGCAATGTTATCAAGTTACGCAATGTTATTAATATTTTTTTTTATTATTATTATATAACATATTAAAATTAATTAATAGATTGATTTTCTGCAGATATATATACACATAAAAATAAATATTTTAATAAAAAAATAAATAAAAAAGTAAATTGGAAATCATATAAATGTTGTGTCGAAAAGCGACATCTATTTGTCGCAGAAATAATTTTTGTGATATATTTTTAAATATATGTTTATAAATATTTATATCTTAAATACAATATCTCTCAGTCAGGTTTAGACTTTTATAAATACATTATTCGTGAATAGAACTTATTTAAATAATTGATAATCGTTTATATATATTTCCAGTGTGGTATATTCAATTTATTATGTATAGTAAGTTATATATGTATACTTCATAATGTATCTCTTAGTATTATATTTATTGCAACAAATAACAACTATAAACATATTCATGTAACAACAATAATAGAAAAAATATACAAAATATTACAAAGGGCTATTGAATAAAGGTTTTTTTTGCCCTATTTATTATTAATAATTAGATTTTATATGTCACGATTAAATTATCAATTTTATGAATATAATATGATATTTATTGTATTATATATGCCGATATCATTTAATATAACATTTATCCAGATATACCTTAAAGATAAAGTAATATATTTGATTATTAAATTGTTTTTTTAAATAAATTTTGATAGAATAATATGCAAACTAACAACAAAAACTGCGATTAATTGCCCTTTATATATTCAACAGCTTTTAGTGAAGTAGGATGATTCTAAGAAATGAACTTTAATAATATATATAAACGTATTTCTAAGTTATTTGGATTGATTACAAAACCAGAACATAGTTATGAATTGAGAAGATTGCAATCATTATTTTCGTACTATATGACAGATACGCATTATGCGATTTATCATCTCTATTCTTATTTGATTGGATCCAATAAACTTAGTTTCTTCGGAACCCCAAATATCAATCTTGGGGAAACTTAGTATCGCCATTGTGCGTGCACCCTGGCTTTCAATCTGAGATGTAAAGTTGATGCATGTTGCGGATTATCCTTATGAAAAGTAATTTTTATTATTCATAGCAATAAGTGCACTTCTTTTTTGCCGCCGTCCGTGGTATTTCCCCCTTATATTTAAAGCACAAATATCCATCGGAGGGGGACGAACGTTATGAATGACCTTCGTTAGGCATTCGGTAATCCAAAATTAATGACTACTTCACGGCGTGGTTCACTTTTGATTTGTTGTACCATTGAAATAATTATCGTTAGTGAAAAGGAAAATTGTGGAAGGGCCAAAAAAAATAAAGTATCGAGAGGAAGTTTTCCGTCGAATCTCCGTCATAAACATGATTTTATCAGAGCTATTCCTGAGCGTACTAATCTATACGTGATTGCAGTCACTCTATTTCAGTTCGAGTTTATTGCGAGCGTCACATAATTACCATATATCAGTTGAATACATGCATTGTATTATATAAAACAGATTTAGTGTTGAAGCATTGTCAGTTAATTCATTAATATAATATTGTTTTCGTATTATTGATCTTTTTTTGTTTTTATATTATGCAACGTCGGATAATTTGTTGTATTATAATAATAAACATTATTATGAAATAAACTGAATGTCAGTTAGGCGGAAAGTCGGCAGTCTATAACCATTTGGCTGAATTGTAGCAAATAAATTTATTTAAATATAAATAATAAAACGTGGCAAAAAACTTTATTTCGATAGAGCTGATAGATCACGATCATTGTTTAAGTAAAAAAGTAGATTTTAGGTAGTAATAAGGCAGCCTGAAGAATACAAAAAATTTATATAAAGAGTTTAATTTTGTTTATTGTTTAGGTAGTTTGAATTGAAAAGAGTCATGTTTTCGCAAAGTGAATTTAATTCAATGACTACTTTAAAAAATAAAATAACAAAGAAGTAAATTATATAGCTTAAACTGAATAAGTGGAAGGTAAGATATAAAGCTACTTTGAATAATCTTGAATAAAATGCATTATCAGATAAAAAAAATATGGATAAAGAATGGATTTAGAAAACTCGATATGAAAAAAAAATAGAATTAAGTTGTATGGAAACCACGGTACAAATTAATATGATTTGTGCTAATTCTGACTTTCTTATACGCGGTTATCTTATTGAGAGATACCAATTAATCGCGTTACAGTCATTAAGTTATAAAAATATTAATATATTGTCTACTATATTTATGATAACAAATATATAATCACTGTAAGGATGTAAGGGTTTTGTTAAGTATTTTTTTTCGTATACTTTACTACAATTTCTAGTTACTAATGAGATACATATTTATTATCAATAGTATAACCTAGTTGTAATTATTTTTTTTATTGATGAGTGGAATTTATAAACTATTATATTTTAAAAATGTTTATTTTTGTTTTCAAATTAATTAATTATATATTCGTATTCTAAGTTTTGTTTTTATTTCAGATAATGGAGAACACTTCACTGAATGAAATGCAGTGGAACTGGGAAGATTTGTGTGGGCCTGAGGGCTTCCATTTGTGGTCACAAAAGACCCATGATTTGGGCATTTGTTTTGAGCAGCTCTGTTTACAGCTTCCGGTCCTTGCGATCCTTTCTGTGGTATCTGCTTATTATACCGGTAGACAAGTGGAATTTGTTATTAGAGGCAGACATCAATTGGCGGCAATCAATATCCGATGTATTATCGCATTAATATTTGCGATCCTGCCAATCCTGCAGGTGTACTTTTCGCTCGAAAGTGATGGAGACATGAACGCGATGTTTTATGTGCTCTTGATTGTGCAGTGTTTGGCTTGGCTGTGTCACTTGGGATATAGCCTTGCTTTGCGATGGAGATTGGGAAGGAGCGCCCGAGGACCCGTGTTTGTTGTGGTCTTATGGACGATGCTCGCCGCATGCAGCGCAATTTCTTTGCGATCGAATATGATCTTATATAGAATGAGGGTTGAATCTGATCATAAGATCTTAGTTTATTATGGGTTCAGCATAGTTCACGTCATCTTTCATATCTTCTACGGATTAACTCTAATACCGAACGAAGGAGATACAGTTTACGTCACTTATGAACGGTTTCATGTGAGTCGATGTTTGAGGGGGAGGATCTGTTGAGCATGTTTTTTTTTTATTAAATTTTATATTGAATTTAGGACAGGGAACGCCAGAATTTACTTACGAATTCCGGAAATGCGTTCAGCAGATTCTCGGAGGAACAGGATCCGAATTATCTAGGAGTCGGCATGGAAGATATTCCGTGGCTTTCGAAAGTTCTGTTCTACTGGGTTAATCCCCTAATGAAAAAGGGAGCCGAAGGGAAATTATTGCACCCCGATGATTTATTCGATCTTCCAGATAATTTGAACTCAACTATCCTGAGTAGGAAATTGGATGATGCTTTGATAGGAAAGCAGAGCAACGGCAATGCCCATGGTGAGGATGGTGGATATGGAAATCACGAATGCGTTTACAAAGAACATTTTCTTTTAGAGCACTCTTCGAATTCCAATTCCAGCTCATTACCTGATGTATCCTTTTTGCAGCCCGAACAAACCAACGTGTCCTTAATTCGGGCGCTGCACAATTGCTTCTGGTTTCAATTCTATGGAATTGGACTACTGAAACTAACTGCGGACTGTGCCGGTTTCGCCGGGCCTATGCTTCTTTATAAATTAGTCAGTTTCATAGAGGACAAATCGCAAAATGTGAATCTGGGTTACGCTTATGCTGCAGGCTTATGTCTTACCACGCTATTAGGTATTAAAATACGTCCTTGCTTCAACGAGAGAGAAACAAAGAGAGAAAACGTGTTCTATTTTTAGGGGCCCTTTGTAATGCGCATTTTAATTTCTTAATGTCCATGGTGGGTCTTAAAATTCGCGCCGCTTTGGTAACCACCATTTACAAGAAGACATTATCCGTAGGGGGGACCGTATTGAAATCAGCATTTTCCGACGGGGAGATTGTTAATTTCATGTCAACTGACACGGACCGAGTCGTGAATGCGTGTCCCAGTTTTCATGCTTTATGGAGTATCCCGTTTCAGGCAAGCATCATAATTTATTACCCACTAAAATATATTTATATATATATATATATAAGCTATTCAAGAAATTCTTTTCGCGTGTCTGGATATTTTTTTACATCATTATTTTGTAGATTGCCGTTACTCTGTTCTTGTTATACAATCAAGTAGGAATTGCCTTCTTGGCTGGAGTAGGATTTAGTATCCTTCTGATACCCATCAATAAAGTTATAGCTAATATAATCGGCAATCTCAGCACGAAAATGA
This sequence comes from Nicrophorus investigator, assembly GCA_963457615.1. Taxonomy (NCBI): domain Eukaryota; kingdom Metazoa; phylum Arthropoda; class Insecta; order Coleoptera; family Silphidae; genus Nicrophorus; species Nicrophorus investigator. The sequence goes on along the minus strand of OY735140.1, from coordinate 20,276,642 downwards.
TGGAGCAGAAAGATAACAGGGTAAAAATGATGACTGAAATATTGAGGGGAATCCGGAGTATTAAAGTCCACGTGTGGGAAACTCACTTTATTAAACTCATCACAAGTACGTAAACCTTCAACGCTACGCTTATTATATATTTTCAAGTATTATCTAATATACAGTGTGAACGTTTTTTAAATATAATATTTTATATAATTGTTACTACTGTAAAATATTTCTACTGTTTACTTAATTAAAAAATAAACTTTTTTTAGAAATAAGAAATGCTGAAGTGAAATACCTGAAGGGCCGCAAATACTTGGATGCATTATGTGTGTATTTCTGGGCAACAACCCCCGTACTGATTTCAGTACTGACGATTGCCACTTATGTAGCTATGGGCAATAAATTAACCGCCTCCACAGTATTCACGACCATAGCTCTTCTAAATATGCTGATCAGTCCTTTGAATGCATTCGCATGGGTCCTAAATGGTGTCGTGGAGGCTTGGGTTTCGGTGAAACGTATACAACGATTATTAGATGTGAGAAAAGCCACTAATTTCTAATCAATTAGGCTCAACCATTTGGTTTTCAGTTGCCCAATTTAGATATGGACCAGTATTATGACACGAGTGTCATTTCTGAATCTAATTACGGTTTGGTGATCAAAGGCGGAGAATTCAATTGGGGGAAATTGTTGACTGCACAGGAGAGGACTAGGTTGCACAGATCTGCGCATCGGAGGAATGTGAAAGACAAGGGCGTCGGCAAAAAGTCGCCTAAAACCTTAGGGGGGTCGGAATCCCAGCCAGAAGAACTTACTCCAAGTGATTTTTATTTACGCGAAATTAATGTTTGTATTAGGAAGGTAAGTATTCGAAGAATTTATTAATCTCTTGTAGAGTAAAAATATTTGTTCTGTGTTCCGAAGGGCGAGTTTGTTGGGATAATAGGCAGTGTCGGTAGCGGGAAGTCTTCTATACTAAACGCAATATTAGCTGAATTGACGATTCAAGGTGGACAAATTGCTGTAGCCGATTTAGAGACAGGTCAATAGTTAAATTTGGTTTCGGTTTCGTTATTAACAAAATATTAATTACAGGTTTCGGTTATGTTGCGCAACAAGCGTGGTTGCAAAGGGGTACACTAAGAGATAATATATTGTTCGGTAGGAATTACGATGAGTCTAAGTATACGGCCGTATTGTATGCGTGCGGACTATTTGAGGATTTGAAAAGTTTGCCTGGCGGCGATTTGACCGGGGTCGGAGACGGAGGCATGACTTTGTCAGGGGGACAGAAGGCGAGGGTTTCTTTAGCCAGAGCAGTATACCAAGACAAACCGATTTATTTACTTGATGATATCATTTCCGCAGTTGACGTAAAAGTCGCCAAACACATATTTCAGCATTGTATTGTGGGACTTTTGAAGAACAGAAATAAAACCGTGATCCTTTGCAGCCACCATTTGAATTTCTTGAGCTACGCGGATCGAATCTTAGTAATGGAAAACGGCACTATCGTAAAAGAAGGTAAATGTATCAAAAGTAGTTTGCAGGATAATTGAATTAAGTGGATACAGGTAGACCGGAGGAGGTACTGGATGATATGGATTTGATGCACATTGATTTGGAATTAGAGGACAGCCTGCAGGCAAGCTCTACGTTCACGGAGAGCATAAGGACGGATGGCAGTCCGGACATGGACAGCATTTTAAATGAGGAATCACGCGAAACTGGAACTGTGCGGGCGAGCGTCTACGGTTCTTATTGGAAAGCCATTGGACATCTGTTGAGTTTCGCGATTCTACTGGCAATCCTTTTCATGCAAGCTTCCAGAAATTCAACCGACCTGTGGCTATCCTATTGGGTAACAAACTCCAATGCAAACGAATCTCACAGCGATAATAATACTAGAATTGTTTACTACGCCGCAACGCCGGTCGTCGGATACACGACATGGGGTTATTTACTGATTTATTGTCTATTCGTTTTAGTGAATTCCATTTTCAGTTTGCTAAGGGCATTCTTGTTCGCCTACGGAGGTGTTCAAGCTGCCACTAAAATACATAAGCAACTCCTTAAAAGCATCATGAAGGTAACGCTTTTACTTGCATTACTACATTATTACATTGACAATTCTCTATTATTTTAGTCAAAAGTCACATTCTTTGATTTTACACCCATAGGAAGAATATTGAATAGGTTTTCAAGTGATACTTATACTGTCGACGATTCATTACCATTTATTATGAACATTCTGTTGGCACAATTCTTTGGACTTTTGGGTAAGTTGTTATTACATATTCATGTTATAATAATTATGTATTAAATATTTTTTATTAGCAAAGTTTATTCATATTGCAAAAACAATATTAATATTTATTCAACAGATAAAAAATAAAATATTTATATAATTATATTACAGAATTGTTACAAAGAGCAATAAATATATTATATTATTTTTATTTATTAGATTATGTCAACAACATTTAGTGACAATATTTTTCTTTGCTGAGATACTATATCACTTTATATTCTAATATATTGCAAATTATTTTCAGGCGCCGTCATTATTACTATTTATGGTTTGCCCTGGCTAACTTTAGTATTAGTTCCACTTATTCCCATTTACAGCTGGTTACAAAGCCGTTACCGACTTACGTCCAGGGAATTGAAACGACTTTCCAGCGTTACACTATCTCCAGTATATAACCACTTTAATGAATCATTACAAGGTAATTGTCGACTATAGTCTTATCTAAAAAACGTTCTCTTTCGCAAACTTGCAATAAATTAAATGATCCGCTAGAAATTCATAAACTTTGGTAATATTTTATCATAAATTAAAGCGGGTTGACTTCGTGCAGGTATTGCCTAAATTAAGTGCGATTCCTTGATGAATGTGTTCTGTTCCTTTCTGTTACAAAAGGTTTATCGACGATCCGAGCGTTCCGGACAATGAGAAGGTTCAAAAGAGACAACGAGGAGAACGTGGAAGTGAATCAGAAAGCGCAATTTGCAAGTCAAGCGGCGGCCCAGTGGCTCGGTTTGCGATTGCAATTCATAGGGGTTGCAATGGTAACCGGCGTGGGGCTTTTGGCTGTTATACAACACCAGTTCGACCTCGCAGATCCCGGTAATTTCCCCTATTTTTTATTATTTTCTCCTTTCTCTTACGTTATAAATGTGGTTACAACTTAGGGCTCGTGGGACTTGCAATTTCGTACGCGTTATCGGTGACTGGGCTGCTGGGAGGTGTGGTGAATGCTTTTACAGAAACTGAGAGGGAAATGATCGCGGTTGAAAGGGTGAATCAATATGTCGACGAGGTGACACCTGAAAAGAGCTCTTTCATAATGGTGCCTCCGTACGCGTGGCCCTCTCAAGGCGTAATCAGCTTTAACAACGTCGACTTGAAATATAGGTACTTCAATTAATAAGCTTTTTGTTCCTGCGCATATTCTATATATTTTTTCCGTGGTCTTGCAGGGATCATCTAGTGCCTTCATTAAAGAGAATAAGCTTCGAAACGAGACCGGCGGAGAAGATTGGGGTGGTTGGAAGGACGGGCGCAGGAAAGAGTTCACTGTTGACTTCACTTTTTCGCATGGTTGAGTTAAGCCAAGGGGTTATTACAGTTGACACGGTGAACATCTCGCACATTTCAATTGATGCTCTCAGGTAATGTGGCTCTTCAAATGCAACGCATAGTTCATAAATATGATTTGTTCCAACAGATCCAGGATTTACTGCATTCCGCAAGATCCGTTCTTGTTTAGTGGTAGCGTACGCGAAAATTTGGACCCGTTGGAGGAATTCCAAATACAGGAAATTTGGTATGCATTAGGCGTTGTGGATTTATCTCCAACTATTAGACGCATGGGTGGTCTGGAAGCGCCCATTACGAATGGCGGTAGCAATTTATCTGTTGGTCAACGGCAATTGTTCTGTTTAGCAAGGGCTATTCTGCATAAGGCAAAGGTAAACGAATCCCCTCAAAAGCTTAAGAATTCATAAAAAAATGTACGAGCCTTTCAGATTTTGTGCATTGACGAAGCGACAGCAAATGTGGACCATGCAACTGATCGAGTGGTCCAGCAGACTCTGCGATCGGCTTTTAGGAAAAGTACGGTGATTAACATCGCACATCGAATTCAAACTGTCATCGATTGCGACAGAGTTTTAGTGATGTCCGACGGCGAAATCGTCGAGTTCGATAATCCTCAAACACTTCTGGAAAACACCGACTCTCATTTCTACAAACTGGTTAATGCCGAATAATTTTATTTAAATATGAATGCTTTTATTTTTCCAAACAATTTATTTTTATAGTATTAATTGTGACTGATATATATATTTGTAATAAAGTAAATATTTGTAATACAAGACAATTTTCTTATTTCTATAATTACCTTTATACCTATCGGGATCGTAAAGGACTCCAATATTTTACATATTTCAAAATTATTTAAAATAATTATAACTTTTGTCTTATTTTTACAATAAAAAATACATGCAATTTATATTTACATTCTATTTCTTCTCCTTAAACTGAAACTTACAGTTTACATATAAATTAATAAGATTTCTGTTATATTGTAATATCTAGTTTTTTTAATTACTTAAATTACTTGAATCTATGATAATTAAAAATGTAGATAGAAATTTAGTTGCGTTAGATTACAATTCGATATGTTTGCAGTTGAAGTAAATGATGCATAATGGTGGGATTGCATTCAATTTCTATTTAAAGAAATACCTTTACCTTCTATTTGTACTTATATTTAGTAATGTGACTTGTAATTCTGAAATAGCGTGTTGTAATCTATTTAAAATTTTCGCGTTTTGTACATTGTCTACTATCGCTTTCCAACCCATTAGTCGCAGGGCTATTTATATGCGATTTTTTTACGGTAACAAAGAAAGTCCTATTTAATAGATGAAGTCTCTTTTGTTAGAAAACGACTTCGAAATTAAGAATGTAAGCAAGGATAACGTTTTTCTTTTGGAATAGGAGTTTATTATTATAAATATTGATTTTCTTTGTGTGAAGCTGCCGGAGCGTAACTGTAGTATTAAATTGAATTATAGCCGCTCCTGTCGCAGTAATGAAGAGGGCTTCATAACACTCGTCTGTATTTTATATAAAAAAAAATATTTTTATAGGAATAAAAATAAAGTATATATATATAGAATAATAATGGTTTAGTTTTTAATTATTATAGTATTTATTTAAATTACTTTTTTTATTGTGGATTATTTTTTTTATATAAAAAAATATATTATTCAACTTCTGTATGTTTCTCAGCAGTTGTTTCTTCATTTTTATTCCTATTGATTTTTTCTAAACGTTCAGATCGACCTCAATCAGTTGACTTTCCGACTGTCATCGTGATGATTATTTCTGGGTCAGCCTCTTCAGCTTCCTCGGCAAAATTTCTTTAATATCTTTTATTGTGAGATCAGCTCAATATGAGTGAAATTCATTTTCAGCAAAAAATTTCATCCATTTCTATAATCATGTTCATTTTTGATTAAATAAGAGAAATTAGTAACTCTTAAACTATTATAAGTTATAAAAAATGCATACAGCTTGAAGTTTTAACTAAGATATATTTATTTCATTGTTCGGTGGTTCACATGACGAGAGAAATGGGTTGCCATGCGTGAAATAAGCCACAAAACAATTGTAATACGCTTCATTATATATGGGAAAACACGAAAGGTAATTTCTTTGTTATGACATCAAAAGTCAAAATCATGGTTTTATTTACTTAATTGTATAAAAAAGCGAATCAAATTTAAAAATAAATTTCATTAAATTATTCTTTCCTAAAATAAGATCACATTCTACAATATCTTTCAAATTATATAATTATGCGTAGAAAGTATATATCATCTAACGTTCCTGAAATACATACATTCTACAATATCTTTCAAATTATATAATTATGCGTAGAAAGTATATATCATCTAACGCTCCTGAAATACGAATTTAATAAAACGGAAATTAAATGCAGCATAACATCTTCTATATTATCTTAAAAAGTAAAGTAATATAAAAATAACATAATATGATTGCATAAAGGATATGATCAAAAAGTGTAAACTTTCATTCATAGATAGTAAAAAATATAGTATGTATATATTTTAATTCTCTTGCGACATACAGTTTAGTAGTTATTCCATCCAGTATTATATAATTGTATTTACTTATACTTACTCGTATGTATAAGGGTCGAAAAAGAAACATGTCTTTTTTTCACGAATGTTTCCATGTAATTGATCCATCAGGCTTATATAATATTTTTACTTACTCAAGATAAACTATTTATAAAATTCTCTATGCATACTAAAAACTAAAGCTATAACCTTTCCTGCTAATGGAACAGTTTTTGTCTTCTAACCATTGTTTATATTTTTCTTTTCTCTAGTGGTGAATCTAAGTTTCATCCATAGTTATAAATCTACAAACAAAATCGGTTTTATTCTTGTTAAAATTATCCAAACACGTTTTGTAATTATTAGCAAATCCCGCACTCTTGTCGTAAAAATCTTTTTCATTTTTAATTCTAAATGCAAAATATAGGAAACTCTTTCTGTTGAAATGGCTATGACATAAACTATTTCACGCACTTTCACTTGTCAATCATCTAATACTATATACTGGACTTTTTTTAGTGATTTCTGATGATGTTGTAGTTTTTTGGCGCCCATTTCGTGGAGTATCTTCAAAGTTTTTCATCCACGTTTAAATTTTCAAGACTATCTGTGGACAGTTATAAAAACTAGATTGTTTTAATAAATGTACCACCTTGGTATAAATTTCTGATGTTGATAAACCTTCCAAAACCTTTTTCCATCTTAGAAACCTGCACACATATCTACATTAAACGATAACAACTGTCAAATAGATTAAAATATATATATATATGTATTTTACTACTGGATTTAGCAAGCATATAAAAACTTGCCAAACTGTCCTTGTACATTTTTTATAGACTAATCTAATTTATTTTTTACTAATGTTCAAAATACGTTACATAATGTAGATGCTTTTATCGTTTTAGTTAAATCACCTGACTGTTAATTAAGGTCTTGCTACGCTCCCGCCTTCCGTTGATAGTGACAGTGCTCAGGTCGCACGTTTAATTAATATTTAATTAAATCAATCCAATGTAAAGCCTATGATGTTCATCGGAAACACAACATGACCAAGCGCTGTTTCACTTCGAGTAACATGATCCAAGTAAAAAATTTAGAATTATAACTCTCTAAATCGATTTTTTACATAATAATAATCGTAGCCCTTTATAACGCTTATTTTTGTCATGATTTGAATTACAAAATCGTATTTAATTTCATTTACTTTTAAAAACGTTTTATTCTTATATAATAAATAATAGTATTTTTTATATTCATTGTTGAAACAATAATACTATAAATTATCAATGACATACATTAAATTTATTATTAATAAATCATATTAATTTTAGCATAACATAATTTAAAAAGATCATTTGGAATAACACTAAAACTAATTATTATAAAAACTAACATAGTAATATAAAAAAGTTATATGAAAACTTAATGGCAACAACAAATCTAAATGATGGTAATGAACATTTAGACTATATCTCTTTATAACCGACACTAAATAGGGTTGATTAAAATTCATGAAACCGCAGATATATTAATTTCATACCATCGGTCTTCGGTTTCATAAAATATGTAGTATAATTACAATTAGAATAATCCATAATTACATGTTATATAAAACTTAAATTATGTTAGTAATATTTTATTTGTAATTACGAGGTAATTACATTACTTTTAATGTGATCAATTAATTTTGATTTTACTATATAAATGCACGCAATGGTATTGCGCATAGTAACATGCTATAGTGGAACGATGATTATGAATTCTATTGGAAAAGAATAAAACTGTACAATCGTCGTATGCATTTGGAAAATATGCTCTTAAAGTATATGGATTCTAATATTGCTGTTGCGCAATATTAGTTTGTATGTATACATGAGTGTTGGATGTGAAGAGTTTTTAGCACTCTGACGACCAGAAATGTGTTTTGTCCCCGAGCGTGCATACAATAGACTATGTGGGGTAATAAGAGTGAACTCAACCAAATGATGGGATATGTACGCAAAGTGCAGCGTTACACGCGTGCATAGAAAAGATGCCAATGATACATACATATATACGTGCCTTCTATGTAGGGCTCGCTCGAAGCGAACTTTATAATGAAAGTTCAGGTATGAGCCTCGACAGTCTGCACTCTCTTTTTTTAAGTGGGTACATACTTTAATGGATTGTTAGTCGCTGATGAAATTCAAGATGTGAAGTTAATAATTGCATGATGCTAATGAACACTTGCTACTCGCATACACTAAAGTCACCGCACAATATTCATGTACACAGAATAAGAAAAACTGATCTCTTATGATACATCAATTATTTTTAAACAATCATTTTGAGGGTATCAAACATAGTTGATACTCATAAAATAAATTCAGTTATACTAAATAACATATCCATTATGACAATTTGTTAAGCTTCAACTAAAATATTACTAAGAAGGAAAATTCTAAATTTTTGCTTGTAAATACAACTCTATTCAATTAGGTACTGTCAGTTTTTGTCGATGACCTTTTTCCATGAATCATGTAGTGTCATTATTTCATGTTCATAAAACTTTTGATTTTTTTCCAGCAAAAAACTTAAAAAAACAGCGTCATTAAAAAAATTACCATTTAAGGAGTTCAGGGCTATATTGTGGATGTGATACAATATACCAACCTAGTTCCAATAATTTTTGACGAGTGACCAAAGTTTTGCCAATTCTGGCTGCTGTTCTTGAACTGCATTTTCAGTTTGACAAGTTGTTGAACGTACACGTTTGAATTAATCGTTTGGTTTCTTAGTATAAGTTCGAAGTACAGAATTCCTTTATAATCCCACCAAACTGACAGCATAATCTTTTTTGGTAAATCTCCGCTTTTGCTGTAGTCTGGGCTGGTTCATCTTGCATCAGGATCTTTTCGGATTAACATTGTTATAAACTATCCACTTTTCGTTTCAGAAATGGATCAATTTCGTTTCATTTCAGAAGCGAATCGCAAATGTTAATGCGTTACGTCAAATTAATTTCCTTAATCTAATGAGGGAACCATAAATTGAGTTTCTTGACATAGCCAAGCTGTTTTAATTTTATATAATGCATGACATTCAGCTTCTCTGCAATGTCACGTGTTGTGCTGTAACGATCTGAATCGATAATGGCCTTGATATGGGTCTCATTAACTTCAACTGGACGGCCAGATCGTTGCGCATTTTTTAGTGAAATATCACCAGAACGAAATTTTGTAAAACAATTTTGATACTGCCTTTCTTTCAAGGCTTCATTCCCATATATGGCACATAACTTCATGTGTAATGTGCGATGCGTTCTTGCCTTTTCGGAAATAATAAAATTTGTCTGAAATGTGCGTCTTGTTCTTCCAATTTTAAATTGGGATAAAAACAAAACTAAATAACAAATCGATACATTTTTTTTACTAAATTAAAGGTAGAAGTCCAAACAAACAAGAAAACAATATAGTTTAGGTGCTTTGAACACGTTGACAAAACAAAATAATGTGCTAAGACTATCAAAATCCGCAATCACTTATTTGTTAATTAAAAAAATACATTAAATTCCTTCATAATGGTAATGAAACGCTTTTTTTTTATTAAAGAACATTTTTATAAGATAAATAGTCAAAGTGAAATTACATTTTAAAATATTTGTTCCAACTTGATAGTCTGTGCACTTTTTTCTTTCATTTCAAAATTATCAATACAGATTGTTTGTATTTTAGACTGGTCGCTTAACAATAACACTTCTTCATAAATTAATATAATTTTTACTACAAAAATAAAACGTAATTTAAGTTAATCATTTAAGCATCTTTTTAAATAAGTAGCTTCTTAACATTTTGTCCGCAGGAACTTTTTAAATTTTATTTTCACTTTTTTTTGACTTCGTCGTGTTTAAGAATATCTAAATATTCTAAGAAATATCAACTAAATTTTTATATTCAATAAATTTCTAACATCATCTGAATCTACTTTTGGAATCAAATAAATAAATTTATTTCAGATTTATTTGATATAATGTTCCTTCTTCTAGTATAACTTTTATTATTACAATTTTTTGTAAATAAAATTAAATATAATAATAACATCATCATTTACTGGCCAGTACAATATTACAAAAAAAAATAACATGGAAAAGAAATATAACTGAAAAAAAAAATGAAATAAATGAATTTGACAATAATTGCAATAAAAAAATCCTATTTATAATACAACCAAAAAATACATTTTATATTATAAATATACCTGGGCAAAGGGCTATCCAACTAGGTCTTTCTACTCGGAATCACTAAAATTTATAACATTTCAAAAAATAATAACCGCCTCCTCGGTAAACTATTAAATAAATAATATAAAAAAGTTGATAAGTATAATTCTATATTATTAGAAAATTATATTTGCAACTTATTGGTTTACTACATAACACGATATATAATTTCATGAAATAAGCAGTTGAAAATTATTTCTATCTTTTAAATGCGAGCAGCGATTTACATGAAACTTTAAATAATTATTTCCATGAGCAAAGCAGAATTTTAAAATCTCCCTTTTTTAAAAAAATAATAATTAAATTTTCTTAATTTAAAAAAGATATTTTCTTCACAGTCATTCCCTGTTATTATTAAAAATATGAGTACTTCAAAGCACTTACTAATTAATATGAATGCTTAAATTATTGATAATTGTATAATTGATATTTTGTATCCACTTTTTTATGGTTTTAAAAGAAAAATATTTTTTTATTTTTAATATGATTTTTCTTTTGTAATAAATAAAATTTGTATTTTTTAAAATCATTTACATAAGTTTTTACATTATAGGTAAAAAAAAAAAAAAGATGTACCATATTAATTACCGAATGTCAGTAAATTTAACAGAACATGACTTTAGCCCCCTAATCTCTTAAAGGGATGTACTACAACGGGATATAGCATGTCGCACTTGTCCGTCTTCATGATCAGATCAATTTCAATATATCGGATGTCTTTGTACGCAGCTACGCCCAGTGAGCTGTATTTTCATCAGAGTGTATGATACAATCAACGAGAGCGACGTGTTGTGAAGGCAAAGGCCCTCGGGGGATGCTCGAACCACTATAGAGAGACTCGATGGAAATCATTAATCGCACATTCATTGTCTCAGATTCTTAATGATTCACAGCAAGATTATTATTTTCAGCTTCGGAAAGCGAGAAATAATTTAAAAGCGATTCACTCCGACTCTGAATGCATCAATGGATTCGCTTTTGATTTCCAAACTGACACGTTCATTATGGGATGTCTGCATCGTTCGAAATTGTTTATATCGAAACATGCATACAGTCTATATATTTTCACCAGCAAACGAAAATATATTCATTACAATATGATATGTAATAATGCATCAAAGCCTGTTGCCTGTTCACTAACTAACTAACCACCTAATTAGTTCGTTTCCAGTAATGAACATCCCCATGCCACTGTTATCGGGTATTATCCTCTCTATTGTTCTTCCATAGATTCACCTCTAATCATTTCGTGGCCAACGTCAAGTTAATTGAATAAACGTATATATTGTGCATATATACATTGTAAATGGTATATTTGCATATAACTTTAAATAAAATTAAATACAACTATCAAAAAATTAAATGTTTCCATTTGTTCCCAAACATCATTATATAATACATCATTGTGCTTATAAAGTGACGTATTTCGTAAATAACTAATATTTAATAATATAAAAATCAATCAGGCTTCCTCTCTTCAATCCTCCATAAATAACCTCCAAACCCTCCTGTCCTCCACCGTGATATGGTTTAAGAAATGGCGCCTAAAAATAAACCCATCCAAAACAAAACTCCTTGCTCCTTTCCATCGCATATCTCCATCGTCTCCCCATGTCACATTAGAAAATCTTCCCATAAGCCCATCGCCTCTTGTCAAATACCTTGGAATCCTTCTTGATCCTAAACTCAACCTCAATTCCCACTCCAAACAACTCAAATCCAAAATGAAAACCAGATCCCGTCATTTCCGTTCCTTAACCTTCCGTAACTCCGAAATATCCATACGGTGCCAAACATCCATTTACAAATCCATTTGCCGTCCCATCCTGGACTACGGTTTTCCACTTCTTTCCCAATGCCGAAATTCCGTCTTAAAAAACCTCTCCGTATCCGAGCGTTCCGCCCTTCGTATCCTCACCAAAATACGACATCCTAATAATCCTCTACACAATCCTCCTAATGATCTCCTTTACTCCAAAACCAAAATAGTCCCTCTCCTTGACCGATACCATTCCCTCTCCTTGAAATTTAAAGGATTCCAACATCGCCTCCCTCTCTAAATTTTGTGCCCCTAGAAATCCAAATATCCTTCCCAAATTTAAATATCCCACATTAACCCTTTTCCAATACCTAATGTCCCTTGATTGAAACCCCTCCTAATTCCTAATAAAGCTTTCTCGTTTTGACATATGTATATATCTAAATAATGTCCTATTGTTAATTTAAGTTCCCGGGCGGAAAGACCTCGGTCGATAGCCCTTTGGCCAGCATGTAGACTGTATATATATATTTTTTTTTTTTTTGGTTTTCTTAATTTATGTTAGAATTTACTTAATTATTTGAGAGTTGTTATTATTATGATTTGTATTTATCTATGGAATGTTTTTTTTTTTGTTTTTTTTTGTTTTGTATGTTGCTGTCTGGCCAATAAATTATATATATTATTAAAAATCAATCATTTTGAAAATAATTTAACAATCGCTTGCATAGTGCGGCTTTAATCAGTTCGAAAAAACAAAGTTTAAAAAGATACTTATTTATTCTAACAAATTAGTAGACATTTTTTTTCTTTTTTACTATTTGTGTGGTTTATTTTTATGTGGATATTGGCGGAAAGGATTACCTGATTTTTTTTATAATGTTATTAAAATACATTAATTATCTTTTAAGTGAATATTTTTTAAGTTTATAATGACCTAGACTTTATGAAATATCGATTCTTGATAGAAAATTTATATTATTATTTTATAATAAATGGACAGAGTTGACGATTGCAAATTGTGGAATATATACATTATATACATTTTTGTGGTAATAAAAGTGCATACAAAGTTTATTTTTTATTGATTAATATATTTTGTCTAATGTCATTAATGTAATTTTACCTGCAAAATCAAAGTTCAATTGTGTTCACGCTCGTAATTTTTAGATCAGACAACTACTATCACTATCAACTACTATCAACAGCCCATGCAGTTTGTCTGACAATATAACACTTAAGGCAAATTTACTTACCTGACTTAACCACTTCAGACTTCATTTTTTTGGATTTATCGGTTATATAATTTTATATATCACAAAGAAAGGTAAAATTCATTCTTTCAATATTTTGTACATATTACTGCAGCAAAAGAAAAAGCTCATTCTCTTTCGATATTCATGGGTATTACTGGCCAAAGGTTGTTGATTTATTTTTAAGTTTTCTTAAATTTGCGATATTATTTGTGGAAAATATAATTATATATAATAAATATTATTTGGATAATCTTCTTTTTTCTGATAATTGATCAAATGCGATCTTTGTTTTATTATCAGTTGTGTTATTTAAAATTCATATTCATAAGATATAACAGCTCACTCAATAAGTTCGTAGGATGACTAAAAAGCAACAGCTTTTGGTAATATACGACTTTATTTATCAACATAGTCTTCTTCAAGAGTGCATGCATTCCAATGTTTCTCTAATATTTTAGTACCTTTCTTGTAGATCGATTTATCATTGGCCTCAAAATACGCTTTAGTTTCGGCAATCACTTCTTCATTTTGGATCCAATCTCTTTTCCTTGAGCATTCTTTTTAGGTATGCAAACAGGTAGTAGTCACTGGGACCCAGATCTGGAGAATACGGTGGATGGGGGAAGCAATTCTTGTAATTTTGCCATCGTTTTGATCGATTTGTGACACGGTGCATTGTCTTCGTGAAAGAACACTTTTTTCTTTTACATTTTTTGCAATATCTTCCTTCAAACGTACCAAAAACTCCATATAATATTCTCTATTGATGGTTTTTCTATATCAAGGTAATTCATAAATTAAATTTCGTGCGCATCCCAAAATACCGAGGCGAAAACCTTACCAGTTGACATTTGCGTTTTTGGCCAAAACCATTTTGAGGACGTTTTCAGATTTTTGGCAACTAGAGCGTTCAGCATCATTTTTGTCTTTACGACCGTCTCCACGGAGAAAAGTACATATAACACTTATCAAGCAATTCCTTTGCTTGAACGATATTTTTTTCCATCAAAATGCAATGTTTTATCATCATACGAAATTCAAATTATTCCCTTGTTTTGAAAATCACAAAAGTAGCGTCACTAAAACCACTGTAACTTGTGAACTAAATGTCAAATTGCCATCAAATTTTAACAGGCGTCGTCTGAAGGTTGGTACTTCCTAAAAATGATATGGATTTGTCGTTATACACGCCATCTATATATTATCCTACGAACTTATTGAGTCCGGTGTTATACTGTGTGTAGTGTGATCTCTGTAGACGTACAGATAGACATGCAGTGCATGAGAAAATTCGAAAATTTCTTAAAAAACTTTCATAGAAAACCAACATTGTAGAATACAAATAAACGAAAATAATGTGGACGTTATGAAAGCATATTTACCTATATCGCAGAACATTTCAAAGCTTTTAAAGAGATTTTTAATTATTAGTTTAGGCACTTCCAATGTAGTTAGGCACTTCCAAGAGAGAAGTGTCTTATTTTAATAAAAAAAAATATTATCAAAAAAATTAAAACCTCTTAGCAGATGAATTAGAATTCAGGGTATCATTACATATTCTCGAAAGCACGCACAAATCAATTCATTCTACTGAAGCTTTAAAAATATTACTTACTTTTTCATCTTAGTTCTTTTGTGAAGACGGATTTTCAGCAATTGTAAAAATTAAACTCTAAGGTGTTGAGTTTGAAAATCAACAGCAATTGAAAAACTTCTATTAGAAATATTTTTTGTAGTTGTAGCCAATAAATATGTTTAATAATAATTTCCTTTTTAACCAATAAAACCTCATCGGTTATTGTTTTGTAGATGACGTTAAAATAAATTTTGGGACATTTTAAATTCCAACACACCATATTGTGTCGCTATATATTTGGTTTCTAAAAGATTAGTTGTAATGTTTAAAAGTATTTGGAACAATTATTTGCTTATAGTATTATTTTATGAAGACATTTCAATATGAAATCAATAAGTCATTTTATGACTTTTTTATATTACCGAAATTATTGGTATTTCTTGTCAAAATTTACCGGTAATTTAATTTGGACATTAAAACCAGTTTATCAGTAATGGAATGCCTAATGCAATTGAAGACCAGTATCCATGAAGAAATTGAAGCTAAGAAACATTATGGAGATGTGTATATATTTTCAAGAAGGGTATTTTTATTAAAATTGAAAAGTTATTACATTTTAATATGATTTAGTAACTTCTGACAGTGACACTCTGTATATAAGACTGCGGTCAATAATGTATGTATATGTACAATACATTTCAGATGCTAATTAAAAATGAGAATTTGAATAACATAAAGATTATTTTAAACTTATTATAAAATGGACTAATTCAGGAATAATTGGAATTTAAACCTATACATAAATTAAAACAACAGATCCGATGCAGAGCCAAAGGTAGTTGAAAAACAGCAATTAGAAACAATATTTATAAATAATGTACGCCCGAGTATATGCGAGTGTAATTAAGGTATAATGTGAATTAACAGTCTACAATGGGCTCCGCCTATTCCCATTATTCGAATGGAACATAATTTTGTGAAAAGTATAAATTAGTTTTATGGGAGACAATTAAGTTATCCGGCGTATTTTTCGTTTTTGCACTTCCGTCCCCTCCGTTTTACCCGCAATAATAACCGTGTAATTTTTAATTGAATTTATAACTGTTATTTTATTTTTAAGTGATCGCACTTGCATATATGTGTATATAAAATTTCTTTTATATTTTGATTTTTGTTTCCTTTTACATACATAATCGCAATAATTCACGCATGGAATGATGCGCGATTACAGATGCTTTGATAGATTTACGAGCGTAGCAACAATGCATAAAATAGGGTACTTCGAATGCGTATTTGAATACCTTTTTGTGCATGCACTACAACATTTTATGCATATTTCTTCTTCCGGAAAATCGCAGCAAAAATCGCAAACCGACAGATTGCTAAATGATCGCTACGCTGCGATTGTTGGCATAAGCTTCGCAGTGAATTGGTGGAACAATACGAGGTGTACATTAAAATGCACAATAAATTTGAATAATATTTTCCTTTTATTTTCCGTCCAATTCATTTCTACTTGATTTTGAGAATCCAATTTTCTAATTGGACCTTTGTTTGGGTGGTAAGATAAAAAGCTATGCAAATTCCGACGGGGCCAGACGTATTGTCTCTGAAGATGGGCAAACACTTCTTGCTTCATTAAGAAAGGACCTCTCTCCGCTTGTCAACTGAAACGGGTTATGCTAAGCCACTGAATCCATTAATTAAATACTATTTTGTTTTATTCATTTCCAAAAACAAAACGTTGAATTTCCATTAAGATGAGTTGATAATGATAATTGAATATATTATTGAATAATAAACTGACGCATATAATTATAGAAACCGTTCAACCATTCCATTTATATAAAATTTGCAATCATTAATTCTGACGTTTTATCCACTTTAGTCCTAATTATGTAAAAATATAATTTACAATATTATTTCGCTCTTTATATCTATTTTTCTCTTTAGTTTGTTAAATGTTATTAAGTAGAATATAAAATGTCTATGCTAATTATAGAAATTTACATATAATTTTATTACGTATAATACTGCTTAAATAAATAAACCCTATATAACTGAAACGTGTACGTGTACATAGTTGTTGGTATTCCTGACAGACATTTATGTCTTATGTAATGTATGATATGGATGCAAGCTTAATATAACAAATATTTTCAAACTTTATAATTTAAAAATGTATAAAAATGACCGTTAACTATAGGGGCCCACCACTAATATCATTTGTGGGCCCTTGTCTAACACTGTTGGGTACCTTTCGTCTAACACTATTTAGATGGCCTAGTATAACACGGTTTAGGAGCCCACGATTAACATTGTTTGTGGGTCCTCAAATAACATTGTTTAGGGCTATTTGAAGATCATGCCTAAGTTCACTTCTGAATAATTTTTTTGATTTTTTTTTACTAGTAAATGTATACACGTCATGCTACCATTTTCATGAAAAGTAAATTTAGTTATATTCTACCTGAAATAAAACGCAAAAGTCAAAATTTGACCTATGTTAAAAAAATAACTTGAAGTTATATCATCAACCTGTCACTTGAAAATAAAACATTTCAATCAGTGTATTTTTACGACAATGAACAAAAAAAGAGTTTTGCATGTTCAAAGCAGCAATAATCTGTTGAACAGGAGCTTTTAGTTGGATTAGAAACGACTTTGAAAAAAATCCGCTATTGAATGCAGGAAGGAAAGCGTACCGGTCAATGTTAAATGGTCGTAATGCGTGTTTGCATTTCGCTTTTTGTGTGTGTATTCCTTGTTTTGCGCGAAAGCTCAGGGGTCGAATCTGGATGCGTACTGAGGGGATGAAAACAAGGAACAAGGGCACTATATAGGAGAGATCCGAATCTTTTTCATTAATTTTAAATGTTTTCCTTTAGAAGAAAAAAAGCGTGCGGCTCACATCAGTTTTGCATTCACGCAGTAAAAAGAAAAAAAAGGAAGAAAATAAGAATAAAAATGCAGAGTGGAATGCAGGGGTAGAGAAGAATGAAAGTGTGCGGATTGGTGTGTGGAGGAGAGAGACGAGGTATCAACAAAAGAATTCGTCGAGAGTCTACCCTGAAAACTAGAACATGTCTCAAAACAAAAGAATGCGCGCGTGTGTATGTATGTGTGTGTGAGAGAGCGTGTGGTGCGTTGTGTATAAAAAGGGGGAGTCCTCCGGAACCCCTGATCGCGTCCGGCCTAGGTTGAGGCACACACGCTTCTGAACTTTCATAGTCCGGGGAGGAAGAACCGAGGCCCATGTGGTGGTTCTGGCTCAGTGCTTGATGCTTGGAGCATGGTTCTTGCTGCTGCTACTGCCACGAAACAATGAACCAATGAACGACGGAACGGAGAGCAGAAAGCAGTTCTGCCGTTGAACAAACTCGACAGGACGCGCCAGTTGCAAACGCGACGCGTCGCGGTGCAGCCTCCATCCACAACAGCCGCCGCTCTCGTGCGCTCACCTCCAAAAATTCAAAAAAGAAGATCGAAAGGAGGAAATAAGGAACAAATCATAACGACAAAAACATCCAAGCTGATTCTACAGAGCATGCGACTGCATACGGATTATGCTACCTGATCGTCAGTGAAAACCGCTCCAGAAATTATGCGAACACTCGTGCAACTGTGCCATAAATTTACTGATTACTACTGATTCTCTTGTTGGATTTGCAACCTTCGACGGTTCTCTTCGCCGCAACCAATTTGATAAGAAGGTAAATACCAACATTCTGCACGGTATTTATAGAACTTGCTCGTCTCGCTCATAGCCCTGAACTTATAATTGATTAATCATATTAAATAATAGTAAACTTCATTGATTGCATTAATCTGTTGTTAACGAAATGTTTTGCTCCGGATCCGCATGCCGTTTTCATGAATACACGCCATTATGCGCAACCGACTCAATTAATTTAATTTATTTAATTAAATAAATAAAAACAATTTAATGATCGACGTATTTATACAAGCTTGTTTACGAATAATGAGTGCTCTCGCTGAAAATCTACGCTATCGGGGTTATTCATTCATAAGCTCGTAATTATATATTTGCATTTTTTATCCGTTCGTGTTATAATCACAACTCTCAGAAACAATCATACAAGTATGCAAATACACAATAAGGGCTATCAACCGCAGTATTTCTACTCGATTAAGTTGTTATAAAATCGAAAATAAATCAATTTATTCTTTCATTAATATTTCATCCCTGGTATTTATAAAAGTTTTAATAATTTTAGAAACATATGTATGTTATTATGTATTTTATAATACGAATATTTTTATATTAACAATTATAATATTTAAGTTTTTTTATTTTTTTTGACATGTTTTGGTTAATACCTAATAATATTTATTTAATTGAAGTAGTTTTTTAATTACAAAAGCATTAAACGCAAAAACAAAATATATCAAAATTAATTTTAATATTTCCTATGTATTATATCCAAAATTAACTAAATTTAGCTTCTTTCAATTCAATTTGTCTACAATAATCCTTGTTCAGCTGCTTCTATTAAATAAATATCACCTATTTTATATTTTAATAATAATAACGATTTGTACTATAAATTTCGCATCTAGCATTTATTATTAATTATAATAATAACATTATTGGTCGCATCAATATTTAATTAAAAATAATAATAATTATACAAACTATAAGATAATAATAAACATTACATCTTTACATTATTATTAATATAATATTAATATTCTAGGTGTAGTCGTTTATATTGAATGTTATTTAGATTTAATTTAAATAATTTTTATATAATTATACTACTAAGTTGCGTAACTTACGTAAGCTGATATTTTTTTTCCATGTTGATTCCTTGTATATTTTTGTATAAACTCGTTTAGTAATAATAAACGAATATTTATTTATTATTATTTAAAATAATGTAAAATAAAGCATAAGTTGTAAATAAAGAGATTTATTTCAAATATAGTGTAGAAATAAATAATTGTGAGCATTTTAAATTAGATGATGTATTTGAAACAGTATATTAAAACTTAAAACATGCTTATTTAAATTTAAACTTACGTAATATAATTAGGGTATTTTAATGTGTATTTTTATTGAACCAGTTATAGCAGAAACAAGAAAATGTATATTTTTAAGAATATACGCTGTAAGCTATTAGTGTACTGGGAAACAAGTACTTTAAAGTTTTATACAGTAATTCAGGAAACGTAAAGTTTGAAGTTAATATTGCTACAATGTGAAATTAAACTTAGTTCGAAAATTTGTGAATTATCAAAATATTTGTATAAATTAGTTTCTTACAACTTTCAATTATATTTAAAATTAATTTGAATTAATAAAATTATTTTTTCAATTGCTGTTAAGAGTAATATTTTGCGTGTGAAATGACTTAGACTGAAGATTAATTTGTAAGCAAATGATTCATTAAATTTGACCATCATATGACTAACTGAGAGGCTGTTGCAACAGAAAGAGATAATATTTCAAAACGAAAATATTCATTTCTAACTACACAAAAAAGCAAAATAAAACGGCGCTAAGTTTTAATTAAAGCGCCGCTAGTCATTGATTATTAATATTAAATTTATGACCGTAATCAACCTATATTAACGATCGAACTAATTAATATTTTTTTGTTATCGTTAAAATACAAAATGAGAAGTGGTTAATTAATGTCCGAACTTCTCGGGTTTCTTCTTTGATCCCGAGAAGAGAAAAATATATAAATTCTCACGATTCAATTAATTCACTCCGTTTCCGGTGCGCAATTTATTTAGGCTGGAATGTGATGTAACGTGTAGTCTGGCTAAAATCCTCATTTAAGTGTGATTTAATCAAGAGCGGCTCCATAATTTCTTATTTATGCTCGACCATCCAATGCGGAACGTGAAACAAGTTTGGTAGTTCGTTTTAGTATCAGTTAAAGATATTCTTGCGAAATGGTGTATACCGAGTGCTGAAAGTATTCATCACTTTTATTACACAACCACCGTGTTAATTCGAGTTGATTTCTTTTCAAAACTTAACTTAATCCTTGTGTTTTAATCAATACTCAAAATTGTAATTATTAAGTTATATGTACAGCAATATCTTGGGCTGTAATAAACTAGACTAATCAAGGAACTAAATCCACAAAGTACGTGTAATCGGTTCCACCAATATGGAAATAAGAAGTTAAAACCACATCAAAATATATACAAATATTTTTTTATAATTTATATTTATTTTGAATACGGACTGTTCGAAACCGCACTATACGAATAATTACTGTAATAATAGCAATTTTGTTTTTTTCATAATTCAACTTAAAGTTAAGTGAAAATAATTTAAAAAAAATATATTTGGATCTTCAATATAAAAATTTTGACGACGCCTGTTATAGGATATTTACTAAATTATCAGTTTAATAATGATTCAATAAATCTTTGTTTCTATATTTATAAATATTAAATATGCATTAAAACAATTAATTTATTTACGACCGCACATAAATAGATGGACGAGTGTCTTTTATGATTTAGCATTTTATAATCGATCTGTGGTAATAAATAATGCTATAAAATATTACATTCATAATAAACGTAATTTATGTATTCTGAATTCCATAAAATCAACTTAATTAACGAATGGATTGAACATTTATCAATCGATTAACACAAAATTTATTTCATCACAATTGGTCTTAATTTAAATGCTACTTTTAGGATACACATTTTAACTGTAAATAACCTCTTTATTACTTAAGGAGAATTAAAATAAGTTTACTTTTATAAATAAATAATATTAACACTGACATAATTAAATATAAATATAAATATTTAAGTAAGATTTTTCAATGTTTTTTGTTGTTGTTGTTAGAAACTATAAACTCATGTAGATGCAGCAAATTCGTAAATTCCCAGAGCATTAATTTTATATCATTATAAACTTTACTCCTTCGGACTTGTTCGTAATCTATTAAGCATGTAGTAAATCGTTCAAGTCGTCCTACTATAACTAACGTCCAAGTAAACTTGCTGTTGAGTTCGTTTGGATACTCGACTCGCTGGACACTAGGGATCCCATTTGAATGAACTGATCAGCTTCACGTAACTTGCAAAATGATGTAAATAAAATGTATAAAAAATCCCGTTTTACAAATTCTGCTAACATATTTTGTTGATATTCACAAAAAAAATCAAAGTAGAGTATATTTTTGATGCTTTATAATAAATTTATAAAATATTTATATTATACAATAATTTTGTTAGTTATTTCATTGTATTACTTATATAAAAAAGTGCATTTGTAATGGAGATATTGTAAATTAATTAAATTATGGAGTAATTCTATTCGGCAACACGAAAGTCGAAGTATCTTCTGAAACGGATTCTACGAAGTTTCTTTATAAATTAAATAAATAATATCATTTTATAATAATATTGCTTTTATTGGAATAACTGTTATGATTAAAGTTATTATTGGTGCTTATGATTCATAGAAAATTCATGTCATACGCATGATGTTTATTTTTATGATATTATTTGCGTGGAATCTAATTTTATACAGGGAAATAAGGATTACATGTAAAGGCCAGTCTCGTGTAGAATTTTTTTGATCTTCCAAAAAGAAGTCTACATAAGATGGGAGGACGTGTTTTCTCTAATCCTTCATCGTACAATTATAGCCGGGGATTTCGGACAGCTCAAGAAATTGACTGGTTATAATTTACATAATCTCTCCAAATCCGCTTGTTCTCTTTGTTTCCTCCCACAGGAACAAGGTAGAAAACAGCAGGAGGGACTAAAATTAAGATCCTCGAGCGCGGTATGTGTGGTAAAGTTCACGTCGGCGATAAAAAAGAAATTTTACGGCAGTGCGATTGAAATGTTGAAGAATTACAGACATTTAGGGGTACCTGCAGTCGCTGTCGTTATTTGTATGTACAAGATGATGTGTTTGGTATATCTTCGCTTTGAATTACCAAGATAAACAAGTTGCCGAAAATAGGAGAGGAGAATCTGGTATTTTCGGTGCACTAATTAACCCCGGCCTCTGTCATATGTCGATGTTTATTAAAACGGAACGATATGCATTATAAAGAAGAAGGATGAGGCGGAGAAGGCGGATTGTGAGAAGAAGAATCAAACGGAGAAGAAATGAAAAAGGAGACGGAGAAGACGGCTCCCGTAAACTTGTTTGTAGAGAAACGGCAAGTATTCGCGCTCCCAGCCGGAGCAGCCGAAAAGTATGTTGATTAAAAAATGCGAAACGTAAAATTGCAAGTATGTAATTTTAATTACTGTTCCGCGAAATTTAACATACTGCATCCCATTTTACTTCGTTTTATTCCTTTGGGGTCTCGAAACAAAGAGAAGATCCAAAGCGGTAAATTGAATTCAGCTTCATTCTTTTTCCGTTTTCATCCTCGTGCGCAAGCTTTTATTCTCTTCTTCTAGTTACACTCTTCTGTCCTCGCAAAGGGACATAAAACTTACAAAGATTGGACTTTATTTTATGCGTGCCCGGCAAATTGATACTTGAATCCTGCAGCAAAACTAGCAAATGCAAATCAGATTTCTGTAGTTCTAAAACGGCGCACTTTACCAGAAGGGCTTAATTTAACTCGTTACCTCTTTCACTATAAGTACATGGTGTTTTAGTTTTATTTTCCTTTTCTTACATCTTTCAACTCCTCAATGCGACAATTTAACATACGCTTTATACTTTACACTTATTTTTATGAACAAAGCTAAAATAAACTTACTTCAACATATATAAAAAAAAAACATTTTAAAATTGACAAAAATATATCTATTTTATAATTATTTTTTTGACGCCACGAGTAATCATGGTCTAGAAAATGTATTAATGGAGAGGTTCCCAATCTTTTTCGGTTTGCGGTTTTGCGTTTAGAAAGAAAACAATGAAAGACTCGAAAGTTGCTAAATTCTTGTAATTTTGTCTTGTAATTCGAGAAATTCCAAGAAAATTGCCGAATTGTTTAATTGAATATTTCGGCGGGGAGCCGCAGTGCACACTTTGGTAATCATTGTATTAACGTATAAATATTATTAAACAAATCACTCATAAATTGCATCATCGCACCAATATATCAAAAAATAGATTCATAGATTTCATTACTTAGTCTTAATAACAAAAATATTCAATTACATAAATAATTATAGACAAAACCATATTCTTATGTATATATTTATATATTTTTATTATACGCGTTTTTGTCATGTTCGATTTTTTTTTATGTATTTGTAGTCAAATATTTATATATATATAATATTTTGTATTTATTTTTGAGTATAAATTTTGTTATTTATTTTGTTGTACATAACTTTTGTTGAGTACAATTAAAATAAAACTTAAATTGGACAAAAAAAAATAAAATTTTAAAATGTAAAAATATGAAATTATCCGATTAAAGTATATCAAATTGATATATTTAATATTTTACAGCAGACAGGTGTCTGTATGATTTTGTTTGGTTGGCAATCTGACCGCGGCTTTTAGCTTATGAACTAACATCGTAAATAAGAAAATCAATTTGAAACTCGATACTGAACGTATTTATAAGAGTCACGCCGTTTTTTTTTATCATTATTGAACTTATAAGATTTTCGTGTGTGATTGAATATGATAGAGGGATTGCGGCAGGCAGCTCTTTCGGCCGACTTCATTTGATAAAATCTTCGAAAGGATGGTCCATTCAGCGATGAGTGACTACATTAGGGCGTGCGATGCACTATGACTGAACTCCATTCACTTATGTTTCGAACGTGACATGCTGGTATATAGTATATATCATATCACGTCTGTCATGCACACGACGACGACGACGATTCTGGTACCAGATAAAACCATTCAAGATATATACTATACATCTATCCTTACGCAAACACATAGACCTATTAAAACTAAACGATTCTGTCACACATAATAACTAAAACTTGTGTGTTTATCATATTATAGTTGATCAATTTGATATAGCAGAATCAATCAACGAATGTAGTAGTAAGTTCAATTCCATCGTTATTTAGTTTTTTGAACATTGTTCCTATATTTAAAATACTCAGACATTGACCTGATGGTTTCTGGTACGAGACTTCAGACGCATTCGTAAATGTGTCATCATGATTCACAGTCCTGTAATTTGAAGATCTTTAGTTCACGGTCAACATTTGTTTTGACTTTCCAGACCAGTCAAAATATAATTATTATATTTAATAATTTCCATTAGTGTTAATATTATTTAGAATTTAGGAAGAAAAACCTATGGTCGATAGCCCTTTGTAGCAGTGGAATTTTATTTTTATTGTATTAAGTTTATTTTTTTTAATATTTTTTTAATTTATTATTATTTATTTATAATTGTAGAATAATTATCATTTATTTTATTATTATTATTTAAAAATAATACGGTATTATTTTTAATATTTTTTACTATTTATATTGGTTTTTATCCTATATTAACCGTCAAACTGTCCGCGAAAAAATGTAGAATTGAATTTTAATATCGTAATCTTTAAAAATGTATAAATTAAATTATAAGTACATTTTGAGTTTTATAGAATGACTAAGTATTCTATAAAATACCTTGGGTGTTCGGTATTTTACCTCTAACATAAAATAAGTAAACGTTGGGATATTACATATTGCTTCTAGCAGATGTGAATAGGAATGACAGGTGGAATTCATGACAGTTAACGTTACGTCAAACTTCTTACAACGCAGAAACTGTTAATGATTGTACTGTTCAGAAAACCAATAAGAGGGTTGTAGTTAATAGTTATTTGGGACGTAAACTTATAAAATTTATGATATTACTTCTTTGTTAATAGTAAATTAATTTGTTATTAAATAGAAAATCATAATATTTTTATAAATTGTATTATTGTTTCCATATTTTTAATAGAATAAGAAAAGAGCTTTACAAATCCTCGGCATATAATAATCGCTTAATTCTGTGAAAGGATGTAAAGCGAAATCAGTGAGTTTGGAATTTTGACAAGGCAAACAATAATAACCTTATTAAATTAAATGCGTCTTTGGGGCAGGAGCGGAAAGGCAGGAAAATACGAAGAATTTAATTTGCAAATCCCTCGCGATTGGATTTGTTCAAACATAAACTTGAGCAGTTGAAGATAAATAATCTACTGCTGAATATGCAGCCGAGATTTCATTAAGTTTAGTCTAGGGAGTTTATTTATGTTTCGAGCCACAGTGTGCGACCTACAATGTGCTTTGTTGCCAACAGATAAAAAAATAGTTGTTTCGAACGTCGAAGGAAGAAATTTTGCAATGAGTTATTATCATTTTCTGCTAATAATGAAATTTAATCAATTTGAGAGCTGAATTAGAGTATATTGCTCCCTCGATCATCGATTCCTGGCAGCTATAAACTTTCAGTCATAATTTCGACGGAGCTTTATACCTTTGTGTACTATCTTCTCGTACCCTTTCATTGGATCCGTTTTATTACCCGGTTATATGCATTATTCAGTCAAATAATGCCATCCGATACTGGGAGTGTTAAGTGGATATCCTGAAATCAACTATTTTATTACCGTTGTACTTTTATAAATTGCCATTTTTCCATGTTAAATATAAATCAATATTATATAAGTAGACTTTTTTATTTCAAACATTTTTTAGTAAATAATATTTGTTATTTTATAATTTTTACATTAAACCAAATTAAACGGAAAAGAATAAACATATTGTTACTATTCATAAATACATTATTATCTATTTACACCAATAAGATTTTGTAAATAATAACATTTTTATAATTTAAACTAAATTTAACAATATTTGCTTATAGTTTGAAAAGTTTTGAAAGAAAAAGGAAAGAACTGGATTTTTTCACGATTTTTTCCATCTAATTGATTATTTTTTTTATCAAGACAATCTATTAAGAAAATTCTCTTTGCATGCAAAAAAAATGATGCCATAATCTTGTGTCGCTTTCAAAACTTTTCAAACTGCTGTATTATTTTAGATAATATTATATTTTATATGCATATTATTTAACCCTTTTGTCGAAGCAACAATATCAATTTAAATTGTTAAGACCAGCTGTGGTCAAAGCTCTAGGGGACATTATTTGTATAGGATACTTAGTTGATTTTTCTAGTTCCAAGCGACAGATTGTATGTTTGCCTTGTAGATTATTAGGGGTTGAATGATTGTTCGATCACCCTACTAACAATAAATGAATGTTTTGTAATTGAAGATATTTAAAATAAACAAATAAATCTATTAAACAATTAAAGTCATATTTTAATAAAATTAATT
Source organism: Nicrophorus investigator (assembly GCA_963457615.1). Classification (NCBI taxonomy): domain Eukaryota; kingdom Metazoa; phylum Arthropoda; class Insecta; order Coleoptera; family Silphidae; genus Nicrophorus; species Nicrophorus investigator. The sequence continues at coordinate 20,249,369 of OY735140.1, read as the reverse complement.
AATACATATTTTTTCCTAATTAATAAAAAAATAAAAATTATAATTAAATCATATTTTCGTATTACATTCGAAATAAATTATAGTAAGAATACAATTATAAATAAATTTAAACCCGCTTATTAACATTTGTGCAGCTTACATTCTTTAAGCATAACTTGTTTCATTTCATTGGAGTTCGGAAATATAAAATATCTGGTGTATTGCTTTTATAATTTTGGTAATTGGAAATGCTCAATTTATTATAGCGAATATGTTTCACGATCTTGTGTAAATGTAAGGCAAAACGAATTTGGAAAGAATTTAGGGTGTGTTGAGTGCATCGTGAAATCGGACATTTTATTGCCGTCGACCTTTATCGGTTGAGACTCGCACTAAAACGAAATTAAATTTTTCGATGCTCCTCATACAAAGTTGCACATCAAGCTATAAATCCTGTTAACTTGTATCTAAGTTTGTTTTCAATTTGACCACATTAGCAAACTACAAACGAGCCATTAAACTGAACTTTTTCACTGTGGCAATGTCTAGCCTCTAATTATACAGTTGATTTATTTGCAAATACACGACATTCCTGATCTGTAACTGTATTCAACGAGTATTAAAACAATATTAAACAGCTTTAATATTTATTTATAATTGTCCGGTCTAATGATTCATGTATTTTCTTATGTTGCATAATTTTGTTGTTTGTGATTTGATATTTGTTGCTATTAAAATATTATAATTATTTACATTTTAAAACTTTTTCACTATAAGCTTTCAGTTTCATCCAAATTTAATAGCAATTCTTATTTCATTAGTATTTCCTAGAAACATTTCGTATCTACCTGTATTTCTAGGTATTAATAACATAGCGCTATTACTAATGGACATCGGCTCTTTCATGACTTGAAGGATGAAAGGATTGTATTGGAAACTGTTGGTACTATTATTTTGTCTGTCAAAAGTATGTCTGTGGTAAACAGAACTAAATAGATTTTAATTTATTTAAATGTGGATTAAATGATTAGATAAAATCCAAAATCCGTCATTTTTTGTATCTGGTCTAAAATGAATAAGTCGTTATGTTCAAAATTTATGATCAATAATCAATCAATTGGAACTGCTATATTGCACTAATTCTTTAACACATTTTTTTTTTTGTAATTTAAAATACTAGATTACCTTTCCCGGAATTTCTCTCTATTCTATATATATATATATAGATATTATTTTCTTCTAAAAGTCTGTAGTCAATAGCAAATTTTTAAATTTCCCGGGAATAAAAAAATCCGAGAAATATAACCATAAGCGTTTTTTTATAACTTTTTATAGATTCCCATTATTTTACTATTAAGTAATTATAATAAGAAAAGCTGTAAAGCCTTAAAAATTGAATGTAAATATATACGTAAATTATTAAACAAAAATAAGACATTATATGACAATTAGAATTTGGTTCGCCTGATTCAATTTGTAAAGTTAGAAATGTAATATGCTACGGGAAGTAATGTTAGTTGGAGTTGTTCATCTATTTGAGTAAGTGTTCATATAGCACAGATGACCAGAGCCGGTCGCAAGTTTTCTTCGGTAATGAAGCTTTGTGACTGTTTTAAAACTTTCCTCGGATTGTATTTGTTCCTTCCACGAACGGAATACGAGACGTGAAATTGGGGTTCACAAATGGGACCGAAGTTGATACTTCTAATCAGTTAATGCAATGAAATTTGATATAATCATCGAAATACATTCTAATCCGCAAGTTCTGCAACGCCAGACTAACGCTATTATTAAATCAATATATCTATAACCGCATTGATCACAATTATCTCAAGCAAGTTTTGTTGTGGTCAGCTACACAAGAGATATTATATTCATAGCTTTATTATCTATAATTTATTTATAGATAAATATAAAAAGTTTTGATAAAAATTATTAAAATTTAGTATTTTTTCAAGTTTTCTTCAAAAAACTTTTCTAATTAATGTATGCATTATTTTCTTTGTCTCGCAGCTTTTCCACTAGCTTAACACATTTGCATACCCACAACTATGTGTCGTCTGTTTGGTCTGAATATTCATGCCTGCTGCAGTACATATATAATCTTCATCGTTTCAAATAGTTATCATCCCTCCACAGGCTCTCAAATTTGAATCACCCTCGGGTTTTAAATTTTTAAGTGGATGTTTTCAGAGAAGTCATGCACTGCTGATGCGGTTTTTTTCCCTGATCTCAACTCTGCAAGCGTTTTATCCCTGGAAGATTTAAATCGTACATCTAGCAGACCTCAACATGCACCAAGCGAGGGTACATTTTTTTTATTCTTTAATGATTTTATAATAATGATACTTCGCTTTTATAATCGCATATTTAAATGACCTATAATAAATAATTACTTAATTACTAAAAAGTGTGAACTAAAATAAAAACACTTTAATTTCCGCTGTTTTTACTTCTAAACATATATTATATAATTTATTTATTACATATTATTACAAAAAACTAAGCTACTTTTTTTGAGCCGAAAAATGACAGCTATTACCATGTGTAAAAGCGAGATGAATGAATGATGAAAATCTGTTAATACAAACAAAAATGTTAGGTCGGATATGTGAAGAAACGATGGTATAAATGATTTTATACCAGTTTTAAATAAAGGAACTTTTTTTTAATATAAACATAAAACTTCTATGACTCAAATGAGGTTTGCAAAGGTTGCTTATTAAGACTAACTTCCTAGGAATGAAGGTGACATTGTCTTAAATACTAAGAACTTTAAAAGCTAATTTTAGTTAGAGAATTCCAGGCAACAGTAATTTAAATATTATTAATGTGAATTTTAAAAAGATTTATTATTTACAATTTATCTCGACATTAAGCAAATACTAGTAATAAATTAACAATTATTGAAATAAATTTTAAGTATACATTTTCAGTATCGTTGCGAGAAAATTTTGACTAATTCTATAAAATTATTAATTGACTTTACGGTGTTAAAATAATTAAATTATTGTTCTGAAGTGGTATGAAAACTTTTATAAGACATATTCTATTAATATAAATAATGGATTTTTATGATTTTTAGTTTCCCAAATTAAATATAACATATTTTTAAAATTTATTTTATAATGCAAACTATCTACAAAAGAAACACATAATATGCTTTAGTTTTGTTGTTAATGAAATGAAAAAGAAAATATATGTACCGCATTTTTCATAGAAAAATAGACTCAAATTTTGGGTGCGTCTTATGGTTCGAAGGTAACATTAAAATATTTTTTTCAATAAATCGTCCAAAATTTGAGGTACGTTTTATAGTCCGAAAAATATGGCACGCCAGTGAAGATAGGTATGACGCAAGTTATCTGAAGACAAGCGGGCGAATCACCGATTTACCTACACTCTTTCTCTATAATCGTTGATAGCTAGTATTAGGCTTAGCTTGTAATCGTGTGCGCTTTTGCGCTATTTTTCTAAAAATCATCTTATAAATTTGAGATGCGTCTTATAGTCCGAAAAATACGGTATATGGGAGATTGATCCAGCGTTTAAACTCCACTGAATATTATTTATAATTTATATATTTATTTTATAATTTTTATATAACATATAAAAAACAGTGGGAAACTTTCGAGTATATTTTTAATAATGATTGAATTTTTTAATTTTACAGATGGTAATATTAAATTAGCGAACATCTTTCTAATAAATTACTTGCTCTCTGAGCACACAAATACGAACTAATATAGGTGTATTTCGAATCATTCGGTGCATTAATTAATATAGTTTCGTTCATGTGGAAATTCGCAATAAAAAGGAACGCAACTTTTAATTAAAATTACTTTTCCGTAAGTTACCACCATATCATATATATGTTTTAATTATGTTTCCTTTTTTTATTATATACGTAGACACATACGTCGGTTGCCCTGTAATTATATGAATAGGAATAAAAGAACGCCCTTTGATGTTCGGTATGGGCTATACCTCCTCATCCTCATCGTGTATAGTGTGTTATATTATCTTTTTTTATTTTTATTTTTTTCATTTCACATCCGTATTTTTGTATACTGAGATTATTAAGCTGTTAATTACATATTGAGTTGAGTTTAGAAAGTCGGGAGGGATTCACGATGAATAATTTAGTACCAAAGAATTGATATTAAAAAATTATAATTTTTAATGTGAATGCTTTTCAGAAACGTGCATAATGTAACATGAGATTTATCCGAAATAATTAATGAATGTTTTTCTTTTCGATGAAATGCTGCTGCAAATAAAGCATTTACTGATTTTCTCAGAGATATTTATATATAAATTGTATTTATTATAGGGGTGAAATCATAATCTCATATAAAATCTGTAAGTCATTTATTGCGTAAACCAAGGCGCGTGTGCACGTTATGCATGGCTTTTAAGGATTTACATGATTTTATGAATTAATTGAATTGCTAATAATAACAATCTTTATTCACCCCTAATAAACATATATATCAGTAATATATTTACTTACTTAAATCATTCATTTTACAATCATTTATTACTTTTCATTTTATGAATAAAAGTCAGTATTTGAGGAATATGGTGAAATTAGTAATGCGTTTTAATTATTACTTAATATCACACTTGAACGTAAATTGCATTTTATAAGATGTGATCGAGCGTTAAATTAAACAAAATTAGTTCGAAATGAAAATGTATGTATTTTTACAAAATGATATCTTAAAAGTTAGTTTTTAAGATATGATAATAATAATGTATTGGTTAGATATAATATAACATAAAAAGAAAGAAAATAGAAAGGAGTTATACGAAGGCAGTATGACAAGTTTTGAAAGTTACACATATAATCCAGTATTAAATCAAAAATTTCTCCGCAATTTTAATATTTTATATGTCCTAAACATATGGTATTTTTTTGTTAAATTTTAGTGCATCAGTTATTGTTTACCAGTCGTTTGAAGTAGACGTGTCTGTGCTGGTTTCTAAGATGGAAAAACAGAAGTATCGTTCTTTGATAAAATTCTTTGTTTTGGAAAGTTTATCGGTAACAGAACTTCATAGCAAAATGGTAAATGTATTAAAACAATCTGCGTCTTCATTTCCAACTGTCCACAGATTGATTTTAGAATCAATTCCAAAAATTCCCACATCATCAGAAAACATTCAAATTAGATGATTGGCGAATAAAAGTGCGTAAATAAACAAATTTGGATTCATACCTATACACTAGATTTGATCTCTAAAGAATGGTTAGAAGGTGGTTCAAGTCCACCAAAGAAGGTATAAACTGTTCCATCAGCAAAGTGAATTTTGTTAATAGATTATCTTGAGAAAGAAATTAATCTTAATTGACAAAAAAAGTAAAAACATTGGTCATGTAAACATATAATGATGTTTCAGTTAATGTTTCCGCTGATAACGTAGCTTTAATATAATGCACTATGTAATTTAGGTTATTAAACATATTTCAATTTAAAGCTACGCTTGACAATCATCGGACAAAGTATGATCACCAGAAGTTGTATTAGAAAAGAAAATAAGATGCAAAATGAAGTTATATGGCAAAATCAATATAATAATAGAAAATCTTGTAAGCAACAAAGACAATGGAGACGAAATTAATGAAGTTTCTTTCACTTTCACTTTCGGGCCATAGAGTTTGTACTTCTTGAAACGAAGTAATTTCGGAAACGCAACTTATTCGGAGTACTTTAAGTATTTGAGGACTTACTTATACTTACTAGACAATAAATGATAACTATTTACCAATAACTCATAAGAATTAAAAAAATTATAATCAACTTAAAGTTCCTAAAAATATATTTTAAACCTTATATAATATAATTACGAGGATCAAGAGAACAGAAATAAGTATCATTTAATTTGTACCAGAATATAAAAAAAGGAGCATAGAATACATGATGCAATTGAATGGAACAATAGTTGATACAAAGATGGGTTTGTAAGGAATACAAATGTTATATTTATACATTATTTAAGAGCAGGAAATAATCCAATACCTAAAACGTTTCAGAATAATTTATTTAATAATATTTATTCATTATGAAATGTCCTATTAGCTCCAGTACCAAGTTTTGTTTGTAATTATCTGAATTTCCCTTTTCAAATTCAATTTTGTAAATCAAATATTCATTAAATCTTAAAAGCATCAAAGGAATAAATAACTAATTTATTTAATTCATATTACTTCAATATTGGAAAATTTAATATTTCTTCACGGAAAACCTACATTGCGTAATACCGTTACACGAGACTATATTACAATTGGTTTCAACTGTGGCGGAGAATATGATTTAAAAGTATTCTTTAATTAATGTAATCTATGCATCGCTGTGAAAAGAAAACAATCGTTTGGATTGAAATGCAATCTGTGTATACGTTCTCATTGTATGCCAATTGAACAGAAAACTAAAATTAATTGCGTATCGTTAAGGTCATCGCGGGAGTTTTCATTATTCATCAGACGATGCTAAATGTCCTTTGTCTACGAAACGAAACCGCGATGGGAATGCACGGATTTTCTTCAACTCGAAATACATTTTTTTTAAGGAAAGACGCGTATTTTTTTTTACAATCTCCAATCTTTTCATGGGGAGATTTCTAAATAAAGAAACAATAAATTATTTACCTTAATACGTGTAGACGCCCTTTTTTTCTTCTTTTTACTTTTTCGTTAAAAATAGTGTGGAGGCTTCAGATTTATAAATATAAACGGTATATAAAAATAAACTGATTACGAATTCGTTTTGCCGTTTTCGTTTTCTGTTAAATACATTTTTAATAAGTTGTCATAATTTTAATCGAGATTGGTTCACACGTTACATAACGCTATTAAATTATGTAAATGCGCCGTGCTAATGAGATGAGGAATATGAATAAATTAATGTGTAACATGTGTATATATGTAGGAAGCTTCTATGGTTTGAAGACGATTAAAGCGTCAAGTTGTAAAGTTAAATGTCTATTATGAAAACTGTCATGCGAGAGAGATCGAGTGTGTTTTTGTGTGCTTTTTTTAGGTGGCAAATGTGTATACACAACTTTTTTCTTCATGATAAATAGAATGTCTTTCGTGTGACCGTGGAGGTTTGGCGCCTATGGGATGTCTTCCAGAACTAATTAATTCATAAATCAAACCTTCCTGTTGTACACTTCCCTGCATGCGTTATTTCACTGTGTTCCAGCTGTGACATTAAATCATTGTACAACCCTCCCTCTCACTACATCTCATCCTCTCTCACTCTACTGCACGCTTGCACTGTCTTTCAAGCCCTCTTACAAATCATTATGCACCTTGTTATTGCGTAAAGCCATATAAATTGGATGGAAGATATCGTCAACCTCGCATCCCGGAATCCTTTGTTAAATAAGCTACTAAAAATATACGTAAATTCTGATTAATTCAAGCAGAGTAGATTTATCCTTTCCTCCTAATTAACCAAAAATAAATATTTTCTTTTAGTAAATTTGATGTCAGCTTTCAACTCTATCAGTAAAATAATGATTCGCAATATGCACTTGAAAACTGAAAAAAAAGTAACTTGCAAATAATTAAAATTAGAGAAGACTTGTTTCTATTATTGTTGTTACATGAATATGTCTTTAGTTGCAATAAATATAATAATATATATGAAAACCTAAAATCTAATCAAATGCATAATTAGTTTTTCATTATCAATTGTAATTCTTTATATTTACAGCATAATTTAATTTACCACTTACATTTCCTGTAAGTTATCTAATACATATAATAATAATATCTAAATTTATTGCATATATAAAATAATGGAATGTAATTTAATTTTTATATACTTTTTTGTTGAATTATTCAATAATTAATGTAAAACCTGTAATGTAAATATTTATATAATTATTAATTCTAATACTCATGAAAAATAAGTCCACCTTATTTAAAATCTTTATACAATTTTATAATATAGTACAAAAAAAAAACATAAAATGTAAATCCTTACTTTTATTTATCACTATTATTTTAATTTGCATTATTTAATACAATCATTATTATTGTACTTACTGAAACTATGTATAAGAGTTATTAATGATGTCTCCTAGTTAATATAAAAGTGCTGCTAAATCTAGAATTACCATGTTGTAAACTATGGCCGTATTATCCATTAAGCACTTAGGACACAGATCCTAAGACTCATGAGAATTTTAATTTTAGAATAGTTAAGTTTTAATGGGCTTATATATTCTTTTTCAAAAGGCATTTTAAGAAAAGTATTTTTATTGTAAAAAAAAATCTTAAACTACTATTTTTTATTTAGCCAATAAATTTCTAGATTGTAATAATATTTTTTAAGATTTGTCAGTTTTACTACATATAATTTTAGCTTCAATAAGATTTCCTAGTAAGACTGCACAGTTAGAAGTGTCATCAGATCCAATAATTGGTTGAGAAAAGAATGTCTTAGAACCACTCACACATAGTAATAACAAATAATTGACACATTCGCTATGGTCATAAACGTGAATATTACGTACAGACATTGCATTGAAAAAATATTCGATTTGACGTACAAAATGACCTCTAGACATTCAGAAATTATCGCTATTATCATTAAAGCTTCAATAATGAAACTTAACAAACATCGATCCCGACAATTTTTATTGTCTCATAAAGTTGACAAAGTTGCAGAACGCTTTCAACGCTTCAAATCCGTTCGGATGCAAACAATGGCAGTTTGTAAAAGGTTACAAATCGGTGCTCGCCTGTGTTTACAAAGCATAACCATAAAATTAATACTAAATCACTCCCGATGCGATTCCAACACGTGATGTAGAAAATCGGACTACGAGCATGTACAATATGTAGGATATGTATATAACTGAATCCGTAGGGCCCATTGTTGCAGCCGGTCGGTCACGAAAATTAGTTTAAATAATTGAAAACGATCTCTCTTTTTTTTCCAACTGACAGTGCCCAGTCGTACGGAACATTGGCTCAAAGTGTTATTTAATTTCACCATTCACGATAAATATACACTTTAACGTCCGCAATCATCGCACGCATATCGAGTGACCATTCAAAAACACATGAGTAATCCAATATAACGAAAACAGAAACACATCCGAACCTTTGCATATCGAATTTATTGCTGGCTCCATGTATAAAATTCCAACAATGTTTTGCTAAGTAGTTTTTCTTAATTTATTTCTAACATCACGAACTTTTCTTCAAAAATACTAATTAAATATAAACATGCATATTCTGTATATCAAATATATTTTATATAAAATAGATCTAGAATTTAAAAACATAAAATCATATTTTTCTTCTATTGGTAAGACTAGAGCAAGAACCATCAATAAGAATGAAACGGCAATTAGATAATCTGTGGTTACTGGAACAAAATTATATGGTAAACACTAGAGATATGCTGTTGTATCCCAGGGATGGAATTCTGGATACAGTAGATTATTGTCTGGTGTAATTGTGGAGTCTGATAAGTAAAGAATTAAATCCAATAGGTCCTTTGTCTAAGAGTATGTGGTTCTTTCTAAGACCAACTCTAATAACTTATTCCACTTAGAAAGTAAATTATTATTTATTTAAATTTAATGATTAAGCTTTCCCGCGGAATTCGGCCTGGGTTTTATTTACTATAAAAAAGTCTATCGGTTAGGATTATTCCTGAAGGAGTCTTTGTACTTGATATTTGTTTATATAGAAGACGAATCGACTAGGAGACTTCATGAAATTATTTTATAGATAGTTTGTTAATATACAATATAATGGTTAGACAAAACAATGCAAATTAAAATAATAATAATAATTATTAGAAATTGAGATTGCGCGCATGTGGAAGACAAAAACTAAAGTGGTTCTTCTCGGAACTCAGAAGATAGGATTTGAGAGACACCTGGAAGAGCTACCGTGGGAAGGTCTTATCCATCGACCAGTGGGCCCCGGCAAAGAAAAGCTACTGGCACGAAAATGCCAAGTCAATACAAAACAACATAATAATAATAAATAAATCTAATGATTTACACTTTACGACGTAATTATAAATATTCAAGATATATATTTTAATACGATTTTTCTACACAGATGATTCCAGAAAGAATCTGCCATGTAAAAACTTATTTCAATGTATTGGGTTGTAAACGTTGTGATTGCGGATTTTGTCAATAGGTGGTCTTAGCACATTCTTTTTGAAAGCACCTAACCTATATTGTTTTCTTGTTATTTGGACTTCTACTTATAATTTAGTAAAAAAATTGTATCGATTAGTTATTTAGTTTTGTTTTTATCTCAATTAAAAAAATGGAAGAACAAGACGCGCATTTCAGATAAATTTTATTGCATTATTTTCGAAAAGGTAATAACGAATCGCAAGCATACAAGAAGTTATGTGCCGTATTTGGGAATGAAGCCTTGAAAGTGACAAAATTGCTTTGCCAAATTTCATTCTGGTGATTTTTCACTGAAAAAATGCGCAACGATCTGGCCGTCCAGTTTAAGTTGATGAGGTAGCAACAAGTATCAAGGTAGCATCTGCGATTCACTTCTAAAATGCAACGAAATTAATCCATTTCTGAAACGACCACTTACTAGCGATGAAAAGTATATAGTTTATAACAACTTTAATCGGAAAAGATCGTGGGTGATGCAAAATGAACCAGTCCAGACGACACCAAAAGCTGAGATTCACAAAAAAAAAATTATGATACAGGAATTCTGAATCAAATAATTAACTTAAAAGTGTATGTTCAACAACTTGCCAAACTGAGCAATGCAGTTCAAGAAAAACGACCAGAATTGGAAAATTAGAAGGGTTCTGTTTTCACTCACCAAAAATTATTGAAACTTGGGATGTGTTGTCAAATCCACCATATATCCACCTTGACCTTGCACCTTCAGATTACCATTTTTTTTTTCTTTCCATGCAGAACTCCTTAAATGGTAATTTTTTTAAAGATGCCGATGATGTAAAATCACATTTTATTCAGTTTTTTGCTAGTAAAAAGCAGAAGTTTTATGCACATGGAATTATGACACTGCCTGAAAGATGACAAAAGGTTATAAACAAAAACGGACAATACCTAATTGAATAAAGCTATATTTTTAAGCAAAAATTTCCAACCCAATATTATTTGTAAATAATTGTTTTATAACGTAATTGTACCAATATTTTTGAAAGACCTGAATTATCGAATTTTGTAGTATCTTCAATTTGTTCACAATAAAAAGTAAATTTAAAATTTTATATTATTTTTTCTTCTGAGGAAACATTTTTCCATTACAAAATAATTTTTTCTTATTTATTTTTTTATTTATTTTATTGTTATTTCATCATCATTTAGCACTTGGGGAACAAAGATCAGTAGAATTTTACTCTAATTTTCTCAAAACCAATTCATTGGTTTTATGTTTGGATCCTCCAAATCAAATCCACATTTTCTCATGAATTTGATTAAATAATGCTGTATAAAAAAATTAAACGAGTAACAATTTTCAATTATTTTTATCATATATTTTTTAGTTGCCTTATATTTAATGTGTAATTGAGATAATGTGAAAGTAATCGAGATAAAATTTAAAAAAATGCAAATATTTTAATATTAATATATCTGCAAGATAGTTCGGTGTCTGCCGCACACTGTGCTTAGCTGTACATTATTTAATAAATTGGCTCTTTTATTAGAAAACTTCGCATAAAAGGACTTTCATAATGAACTCGCTTGACTGAAAGGAACTCGTTCGCTCCGCCAAAAGAAGGAACGAAAAAAAAAAACTAAATACAACAAGGATCGAATAAGAAGAAGCCGACGACTAAATAAACACCCTCGAAAAGTTTTGCGTCTGTCTATTAATTGAGACGAGCGCGGCACGTTCGTATGATGCAACATCACAATTCAAACTTTTCGGATAATTTAATAGGAATAAGGAGGGTGGAGATTTGCATGGGCGATTAATCTTCGGCCGACCGGAATATCAATCTTTCGAGAGTCTCGTAAAAAGGAAATAAGTACGATCGGTCGCAAGGAGAAAGAAAGCATTCCGAGATAATGCCAGTTAAATTTCATGTTGGTTTAAAGATCACTTAACGCAGATTAATGTAAGGCTGTGTCCTGTTTGATTCGCGTACGGAGACAAAGAATTTATGACCCTGGACCCCGTACTAAATAACCCGTGTCCTTTCTTTACAAGTACCACTACTAACCACTAAGCACTAACATAAAAATAAGAGCTGAAAGTAATTCGTTGAACCACACGAACAAATGCAAAATAAAACGAGCAAACAAAATCTGGTATCTAGTATCATTGAAATATGAACCTGACAGGTTAATATAGCAGTTTTCAATTAAATCGAACCAATGGCGTTTTTATTTTTGATTATTTTATTTCAGCCGCTGCATTTGTGTGATTGCAGCAAACATACTACATGCATACATATTTTTTCCATTTACTGAATAGAAAAATGTCAAGTGTTTGCGTTTGATGTAGTGTGAAATGTTGTAAACCTAGGCTAACGCGTCTACCATGTGTGGTCTGCATATACCTCTGTGTGTGCACGTGTGCAGGGGGGATTTATTCAAATCGAGTGCAAAATAAAATTTATATGGGGAAAAATGTGGAGCGCGGTTGGAATTAAAATTTATCAGCGTATCAAATAGCGTGAATATTTCAACGAAAACAAACATATAAAATATCCAAACGTATAAATTACATTAAAAAAATCCTTCGCTATGTGTGCTCATGTGAATTTGCATACGCATGTGTTGTAGGTATGGATAAAATGCACGCGATCCAGACACTCGTTGTAAATGATATTAGTATTTTAACAAACTGTGGGAAATCATATTTGATAATTTTTTTATTGCATTTACTGAAATCTATCACTGCTTTTACTTTTCAGTTTTGCTCATTTTTTCATACACTTAAAAATAAATAATTTGATTCATACACAAACTATATTTTATAACATTGCAAAATACACACAATCACTGAAAACTTAACTGTCGTATGATCATTTTATACAACTAACTTATGAAATTATTTTAAAACTTTTTTCAGTAATATGAGTATTTTCAAAGAGCTGTTTTAAGAAATAACTATTAGCAAATTATATAAGAATAATAGGATTTAACCAGACTGATCGAAGACTTTAAAACAACATAAAAATAAACAGCAGTTTTATTTTTCTGAATTTACTTTGTTTAGAAATATTCAATTCGTACTATAGTGAATCTCGACTTATGCTTATGTTTTACACTTAAAATGTTCATAATTGTAACCAACTTACACTTTTGAACATAAAATATACTAGAACAATCAATTTTAAATCAATTATTGTCAAATACTTTTTTGATTACAAATTACATATTCAAATATTAATAATATTACAAATTTCATTTCTTGCCTTTGTGTTATAATTTAATATTAACATATTTTCTTTAACTTTAAGATGAATTTAATAAATATTTAATTTTAACTATATTTCTAAATTTTCATTCTCTTGGGTGGGCTTTTACATTACCAAGGGCCTACACTGCTGTTAAAACGGGTGGTCCCAACTGCTTTTGCTTTGTCCATGCAAGCCACCATATCCAGATGCATGTCTTGATATTCATTTATGTGGTAGTTCTTTGTTATTTAGAGATTTTATGGGGCTGGAATCTAACATGGTTTTAATATATATTAAGATATTTGATGCTACCTCTAGGTTATTACTCAATAAGTTATACGACTATAAACTATTATTAAAAAAGTTTACTGGTAATATATGAATTTAACTACCTTTTATATTTCATTTCGTAGTAAATACTGTAACTTTCTTAATAGTATAAAATAAAGTATATAAATATATTAAGTAAAAATAGTTAATAGTTATATTTATGTTAAGGGATACTATATTAGCCTTAGTGTATTAATAAAACAAAATAAGATTTATTTTTAGTATATTCAAATAATAATATTTATTGAAACATTTGTACACAAATTAAAAAAATGTACACCCAACTTCTTTTCCGTTAAATTTAAATCCAAATAATTAAATCACTTCCTTTTCTGAATTTTGTAATTGTTATGTTATATTGTGAAATAATAATTACAGAATATTATGAATTAATAATATTTATTCAAAGTAAAATAAATAAACATCAGTGTTTAATTAATGAAACATGATGCACTTTTTAATAATTAATATATTAATGTTTATGTTTTCGTTGTAAATATTATATTAAATTTAATAAAATATAGAAAAATAGTTTATTTAATGTACTATGAAATAGGAACAATGTAAATATAAATTATTATTAAATTTAGTCGGCAACACAACAGACTGTAATTGTTAATTAAAAATGTTTAAATTGTAATTTGCAATTCGTGAATGTTAATAAACGGTGACGACATTACATACATACAGGGCAAATGTAATTTCACCGGGAGGAACTGTTGCCCGTTAATTGAATTTCATTAATTAATATAAATTATATATTTACATTTATTATGATTCATAAAATGCCCTGGACACCGGTGTGCATATTATTCAATAAATGACCCCTCTGGAGCTTTGCTATGTTATTCGCATAAACTGGTACTCGAATTCATTTTGAAATATTTTGTGAATGGTTATATCAAAATTATGTTAAGCTCAATATGATAATTACAGATATTTCAATATTTCTATTTTTTTTATTATAGTTGAAATTTTCTGAAAAGTAATTTCATAAATCTTTTGGCGCAGCGTTTTTTAACCTTATTGCCTGTAAAAATATGATAAAGATTTCGCAGATAAAGATTATGATAGAAAAAAAATAAATGTTGACTGTAACAATAAACTATAATTTTTTTTTTTCACGAAATTTTTACTTAAATCACGAATCCGCGGACTACAGGTTGGTGAATACTGCTTTATTAAACTTGTGATATAAATTGGTTCAGTCTCTGGATTATCTTGCTATTGTTAAGTAGTTGAAATAATCTGGTCAGTAATTTCATAAAACTTTCAGCATTCAACCTTTTTGCCTCTATGGAACGTTGACAAATATTTCGTAGTCTGGTTAAAGTTTATGACCAAAGGTTGAGAAATACAGCTTAATTCAACTTATGATATAAATTGGTTCAGTCTGTAGATTGTCTTGCTGTTGTTAAGTAATTAATATCTTCTGGACATTAATTTCATAAATCAGTAATGTAGACAGTAATTTAACAATAAATTATATATTTTTCACGAAATTTTGACTTAAATCACGAATCCGCGGACCATAGGTTGATGAATGCTGCTGTATTAAACTTGTGATATAAATTGGTTCAGTCTGTGGATTGTCTTGCTATTGTTAAGTATTTAAAATTTTCAGGACTTTTATTTCATAAATCCTTCAGCAAAGCATTCTTCAAACGTTTTGCATCTGTGGACCAGAGAAAATATGATAAATATTTCGACGTCTGGTTAAGGTTTATGATAGAAAAAATAAATGTAGACTGTAATTTAACAATAAATAATATTTTTTTCCGCTAAATTCTGACCTAAATCACGAATCCGAGGACCACAAGATGAGGGATACTGCTTTATTAAACTTGTAATGTAAATTGTTTCAGTCTATGAATTGTCATGCTATTGTTAAGTACTTGTATTGTTGGTGTAACCTTGGAGTTTATTACGTTATTTACCGCTAAATAAATTGCTACATTCTTACTAATTTAAGTTGATGATTGCGATTAATTTGTTTTCATTTATTTTCTGTTGCGAAAAGTTTCAATGAATATTAGATATTATATTTTAATTTAAAAATGTGTTATTATCTAATCTATATTAAATTAGATTCTTGGAGGGTTTTAAATATTTGAATTTTTTGTAGAGTCTCTAAGATATTAAACACATGCTCGCTCTATCCGTCTATCGGTGTTTTCATTTGAAATCTTTATTAGCTCAAGTATACACTGCACTTGATTTTTTTTTAATATTTGTATTTAGATTTAAACATATAATTGAGTTAAACTTGTCAATTCTAGTAAAAGTTGTTAGAATAGATAAAAGCTTTTAAATGGTATTAGCGAATTATAGAAAAAAAGAAGGAATATTCTGATGTAACTCTTTATGCATAGTTTTAAGTAAGAGTTACGATAGTCTTATTGAAATCAGATTAATGGGCTTTGAAATGTGGAGCGAGAGAATGTTCTTGAACATGCCATAACTTAGCGGTAAGGGATTGCACTGAAATGTGATCCAGTTAAAATTAATCAGTATCGATTGGATTCGTATGTTGGGACCGATTTAATACAATGCCATAAATCTTGCATGGCCGTCTCCTGCTAATTAAATCAAGTGCGAGTAAAAGTGTGTGCGATGGAATTATGGATCGGATCGCGCCTCCCCCAGTTTTTACCCTGTTCTTATGTATCGGCGCATACATTACCACGACACTTGAGGGTTTAATGCGATCACAGTTCAAACAAGAGGCCATAAATCGTGGCCGTGGTAAGCAGTGAGTCATACGCAGGGCTCACTAACTGGATGCATCCATGCACTGCTTTTGGGGGTTGTAATGGATATGGGATGCGTATTTATGGCCGCACGCACGCCCCCCGCATCGTACCGATGTCGCCAGTGAAAGGGTTGCTGCTTCTAAACGATTTATCCCCGTTGGAGATAAACGAAGGACAAAATAAAAATAAAAAGATAGCTCGAAAAGAGAGGACACAACAATGTGCTGGAGGACAAGAAAAAATGAGGGAACGCAGTCTACATCGAATGGTACGCGAAGGCGAGTCTCACTGCGTCAGGAATAAAATGTAGCACTTTATCCCCCAACCCTTATCGCTAAGTGGTCTGGAGTCATTACCGTGCCACCAATTCATCATCTGGTAACTCGATAAGGACTTATTACGATAGAAATCACTTTACCCTTTACTTGGACGACGCTCTGTTTCGATTTCTTTCACTCATTTTAGGAAACACAAATCGTCTTTCATAAAAATAATATATTTACAACAAATGTATGAATTATGAGATAAATAAAAGACTATTTTATTAAAAAAAAAAAACTGATTTATATATTAAAGAAAACAATTAACTGTTATAAATGTCTTATCCATTGGGCACAATGTCTAAGATTCACAAGAATTTTTTGGGTTTACGAAAAAATATTGGAATTAGAATACAAAAAAAAATATCTAACATGACAAATCGCTATGACATTTTTTGTCATTCTTGATAGAGAACTCAAAATAAAAATTGAATATAATCTTGTTTAAAGTATGTAACATTATTTCTAAGGTTCATGAGAATTTTTTGGGTCCACGAAAAAATATTGGAATTGGAATACAAAAAAACATATTCTGTTGTACACTTGCTACACACCTTCACTTATTTAAATCTAAGGACCAAGAGAACCTAAACAAAAAAAACTGTAAATATTTTTAAACATATTATATATTATTCTAAACATTTTTTGTCATTTTTGATTGAGAACTCAAAATAAAAATTGAATATAATCTTTTTTAAAGTATGTAACTTTATTTTTACTTTATATAGTACCAAAAATAGCGAAAAGTTACGAAATAAGGTAATCACATAATTATCTTTTTGATTGAGTATATGTAACCAAATTTAATTAAAATTTAAAAGTAATTCCAAATTTCCATAGTAAGTCATTATATATGTTTGACTTACTATGGAAATGTTGATACATAAAAGTAATTCTAGTTGGATATCTATTAATTATTGAAATGTCAAGAATGATGTAGTATTTGTACCGAAAATACAATTTAAATGCACTAAATACTATTGATTTATGTAAATTTTTCAAAATGATATCAAAAACATTAAACTGTCATTCAGAGATTATTCCAGTTGATGATTATGAAATATATTTTCAGTGATAATTGCATTCATCTCAAACATGGAAAATCACTCTCCACTAACCCTTTTATTTTAGAAACGGATATATGCATTTAGGGTGCAAATTACCATTAATCTAAATATTACGCTTCCTTTTAATGACTTTTGTCATATCCATATCCTTTTTAGAGATTTATGATATTCAACATTAATATAACCAATTATATTATATTTCAAATAAATTTAATTTATATTGATTTCAAGAATAATTGTATTTATTAAAAATAAATGAGTTATTAAAGACTTACTTATGGTCTTAGAATGAAAAACAATTATAATTAATATTTACGATGAGACTATAAATCGAAATTAGGTTCGGAATAATGTAACGTAATTTGGATATCCAAACTTTGTCCATCGATCAGTCAAAAACAAAATAGTAAACAGTAGTCCATTTGTCAATTAAACAATGGTGCAACTGCAGTAGGCAATATTGAAGTGTCCGTTCACTGTCGCATAAATTCCCAATTATAAACCCAAAAATAGTTTGGAAGCTCGGGCGAGAATCACCCCATCTGAAAATAGAGAAATCGCGAGATTCCTGAACCATTTATTTTTATTTATATCTTTTCCGGTATGTTTGGTTTTATGTACCAGAAGAAAATAAATAAAAGTCCTGTCCGATATATATACAGAAATAATTTTATTAGCTCTGGTTTTCTCTATAAAGCGCTTTATTTATTGCCATTATTTCCGTTACAGGAGCTCAAAAACAAAGACATTATTTGCGAATTATTACTCATCCTTTGAGGTAAAAGGCAGCGCTTTGCGAACGGATGAAAACGTACCGGATTATTTATCCTTTTATAACACCATTTTGTTTTAGTACTGTCAAAACCTGTAGAGGATATAAACGCATAAAATAAAACGGAAGCAAATAAATAAAGCGAGATTCAGTAATCGAAAGTAAATAGTGTTCACAGGAAATAACGAAAATAAATTCGTACATATGAAATTATTTTTGATGTTTGTGATTTCCACTATTGAAGTTTATTAAATCTGTAATTTGAACTGTAAACTGTGAATGTTTTAATCGAATGCGTTGGACATTTGTTGTTTGATAAATTTGATGCCAAATATTGATTACTGTATCACAGCAATATTCCTAGAAAATACATGTTGTATATAAATATTTATTTTGTCATTTATTCAATACTACTTTTATATACAGTAATCGACTGAAACGTAAATGGAACCTAATATTTATCAAACATAATTTGTTCTCCATAAAAAATAATGTAACATTTTGTAATTCGTTCTCAAAATCCAAATAATTGCTTACAAAAATATACGTAACATGTTTTGATTATATTTACTTTAATTTACTGTTATGCAATGTAATATTGTAATATTATTGCAGTATTATCTTTTTTTATGGAAATGTTATCATTTTCCTGAAAAATTCTTATAGAAGTCATAATTTCTTTAAGAATTATGAACGATATTCAATTTCAGTCCGTAAAGTATCCACTTTATCAGTAGCTTATGAATCATCTTGGAATGCTAGTGAGCAACAGTATCTGTTTTGTTTTCTATACATTATTACAGATGATTACGTATAAATAAGTTGTTTATATCTATATTATATTACATTGTAGTAAAATCAGAATAAAATAAACAATTTCTTCAATATTTTAAGTATCTACTGTGATAATGAAATGAAAATATGTAATAGATCTATGATTATATTATCCTAAAGATTGTTAACTGTTAAAATTAATATTGTGTGTTGTTTGAACTAATTATAAATATTTTTTTAATTAATCTATGCAATAAACTATTTATAAAATTATTATGGTAATTTATACTATGTTTTTTTTATTAACTTAAATATATTATTAATGTATTGCATGGAATAATGTAATTTTATTATGAAACTGAAAACAGCTGAGGCGATTTTCATTTATATTATAAAATTAATGGAATATCCAATTTAAAATTTTAATGAATATGTTTTGTTGTTCATTTTACATGAATATATTATATATTGGTTTGCAAGGATTTTCCTATTAAAAATTTCAATCAATTTTATTTTAAAATACGCGACATTCAGTATATTTGTTGCTCTATTTTATTTGAGGTAAAATTTAATTATATCGAGTTGATCAGTTTTATATTGTTTAATATAGTTTTATACATGATGGGAAAGGTATGCAAATGAATGAAAGATAGAATCGAACTGAATTGGAAATATATTATTGATTCTAACAAGACTAATTCCGTTCCATATAAGGTGTCTCAGGTAGAAAAGTAGTAAAAGTTTTTTGGTAGGTGTCTGACCGCGATAAGATCCTAGCTTATTGTTGTGTGACTGCTATACATCTAGTGCTACATGACAGGATGTCTTTTGTTAAGAGGTTTTGCGCTCCTCGTCAGAATGACACTTGATACTTGATATATTCTTGTAAATTGGGGAAAAGGCCAAGTGGACGAGAATTCACTTGGACCTTTATGCGAATCCGAACAATGTCGTTGAAAGATTTGTTCTTAACCATTTAAATTGGTGGAGTTGCTCAAGGCAGATGGTTGATTTATTTTGGGAATATTCGTATGAATCCGGGGGTAATAATACAATATCTGCGAAGCGTAACGCACACATCAAGCGGGATAACGTGTGGATTTGACAGGCTCGACGTTGTATCCAGTTCGATGTTCGAGGGGGGGCTTGTATTAAGTTATATGTGCAGCAGTAAACACGCCAGTCGCAGCGAGGGGGCTAAAATTTGGCAGAGTCAACACGAGCTCTCCCCGGTTTAAATGCAATAATCAGATCACTCAATTATGGCACATCCACCGAGGAACCAAAATGTCCCATCAAATGACGAAAAGAACGCGCGTTCGCAAATATTGGTACTAAGTTGTAGTAGTTGTAGCAGCAGCAGCGGGAGTCTTAAGGTCCGTCCTCTGAGGGGGCGATTTGTCAAAGAAATTTATCAGAAGAAAACTGGGGGAAGCGTATTTACACTTGCCATAAAACGAGCGCCCCTTCGTCGTTCCCCACCCTTCGAACACTTTACTCATCAAATTCACCAAATCCTTAATTCATTTCAACCCAAACTAAAACACTCATCGCCTGGACCCCCGATCTTTGGCGGCCCTGAGGCACCGGTAGATAACATCTCTCCTATTTTCCATTACCATTGAAAATACAATTTATCCACATGGCGAAAAAATAACATACAAAGCAAGTATCTTCTACACACTCATCCAGATCAAACATTAGAGGGGAAAATATTTTTCAATATACTTACATTTAAAACCAACAATTTCTACAATAAAAATATTACATTACAAATAAAACGCAATTATTGAATTTATTCACATTTCACACATCCGAAATTATATATTAATGAAATGTACGCACTTTAATAAATAAAAAAATATTGTTATAATTTAATAATTTGTATATAATATAGGGTAAGGTTGCTTAAGTCGTATTAAACATGTTACGGCTGCTCGCACTTGCACAACGTCAATAATCAGTGTGTACTGGAACGATACACACATTTACAGAAGCGATCACGTTTCGCTAACGATTGCCGCCAAAATATTATAATTAAGTAAGTTTACCTTTGTTTGTTATAACTTTCTGAATATATCCGTAAGTAAATTTTGTAGTTAATTGTTGGCAAAATCGTAGTTTTTTTTAAATATAACTTCTATAGCAATTATAGAATCTTATGTATAGAAATAAATCGCAATAAATTTAATTTGTGTGAGGTTAATATTTTTTAACATGTGACTGCAAAAGTACCCATGCTTGTTTCTTATGTCGTGCCAGTACGATTTAGGAAACTACAGACCGTTATTATTATGTCAAAACGAATATATAATAAATGGAAAAATGAAGAAATGGACGAGGCGTTATCTAAATTAAACCAGGGAGTTATTGGCTTTAATAAAGCACAAAGACAATATAAAATCCCTAAACCTATTTTACGACGCCATTTGAAAGGATTGAATAAGAATGTAACTTTTGGAAGACCCAAGGATCTGACAATAGAAATGGAGAAGGAGTTGGTTTTTCACATTCTTAATTTGGAATCATGTTTTTTGGGGCTTACTGTATTAGACCTCAGAAAACTTGCTTATCAGTTAGCAGAAAAATATAAATTAAAACACCGGGCGGGGAAGAAGTGGTACTATAATTTTATGAAAAATAATGCGAGTTTGTTCTTGCGTACATCAGAGGCAACTTCAATGGCCAGAGCTAAGGCATTCAACAAACATGTTTATGATTTTTTTGATAAATATGAATCTATATTAGATGAATACGAAATGCATCAAATCAAAACATCATATGTAAATCTTGGGTTCACAATCTTTGCGCTGGTGTTAATAAGAAGATTAAAAGATATGTGTGTGAAGCGTGTATTTAAAAAATGTATTAAAAAAAAAACTATTTAGATAAATAAAGGTATATTACTAAATTTATTTGTTTTAATAATTACTATATTCAAGTGGTACGAATTAAGCACCCGGTGGTACGTCTTAGGAACCGGTTGCCTAAGTCGTACTTTTGTACATGTAGATTGTATTTATATCGTAAATTCTGACTTTTATAGCGTTTTTCTCTTAGGGATTAAGTCTTAGGCAACCTTACCCTATTCTTAAAAATATTGTTACCTTATAAAATATATATTTATTTATTTCATGTAAGTAACTTGGTTTGCGAGTATTTCGCAAGACTGAAACGTGGTCTTGGGATAAGAGTAGTATTTATACGCTTTGTCTGCATAGCGTCATGTGTTCAAAAGTCACTTGAGTTTGTGGGTATTCATAGTCGCATTCTCGCTTTGATATACGTTTGTTTTGGATTATAAGCACGTTTCCGGAACGAATTATGCTCGCAAACCAAGGTACCACTATATGTTCTGGCTGGAGAAAATCAAGAGATGATATATTCACTTGAAGTTATTCCTCCAGACTTCATATACAAACAGATATGTTTATGTTTTAGTTCCGCAGCGGAAACAGTTGCGTGAGTTTTATTGTGAGGTCCGTACACGTGTCGTACTTATTATATATGTATTTGTTCAAAATAATAAGAGTATAAAAAAAATGTTAAAAAGAAGGGGATCAGACCGTGAAGGGGATGCTCGTATAAATTCAGCATCGGAGTTTAAAAAAATCGATTCTCTTCCTCCGCAATAAATTCCAATTAAAATTGATTAGTGTGCGCCGGTGGCTCAGACAATGCTTATTATTTGTACAAGCAAAGCACATTGATTCTCAGTATAGCCATTATGTCTCGCACACGTGTTTGACACGTGACATAAATCAGCTCTTTCAGTGACCAATGCGTAAACCTACGGTTAATTGTCTACAAACATTTGCATTACCATTTCTAATATTAATGTTCTATTATTAAACGCGCTTATTAATAAATGCTCTGTCGAACTCCTGCGGTTTACACGTCCTCACCATTGGTTGCAGCAGAAGACACACCACGAAACGATTCTCGCATGAAATTTAATAGCTGCAAGATGATGAACATGGGAACATCGGGAACCATTTTAATGGTGATACTCATCCAGCACAACCTGTACTGTAATTGCATGCCAGAAAAGGCACTGACGGGTGGTAACATTGTTTAATTTGGTCCGCAATTAAAAAGGACCAGGTCAAAATTATAATATACCAGGGGCGTCGAAAATTGCCGGTAATTTATAATGTGACCGGTGCGGACCGGTAAATCAGTGTTGGTTCCTCGACCAAAAACACCATATACACGTATGCTCGTTCAGAAGAAACGAACAAAACAGCATAATTGTCCTCACTGTAAAATCAACACCAAATTTGGTAACCTGGCACCAAACATTTTTCACGTTTATGCATTCATTATGTTCCAATTTTATTACCTTAAATTCCAACACGTAAATTATAATAGCTATAAATATTAATATTCCTTAAACTGCACCTTCAACAATTGATTGATCTTGCTATATTTTTATGGCAATTTAAGAAATATATACCACTTTTTACAAAAATGCTTCAATTATACTATTCACACTGTTTACTATATTCTACATATATTATACAACAATACAGTTATGTAAAATTTTAATATAGTAACATAGTAGTAGTGTTAGTTATATTATTCAATATAAAATATAGATTTATCAAAGAATATAGTAACAGATTATAATAAAAATTATAATAAACAAACTATAATTGTGAAGCTCAACATGTACTAAAAAACCTGTATAATTATTTACGTAAAAGCTAATAAATATCGATACCTTAAAATTAGTTTAAAGATTTTTCAAATGATTATAGAAAATAAATATATAATAGTATGCATGATCGAAAATAATTGTTTTCTAAAGGTGTTTTTCTTGCCGATGAAATTTTGTTCCAAAATTCGATAAATTTTATTGGTTTTATGTTTAGTAATCAAAGCTTTTAAATATTGAGGTTAGGTTTTTTAATTTATACACTAGTGATTTTGTAATTATTAGTTATAAAATGATATCATTTCATACAGTTTTGAATCTATTATTTTATAGGAGTCTCAAGTTTTAAGTTTTTCAGACCTATTTTTCAACTAAAAAGTGACACGATCTACTTTAAAAGAAGAAAATCATTTGTCTTATCCTTATAATTTCATTAATAAAAATAATTATATATATTTTTTAGTTTTACATAACACATTATTTAATCAGTAAATGGTTTATTATTGAAACAAAAATTTATAATAATAATAAATATAAAATCTCAAGATTTATTATAAAATCCTATGATATAAACATTGCTTAATTGTAAATGGTTTATTGTCGAAATAAAAAAATGTAACGAGTAAAATAATATTTAAAATGAAATAATATAAACGGATGCATTTCGATTCTAATTATACCGGTGGTAATTCGATAACGTACAAATTTGTATGAAATAAAATTCAGTGTGTCGGCCACACATGTTGTTTGTTATCAAATGGACGGCACATGGATTCTATTAAATCAAGCCTTTGGTTTGTGTCTGTACATTGAAAGGGCGCTATGCTTTCAATTTGAATGGAATGCGACTGAAGAAAGGCATTCCTTCTCATTTTATCAATAGTTTACTTACAAGAACCAACCGAAGATTTACGACCGTGCATATCTAGTTTGCAGCTCTTCGGAATTGCTGCGAAAGCCATAAGAAATCGTGAATATGTTACCTATAACAATTTACTTGCTTTTATTTCTTACTGAAAGCAACTTGATGTAAGTTTTAGCGTAGAGGGAGGGTTATTGGAAATGCGCTAAAACTTTCGACGAAAACTTCGCATTAATCATCCCTACGTTGCTATTGATAAATGATGGTTTACATTATTATTTTTTTTCTTTTCCGGAGACGAAGATGGAATGTTTCCAGAATACACGATTATTAAAGCGTCAGATAAAAAGCAATTATAACATGTTTGTGATGAATTCGAATTTAAGAATGCGATTGTTTTGAAATCTGAAACTATTCAATTTATCTGTGATTTATTTACGAAGAACGGATAGAAATGTATCAGTGATTTCTTAAATTTCTCCCATTTCAGTGCGTGACAGCTGCCAGACGTTGATAATAACATCGCAGCGGATGAGATTATTACAAATTTCAATTTATATTTTTCCCAGAAAAACGGTATCATCTCTTATTTCATGGAGTCGTAAAAGTATTCCGCCTTAATTGGATTATTAATTCTATAATTAATCTTGGTGATGACATTGCTGAATTAACGAGAATTATGTCTAAATAACAAGAATTTAAACGAAATATCTTCATTATTATTTTTTCTTAATTGGAATTTTAATGATTTTCCATTACTAATTTATATTAAAACATTTCTTTTTGAATGGTTTTCTTAAAACTGAAGATCGTTTACAACAGGAAGGCCAAATACCATATATTATTCTATGCATTAAAAAATATTATGGTTAAAGCAGTATTCTATGAAATTTGTAGTTATTTCATAAAATATTGATATACATTAGTTAAATTATGGATTAGTTTTGTTATTTGATACATAACATTAAAATAACGTAGTTATAAATAATAAAGTATGAAATAAAAGACGGGACAAATATTATGACTTGAGAAATTCGAGAAGTTTCAGTAGTTTCAATAATTAATACAAAAATTTGAAATTGAATCTTTGAAATACAATTATTTTGGAAATAATAAAAAAAGTAAAATAATTAAACAATATTTCATAGAGAAATATCACAAAGCGAAATGCTATATTATGCTATTACATTTTATTAAAAAGTTAAAGTGTCAAATATTATTTTCTTTATAATTGAACTAACGTATTTTATAAAATAATTAGAAATTCTATAGAATAATTAGATAAAGAGTTTTTTTTTAATTCAACTTTATAAAATAATAAGTTACATTTTAATTACACGCTATAAACATATACTCATAAAACAAAATTTTGTATTAAACTTTTTAAACTAAAATTGTGAAAGATTTATATAAAAATTGTTCTCTTTATAATAGAACTACCGTATTTTATGAAATAATTAGATATTCTATAGAATAATTAGTTAGAGTCAACTATTTTTTTTGTAATTCAACTACCGTAGATCGGACTTTTATGAAATAATTAGTTACATTTTAATTACACGCTATAAACATATACTCATAAATCTAAATTTTGTATTAACTTTGGAACTAAAATTGTGAAAGGTTTATACAAAAAACGATCTCTTTATAATAGAACTGCCGTATTTTATGTAATAATTAGATATTCTATAGAATAATTAGTCAAATATTTTTTTTTTGGTAATTCAACTACCGTAGATCAGAATTTTATGAATTAATTAGTTATTTTTAATTACACGCTATACATATATACTCATAAATCAAAATTTTGTATTAATCTTTTGAAACTAAAATTGCGAAAGCTTTATATAAAAAAATGATTTTAAAAAAAAACTCTAATGTTTCCTAATCTTTGAATCTTGTACAAAAATAGACATTTACAAAAAAGTTTTAGAAAAAATAACAGTAATGAAAAAATATTTCTTTAAACTTATAAAATAAGTTAATTCAATAAAATATATTTTCTAATAATTAATGAGATTTCGAGATACATGAATTAATGAATAGCTCTTTAAAAGAGTTATATAATATTTTTTTCTATTATTATTGTTATTTGAATATGTTTTTAGTTATTATCTGGTTGTGTATCGATTGGAAGAAATTTTATTATTATTACTAATTCTATAATACATATAATAATACTTTTACAAAAAAAAGTTATAGAAACATTTCTTGGATTTTTAATTCATAAAAAGTTTAAATTATATTACAACAGTTATATAAATTGTTGCAATAAATATAATAATAATATTTTAATTATTTATTTTAGTTTAGAATATTTGGATTTTAGTTATGAATCAATAAATAATAGGTGCAATGATTTTAAATTGCATCACGTAAACTATACAACGTGCAATTTTTAATTACGAACATTTTTTTAATGGTCGTCGACATTAATCACATCGAAGTGTATCCCAGTCGGTTTAATCAACCCTCCTGAATGAAATATATAACTTATTAACTTATCGGACTCACGCACATATGCCATTTATCTTTCGCATGCATCGAACACTGGCCGCGTATTACTTTTACACTCCATCAAAAATAATTTAATTCAAATATAGCATATTATATTCACGACGCAATCTACAAATCCAAATGGGCCACGATACAGCTTACATTTCCCTCGTACATTTTATTATTTATTTGTGCTTCCACCCACGACGGAAGATTGAAGGAAAAAGTTTATTTATACGTCTTTTTTTTTCTTTGCTCCGTGAAGCGGCTGTAGCTGAAAGAAAAAGTAAGTAGTAGTCGTCCCGTCGATTCTTTATTTGCTCAACGAGTTCATATTTCTTTTCGGTCCACCAAAGTTTCCACGAAGCGACAGATTTCATCTTCTGTTTCATTAACTCCGCTCCTAAAGCTAAAGACAAATTACCCAAATGAAGGAAGTTTATCGGGCATAAAGAAAAATCTCTCTACTTAAGCATCTTTTATTTTCAACGCGGAACTAGCCTGCGTATGTTTTAAGGTCATTTGTTGGTGCAGTGCAGGTCTTATGACCCTTGCAACTGCATCGTCTGCATAGGGTGAATGGTGAAAGTTGTTGAAGAGAGGCGGTCGACTAATGCAGACGGGTTTTGTCGCCCTCCCCTCTTATGGATGATGATCAATTCGCACCCCTTGCAAAATAGAGGGTTTACGGCAGACAGGTTTATGGGTTACGTTTAATTGCTAATTGCTTTTCGTCTCTCAGCTAGAAACATACCAAAATCGGAACCATCTCATTAAAAAAATAAATTAGTTTTTTCTCCAACCATTACCATAAATGAATTGTTAATTCATATACATATAAAAGTAACAAAAATATCATAAATTTATAATTATTTTAATCTAAAATATTTTTAATGTTTATTATTTTATTATATTTAATTATTATGTATCAATTTTCTCGTATTTCATTTCATGCAGTTATTTCGTGTTTAACAATTATGAAGATTATTATTAATTATTTTTATATAAGCATATAATTTTCATAACATAACCCTCCAGTACTTACTTCCCAAAACGAGATTAACAACGATTATGACCTAAATATAAATTTATTAGTGAGATTATTTAGCTATTATTGCATTAAATCAAATATGTATTTTGTTGTATGTTGATGGATTTTGATCAAGAACAATGAATATTGGTGAAAAACTATACATATTAGGCTGATTGCAAAAGAATATTGAAGAGTTACATGTAGAAAAAGTAAGTGTACTTCAGTTTTACATATATGATTGGTTTTTCCACGAATGGAAACAATCTAAAATATTCCATAAAATTGTTCCTAATTACTTTCAAACATTTTTAGTGAATGGTTTTTCATTTATATAATAGATTTTATTCAAACATTTTCTATATTATTCAATTTTATTTTCAATTATGGTCCTGACATAACCTTAAAGTATTTAGAATTGTAAATAATATCTTAACTTAATATTATTATAATACGTAAGTAAGAATTACATATAAATTAATTATATTAACATCAAATGATAGCGAAGCTGAATAATAAGTTTGGTTGTGAATTTATATTTATTGAAGGTTTTATAATATCAATATTTATAATGCACATATATGAATGTAGAAAGTGCTGAGATGTTTTGTATTTGCACACAAAGCGTACTACTTCAGAGAAGAGCTTGGAAATAATGACATTTTCGCTTTCTATTTAGGTGGGAGAAAGATAGAAAACAAGTACATGAGCAGAAGTGAATGTTTGTATCCGATGCATAAGGTGGTAGCAATTCCAACTAAGAAAGAGTTTGTCTGCGTTGCATAAGAGGAGATGCAACTGGGAACGTGCATATGGATTCGGTGTGGTTAAAAGCACGTCTTTGTAATATTAAGTTTCTGTGTTCCTGAGCAGAAATATTCCCGTCTGTGCATTGTGGATGAGCAAGATGAAAAAGTTCTGGGATTTGTCGCACGGGCGACGACAATGCATCCATCACCTTCTCTATTCCTGATCTCTCTACACCAGGCTTAATCGCGGGGTTTTGATACCGCAATTCAGGATGGAATGGAACGGCTCTCCCCTGTCCAGTATACAGCATGTATTTATACGTGCGTGTGTTTATCGACGGGACATATCAAAAGCATTATACACGGACTTAGCTTTGAATGGGTTTGGTGTTATTGTAGTCCGACGCTGGGGAAAATAAATAACAATCCACCCCTATACTATTTTTACTTGTATCAACACTTCAAAGACCGAAACTGTTACCCCCATGTTACGCCTGGCCGAGTACAGGAATTGCACTAATTGCGCCGTTTAAAATAAATATAAATTGTTAACAGGGTTGTCCCATGTTCTTTTTACTGAATTGACCTTTACCCTATATCGCTTGTACTCTATTGAAACCTAACTATTATATCTATGGCCAAACATAAATCTATTGACTCCAAACTTGTTAAACTAGTTGATGTAGCAGTGGGTATTGATTGAGATTGTAATGTGGATCTCGTGCGCTTCATTGCACATGCACTTTAATAAAATCACGGTTTACTTTCAGAAGACATGGAATTCCGCAAGAACCATCCGTCTAATGGGAAAAGGCGCACTGCAGTCCCCGTTCTGCCACCAAGGATTCCAACCCCCATGCCTTCCGCCAACAACAACAACTCCAAGTAAGTTCATCGATTACTTATTGCGTTATCTTCCTAAATAAAACTCAACCCTTCTTAATTAATAAACTTCGTAATCTCTGCTGCTCGAGTTATCGATAAAGAGTAAAACTGGGATTTATATCAGTTTCGTTTCGGAGACTCGGAACCTTTTGGCGGTGGGAAAATCGCTCTTTAATTCACTTTGTGTGTTCGCGGGACGTAATTACGGTCTTGCAAAAAAGAACGCAGGGAAAAATAAAAATAAAAGGAATCAAAAGACCGAAGAGAAAAGAATGGATCGGAATTGAAAATAAAAAAAAAAGTGTAGAGGCCGTAGTGACTTTATACTGATTTTATGGGCTTACTCTATGTACAGATTCTAGTCTGCCGATAACGATTATTTCTCCTGCATGCATTCCATTTTATCGCGATCGAATAAAAAGGAAACGTCCTCCAAGAAATTCCAATGATCAAAGCGAAAATTCTTGATACAATTCCAAAATATGTTTGCCTCATCGGCATTCATCCAAACAAAAACAACACACATTTCAATGTATCAGTTTACTTTGTGTCACTAATTATAGATTATGTCACCTAAACAGCAGCATGAATTGGGTCACTACAAATAGGGATTCTAAAAAGTGAGTCACAATGTTTAAAAGTTTGGGAAACACTGCTCTATAGCATTTACAGAAGATAAGAAATATAATAGATAATGTACACTTTATTTTGATTTCAATTAGTCTGTTCTATTTAAAAATACATTCAATTAGTTTGAAGTTATACGTAGACATATATTTTTATATTACCTGTATAACTAATAATTTAATCGAAATTATTGATTCTAAACTTTTAAAAGTTTATATTTTTGCTATAATAATTTTATATGTGAAGGCAGTTTGAAAAGTTTTGAAAGCAAGGTCATTTTTCAAGATATTTTTCATCCAATCTTTTTTACTTTCTCAAGATAACTATTAACAAAAATTCCTTTGCATACCAAAAAACTTATGCTTGTGATGCTTTAAAAACTTTTCAAACAGCCCTCGTATAAAAAGCTATATCATACCTATTATTTAATTGACAATTATTTTTTTACTCATTTTTAAAAAATATAATTTATTTGATATATTAGTAATTGTTTGTTATTTATTAGTCAAGTTTTATAAAAATAAAATAATCAGTGTGTTTATTATTCAAATGGGTTACCATCATAATCCACATATTCCGTTCACACGCAAGAAACATTTATAAATGGATTTCTCTCTGTCCCAATTACAAAATCTTTAATTACGTGAATGAGATAATCGGTAAATTACTCTGCTTGAATTTAACATTTAAATGTAGTTAATGAAATTCCATTCAAATTGAATGGTGATGAGTGGACACCGAAAAAAAGGAACGTAATTCCTTAATTCCAATTTTGCCGAATCACGTGAATCGCGTGACCATTGAATTAGAGAGATTGGATTTCGCTGAGTGCAATTTGAATTGTTTAAATGCATTGTACTCTACGGTCAATTGTGTGCTGGTCCAAAATTGAGGACAGAAATGAACGACATTCTTTTTATTTTCACCAATCCCCCAAATTTATTATGATTTCATCAATGAGGACAGACAAAAGATAGCGCCCTTTCGATACGGTGCAAAAGTGCCTTTGAACCATAAATAATAAAGGCATGCAATATACTCCATTTTTTATTATTATTATTGTATTTCGGAGCAGATGTCGTCCTGTGGGAGGGATGCGGACAATGGATTTGGTGTTTCCTTGTGGTGTAAACAGGATGTTAAAATTAATAAGCTCTGGGAATAACATTTAAAAAAGGGGCCTTATTGATTTTGCACACCCCCTGGGGAATATTAATCACGAAAATGTGTCGTGCGTCGAGTATACAGTTGATGAGAGGAAGGAAGACATCATCCTGCCTCCCGATCGGCAATAAAAAATGGCAAAAAATAATGGACCGTGTTCCATGTGTGCATTTTAGAAATAGTTTTACCGGGAAAGCAAACTGGTTTTGTCTGGATCTTTTGATGTTGCTAAACATGGTGCAGATAATATGCGGTAATAAAAGCTAACCAAACCGAACTATTGCTCGGCGTCAATGAATTACTTGGAAAAGTTTGTGATTGATTACGAAATCGGTGCTTATTTTCCGTGATATGAGGCGGAGAACGTGACAACAAATTTGTTCCACTTTTATTGTAACACTGATTAATGGCCAAGTATCTTTAAATAGTCGCGGCTTGTAGATATCATAAATTACTTCCAACATTAATTAAAAGAAATCTTAATAGGTTTCCGTGATAAATGGGCCGTCTGTTAATTCAACAGCATTAGGTACCAATTAATTCCAATAAAATGTAATCCTTTTACGTATTAAACAAAAGTAAAATAATTATTACCTATCCTTTGTCGCGGATAAAATCTTCCTGTTTATCGAAGCATACAACGGCGTTCCGGTAATGAGACGTAACGAATGGATGTAATTTGCATTCAAAAAGTTCGTCTTGTATTTAGTTGTATATGCATGTGCTTTTATCTCTCTGCCTCGTTCTTCCTCTATCTAATTGTTTCAATTCGACGCAGAAGATAAGTTCCCTTTTTACTTTCGTCTTCCACCTTCAGAAAGGTCGTTTTTATCTTTTTACCGTACAATTTATTGAATGCCAGGACTTTAAACACGGCATGCAAATATTGGTGTTTACATTTAATACGCTAATAGTCCTTAAACAACTCGAAATGATTCATAAACAAGCCGGTAATAAGTTCTCCTTATCTTCATTGTTATTGAACTTGTAATTTGTTTGCTCTACGTTAAGTAAATGATGTATTTAGTAGGCTTGATATTGAAGGATTTATGTATTTAACGTATGCAAATTCTATTGTTTGAAATGATGACTCTTTGGTACAGGGCACGCCCTCTGCTGTACGGGCCATTGAACCTGGATTCCTAACGGTCTCAGCTGGAACTTTAGATGTGATCCAGAGTTGCACGCGTAGATGGCGCACCATATTTGATCTTGATCAACCTCTGAGTACCATTCCTTCATGATATCGTAAATTATGCTGTATTTATTGCATTTTACACTATAATTATTTATTATCAAATATTTAAAGTATCATTTAGTGCAAATAATTACAACATTTTTTTATACCATAAGTCTTTCCGTACTATGGATTTTTATATTATATTTAATCTGTTATTATTATTTAATAAGCAATACTTATTTTATCTCTTTATTAATTAATAACATACTCAATATTTAATTAATACTTTTTCATGATCTATTGTGATATTTTTATTGAAAAATTTAAATATTACTGATAAAAAATCTTTTTAGTAATAACAGATAATCAAAATGATAGTTTGTGATACGTTGATATTTGGAATATTTTTTATAAAAACTGTAATATATCTGATATTTATAAAAATGAACAAAATGTTCCTTCTTAAAATTCCGTACAAAATAATAGAATTTTTGTAATCGATTACATGAATTAGAGTATTAAAATTTAAAGTATTATATTTGTGTTGATTATTGCAATTATTTTAAGAAGTTTATTGATGTAATATTTATTTTAGGCATTTAGTATATTGAGACACTTAAAAGTGATGATTTAAATCTTGAAATTTGTTTAAGATAAATCAAATATTAGTTGGAGAGTTTCAGTACCTTTTCTGTGTAAAATATGATTTATAAATGTATTACATAATTATTTTCTCAATGATTGATTTTTTAATATAAAAATATAGTTATTTTATATCAATATGTAAAAAATATATAATTGGTTTTATCGAGTTTTAACTCAAAGATACGCATACATCCACACTAATAAAGGATTAAAGAAATTACATAATATTAAAAAAAAACATTTTGATACTTGTTTTTTATAAAACAAATTCATTATGTAAATTTATGAAAGAGGATACACCCTTCCCTATTTTTAGTAGATTAAAATAATGTAATGGACATTTTAATTACTTTACGTTTAGTCAAGCGGCAAAACAAAAAACCTAAAATAATTTTAATGGAAATAAATTAATTGATTTTTAAATGAAGCGCAATCACATCAAGTTAAAATTTGATAAATTGGATTATATTATTTATTTTTTCGTTATTACATAATAACGAAAATTGTTCTATACAATATTATTATTGCATAATGTGTAACAATTTAGAATTTTTCATTATCTTCTATTGCATATTTGATAATTGAAAGATTCTAAAATTATCTACATAATTATTTTATGAATGAGCTAATTAATACAAAAAAAATGCATAAAATTAATTAATTAATCTAATGATTCTTTCAACTACTTTAGAGCATAATTATTTTTATCCAGCCCTGATTCATCTCAGCGAAGTTATTCGTGGTGATTCATTTAAACTTTTTAATTGCTGAATCGCGTTTAGAAAATTGGTTTAATGTAATAAAAAATATTTTTATTAAAATTGTTACAATTTTGAAATATTTGTTATATTCTCTTGGATATAAAATAATGATTATTAAAATTATATAATTTTTTTTGCAACATAAAACATTTGTTTTTTGAAACTGTCTCATTATTTTTTTAAAGAAAAGTTATCGGTTAATGTTTATGTGCTATTAACTCAACTATCTTGCTTTCAAATTTAAAGAATTTAATTTACATACATGCATTAACTGATAAAATAAATAATAAAACTGAATAAAATATTCGTGAAACGAAGAAGAAATAAAAATTGATTTATATAAAAGAACTTGGTAATCGTAATCCGCTTATATGCAGCTTCACTTAAAAACGCTATAAAATTCACAGAAGATTTATAACACATCTACATACTTACCGGAGCCTCTTTCACGAGAGTTAAATACTTAATACTGAATGTAATAGCATATCTTAGCATCTTCGATTCAAAATGAAAACATTATCGTTCATTTATAAAAGTACTGTTTCCGATTGCAGTAAATTTTCAATTGTATGGTAATTTTAATGCACCTTAATGATAACGTCGAGACTGATAAATATTGCAGCAGGGATGTAAACATCGGAATACCATTGCTTCATTTAATAACAATTTTCGTTTGCACGTTTTCCATATGGGAGAGTTAAAATGGATGCAGGAATCGGACGTGAGAAAACTACATACATTCCCACAACTCCGAGTTAATAAATACTTTAATTTCCAAACGGCATAATAAATCAGCAATCCTGGTGCGAAATTGCAGCTCCATTTTGATACGGCAATAAATACTTAATAGGCTTTAAATTTTCCGTAGAAAACTTCTGTTGAATTATTATTTGCTTTTAATTATCTAGCTAGTCGACTATTTACGAGTTTAGTAAATATTTATAATTCTCAAATATGTATACTACTTCATTATTAATTGCAAACATTTGTATATATATTTTTGGTATATATTGAGTTGTATTTAGAGTTCAATTTCTTCTAGTATTATCATATTTATTTAAACATTATAAGTTATACTCAAACCTGTTTCATGGAATATTCTCCTAATTAAATTGCATTTGCGGGAACTTCATTTTCCATGCAACTTCCACATAATTCTATGAATTGTTGAAATCCTATCTAAATGATCGAAAGTTTTTTTTATCAAATTGGAGGAAGCACAAACCGAGCTGAGTCCCATCGAATCGGGCACAAGGTAGTGTCTTGGTGCCAATTTTATATCTCCTATATACTGCAGATATACCAACAACAGAGAAAACGAACATAGCAACATTTGCAGATGATACAGCAATCATGGCATCAGATGAAAGTCCCATAATTGCACCTTCAAGAAGAACTTAATCTGCTCGAGATATGGTTCAGGAAATGGCGAATTGGTATAAACAAGACGAAATCGGTGCATGTTACTTTCACCTTAAAACGAGACACCTGTCCTCCAGTCAAACTCAAGAACAAAGTAGTTCCAGCATCTACAAGGGTGAGATACTTGGGAATGCACCTGGATACAAGACTGACTTGGAAGGATCATATCCAGGCAAAACGTGAACAACTAGAAATAAAATTTAGAAAGATGTATTGGCTGCTGCGCACAAACTTGCAGTTGACTTTGGAGAACAAGTTGCTAGTGTACAATGTCATATTAAAACTAGTCTGGACATACGGTATCCAATTATGGAGAACAGCAACCTCAAGTAATATTTAAAAAAATCCAAGTTTCCTTATCCAAATGTATTAGAAGACTCGTGGGTGCACCATAGTACAACACCAATAAGAGATTGCACCAGTACTTTGGAATAAAAACTGTGGAAGAGGTTGCCAATGATTTCTTCAAAAATTACACGAACAGGCTTGATTCGCATACGAACTCGTTGGCGGTCAATCTTCTCGACAACAGCGCGACAACAAGAAGTTTAAGGCGCTTCATGTTCTTGGATCTTTAATTTAGATTTAAGTAAAGAATAAATAAACCAATATTATATACAAACGTCACGGAATGGTGCCACTGAAAAGCAACTTCCTAATATCTACAGCGAATCGATTTAATAAATATTCAGCTAAATAGATTGTAAATAAAAACTTACAAAAAAAAACTTAATTTTTCCATATAGTTGAATTGCCAATTGACAAACCTCTTGAGGATGATAAAATATTAGAGGTTGTCTAATGATCTACTGGTAGAAAATCATAGTGATGGCTTCAACCAGCAAATTGAAAAACCATATTCTCACACACGATCCTTTTCCTGAAAAAACTACGCAGTTTAAACGTGAGTTTACATTATACATGGCACATTAATTCTGTATACATTTTTTTTTGTACGGATTCTACTTAAACCAATTTACAGTATAAAAACAGGTTTGAATATATACATTTAATCTTCTATAGTTTAATGAATACTCCAATTATAACATAATATATGAATTGTAAACTTTCATATTCCTTGAACAAAGATGTGTGAAAAACTTTGTCATTTTTTAAACAGATTCTTCACGAACCAATTACAGTTTTAAAAACAGGTTTGAGTGCATACATTTAATGACCTATAATTTAATGAATACTGCAATTATAACATAATATAAACATTTTCTATACATATTCTATCATTTTTATTGAACAAAGATGTGTGAAAAACTGAAATTTTTTGTAATATTTTTTTCTGTATTTTATTTTGTTATTTACAATCTATTCGTTATCTAAGTAAAGTAAATGTGATGATTTTTGATGCGATTGATTTTTTAATAATTTGAAGTAATATTTATAACTTACATAATAAGTTCGAGCTTTCTGGAAACTGAAGTCAACTAATCGTTTCTTCGAAAAAAAATATGCACAAATAATAAATATATAAAAATAGAAATAAACATTGGCAGCAATTTATTATAAATAACCGACGCAGAAAATTATTTATATAATTAATAGTTATTTAATTACTGAAAACGTGTATATATTAAATAAATAATAATATTTATTTTATATTATTTAGTAATACCGATAATATTTATTGCAACAACCATCAAGATATATAATTAATTTATCAAAAATAGTATGAAATAAAAAAGCACATGAATCATTGCAACGGGCTTCCACCCCATATTAATAATATTTTAAATGTATATTTTATATTTAAATCCCCAGTAATTTCATTATATGAAAATCCGCTTAACAGAATCAATATTTAATTAATTATTGAAAGTTTTTTTTTAAATTAAATGAATAAAGGAAAAGGATCAAAATAAATTATAGGTTTCAGAAATAATAAAGCTGAATGCGTTTCATTATATCAAAATACAGAATCAAAATTAATTATTGAAATGGATTATAGCTGCATTCCTGAAATTTAAATTATGAATAAAAACAAGAAGTGCGTGCCGATTTATTTATTTATTTTTTTGATATAATTTGCCGGTATCATTATTATTCAACGAATTTAAATAATATTTTCATAAATAGCTTTTCGTTTCGTCTTCGTCGCTGTCGATGCCGTTTTCTAATTAACATGGATATCCTGTATCCAGGAATGGTTAACGTGTAATAGTTATTTTCATGTACAAAGTACAGTTATATATACATCCGAATTATATATGCATTAAAATATTTTGCTTCTTGGCCGTTTTTCTCGGTAACGGCAATCAAAATATAATTTATTCATAATCAATTTAAGATTTCTATCAAAGCTGACAATATTATAGCGGAATTGATTTTAATTGACGGTAATACATCCAACACTTTTGAAACTGCATTGGATAAATCTTAATTACTAGTCACTCGCAAGGTCGTTGCAGGTTGATTACTTTAAATCATATTTTGATTGCTAGGTTGATGTTGAAGTAAATATTTCATCGATAAATTATGCATTAATAAATAATAACTGGATAATTACAATTAATTCATGCATCAAAAACTGAAAAGCTTCTTTTTCTGAAAATATTTATTTAATAAAAAACACTCAACAGTCACAACAGATGAAAAAAGTATTTGTAAAACTTCTACAACTTATAAAAACGTTAAATAAACTGATAGCAGATTGGTTTTCGTTGAAAACACGACACAATAGATCAAAAGAGGTACTGCTTATTTGCCCTTTCGACATATCGCAATTATTGGACAAAGTATGACACCTTGGTCTATTATACAAAATTAAGAAGAACTTGCTATATAATTACTATACAATAATAAAATCATATCATGAGAACAGAATATTTTGGATAAAAATTGAAGACATATACAACGATTTATAATCAGTGGTGCCAGAGGGAAGTGTTTTAGGACTACAGCTTTACTTTTTATACAAGCAGACATTTTTAAAACTTGTAATGCTATGATTGCAACATTAGCTGATAATACAGAAATCTTTCGTTTAAGAATCCGGCTGTAGGGAAATTTAAATAAATTACAGCAGATTGCATTTAATAAGTGGAAAATATCAGTTATCGAACTAAAATTTCTTTCCTCATTTAGTGTGAATGTGATATGCCCAAATCAACGAAAGTCAAGTATTTAGACATGTTTTTCGATATAAAGGTAAAGATCACATTCGGGCTAAGACGGAATAATTTGATATTATGTAAACTCTACTGGTTATTAGGGAAAATATTGGAATTAACAGAGGATAATACATTACTAATTTAGAAGGTAATCAGTATAATCCAAAAGTGGGATGCGGTCAGTAAATCGAACATACAAATAATCCAAAGGTTTGAATTAAAAAGTCTGAGAAATATTCATCACGTTTAAAAAATTACATGAATGATTAATGGCAGATACCAAGATAAAATGGAATCACATAATCATTTTTAAAAGGGGATTCAATTTTTAAAGATGTTCATATGCGATATTTAATTTTTCGTAAATGGAAACTTGGAAATTTCTGGTCTAAAATTATTTAT
The DNA here is from genome assembly GCA_963457615.1 of Nicrophorus investigator. Classification (NCBI taxonomy): domain Eukaryota; kingdom Metazoa; phylum Arthropoda; class Insecta; order Coleoptera; family Silphidae; genus Nicrophorus; species Nicrophorus investigator. The sequence continues at coordinate 20,209,975 of OY735140.1, read as the reverse complement.
TTATGCTTGTTTTCTCTTTAATTTAACAATCTCTTTTATTATTTTGTCCAAATCTGAATTATTTTAGCAAAAAAAAAATAGTTTCTGTTTAATTTCAGCAGATTTTTAAATCGTTGGTTGTTAAATATTTTTTTTTATATATGTCCTTGAATTTCGTCTTCATTTTCTAAATATTTGTTGTTCACAAGGTTTTCTTATTTTTTTACGTCTTCTGAATATAGTAGTTTTTCATCGGTTATATCGTTTTCATAGTACAAAATGGTTAATTATATTTTATTCTTAGTTAACAAAACTATTAATAAATTTCTTCTGATATTTTTTTATTTTGATTTATTTATATGTTTATATTTATATTCATGATTAGTTTGTACAATAGTAGATTCAATTTAAGATGGAATGTAATTCTTGTAATTTTAAATATTAAATAAATTTAATAAATAATGCATATTCAATAATAATAATTCATATAGAAAATAAACATGCATTTAAAATCAGTATAAATTATAGAAAAAACAAATAAAAATAAATAAATAAATATTTCTGTCCTCCTATAATTTATAAAATTAAGTTTTTTTCTATGCTTAAAACAAAGAAGAAATTGTCTGTACTATTTACTTTAATAAAAATCCAACTAAAGTAAACAATTGTTTTGTTACAAATATTTTAAAACACAGAAATAAATTCAACGTTTTTATATTCTGCATAGATTTAATTAGATTTTTATAAGGGAAATATAGAAAATACTAAAAAGAGTTTATGTACAAGTCATTGCATTGGTGAGAGGGGTTGGTTGGCCGTTGAGGTTTTCTGGTCCAGAAAATTAAACAAGAATTTATAGTGAGTTGAGAGCACAAAGGCAACAGGAAATGTAGTATTTTAATATACCCCTTCGTAATAAAATGCGCATCGCTACGGCCTTTCGGGCAGCATGTGAGAAAGAACCTCGGGCTGATAAAATTTCCAATTAAACTTCCATTCACGCTTCATTAACTGCAATACCTTAACCTTTCCGCACTGCCTTGAACACACATCCACATGCAAGAAGAGTTTGCTGGGCGAATTTCGTTTTTACGTATTCCATTCATAGCCAGTCAATCGATTACTTTAGAGCGAGGGGTGGGTTCCTTGCTTACGCATATTGCGTAAGCTAGAAAGAGGGGTGGCTGATGATTTATGAGGCCCTGCATATTCCTCCAACGTGACTTACATTTAAAAAGATTTTATTGTTTTTTGTTCTCACGTCGCAGCCCCTTGATCTATTGCTGACAAATTAACTTGCATACCTATTGAGAAATTCGAATAATCTTGTCATATCCATACCACCAACCTACGGTTAATAGTCAGCTAGGAGTCAAGGTCTCTTACATACATAAAGCCAGATCATCTTTCTAGCAATTAGTTTTAACAAGTCAGTTTCCAGAAATCATCCGTGCCCATAAATAATAATTTCACGTACAGAATATTTTACGACGAGCAACTCGTAAAAGATCTAATTTTATGGTTAGCTTTCAATCTTTTACTATTTTTTTGTGGTACTGCTCGATGGCAACCGGCTCGCATTTATTACCATTAGTCCATGTTTCACTTTAATTATTCCCACTCCTAATTGGATACCATAATAGAATTTGCACCGCTGAAAATCAAAAGGAAACCTTTCATTCGATTCATTAGCGCACCAATTATTATTTAATTGTATAACATAATCATTCAATTATTTAAAAATTGCATTTCATCGATTTTGTGTATTTCGTTTCCGCATTGTTTGTTTCGGTTTTATTAACAAGTCCCTAGATAGAAAATATATTTTAATTGAATATAAGCACGTTTTAAATCAGTTATAACTTAATTAATAATTGAATGATAGAAGAGTACTTTCTACATAATTATTCATTAATTTTTCATTTATTTTTTATTACATAAAAGGCACTAATTTATATTAATATATTTAAGTAAAAATTAGCAATTATTACCGTTGTGGGCGCAAAAACTGGGGTCAATAGCTCTTTGTATTTATATATGCGCTAATAAAGTACAAATATATTAAATTATTTTACAATTAAATTTTGAAAAGAAGCTGAAAATTGTAATAGGTCATTTATCCAGTAATAACACGAAATTTTTTCCGCATCATCTGTCCTAAAAAACATAGTATTTTTTAAATTTTAATTTGTTTGTAAGTTGTGTTTACCAGCTGTTTGTGGAAGACGTGTCAGTCCAGGTTTTTTAAGATGGAAAAAACACAAGTATCATTCATTTTTTGTTTTCTTTATTTATTTCCACATTCTATCTCTATTTGAGACATTAAGTTGAAGTGTTGACTTTATAATAAAAAATATAAATTCTTGAAGACTTAGTCCATTAACTAGCCTTCATGTAACTTTAAAGTATCGTTCTGTGATAAAAATCTTTGTTTTAAATGTTTATCGGCAACAAAAATTCATACCAAGGTGGTAAATGTATTTAAGCAATCTGTTTCTTTATTTCCAACTATTGTCAGATGGATTTTAAAATTTAAACGTGGACGTACAAACGTTGAAGGTGTCTAAAAACTGTAACAACATCAGAAAACATTCAAAAGTTCTTGCATGATCGACGAGTGAAAGTTGGCATTTGAGAACAGAACGAATTTTTATTATATTTTGCTTTGTACAAGTTAGGTACCACATTCGCTAACAATAGCATCTTTGGATTGTTTTAACAAATAATGAAACTGATTTTCTTCATCGATTTAAACTGTGGATGAAACTAGGATTTACCACTACACACCAGAAAGAACAATTTATACCAGAGGTTTCCAATCTTTTTCGCTTTTCGTTTTTACGTTTGGAATGAAAACAGTGAAAGATTCGAAAGTTGCTTAATTCTTGGAATTTTGTCAGCATACACGATTGTTGGCGCAAAAATTGAAACGGCGCAAAAATGAAACTGATTTTCTTCATCGATTTAAACTGTGGATGAAACTTGGTTTTACTACTACACACCAGAAAGAACAATTTATACCAGAGGTTTCCAATCTTTTTCGCTTTTCGTTTTTACGTTTGGAAAGAAAACAGTGAAAGATTTGAAAGTTGCTTAATTCTTGGAATTTTGTCAGCATACACGATTGTTGGCGCAAAAATTCGAGAATTGGAAGTTCCAAGAAAATTTCTGAATTGAATATTTTGCGTCGCCGGGGACAATGTATCAGCAGGAAAGGCTATGGCATCAGTTTTTTCAGATGCAAAAATAAGTTTGTTAATAGATTTTCTTGAGAAAGATAAAATAAATTACTCAGAAAATTGTACAAACTTTTCAGACTGGTCTTATTTTATATATTTTTTTAATAACCTAAATTATACTTATAATAAAGTATTTAAGTAATTTAAGAAAAACATTCAGTTTATTAATAATCATTTTTCTCATAAAATCCCAAACAAATTGAAATTTATAAACTACTCCGTACACTATCTATAACTGCAGATTTTTTCTGCACTGTACTTTAAGTTTTTAACTTCTAAATTAAATTTTAATGAATGTAAATATTGATTAGGTCGTATACAAATGTTACTACAAAGTTATTTATTCGTGATTACAGAAGTAACAAAGAAATAACATATTATCGTCTCGTAAATGTGTAGAGATATAATTTAAATGAAGTTTTATTCGCTGAATTGATTAATTGTGTCGTGCGTTGCGTATGTATTTGTTATTCTAGTCGTGCAGCTCTATAAAATGGACTGGCATGGAACGGGTTGGTTGGTAGAGGATGATAATAAATCGTACCGCAATTACCGCACGAAACTCGCCACTTTCCCACCATCGATTCACAACAACCAAATTACAAAACGCCTTTCTTCCACCCCTTCAGAAGCTGTACAAAAAATATCGTCAACTAAATATATATCTATATAAAAAAAAGTCGATCTCGCAAAGCACGAAGATAAAAATTGCCCTGAAGACTTAACGGAGTATTAGTGTGTTACAATAACTTGCTTAGCTTCTTGAAAATTGGTTTTAGTTGGGAACTGTAACTAAGTTTAGATTTTATCTCTACGCGCAGACAAGACTATCCTCCGCTGCACCTCGGAAATATTCCCGGCACTCCTTTCTTCCGCACGTACATAAAGACGTTAGACTTATGCGCGAGATATCCTCGAATTTTAATACTTCTGCTGAAAGTTTTCTGTTCCATTACAGTTTCACCCAATTATGAATGGGTTACCTTAATGTTCTATAAACACTGTACGGAGGCGCCGCTAACTTTCCAAGTCTAAATTAAAATAATAAAACGGACGTAAATATTTCTTGCAATAACATTTTTCTAAAGCGAGAAACTTTGTATTTATTATTCTTGAAATAAAAAATATATACAATTCCATTTTTACTTACGAAATGATAATAAATTTTATAAATCAAGCTTTTATAGTGTCAAATACCTATGAAAGTTGAATTATTATAATTCTTATAAAATTAAAATTTATATATAATACGACTATAAAATATGCATATCTAACAGGATCGAACTATAGCATAGACATAAAGAAGCTACGACAATACGGCAAATATGTCTGGAAAATACAACAGGCTTGAAATCAAAAAACAGCCCATTAAGTTCCTTGTCCTTCAAATTCGTTAAATCTGATAATTAATGGTGCTAGTGAATCATGTTTGCAATTTTAATTTATTGGAGAATGTTTATATTTTTTAATCGACGGAAATTAGTTCTGGGCATTTTATGCATATTAAATTTTATTTGTATTTATTTGTTAAATTTGTGTTTTGAATATTATTTCTTCTGGTGTAAGAAGATATCTAAAATGACTAAAATACATTTTATTTAATATTAATATCGTATTTGTTTATTTGCTTAAATGTGACTGTCATAATAAATATTATAATGAATGTGTGATATGTGATAACTATAAATGATCATACTTTGTAAGTATTTTAAATAACGAAAATATGTATTACTTATTAAACAATAATAATGTATTGCTTATATATAAAATAAACAATAAATTGTTGACCTAGATTTTTATCCGCCATAATAAACAATTTTATCATGATATAAAACAATAGGAAAGTAAATCATAATAAATGTCATGTATTCGTATTGTTTTGTGTGCGTAATTTTGCACAATTGTCATTACTTTTTACATGACAAGTACTTCGTGATATGTTGCCACATTTATAGATATTTGTAATAGTCAAATATATTTATAATACATTTTAGTAGGGAAAAAAGATCTTATAAATTTATATTGCAAAAACTTAAAATTACCTAAATAAATATGAATAATTTCAATTTGCTATTGGTTTACACTTAATGGGTCATAAGTATTTTTCTAGTTCGTCCCATTAAAAAAAATATTTTCAATCGACCACTATCTTTTTTATATTGTAATGCAGAAATATCTCCACGAATCAAATTTCTAACTTATTTTTTTTTATTACATAATTTTACAACTTTGTTTAACTTGTATATTATAATTATATAATCATTATTTTAATATAATACAAATATTAATGACATAAATAATAATTACCTTGAATATAATTAAAAAAGAATTAATTAATGATATTAATTTGATGAGTATCAGATATAAGAATAGTTAACAATAATTTTAAATCTTATATATTCAAAGAATTTCTTGTTATTTGTAATAAATTATTATCGTAACTAAATCCTACTTCAACCAAGTAAAAATTTAGAAAAAAGTGTTTATAATTCCAAAATTTGACAAATTTCAAATAACACTTTAGTTCAATCAATTCATCTTGCAATGAGAACTCAAATGATTTGATAATTCATCTAAAATTATTTAAATCTTAACGGATATTTACATCGATATATTTAATGTTTCTTTAATATTATTATATTTTCAAGGTTGGGAATTCCTGGTTTAGATTAAATAAAGGAATGAAGTTGTTATTTTAATGAAGAAATATATTTTATATGCATAGATTGGAAGGTGATGAATTCACTGTAAGCAATATTTCTTGGTGTAGCTAACCCAATTATTCAATTAATTCAATCTATATTAGGATTCGACTGCATCACGGCCACATTACATATACCATTAGCGGTGATTGAAGTTACCGGTTTTCCAATGTGTGGATGGACCTTAATGGTGCAATTATAGTTCTGGAAGTGATTATAAGCCGGTCACAATGCGCGGCATAAATAAATATATTTCATACGTAATTCCGTTCGGACACACAAATCTTTCAGCAGTCCCTTCCGGGATCCACTTCATTAAGCCCCTCGCATGTAATTTACATGTCTAATTACATCGTGCATCTTCATCTTGTATTTCAAGCGGCAATTATTTATGACAGTTTAATTGGATTTAGGCGTTTTTAAATCGGGGTGCCCCGAGATAATTGGTGATGCGGCTTTAATGCCCTTTCGGGTTCGAGACAATCGTCCATCCAATCCAATGCACACATATACCAATATTAGCTATAACCTCCCATTCCCCTTGGTCCGCTGCAAGGGGAAGTATTGCATGACGCGACCCTTCGGCTACGGCAAAACCGTCTCCGCCGTTGCCGCCTTATGCGACACTCGGAAAGGAAATGCATAATTTAATGTAAACATATTAAGGCTGTACGATGTTTGTGGTCCCGTAATCTCTAATTCGTTATTTTGACACTGCGACGAATGTTTTCCTTCCATAACTTTCGCCCTCTCTATAAATAAATGCCTAATTCTTGGAGGAGACGGACGTTTGTTTGAATTCCGAAAGCACCGCTGCAACGGTTCCTGCCATTACGTCACCTCCCCGACAATGTCATTAACGAATTTCAAAAATGAAAAAACAAAATTATTGCAAATTCATTAATATTGAATGCATTTTTGTGAAAATTAAAAAACTCTTTATTCAATAAATATTTACATAAATTAATAGAAGAATAGAAAAATTAAAAGTGTTTGTTATTGCTTTAACGAAGTGACTTCATTACTATAGAGTAGACCTACATTTTTAATAACTTCAATAAATAGAAGAATTACTATCGTAAATATAAAAACATGGTTTCAACTAGAGCAAATTAATTCGATGAGTATGAAATTGATCATTAATTATTTAATAAGTCCGAAGGAATAAAAGAAATCACTAACAAGTTATTCTGGTATTTCATTAATTGAAATCACCATTTATATACATTAGTTATATAAGAAATACAGTCAATTATCATTATTTTTACATGAAATGGTTTCATAATTGTTTATTTAAAATAATGCATTATAATTTTATAGAATAATAAAATATGTCAACAAATATGCAGAAACTAAAGTTAAAGCTACTAAAAACTACTTTATATGCGGTGTAATTCTTTGACTTGATAATTTATTTGAAATAAATTCAGTCTCAAAGCTATTGCAATCTGTAACTATAAATTTGTCAAAATGTTTATAGATATTATCAGAAACCATTTTTGAATGCAGTACATATTTTCTTGCCGAAACTGAAATTAGAGCTAAAAAGAAAAAGCGTACATTTGACAATGAAGGGTTCATCTTAACAGACGAGAATAAATTTAAACTAAACTTAAAAAATATATATTTTGGACATTTCTTAATTATCTGAATTAACAATTCATGCGTGTGGAAGTCAATACTTTCGGTCGAAAATTAATCGGGTGAAAATAAAAATGATCTGCAAGAAGAGATAAGTGATGTAATCCGAATGCTACTATATTCTATGAAAACTTTGGATGTTTTCAATTATTTGAACGGAAAATAACCTAATTTCGTTGCACCCAAATACTGTAACTCTGAAAAAATAATAACATCAGTCTCTGGAGACAGAAGTAATTCCAAATTAATAAAACACTACTTAAGAAATTCAATAAACTCTAATCAACACATCCCTAATTAAAAAATGTGCTAAAGTTAATGTTAGAAGTCAAACTGTAGAAGATAGTTGCCGTTGATAGTTGGTATCATTATTTAAGTATTTTTTATGTATATTTTTATCGAATAAAAAGAAAACATTTTTCTAATAACACTTTTTGAATGTTGTCAGAATTATTTTTCAAACTTAAAAAAAGTGTGTGCGAGCATAAGATATTTATTTATAATATATTAAACATAAAAATGTATTAAAAAAATAAGATATAATTATCGTGTATTTCAGACAGTATTTGCATGTATTATTTTTCAACTAATAAGTAAAAAGTGAAACAATATCTTCACTCAAAATGCATTATCACGTTACATTTATTGCGTTTATAATTATACTTGGGAAGAATTAGTCGTAATATTCATCAAAATTATTATTAAAATTATAGCCACAAATATTTATTTCATGATGACTACATATTAATTCAGTTAATACTTTTTAAATCTTCAATCCTTTGTTCGACCACACGAATAGAAAAAACGAATACTCTATATTTATAAGTACATTTAAAATAATATCTGATAACAAACTATGCATGACTTTGGTTTGTTATCAGATATTCCATATTTATTCCACTTTTTTATTATGATACGTTTGTTTATTTTGATATTATAATTTATTTTCATTCAAGACTTAGTCTGAAGTCAACATTCCTGCTCTCATTCATTATGAACATATACTAATATAGAGATTGGAGATGGTAGTGGTATTGACGTTTTGGATTTACTTTTATGCATTATATAATTATTGATATTTTCTCTCTTATTTTCTTCTTTATAATGTTTAGATTCAATTCAATTTAATAATCTTTTATTTAAATAGTATTTAGTATTTTACAAAACATTTGTGGCCTGTGTTAATGATTATGTAAAGTTCTTTTTATTTATTTATATGTAACTATTGTAATATTCTTATTAATTAAATAATTTTTATTTAATTCCTAGTAAAAGTTTTTTCATCTCATTTTTATATGGATATATAAATATTACTGTATTACTTACGTCATTTAGAAACTCAACTGTATTTATTATTCATACAATATTTTAAAATAAATTCATTAAATTACGATTTTTTATGTTTCATTTCATTGTTTATATAAGTTTTATCAGCAAATATATGGCTAAGTAATAAATAACAGCGTGTAAAAGAATGAACGTTTTCCATTCTCCAATTGCACTTTCACCATTTATATTATATGGGCGATAATAATAATTGCTTTACCATTGCAATAAATATTCCGAGGAATTGCAAACGCATGAATGGATTAAAGAATTGCGAAGGAAATGAGTGCCAATTGGTTACGTCTCATAAGATAAACTGGGAAATACCAAATAAGTTTAAAATCACTTGCGGCGCACGTCTCTGTATACAACGAATTATAATTAATTAGATTTATTTATAAAGTTAATGGAGAGTAAATAAGGTAAACACAGAGGCACGTAAGCTTGCTTATGTACAACTAATTATACGTACAAACAGCCCCGCGGGCTGTCAATCAAGGAAGGAACTTCAGATAAGCTGCCAGCTAAATTCACCTCCGACTGCTTGCACAAACAATGAGCACCAACATATGTTTTTGCATTTAACTTAATTATCACATCCATTTTTCACCTGTCACACGAGCATAATATTTGAATACGTTACAGACGATTAATTCATCATTCACGCACTTCATATTTCCATTGTTATTTTATTAATAAATTTGTTTAAGTAAATATTATTACTATCCCTTAATTATTTTTAATCTATTATTACTTAATTTTCTAATTATACAACTATTATAGTCATTGTAATTGTACAACTAATGTGTACTCTACTAACAATTACATACATACAAAAGTTACTACCAAAACGTATGGACCCAATACTCCAGGATAAGAATATATCACCGGAACACCACTTTGGATTCCGCAAAAGGCATTCCACCTTGGAACAAGTTTACCAAGCTGCTAAGTAATCACCACCGCTCTTGAAGAAAAACAATACTCCTCTGCTGCATTTTTGATATCTCCCAGACTTTCGATAAAGTATGACTTCCTGGGCTGCTGTATAAAATTAAGAAGATTCTTCAAAATTATAAAATTTTATCTAATAGATAAAGGCGACTCATAGCAGAATGGTTAGAGTCGCCCCCTCATGATCTTGGTCCATAGGTAAAGTATATCTAAAAAATAAATAAAAATGACAACCGACACCAGAATTACTAAATGTTCTGCACGAATAGATTGTAAATAAAAATATAAGAAAAAAATCTAATAGATAGATTATTTCAAAATTGCAAGAAGAAAGCACCAATCTATTTCCAATTGGATTTGGGGTACCGCAAGGAAGTGTACTCGGACCTATTCTGTAGCTATATTCAAATCTGATCTCCTAACACTTAATAAAATAAATGTTTTTATATTCGCATATGATACAACATTCATTTCGGTTGATAGTAATCCAGAAGTTGTATTGCAAAAATTGCAAAAAGGATTACATAAGATTGAACACTAGCTCAAAGAACGGCATCAACTTTACGATGAGCAAGAAAACATGTCCATCAATAACTTTATATTATATTATTACTATCCTTTAATTATTTTTAATCTATTATTACTTTATTTTGTAATTATGCAACAATTATAGTCACTTTGTTTACTTTAATAACCAATTAGTCCAATACCAATTATGTACTTTTAAAAGCTATTACTAAAACATATGGACCCAATTATCCAGAATAACAATATATTAAGTAATCACCACTGTTCTTAAATTAAAACAATACTCCTCTGCTGCATTTTTGATATCTCCAAGGTTTTCGATTAAGTATGGCTTCCTGGACTGTTATGTAACATTAAGAAGATTCTTAAAAAATTACAAAATCTTAACAGATAGATTATTCTGGATAAAGTTGCAAGTAGAAAGTTACAATCTATTTCAAATTGGATTTGGGGTACCTCAAGGAAGTGTACTCGGACCTATTCTGCACCTTATTTTCAAATCGGATCTCCTAACACTTAATAAAATAAATGTTGCTATATTCGCATATGATCCAACATTAATTTCATCTGATAGTAATTCAAATTGCAAAAAGGATTACATAAGATTGAACAATGGCCAAAGAACGGCGTCAACTTTTCGATGAGCAAGAATTCATTACCAATAACTTTATATTTTATTATTACCATCCCTTAATTATTTTGAATCTATTATTAATTAATTTTGTAATTATACAACAATTATAATTTATTTCTTTACTTTAATAACCAATTAGTCTACTACCAATTATGTGCATACAAAAGTTACTACTAAAATTATGGACCTAATATTCTAGAATAAAAATATATTCTCGGAACACCAGTTTGGATTCCGCAAAGGGCATTCCACCGTGGAACAAGTTTACCAGACTGCTCTTAACCACTGCTCTTAAAGAAAAAAAACAATAGTCCTTTGCTGCATTTTTAATATCTCCCAGGCTTTCAATAAAGTATGGCTTGCTGGATTGCTATATAACATTGAGAAGATTCTCCCAAATTATAAAATCTTAACAGATATATTATTTCAGATAAAATTGCAAGAAGAAAGCATCAATCTATTTCCAATAGGATTTGGGGTACCGCAAGGAAGTGCACTCGGACCTATTTTGTAGCTTATTTTCAAATCGGATCTCCTAACACCTAATAAAATAAATGTTTAATTAATTTCGTCTAATAGTAATTCAGAAGTTACATCGCAAAATTTGCAGAGGATTAAATAAGATAGAAAACTGGCTCAATGAATAGCGTATTAAAACCAACGATCGAAATCGACTCGAGTCAACTTTACGAAAATGAAGAAAACATGTTCACCAATAACTTTAAACAATAAATTACTACCACAGGAGGACCATATAAAATATCTTGTCATAAATTTTGACAGATGACTTGAAAGAAACATATATGATAAAGAAAAATAATAAGGCCTGAAATTCAAGAAACTGGACTGACTGCTTGGAAATAAGTCAGTGATATCACTAGACAAACTATTAATATATAAATCCAACTTCATACTAGTATGGTCATATTGAACATCAAAATACTGCAGAAATTTCAATAAAAATACATTTCGCATAATTACGACTCATCTTGATATATCCCCAACAAAGTTTTACACAGTGACTAACAAATGGAAACAATTAACTTTTTATATAATTTTTTTATTGAAAATTTCAAGTTTTATAATTTATATTATATATTAAAATATTTGATAATGATTTCATATAATGACCATATGCAATCAACAGAGTATATTTATCTGATAATAATAGTTAACAAATCCATCCACTATCATATACTTATTTCTTACTTTAGTTTATAGATCTCTTTTTGTTTTAAAACCCACAATTCCAAATTTTATATAATTTTCTTGTATGTAGGAACATAGACTGAATTTGCTTCCAACTAGAGGATTAAAGTATTCTAAGCAAACATTGCTATTATTATTTAAATGAAGCTTGTATCAAAATGAAAAAAAAAACTATAGATTTATAGAAGAAAATTTATTAAATTACATAATTTTATTGAAAGTAAATTTAGTTTTGATATGTTATTCATATGTATAAAGGTGCATCGTATAAGTATCTTGTATATTGTCAACCCTAAATCACAGAGACGATATTAATCACGCATTTGACAAGGGCAATATCTGCGGAACAACTTTGCGATATAAGACTTAATTCTGCAAACACGAACACCATATTACACTTTGAAGATCTTAACCGTATTATAGAATTACCGCAGTTTCAAAAGCTTTACATTTACATAAGTATGCTTTATTACTTGTAACTATTATTAATTATGCATGTTTTTAAATTATTTGTTACAAATATGGCTTAATACACATAAATAATTACAAAATCTGTTAATATTAATTTTATATTTGAAGTTGTAAGCTAACATTTATTGTAGACACTACATAAACTTTTTTTGTAATTTTATCTAGTGCTTTATTTGAAAGAAATTGATTATATTGATAATTGATTTCTTTCGGCTTCATTCATCCATTCACAGTGTGTTGCTTAACTTTTGTAAACTATCTTTATTATTATTTCTATTATTATTATCTTTACTTATCTTGTTTAATCTTACATAATTATTTATGTTTCAGGTCTTCAACAAAAGATGCACAAAAGACAGTCCATGTTATTTCCAAAGACAATCCTCAGGCTGTCTCAAAAATGGTTTATAAAACTCTCGACAACGAAGTAAAAACTGCATGGATTAACCCAAGATTAATATCAAAGGTAAGAGATGATTTAACATAAAATATTATTTTTATTTATATAAGTAAGACTACTCAATACATAATTTATTTATATAATAATAATTATAAAAGAAAAATATATGAAAATTTTTATATTTAACGTAACGTTCGTAATTTTGAAAATCAGGGGTATATTTAAAAAAATCTTTTAATGAAGATATTAATTGGAGCGTGGAGTATGTATCATTATATACAGAAATAAAAATGTATATATCTGTAATAAAGTTGCAGCAATTTAGTGGAACCGGAGGAGAATTAATATAAATTATATTACGAAATATATCCTCGCACAGTTCACACAAGTACTGGTACATATATTTGTTTAATTGCAGCACCATTGCAAGCAGTTTTTCATTTATAATTAGTTACATTAATTTCAAAACACTAATGAAAACTATGAAATATTTGTGAAATTAAAATATAAATAATAACACGTGTTGCGTTTATAACAACTAAAGAATTGTTATCGCGTAAATATTTTCTACTTATTTTTAATGAATTGATTATGACTTGATTTACTATTAAAACGTTTAGTTTTATATGTAAACTTCTTATCTCAACTTAACAAAGTATTTGTTATATAATTTGTTCGATTTTTTTATCTAATCATATTTATTGGCCACAATTTGGTTTGTATCTAAGTGTTTCTGTCACTTAAATATCTTATATTTGTAGTTTAATAATTATATATTAATTCAAATAATTAATTGCTATAAGAGCACAACTATTGGTTAACCGGTTTTACCGACCAAAATCATTACCGAAATTACCGGTAAATTTTATCAACAAATACCGCCAATTTTTGGTAAGCAGAAACATATTTTTTTGTTAATGTATTTTATCAAAAGTTCACGTTAATTCCCAAAAAAAATACTGATACACAAAACATGTAATATTGTATATCTTAAAAAAAAATCATATTTTATAATTTATTTATAATATTTCAAAGTATTTTGAAAATTGTTTATTTGTCAAGGATTTCAATTTATTTATTTGGTAATGTATATAGTTTGTTATGTAATATTTATTTATTTTTTTAACTATTATAAAGTAGTACTGATCATAATAGGTCTTTCCGCCCCAAATAGTTATATTTATTTAAGTTTTGCTACCTTTAATATATATTTCGTTTATGGAGTTATGTTAGAGTTATGTTAGTAAAACTGGTTACAAGGATATGAAAATGTATGATTTAAATAGAATGGTATTAATTAAATTATTATACAGTATATGTAAAGCTCCCAGCAATTTATATTCTAATTTAATAAGCCCTTATGTAAATACATTAGATTAGATCCAATTACTATCTTCTGCATTACACTGAGGGCATTCTCCAAGGGACTTCTTTCGGTAATATTAAAAAAAGAGCGAAACCCATTGACGGATTCGTATAGCAAATGGGGCGCACCGAAACTGTCCCTTGTCCAATCAACCGTTCGGTTATCCCCCTTTCCATACATGTACGTCCGATTGAAATATTTACTCGATTATCTAACGCTTCTTCTGATTTAAATCAATTTCAGAACATATGCGACCCCCGGGGGCTGATAAGGGTGGGATCGTTTTAAGATACAGGGAGGACGAATTATGTACATGAAAAGAAGATTGCTGTAACTTTTTCATATAACATATAATAATGATATTTTTAAGAGAATATCTTTTTGATTTAATTATTTCTGTGGATTTAATTAAAGTGCTGTTATTAATCTAAAGCTTGTTTGTTTTATTTGCTGTCATTACATAAACACTTTCCCAAGGCGGTGATAAGTAATCGTTAAGGTTCAAATGCGATTTGAATAATTGATGGCGTAATTTTGCGCAGAAGTTTTTTAATGTCTCTATCTATCTCATACACTATATCCAGTAAAATAAAATGGTATTCTTTTACTTCTGGCCGATAAAACCTCGCAGGTTGAAGGTCTTTCTCCCGCGAATAACTTAGTTTCAATGGATCAGGGGATTACTGGAGGAGAAAGGCTCAATTCCTTTGACATCGGTAGCAAAAGTTACATTTCTTCCGTAATTGTATGCGGTCGGAGGTTCCTTTTTTTCTTTGCTTTTGGGCTGATGGATGGTGGAGGACACGACGCGTGTCCCTTGATGCTTGACTGCCCACCGCACATAATAAATTGCAGAAGCGATGCCTGAATACCAAATCATTTGAATATAAATGATGCATCTGGATAGTATTTGTGTTTCGCCTTCGCACGGGAGATGTATAAATATTTAAAAAAAATAATTGCACGTCACTACACTTTTGAGCGGCCATCAAATATTAATGCATCGGAGAATTCCGCGCAAATGAAACTTCGCCGTGTGAATATTTCATATAGATAATAAACATGAGAACTTTCCTATTCGCATGAAAGTCAATTTTAATCTTGCATTTCAAACAGCTTTCAACATTCCTCGGAAACTAGTAGTATAATTTCAAATACAAAGTAATAATTGTTAAATTATATTATTATATATTTCAGTATTTTACAATCATGTAATTAAATCATTCATGATATTTTTTTTTTGATTTGATTATTTATTTTTTTAAACGAAAAAATGATCTAATATTTCTTAATATATGAAGTGAATTTACATCATAAATTATAAATGGATACTGTTATATAGTATTATCTTGATGCAGGATGGAGAAAGCGTCAATTCAAATTAGAAAAGTTATTTATGTTTTTCACGCTTGTGCGGTTTTGCCCTGGGGTTGGTTTCAAGGGTCGGAATGGAATAAGGTGTCCCATAAATGGAACCCCAGGGCTACAGTGAGGACTAGTGCCGTGACCGCAACCTTCCACCCTTGTCCCACAGTACGATTGCCACATTTCCTGCTCATCCTCTCAATAAAAATCCCATTCAAGAAGACTAACCCTGTAAGAAAACCGGACTACGGGCAATCCATCTCTTACCTGACTCACTAATGAACAAATCTGTAGTGCCCGTAAGAAACGACCAATCCGCAGATGATAATGCGATTTCGTAACGAAGAAGCTGCCCGCATCGCGGCAAACCATAAAATAGATTTAGTGCTCGGTTTACGGTCCCATAAAATATGATATTTTAGTAATTGGATGGGCACTTTGCAGATAAGGGACAACCGGTCGAAGTGCACCGCTCTGCAAGGGTCTCTAAACTCAATTAATACCATCTAAATTCAATTTATTTCGATCACATCGAAGTCTTTTCTTTAATGCGACGTAAAGATTTAGTTACGGTCCTGAATGAAATGTGTGGCGTTCGAACATCTGCAAAGGTAAAGCTGCACTACTCGAGGATCATAAATTTCCCAAAATGCAGATGCTTATAGACTTCGACTTCGATTGGGGGAGTCTAAACGGAGCGTTTAAAGTTTTAGTCGTTCTTTAAGAAAATGACGTGTCTTATTTTTTATATGATCTATATGGTATATATTTTTAGTTTAAAACTTACTTTGTTTACTTTATTATATTATAAATTATCAATGTCAGCAAAAACAATATACAAGAGCTGCTTGAAAAGTTTTGAAAACGAAAATGAATAATCTATTAAGAAAATTCCCTTTGCATCCCAAAAAAAAGATGAAATAATCTAATTTTTCAAACTGCTCTAGTATTTGAAAATACCAGAACAAATAGAAAATAATTACTTTTTTCCAGAACATTATTTATCAAAATTTTAAGCGTTTAGTTACTGATAAGATTTTCCAATTGGTTAGAGTTATTATACATTCGTAGAGATAGTATTTTAAAACGTAAAAATAATATACATTTTCTGATGTATTGATAGAATGGTCTGTAACGTGATGAAAGCAATAAAACGGACATTACAATTATATATGCGAAGTGCATTTGAAACAGGTAAATTGGAGACGTCTAGTCGCGACGTACTAACGTGAATTAATTACAGAACAATTGTCTAAGAAAACTTTTAAATGCCCATTGTGATTGTGATCCGTCACATTTTCAGGATGCGGTCGCAAGTAATAAGAAGCACGGTAATATGTCAACCGGTACCCTGGTATAATATGCGGAATATTGATCACCTCGTTGCTTACATAAAATTGACGTATCTCTTTGTCATTGCTTGAGTATAAATAATTATCCAGATGTGCAGTGTGCTCAATACTTTTAAGGATAATTGCGCTTTCGGTTCTCATTACTTGATTATTTCGTATTGAAGTAGGGAGAAAGACTCCAGCTCCGGCTGGGATCTCCACCCCCGTCGACACTTTGATGAAGAAATAAATCATCGGCCAAAACATCGGGGGCGGTTTTTGGATGAGCCGAGACGTCGAGGGGAAGGTGGAGGAGAGGAGAGGTTTGAGCATTCCGCCACTTTCTTCGGGTAGGCGTAGGAGTGTGGCCATTATTAAAATTTTGATCGGCTAAATTAAAAGCGCCTCGAATTTGCGGATTTAATTCCCTGCCGCTTCCACCGCCACCCGTTTTAATTACGCCTTAAACACCCCCGTAATAAAAATGTAATTCACTTATGAATTTTCTTCACTTCGCTTTTTCTGTACTCGCTCCTGTCTCTCATTTTTTTTTTATCCAAAGTCGTGTTAGGGCGTGCATATTTATGAGGCGGTATAGAGTGTATACAATTTTTTTAATCTCTGGAGCCAAGAAGGTTGCTTCAATATTTCATTTTAACGCAACAATTTTATTAATTGAGTTGCCCTATTTGCATATTAGAGGATGCTGCATAAATTCACGCTTTGTTTTAATTCACTCCCACACCTGTCTTTCGAGCAAAAGGAGAGGACGATGCAAATTCAATCACGTAGTGTTTAATTGAAAAAAACTTGATATTTTATTGAATGAATATATAAGATTGACTCATCGTCTGAAAGTAATTCATAAATCAATTGAGACACATTTTATTTTCGATATTTATTAAAAGAACATTACGTTATTAATTATTGTGTTTTATATAAACAAAATTAATTGTGTTATTTTGTATCTGTAATTTTATTCTTCCTATGAAAAAAAAGTTATTTGAAGAAAAAAATGCAATAGTAATACAGATATAATTTAGTCTTTTTTCATTACAGTAAATGGATATTAATTCCATCCTTTATCCATATTTATTTGCATATGCTGATTAGTATTATATAATATTCAGTTTCTATATGGTTTACGACTATTTGCTTATTTTGTGAAGAAACATCCTAAACATTTGGAGCTTACTGTATTTTTTTAATATCTTTGTAATAAATATTAAAGTCAACTTTATTATATTTGTTCTTTAGATGATTTTCTTCTTAAAAAGTAATCACGATCAACCTATATAATTATTCGTATTTCCTTAAATATTTCAGAAATCTTTCTTATGTAAAAAATAGGTATGAAGTTTTTTTTTAATACATTTTGGTAACTTAATATTCAAAATAAGTTTTTTTTTAGATTACCAGATATTTTTTTATAAATTAGTTCACACTAGTATGTTTTATACATTTTACAAACGATTGTTATGTTATTTCCAGAAGGTTCAATATATATTTTCATATTTTACATTTATAAAGATTTACTTTGGCAAATATTTTCAGTTCATATTAATTTAAGTATTACCTAGCATTTTTTTTTCTTCAAATAAATTGTATATTTAATTTTAGTATATATTACCGATCCTTGATATGTCAGTATTTTACAATTTAGTATTAAAATTATAATTCTTTTATTAATATGGAAATTCAACCATTGGTTGCTATTTATAATATAACATAATCGGTGATATTTAAAAAAAAAACTAATTATTCATTGCTTTTAATATTTGATCTAGATAACTTTATTGTACTGCATAAAATTTTCATTAACATAACAATTACAACTATGCAATATTATATAATTTTAGGAAAAAAATATGCTGAAGTTCGATTTAGTAATATTTTATTAATATTTAAAATTATAGAAACTTGACTGTATTACTCCTAGAAGTATCCAGTTAAAGTTTCATCGAAATCGCTCCACGCATTCAAAAGATAAAATTAATTTTTGAGCAATAAATTCAAACTCTCCGGATACGAACGTTTCAGCCAAAAATAAACGCATTTTGCAAGCAAATTTCTGCGCTGTAACTACAGATCTACTGATCCAATTTTAAAAAATGAACATATTAACGTGTAGCTTCTATAACGCTACATGGTGAACTCAGATAATTTTTAGGATCATTCCTTGTGAAGAAAATAATTAAATTTTAATCGAGAATTATTTGTTATTTTTATTAATTATTTCTTAAACCAAGCGAGATAAAAAAATTCTTTCTTCGCCATAATGCTTGGATTACTCCTAGAAGTATTCAGTTAAAGTTTCATTGAAATCGCTCCACGCATTCAATGGATAAAATTAATTTTTGAGCAATAAATTCAAACTCTCCGGATATGAACGTTTCAGCCAAAAATAAACGCATTTTGCACGCAAATTTCTGCGCTGTAACTACAGTTCTACTGATCCGATTTTAAAAAATGAACATTCATATTAACGCTTAGCTTCTAGAACGCTATATGGTGAACTCAGATAATTTTTAGGATCATTCCTTGTGAAGAAAATAATTAAATTTTAATCGAGAATTATTTGTTATTTTTATTAATTATTTCTTGAACCAAGTGAGATAAAAAAATTCTTTCTTCGCCATAATGCTTGGATTACTCCTAGAAGTATCCAGTTAAAGTTTCATCGAAATCGCTCCACGCATTCAATGGATAAAATTAATTTTTGAGCAATACATTCAAACTCTCCGGATATGAACGTTTCAGCCAAAAATAAACACATTTTGCACGCAAATTTCTGCGCTGTAACTACAGTTCTACTGATGCGATTTTAAAAAATGAACATTCATATTAAAGCTTAGCTTCTATAAAGCTACATGATGAACTCAGATAATTTTTAGGATCATGCCTTGTGAAGAAAATAATTAAATTTTTATCAAGAATTATTTGTTATTTTTATTAATTGTCAAATGTATGTTTCCATTTCTTATCGAATTTATATTAGTTTTTATTCTATTTTATTATGTACTTCAATCTTCTGTTGTGTAATTTATTCGGGAAAGTAAATTAATATCATTATTCAAAATATAATACAATATTAGAAAATTTGCTTTATACAAAAAATATTATTACATATATCCTATAATTTTGTTAATAGCAATGTTTTTTTTTAATAAATAAAATTGATTTTTGTACGTTAAAATACGGTAGATATATGCATTTCGAAGAATGTTATATTAATTCATATTCACTGTACCAAACGATGAAACTTCTATTATATTATCGCTTGTGTGTATAATGTACATATTTCGAATGTAAGTATATTACGTATTCAAAAATTTGATTAAATTAGAAAATACAAATAAAATATGATGCTTTGAATCAATAAATTATGTTTGCCTATTTCACAGCTTAATGCGTATTTATGAAATTCCAATAGAGAAACTTCAGTTTAAATTCTCGGTTACAGAGTCAGGGCGCGTAATTCGTTTAGACATGAGCGTCTGTGTGCGTTATAAAATTATATTTCATAGGGGTGAGTGTGAAGGAATCGATGTTGCGGAATGAAATAATATTTTGGGCGTTATTGCGAAAGATTCGCCATCCCTCTCCCGCACACGTTTGAAACGACGTAGAGGCCCACCCTAGCATTCCATTTTTCCCCCGAGGGTTTACTTTTTATAACAGATACAACGCACGACGGGATTGGAGTTCTGCAAACGGATCGCGTTTTCCTTATTTTGATCGCGATAGTCTAACAATTTTAACCGTCCTATTTTATAATTGCAATACGACCACGTTCGAAGCGATCGAGATAAATGACTTTCCGAGCCGTAATAATGTAATAAAAATATTTTCATAAACTGATAAAGTTTTCATGAGATATTTTGCATAATCTATTATTCATGTATGAATTGAGAATTCACCCTTGGCTCGACGTGCTGCTGTTTTTCTCTGTTTTCTTTTTTCCTACGCGCCTTTTCACATTATTTTTTTCTTCATATTTTCACTTCTCCTTGTCAATATCGTTCGATATGCTACGCGTTGATATTTTTCTGCTTTTTTTCATTGCTCTTCCTTATTATTTTTCCTCTCTCTTGCTGCACTTCAGGACTTGGGGGGTCGTCCCTGCGTGTGGAGATTTGCAGATTAAGGATCCGGAAGTGTAATAATTTGTTCCATCAGTTGAACCGCGTCGACAGGATGGATCCCGTGATTGCGGGAGATAGGAACAAGTTTAGGGATGGAATCGGCTGGGAGGTGTGGGTGGTACTTGACTCACTTACCTCGCATCCGGTAAATGAGGGGCTAACCCCTAAGGGAAACACTCTCAAAATCCTTTAATCATGTTACTCACAGACTCTGTACACACCGCGGCTATATTTTACTTTTAAAGCGGAACTCTGTTGGCATTTTTTTGTCTGAAAATCTATACTCCAATATTATCTTCACATTTTACTATTCTACTGTTATAGTTTGTTTTATAACATTTTAAAACATATATTTCATATTACTGTAACATACAGGTTATTGAAATATAACTATTTTTAATTTTAATAATTTTATACATTATTTTAATAAAGAAAATGTAAAAATTAATTTTGTAAATAAAAATAATATAATATTTATGTTAAACTATTACAGAAATAATTGGTTTAATAAGTAGATTTCAGTCTAAGTTAAGAACAATTGTCTATTGTCTCCAAGTTACTCCATTTTTTTTGTTAATTACATTTTGTATTAATAGTAATGAGTTTTAAGTATATTTAATAATAAAATGGATTTTTAGAAAGCTAACGTATATATTGAGAATGATATAAAGTTTGTCGGATAAGAAGAAAGTTCGGTGCGGAAATAAAAGAAATGCCTGTGGTCTAAGCATACAAGTATACGGCGAGCATAACAATTATGTGAGATTAAAGCGGAAACGCAATAAAAATGTATTTTTCCGTTGTTCGTTGTTATTGTTGTGTACGCTCTGCTGCGGCAGCGTGCGTTGTTTGATGTGTGTACGTTTGATGCCATAAAAGTAAAAACAATACAAGAAAATCCACTAAAGAATAAAACGCTGGCTAGTAGAAGTTGCCGCACTCAAAGACATGTTTCACTTGCGATGGATGGATGTGTCTGCATTAGCAGACCCCTAATAAAAAGCCACGGAACCCGGAGCGTTTCGCCACTAAAATCGGAGTAAAGTCTCCAGGACGATCTGAGTCATAATAAAATATCGGCTTCTGTGTTCTGATCTTAACGACCAGAATATAAGCGTCATTAAGTGACCGTAAGGGGGCGGCGGCGGTGGCCGACACCCCAACGTTTAACCCCCCCTAAGCAAGCTCTTGCAACAGACATGATGTATTTCTATTGCTTCATCTTCGCCAGTAAGTGCTCAATGGGCCGTTCTTGCGCCCGTCTAAATACCCCCCGCAATTCTCTTATTTGCTACACTTTCTCTCAAAAATTGCCGCGATTACCCCATTATTTATCTCTTTCCTTCCTTTGGAAGCACCCTCACTTCACGCGTGATTTAGGACAAAGCCAAAGCCACTAAAGAGAAAAATATTAAATAATGACTGCAGTGTCTTACCGGATCTCCGTTTTGTTCAGGGAGCAGAATTGATGAGAGAGCGTCGGCGTTCCTGATGGAAGGAAGAAAGGAAGCAAGTCACAGAAATCAATAATCAATTTCTCTTTCGTTCGCAATTATCTCAAGTTCAAACAAAAACTTAGGAACGGTGGCTGCACGCGTTGTACTCACGCACATGAGTACAACACAGTGACATTGCACATTCCGCGGTTTAATCACTGCCGAGGGTTGCAAAAACAAGATCACCCTCCACCCTATTTCACGGTCGCCCTTTCATCTCTCTAACATCCCGCATCTCATTCATTGATTCGTGTCTTTCATATTTTTTTTTTAGCTGTATTATTCTTTTCCTCCGCCTCGTCAAATCCCGTTTTGATTGAAAATGGATTGATGGTGAATTAAATATAGTATTGGTAATGGTGATTGGTGTTTTAGGTATGATTGATAGGTGTATATTTCATCGCGGTGCGCACACTAAATCCTTGGCTAATCCCTAATACGACGTTGGGCAAACTAAAGACATTTGCAGAAGGGGCTCCGCCACTGACACTAAGAGTGATTGATAGGACTACGCTGATAGTGCCGCATCGCAAAAAGGAAAGAAAAGAATTACTGTAATGATAGAATTAAAGGTTTTAACGTGTGATGAATAACAAAACTTTTGCTCTTTCCTTTGACAAAGAAGACTTAAAAAAATACTTCTATTTGTTTTTGGACAGATACACTAATATTCTTTTCGTGTGTTAATACTTTTATTGCAATATTTGATCAATAACTTAAATTATATTAAAATAAAACGAAATATTAAAGTAGAAATTTATTATGCACCTTTTTATGTAGACAAATTGAATGTGATTTTTATCATGTACTCTAAACTTATATGAGAAAACTAAGTAATTAATTATTTATTAATAACATTTTGTCAAAATTTTTCCACTTGCTCTTATACAAAATGTAGACAAATATTATTTTTATCAAGATTTATCATTACATTTAATTGAATTGGCATTTAAAAAAATATTAAAATATTACATAAGTAATAACAAATATATAAATATAGCTTTATGCAAAAATATGTTAATTATTGACGTATGTTAAAAACATATAATAAACATATTTAAATCGTTTGCTTAAGAAACATTTACTTTATTTACTTTTTGCTGCCACCCTCTTGATAAATTGCTTTTAAACCAGCTGCTCATAAATCTTAAAATGCAATCTTATTTAGTAGATAGAAGAAATATTGATTTTTGCATATACTCTAGTCTTATATAAGAAAACTAAATATTAATAATAATTTATCAAAATACTTATCTTTCTAGTTGCTCCAATACAAAATATAAACAAATAACAGTTTATCTAGATTACATATAATTTTATATGTCATCAATAGCATTTGTGCATTTTTTTCCCAGGAGATATGTCACGTTAAGACACCACTACACTAGGGCATTTTGTACTGTTAACACCCTACAGATTTCTGAAATAGAATGATCCCTTGGCTCCAGCAGTATAATAATCTATAAGGGCTCCAAGGTGATAACATAAAATACTTAAGCTTTACAATCTGCAATAAACAGTAATTTCACACACATAAATTATAATATATAATTGAGCATTCTCAGTAGACTTGTTATATTACTTGCGTCTTACCTACCATTAGTGTCGTGCCATATTTTTCAGACTATAATATGTACCTCAAATTTAGAGACTGACCTTAAGACGCACCCAAAATTTGTGTTTATTTTTCTATACAAGACGCACCTTTATAGTCCATAAAATAAGGTATATGGTACAATATGCGTTCTTTCCTTCCTAATTTTTGAACATTAACAATGACACTTTTTACAGCTTTGTTGCCAAAATATAAGAACATTTATTATAGTTATTGAATCCACATACTTGTGTTGACATATTTTCAAATTGTGGTGTCTTAGATATATTATATAAAAAGAATTATACGAATTCAGAATAAACAATATTATTTAAATTATAATTGCTACATATATAAATACCTATAATAATAAAACTATTATCTATTAATATATAATAAATCCATCAACACTAGTGTTTAAAAAAAATCAAGAATCAATATTTTTCTGTCATTTTAGTGTCAGAGCTAATGTTAGTGCAGTAATGTTCTTATAGAGACTAGATTTTCTAGGTAATATCTGATCACAGTAATCCTTTAGATGTCAGCCGTGTTTTCTTTACGCGTTTCCGTTTTTTCTTTCTACTGTCGGTATGGTCCCCCCAGTTCTTTGGCTCGGAAAAACAGATTTGTCAAAATGTCAAGTTGTTGTTGTGGAAGTGTGCGTGTGAGAAAGATAGAAAGGAAGAGTGAGACAGAGAGAAAAACTACGAAGGGAAAAACAAGCGGCTGGTTTTACGTCTCGCGCGGCCACCACGATCTGAACCGTGGAGAGTTTCTTGTGATTTTTGTTTTGTATTCAATTAGCGTGATTTATACGGTTTCCTCTAATGGCTGTTCGGGTGTTCCACAATGATGTTGCCACTCTGCCCAGCTCCATGCGTCCTCTACTAAAATTACGAAGTGGAGTTTTAGTGATTCACATTTTTGTTATTTATGCGACACGTCCTCAACGATGCGTATTGTAATCATTTTAATTCCATCCCTCGGACTGCTCCAAAACACCGACGAAATTAATATTTTTCTACTTTCTCGCATTCATGTTATTCCTTTTATTCGCTCAGCGCCCCTCGTCATTGCTAACTTTTTGCTTTCATTCCTGTTCCGCTGGTGGAATGACCGATGATCCAAGTTCAACTTATTAATATTTATTTGATTGAATGTCCGCTTCTGTGGCGTTTTTTTTTTCATGCTTTTGTTTCCTTGCCGTGTTTGAATTCCAATATCTCTTTGTTTACAATTCTGTACATGTTTTAACATTCTATAAAGGAAAATAATACAATGGTCGTTGTAGAAGTACTTAATTAAAAAATATTAAAAATATGTATTAAATAAATATTTACTGCAGTTTTTGCAGAAACCACATTATGCGAGACGTAGTACAGTAAAAAATCGATAAATTCTACTCTGATGACGCGATTTATGTGTTCTATTATATTTAAATTAATTATACCTATAATAATAATAATTAGTTTTTATAATTAATAAATAAATATGAATATATGACACATAAATATGTACAAACTACATAAACTTTTAATTAACCGACATTTTCTTTAACCTATAAATGATAAATATGTGAATTACCGGTATTTTTTTAATTAACAGACCAGATATTCTTTCTAAGAATTAAAATAAACACCTAGTAGACAAATCGTATCTGAATGTCTTATCTCTCAGACATATTTGAATCTTTGTATATATGAGAACAGCTTGAAAAGTTTTGAAAACTTTTGAAAGCGACTCTAGGTTATAGCGATACGGAAAGCAAAGGAAATTTCGTTAATAGATTATCTTGATAAAGGTAAAATAATTAACTCAGAATATTATATAAGCCTGTTTGATCAATTGAATTGAAAAATTAGTCAAAAAGATCAGTTTCGCTTTCAAAACTTTTTGAACTACTCTCGTTTTGCCTCGACATTCGTGGGTTTTACTATGACAAGGTGGTTGTAAATGAGTTAAATATTTCCCACGGATACGGATATTTATGAAAAATAAATTATACCAAACGTTTTGATACTGAATTATAGAGCAGGGGTGAGCAACCTTTTTAATCAACGGGCCAATTTAAATTTTAAAATTTTTTGCCGGGCCGCACATAAAGTAATACTTATTAATAATTTACAATACTTTATTTACAATAAACTTTAGAATAAAAAAATATAAAATTAAACAAAAAAATAGATTTCATATACAAATTTTAATGCAAAATAAAAACAAACAAGAAAAGAACAAAACAGAAAAACGAATTTAAGACATGCTTGGCGGGCTGCATAAATATGTTTAACGGGCCGCAAGCGGCCCGCGGGCCGCGTGTTGCTCATCCCTGTTATAGAAGATTGTGCAAAAATTGGAAAAATATGTTGATCGCTCTTAAATACGTAAAATTAATTTTATTCGTCGATCATAAATTTATTAGTAAATTTGACATTAATTTATATTGCCAGTTTTATAGATTGAAATGTTGATATAATCGTGTTAATAATATTAATTTCGTGTTGTGTAAAAAAAAATATTTAAAGCAATAAGACTTGTTCTGTCTTTTTAAAGAAATTACCAGTATTTATTGTCAAAAATTACCGATAATTGTGATAACCATATTGGCCTATAATGTCAGTGAACCGGTTAATCCCTAGTTACAATTGACTCAGTTCAACTATAACTAATTTTAGTTTGGCTTTTAGTCTGGATAATAATGATGTTTTATTGCAAAATTAACTATTTATGTTGTTATTGTTATTTGTACAATTATTTGCAAATAAAAAATGTATTGACTTCGTTCATGCACTCGTATGCATTGTAGTACTTGAATATTTGCACAAATACTACTAGATACATCCACTTTATCCATTTTTATAGTAAATATTTTCTGTTTTCTGTTGATTATTTAATTCCTTAATTTTTTTAAGATCACGATATACCATATATTTGATATTAATATATTATGTAATATATATTAGAGAACTTTATAATTTATGCTCAAATATTACTACTAATGTCAACGATCAACACTACTTACTAAATTTATGTAAATTTAAAATGACATTATTAACAAGAAAGTTAATAGATATATTTATTATTCATTATATATTTTTTACTGAATTTATTAAGTTTGTTCTTTTTTTATTTTTATATACATGTAATAATAAATATTTCAATACTATACTAT
The DNA here is from genome assembly GCA_963457615.1 of Nicrophorus investigator. Lineage (NCBI taxonomy): Eukaryota > Metazoa > Arthropoda > Insecta > Coleoptera > Silphidae > Nicrophorus > Nicrophorus investigator. Next base: position 20,182,426 of record OY735140.1, on the reverse strand, counting down.
TATATTGATATTATAGGGGTACTAATGCTATGATAGCTGAAATTCTATTGTGAACGGAATCGCTTTATTGAACGATTATTGCTAGGGCAATTTTGGTCCCAATAGGGTTGTATTAACTTGTTTAATAGGGGTTAGGCAATACAACAAGAAAAAAAAAAGGATTTAAAACTTAAGCATTCTAAAATTTATGTTTAGTACATGTCATAAACTACATCTAATTGATTTTTTTAAAGCTACCCTAACTGACATTTCAATTCTACAGTCAATTCTAAATAAATCGTTTTCTAAGCTACTTTTTGCTTATTATATACGCACATGAATATACATTAAATTGAATCGAACGGATTATGTGAATATGATTAAATTATTGAAAATAATAATATATTTATTTTAGAATGAACGTAGTGCAATATGTCTTAAAGCAATGTTCTAATTAACAAATATTGAAATTATTAATTTTATTACAAAATATAAGTTCCATTAGATTTAGAAAGACATCAATTTTATTGGAAATTTATATATTTAACATATTCAAACATACTAATTTGTTATGATTAAATTAGTGTATATTTTGAAAGTAGTTCACAGTTTTCTTATATAATAAATTTCAAATGCCAGAAAAACTGACGCTAATTGACTTTTAAATGTTTGTTGATACATTAAATTTAAGAATAGTAAAATTTAATTGTTAATAAATTTTTTTTATTATATTAATTAATAAATTTAAAAAGCATTTTTTGTATGATATGATATTTAATTTATTTCCAATCATTAATAAAGTTTTATAGCAAATCTTTAATAAAAGATAATAATATTTTACTTGATTTTAAATTTAAATCGAAAATAAATCATGGTGTTGTGTCATAAAAACCGGGTAATAATAATTTTGGAACGGGCAATCCAAAGTAATGAAGTCAATTTTGTATCTTACATTGTTATTTAAAATTCATACGAAAAGCAATTTATAAATTCACCGTAAGCTGGCCCGACAAAGAAATTGGTTTAATAAAGAATGCATTCGAGGCAGTACATGTGAGGCGCATACGCATGAAAGAAAGTAGGGAGCAAGGGTAAATTAAAATTGGTGTTATTATGAATTCCAGATTGATTTGGAGATGATAAAGAGCAATGATTACAAGCCACCAGCTGAGAGGAATATGAATGGCCATTACAATCACAATCTATCGCACCAGAAGATGCACCAGCACCATCAGCAGAATCTGCATCATCTGCACCACCAACAGCAGCAGCAGCAACACCAGCATCAGCAACAGCAGCAGCAACAACAAGGAAAGGGTCCTGGGGAGTGGGAGCAGTCGAGCTCAGTGAATGGACGGGCGTCGAAATCTCGAAGCTCAGTGCTTGGCACAGTACCTACCCTAACACATACGGCGATAGACGCGAGACGCTCGGCCTCAGAGCGCCGCAACGCCACGCGACAACCGCAACAAGCTGTGAACGAAGTAAACAAACACAAACCGTCAGCCGCAGCCTCCGCTTCCTCTTCCGCAGCCGCTGCCGTCTCCTCCTCCATCGGTATGGAGGCCAAGACCAAAGTGGCATGCTACTCGGGTCGCGCTGCTTACGATGAGAAATCCTACATTCCGCGAAGTTTGAATAGGAATAAACATGCTCCCGCCAACAATAAACTCCTAGTGAATGACAAGGTGGCTTATCAGAGTGCGGCCAGTTGCTTTATCGGACACGATTCAGGTGTTTTTGGTGTCTACTCTGAAACTAAGTACACTTTCTCTGTGAACGGCTTACCCGGAAACCAAGCCCAGGCTTCAGCTGCTGCAGCATTTTTTGCAAGGTAAGCACTTCCACCATAATTTATTACATATACAAACTAATACTGAAAATATTTAACTTAATCAAAATAAATTAAATATTTAATTTATATGTTCAAGCTCATATTTGAATACAAGTCAAATATAGACAAAAAAAGGTGAGAAATAAAAATTACATGAATTATAGCAAAAGGCGAATTGGTAATATTTAATTATTTTTTCAATTAACTAAATAGTACACATTTCAGTCCATTGAAGAATAACTTAACTATTTATATTAGTGATAGTAATGAGTTCTAAAGTAATCTTAACCACCAAATCTATGTTATTTTGTTCATTTGTTTTTTTCAATATCCAATAAATACATACAGTTTTATAAACTTACTATTTTTTAGTAATATTATTATTTGAAAACCTAATTAATTATTATATTTCAATTAATAAATAATAATAATAATAAATATAATTTATACAATGCATGTTATATAAAGGATTTCCGCCTAAATAATTAATTTTAAATTTTCGTTGCAACATTTATATTAAATAGTCATAATCAATGTTGTTATATTACATATATGTAAATTATTGTTTAAATATTACAGTAAATATGATTATAATATTTATATTCAGAAGTAAATGGTATAAAATATTTTAATTATTGAATATTTAGTAATAAAAATTAAATTAATATCAATTTATGGTAAATCTTTTGGACCAATGAATGAATGAACCAATTTTTAAAATGATTTGTTTTTCAAAGATTTAACATAAATAATGGACAATAATCGCTTTTTATTATAATACAACATAATTTTTAATCTTAACAAAAATTGTTAAAAGTTATGATTTTTTTCAAAACTATTGTAAAACTGACACGAAACTTTATGATAATTATTACGAATTTTAATTAATTTTAATATTTTCTGAAAAAAATCATTTTTATATTTGATGGAAAGTTTAGTATTTTTTTTAAACCAAATTTAACTAAACGCGATTTTCATTCTAAAGTAAAAATGTAAAAAATATTTTAGTCAAAAAGAGCAATATTATATTTATATGCGTGTCTAAATTGTTAATAAAAAATAGAATACTAAAAATCCTTATAGAAGACATTTTCTGTTGAATTTTGAATCAAAGTAAAATGAATTGTAAAACAAGAAATGTGTTGTTATATTGACAATATTTTTAAGAGTGTAACTTTTTTTGTTTGTATTTAAATATAATTTTGTTTGAAATAAACTAATGAAGAAATAAATGATTAACACTTGGAGAAACTATTACCAGATGTTCTTAGCCTCGGATTCCGAAGAGTATTTTTTTCAGTAAAGCAATCATCATAAACTTCGAACTTGAGTTCGTTAAGCAGTGCTGGGTTGAGGTCAATAAAGTCAATGAAAATCATTGAAAAAAAAAGAAATCCAATTATTTTTTCAATAAAGTGAGTGACAGCGAATATGATTACTTTCATGCTTAATCTCCTGATTTAAGTTATCACGATACATTGAACAGTATTACATTTTTTGATTACCATTAATCAATTTGAAAATTATTATGAAACTAAATATATTATAATGAAACTTTGATCTATACATCACGAAATCAATAGGGTTTTTTAAATTTGGGTTAGATATTGTACACTACTTAATACTTAGGAAAGTATATGATTAAATTCTTTCTTTTTTTTTAGTATCAAGCGTTAGTCTTCAAAATCCGTAAAAAAGGAAAAGCTTTCATGTTTTAAGTTCACAAAATATGATCATCTTAAAATGTTAAGACATTGTGAAAAATCCATTACCAATAAGCTGAAGATTTTTACCATAAAAGCTTTTTGGATAAGTATAAAATTTACTGCGAGAAGATTATATTCAGAAAGCTGTATGATTTGTGATGGAGCATTTTCGTGCAACACGTGCTGTATAACGACATGCAAAGAATTCATTGGTTTGCTGCATTCATTTAATGCGCTAAGTATTTTTTAATTGCTTGTCCGTGTGGGCGCCGAACACGGACCATTTGCAATTCAATCACCAATCAGCTCACACTTTTGCAACACCATCATTTATATCAATTAATTGGTAATCAATTCTGTAATACGACAACAAATATCATACAAAATCCTATGTAAATATCTTGATTGGAATTTCTCATTAAAACCTCTACTACAATAAGAGTATACAATTTCAAACGATGATTGATTTTCAAAATAAACATTATACAGTGAACTACAAATATAATCTGTTTTAGGTTTATTTTTTTCTATTTTCTAAATAAGTTTCCTTATAAGTTCTTCTATTCTAAATCTCCAAAATGTTTTTAATTACATTATAATTAATTTAAATTTCACGCTTTTGTTAAAATTTGAAGTTATTCGATCATCAAATTAGGAACTTCATAGTCCACTTATATAATTTTATGAATAAAAGTATATATTTTAGAATAAATCATATTTATTACTTACGAACTATTAAATAAATTGTTTGAATTTGAAATAGAAACCTGAAATTCATCAATTTAATCCGTGACAAATTAAATGTATAATACAGCTGCATGCAAAGCACGGTCTACGGCTGTCTCACAATTACGTAATTACACGTAACTTGGTGAGCGTAGTCGAGTGTTTGCACATTTTGTAAACACACCCAATACAATTCACTGCATTGTGTCAATGTTGGGACTAACAATTTCCCTAGCTTTCATCCTAGGCCGTGCACGTCCTAATAGCGCAAACATTCGCACTTTTATCTTCGGCTCATTTGCCTTTAATTTAAAATAAGTAGAAAGAAGGAGCACCGACAAACAAAAACAAACAAAGCCGGAACATCGTTATGTTGAGACAACAGTGGGAAACTCCTTTGATTAATTAAGAATAAGTAGTATTTCTGAGACATTGTTCTTTGCGTAAAATAAAGCACAATTCAAATGTTTAAAAGAGCTTTTTTTGTAGCTATTATTAGATAATACTATAATATCTTTATTTTTATTAAAATGTAAATATAATTATTATTTCTAGGAATTCTCTTCAAGTCTCCTGAATACTAGGAAACTTGAACAATAACTAGACAAATCGGTCGGAATATAAATGTAGTTTAGTCTATATTTCAAGTGATTGCAATAATCAACAAGATTCTTTAAATTTTAGAAGTTCTTCAAAAAAGTTTTCGAATAATTTTAAAATTTGCTAATTGTTTATATTTATATGAAAATAAATATTTGTATACAGTAATACTTAGCCCTTTATATATATATAGGCATACTATAAATGCTGTTTATTTTTGAAATATCGCATAGTGCAGTTTAAAAATTTCAAAATAAACTAAATTAAAATTGAGCAAATTTAAAATAAATTCTCAAAAAAATAATTTATATAAACACGTTTGCAGACTCCTTTTATCCTATTTATTATGATGTTTTAAAACCTTGGTTTTGTACGGATTCAAATAGTCCGGCATAAACAATTACTCGGATTATATAAGATATTGGAAGAAATAATTAAATTACTATTATACATTTGTAATTAATTGTTTTAACTGCTTATTAGTAGTATATATGTTAATGTACACTATAACTGATTTGAATGTATGAATTAATTTTCGTAATGTATTCTATAAGCAAATTTCTCACGAATGTTTGTATACAAAAGTACGCAGGTATTTTATTTCTGATTGACACTGATATTGTTGATCTGATCCAGTCTAGCTGCTATCTAAATGAGAATAAGAGGATTATTTGAATACGCTTTGTATGTTTATTAAAGTTCCTTCCCGTTCTATATTTGTTTACAAGCATTCAATGTATTCTACACTTGTGAATATTGTTTGCTTTAGTTTAACTAGACTTAAATGAACAGATTTATATACATGTATTCAAGCTAATGTGACATAAAATAGCGCCATTCTTATTATAATCTTTTATTAACATATGATTTCGAGTTGGTCTCGGCGCCCCCATTCACCATTTTTGATAAATCAACGTTTATTAAATAGGTTTTATGTTAATTGCCATTTCCTTTGTGTCGGATCTTCAGCGAACAAAGGAGCATAATCCTAGGATCGTAATCTCTATTCACCTCACACGATTCTGGTGTTTCGTCGAAACATTGTTTTACAATAAATACTATTAGTTATGAAATTCAATTCCATTCTAAGAATATGACCATTATTTGATGCTATTAGTATGGATGTGAGCTATTCCATTCAAGGTGTGGTAACAAACATTTAATTAGATGGATTATAGAAATAATATTCATTATTCTATTTATTTTTATCTGTTAATCTTTTATATAAATAATAATATAAATAATTTAAAATACAAATCTTCTATTGACCAATAATTATATTTCTATTAAATCGTATTTGTATCTTGTTATTGTTATTCAATAAAATTTATTTTGTATAAAAAAAGTAGCTGTTGAAAGGTCGTGCACTCAATATTAACTATACGAGACATGATAACTAAATATGTGTTTCAACTACTATCTGTTATCATGCGATGCGATGACACTGAAATGGATTTGACAGATTCAAACTTTTATGTCTAATGTCACGCATAGTGTGGATGCAAAGATAGATTAGAAAATGTCAAATTTGTGGCAATCTTGACGTTTAATAAATTATAACAATAAAGTGAGTTTAAGTTAAATTTTAAATTTGTAAAAAATGAGGAAATTATAATATTATTTAGTAATATAGCATTGGACATACTACGCTATAATATTGATAAATTTAGTGACAATGTGATGTGCCTTTTAAGTGCTAGTTAATGCATTTGTTATAATAGAGTAATTCAAATACGTTCAACCACGTTTCACAATTGAAACGATATTCTGATCAATAGATTTCATTAATTATAGTGGCCATGAATGATTTAATACCGCTTTGATGCGATACGATGTTTCAATCCTCTGTCAGTGTTATCCTCAGCGGACTTTGGCGCATATAATATGAATATTATCCTATGTTAATAGTATTCTGCCATTACGATTTACAGCCGGAGATTTTACGTGTACGGAATTACCAGCGCAGCGCCATCTATTAACGGACATAAATAATGCGGTCTCGTCGTTTTATGGGATCGGTGGGGTACCTGATGCCTAGGTGTTTATTATCGGTGGCAATTTGCACCGTGTAACATTCGATCTGGATGCATTAAGCCTTCGATCGGCCAGACACCTACGGGACTGCATAAAGAGATTAATTTTACGGCTTCCAATATTTACTTAACAGATTTGCATTCCGCACTTTATTGTGATATCTTCATTTGCGATCCGCCAATTTGTCCCTCGTATTTCTCTATTCGCCTGTAAACAAAGGATTTCCATTTAAAATCAGCATTAATTGATCATCGAGCTTTTTTTTCCATTTCATAATCCGCTGCAGTCGGTTTATTTCCAACAGTTTATTCTGTAAAGTAGCTTGCTGTGCTATAATATTTGACAATTGCAGTACATTATTTTAATAGAAGTTAAAATATTATGAATATATTTACGTTTTACTTCATTTTTAGCGAAGTCAACAAATTAAATTATTGAAATGTACAACATTCATTTTATTATCACTTTATCAAATTCCACAAGATATTATATCTAGGCATTCTGTATAATACCGAATTTAATGTAATAGTAGACAGAATAAATATAAATATAAATAAAGAATTATTAAAATTATAATTTTCATTGTATGAAAATTCTCTAACCTGAAACTAAGAAACTCTATACACTATATAGCAATTGATATCGATTGCTATGTAGTAGGTAAAATTGGATTTAGCAAAACTAAAATAAAGTGATTGCTAACTAAAAAAAACTAATATATCAACAACAGCAACAGAAATAAACAAATAAGTTTAAATTGCATTCCCTAGGTCGGCGGCTTCTCTTCGTTTCAGTTTATTTCGCGGAGCGAGTTTCAATTATATGCGATAGGAGCCAAAACGGGTTTGCTATAAATTTCATTTGGTCCGATGGACATGGAACGAAACGTAAAGTCTGGACGCATTTCATTTTATTTCGCGCGATGGTATGCGTATATAAATTTAAGCGAAAGATTTATTTCGAAGTTAATTGATTTTCTCTTTGTTGTCATCTTTCTATTTGATCATTTTGGTTTACCTGTATCTTCGTCTAAATTAATTAAACGCACTCGCTCATACCGGAATGGTAATTCCGACGTCACCCGCTGAGATGTATGTAGCCTCAAATGCGGCGTGAAATTTATGGATGATGGATATGGGCTTTCTATAGTTTGAGCGATATTCCTTCCAATAATTCTCTGACGAAGTAATGCGTTTGTTGAGTAATTGGTCGAAGACCGGGTTAAGTATATTCTGAAAAAGTCACTTTATTTTGAGTTCCAAACAGGTAAGCCCATTATTTCTGGGAATGAATTTCGGTACTGATTCTCCGATTTCCAGTGCGATTATCTTGAGTTATTGCGAAAACGGTAAATTTAATGATGCATCCGCGGATTGCCCTGATAAATTATTATAATTTCGAAGGCAATTTAGTTACAACATCAACAACAAAACATGTGAAGCGAAGTCAACTCGAAATGTTCCATGAATAAATTGCATTTAATACGGCTTTATCAATCTCGCCACATAATGACCTTACAAAGTACGGTCAATTATCCTGCACGGAAACGCTCTTGCTTTAGTCTACAAAAATAAACAACAACAACAACAACCAAAAAAAGAACATGAAAGCCGTCGAAGAAAATCAATATTAACAATTGCATTCCGCGCGGTGTTTATTGGAGAACACAAGAAATAATTAGCTCTCAACAGTCTTCGTGCGAACTGAAAGTTGCCACTTATGTGTATGAGTATTCTTATGCATTCTGTTTTGCAAACGCCATAGAATTATTCGCATTATCAGATAATAATACACTTGTTTCGTTTACGTACCGGCCGTGTGCCAATAAACCTGCACGATTCCTTCTGCAATCGCAGACCCAATCTGTTCTGTTCATAACAGTATGCAGCACGCTGACGTCAGATTGATTTGTTCGCCATATTTGTAAGCCTCGAGATTTTATCTGCCGTATGTGTCCCTGTATGCATATGCTGTATGTAGTCTGTGCTATTAGTCGGATCACTGCAAATACTTCGATGCAGGTATATACCATTTACATGATTAGGAACATATGTTTCCAGCTGATTAATGGCCGCGGTCCGATTCCAGATCGTCCAGATGATAAGCGGCACGAGCTTTTTGATCAATCGTTGCCTTATTAAATTCATATTGATCACATTCACACGCATTCAATTCGACACTTATTATTTCCTTCTTTTTTTTTTCAATCAGTCCAAGTGTGATCATTCCAATCATTAAATCTATGGTTGCGTGAGACGTTCCATCCATTCACATTGATGGAGATCGATTATGAAACCGTACTATTCTCATACAAATCACTTTGGATTCAATTTATTCCGGCACTCGACAGTTTGATAACATCAGATAATTGTCGGTCCGTTAAAAAGCGACTTTGTATTATCACTATCGAACTTTTATTTTTCAATTTAAATCAGCGGTTTTCAAACTTTTCAAACTCTTTAAATTTATATATGCTGTTATGTCATGATATTTTTTCATATACGATGAGAGAGTGGGTGATTTCCAAAAAAGTATTTAATATTTAATTTTTTGTACATTTCTTGCGCCTCCCTATAACAATATGTCGTATCGATTTAATAAGGATTTTCTCACACAGCGGTTTTTTTTCATTGCGACGCAGACAAATTTCGTTTTCATAAACAAATAAGATAATTTAGCAATAATCACTAAATTTTGCTTACTTTCACTTGTATTAAAATTTATCTAATAAAAACATTAGAATTAGAAATTAGATTTAAATTAGAATTCAAAATTTATAAATATTATTACGTGATATTTCAAATGTTATGGGTATTTTATTCATGACTTCATGCATGACTGTTATAAAGTTTTAAATAAGCAATAATTTCATCTTCCAGATCGGATTTTATTCATTTTCAATTAATTCTTATGTAGGAAATGGTTTAAGTTTTCTAGAAATAATAATTAATTTAAGTTATCTTTATTTAATAAATGTAGATTATGCAACCAACATGTAAATAAATAGAAATATGTTGAATTAATTCATTGATGTAAAATAAATTTGACAAAAAATACTATATTTACGAGTGCAAAGGAATGCAGCACAAAATCGAAATTGTTTGTTCTTTCTTGAAATCATTCAATGAATTGTAGTAAAAAGTCCTAAAAAGATGTGTAGAAAATTCCGTCTCGAGTCTAAATACACATTGATAACCATGAATAAAAATGAATGAAATGTAGTAAAAAATCATAAAATAGAAGTGTTAAAAATTCCAGTCTTCAGTCTAGAACATAAAAAATCTTTTATTACAAATATCATCAATAAGGAACAATAATAAAAACAGCAAACATAAAATAGTTGTAGTTGTATCTAAAATCTCTTCATTTTTAGAAATTTTCAATTTTTTATATTTAATTTCTCATAAATTTCACGCGTCTTACAGTTTGGATATTACTGCTATAAATCGAGTACCACAATCCAACAGAAATACCTCGCATTGTACGGATAATCGGTTCTACCAATATCCAGGATATGACTGTTTAAAGGAAAAACAATAATTGTTTTTTTTATTTTGATCAGTAAAAATTTAATTTTAATCTTAAAAAACAGTTATAATTATAACAATCTATAGTTAGCTGCAATGATTTATACCAAATGTTAAATGTTACAATAAATATTTGTTATTTTTATCAAATCTATCCAAATAGGACTTATATTGAGAAAAATAAAAAGTTTAGCATTTTTCTATTAGAATATAAATGGAATTTTATAGAAGAAGTTTCGTTTTCTATTCGAGGGGAAAACTTTGTGCATAAATGGGCAATAATGCGTTGTAGGATTTCGGTCGCCGGCCTAATGTTTGTTTCCCCCAATTCTTAAGAAGAAAAAAAAAGCAAATCCAAGTAAAGCGAAGGGTGCACTATTTAACCCCCGAATCTTATGTGGAACCAAAACTAAATCGTTTTGTGGCGTTACTGAAATCATTTTCCGCCAGCGTCGTGCTTTTTCTTTTCTCATCTACTTTCAATTTTCCCAAAAGATAATCGAAAATAAATACGGAATTGCATGCGAAAAGTGGTATTACCAGATGATTGATTTCATATGATAATTTACATAACAATGCGAGTGGAAAGGAATTATGTATTTATGGCGGATTTTCTCCCCTTCGCTTGGCGTAGTTCATTATAAACGCATTTTAGCACAAAATGCAAAAAAATATTTTTTTTTTCCTTACTCTTTTTTTAAGTGTTCACTATATTTAAATTGTAAACTACAGGGCGGAAAGATTCCTATAGTCTATAGTCCTTTATAAATGTATTGGTTTTTATGAATACTTTAAATTTTGTTTTATTTTAATTAAATATATCAGTTTTATTATAGAGATAAGATAATTATTACATAATGATAAATCTGATTTTTTTAGGACAAACTTAAAATAAATTATAATTATATATTAAGTAGTGTATTATAATTTATTAAGAATTCAATTTAGGACAAGTAAATTATATCCATTTTATACAAAACCAATTTTCTCCAAGATATTTATCACAGGCCATAACATGTGTTTTTTAATTCTATTATACATGTAGATTTATACATAAATTTAGAATATTTCCTGATTTAATCTCTATATTAAATCTGCTGTGAGCCGTAAATACACAAAACGAGCAATTTATGGTGTCCGCTTCAAAACGAATTTATTGCAGTAGGAAAGGAATTTTTATGTACATGGGAAAAGAAAAAGTAGCCTCACTTCAATTTCCAGCATTTTTTTTTACCTGTAATTATCCATAAATCTCACTGTATACTTACAACATTTTATACCGGAAGTAGTAGTTTTCTAGCGAAAGATAGTATTAATTAAAATATAATTATGGTTAGTCTAAGCGATTTTTAATTTTCCTTTCATTGTTCTCGTGGAGACTTTGTCTTTCTCCTCCGCTCTCGTTCATATATTATAGTTGACACCCGTTTCAGTGTGCAAAGTGATTATTAGGCTTATGAAATATGAGTATGGAAATGCATAATTATAGTGGTAATCGCATTGGTGTACCGAGGTTACATAAACTTGAGATCGTATTAATCTTGTAAAACTATGAAATTTACACAATTGTTTTGACGTTTACTGGGATATATGCCACCAGTGCACGGCATACCACCACATCCAGGACTAATTTCGTTAATGGACTTCTAGCTCCGGCGATAAATAAGAAAGGAATTAGCAAATTGGTTCATTCGGTATTGGAGTAAGGTATAACATACAAATAACACGAGTAATTAATGACTTAAATCTATATCATATTTTCAAAGAATAAAATATATAACTTACGTTCCTGAACTACTTTACGTTATTAGTATAACAATAAACAATTTGTTACATTTTATTAGTTACTTTGCATTATTTTTATTTGCAGTAACTTGGACAAGTCATATTTTATGCCATGTTCTTTTAGTTTGCTTTAAAATTTGAAAATATGATTCATTTCAAAGGTATTTAACAATCCAATCTTTTTATAATAAAATATATAACTCAATATGTTTCCAATATGAAACATTTTATTGTAGTACATTTTTTTCGAGTGCAAATTTCTAAACTATTTTATAGAAGAAGTTTTATTTTCTATTCGAGTGGAAAACTTTCTGCTTAAATGGGCAAGTCATATTTTTTGCCATGTTCTTTTAGATTGCATTGAAAATATGGTTCATTTCAATGGTATTTCTTTTAATAATGTTGGATATATATGCGCTTTTGTATTTATATTATGGACAGTAATTTTAAGATATAAAGATATATCAATCATTTATTAATTTCCGTATTTTTTTAATACAGTGTGTTTTCATCTCCATAAATTTAACAATACTTTTTTTTAATAAAATATATAACTCAATGTGTTTCCAATATTAAACATTTTATTGTAGTACATTTTCGAGTGCAGATTTCTAAACTGTTCCATCAGCAGATTCTTGTATCATTTTTTTTTGGGATGCAAACGGAATTTTATTAATAAATTGACTTTAGAAATGTCAATAAATTAGTTAAAGAAATAACTCGGAATCTTATACTGTTAGATTGAAAAATTTGTGAAAAAAATAGAATTTTTTTTAAAAATCTTGTATTTATTTTATTAAAACTCAAGTTGTAGACGATATAAAAGCACATATGTATTTATAAAATAGATGATATCGATATTTAGAAAGTACGGGACTGAACACATAGTCCCTAGGTGTTACAACCTTAACAGTCTTCACAATATATAAACTGCAGTTCTATCATCGATAAACAAGAATGAGGATACGAGCATTTCCAGGTCCGTTGGAAAGATCAAACTATGTCCATTATAGATTAAACCCAAACATTAGTTTATGCGACAATAAAATATTTTTTCAACTGTATACCAAAATATTCATTATTATTGTATTGAAATATTATATTTTATTTTAAAATATAATATATGGCTTTAATGAAGTTAGTTATGATTAGTATTAATGACTTGGATAATATGAATTGGATCGAATTGAATTGAAAGTAGTTCTATGAAAGTAGCTCTATGAATCAATGTTAGACGTTAAACGATGTGCAGGTGGGAAACGTGTGTTTATCTTGTAGATTATTAATTAGAAGCTTAATTATAATTTATGCATCGTCCTAAGGAATGTACAGAACGCAAATGCATACAATATATTAAAAGAGTGCAGTCGATGGAATGAATGCGGTACGTTTCTATTATTAATAAGCAGCGCACGCGGTCATTATGTAATGTGCAGAAGAAATTTATAGAGGCTTGCGCAACGTTTGCGTTAACGTTGGGGTCTTTGGTGAAACGTCGGAAATGTGCTGCTAAGCTAAGCTAGTCCACTGCAGCCGATGTATATCTTATGCATGCGGAATTGCCGTCGAGTTCTCCCAAACCAAATGTAATGTGACTGAATAAAACGCTTTACCTAGTGTATAAGTAAGTACATACAGTATATTCGAATGGGCATGAAAGGAGACGTATAACCTTTTCCTTCACCTCTTCCTTTCTCGCCGCAAATAGAGAAGGGCAGAAGATAGAAAAATAAATTGAAAACGAGAGAATCGAATAAATGTATATGTAAAATAATGTACTGATCTTACGCTTCACGACGTGAATACTAATTTTGTGTATGCTTCTCGTGGGTTTTCGATTCTCAAGACACGTTATGATAAAAGAATGAAAAATTCTGCCTGACGCGGTGGAAGATGATGAACAGGAGGAAGTGAAAAAAAAAGGAACCAGTTTTGATAATATAACCAAGTGGGGAATGTTATTATTTCATTAAAAATTTTGCGACACCGGAGGGAGATGGTATTAAGGTACATTGATACAACGTGAATAACGAAAAAAGAAGGTTATTATAAAAGCACTTCCAATCACAACGTTGGTTTTTTAATTAAAAATTCCGCTCTTCATTAGCGACGAAAAAATTAACTACCGTACTAATAATAATCATATGTGAAAGCGGAAGGCGAGAAATAACTATGGGAAATCTGCTTTTATTATTTAGATATGTATTTTTTAAATCACCGTTATTTATATAATTAGGTCAATTTAACCATTCAGTTATAATTATATCCAGTCATTTATATTAAATATATTATATTAAATATCTACTGTATTTTTATATATGATAAAATATATCGCATCCCATGTGATATTAAATAATATATACAAAACCTATATCACTGACCTTAGGATGCAGCTAAATTCTATGTTGAAATTTGTAAAAAGATGCATCTAAATCAGTGCTTCCCAATCTAATAGACTAGGCAGCTTGGAACTAATAGTGGTTTTTTTTAAATAATCACCGCCTAAATCCTAAAATCATTATATGAAAAATAATAAATTATTATTGCTAGTTTTTTGTAATAACTAGACAGAACTAAATTTCAATTTTTCAATCTATATTTTGTCAAAAAAATAGTGCTTCTCCAATGACATGTTTTATCTTTTTTTTTAAGTGCAATTTTTTTTATTTTAAACCAAAGTACTAGATTTGGTCTCGATTGCATCAAATTTATCAATAAATTTTACTGTACCCCAAAAATGTTTTATATAAAAATAAAATAAATAACTTTTATTTCATTACTATTTGTATTTAAATATATTTTGTATGAAGATTAAAATTTTTACATTTGAATTTATATGAAAGAAATTAATTTCAAATTTCTCTCATATTCATCAATGTTAATTGATTTTAGTTATCTTCTGAAATAATTCAAGTTAGTCCACATTTGATTGCAGGTAATTTTCAATTATTTTTAATTTAGAAAAGGTCATATCATCTCATTACCAACTGAAATAGGGAAAGTCAACAGGATTAACAATGTAATTGTTGCAATAAGGAAATGTTCTTCAAGGTTGTTTTTATAAATCCATTTCAAAACAGTATCTGGTGTACTAATGTCAGTAATTTTTCAAGATAACAATTTCAGCACTATTTTAAGTTCTTTCAATGTATTTATTTTCTTAGTCACTTAATGTTTTTTTTCTAATGATTGACATTTGTTCTCCATTTTGTCAGAGCATTTCATATTGTACAAATTTCAAACGATTTGAATACTAGTTTAAAAAAATGGTTTTAAATATTATTATTTGATCAAAAGGACTATTTAAGATATTTCTTAATAATAAGCATCGTTTAAAAACAATACAAATAATGATAATACTAAAAGAAAGAAATAAACACTCTGGAAGACGAAATCAAAAATATATTCAAAAATAAGCAGAAATGAAGTTAATATAAAATGTTTTACAAATTACAGAAGCAATTAACATAATAACAATCATAATCTTACCGGAAGGTACCAAAAGAACAAAAAAAAAAGAAAAGTTTAATAGCCACAGAAAATCCGGACGTCCGGATATCGAAGGATACAAAATTGGATAAAGGAAGAAAAATGTGTGTCTTTGGACATAAATTAAAAAGTGAAGGAGAGGTATATGCCAAGGATTGGTATTTCTTAAAATTTTGATTAATACAGTGATTCTCAGCTGATTTTTAGATATTAATAATTGAGAAATATATTTCATTTTTGACTATACTTTAAATAGTTTTTAACAATATGTCATTGAAATAATATCCTGTTAGATATATTTTTTCAAATGATGAGATGTGTTGGTAGGGTAAAATTTTTAAATCATTTATTATTCACTATTCATTAAGTGTTTGCAAGACTCTAAAAATGGTATATTTTCTGATACCATCATTAAAATTATTCAAATTATCTTGAGCATTCCAATGTTTAAATTTAATCGAAATAGAACGAAATATTATAAATTATTTATTTGGAAGAAAGTATTCGGTTGAAAGGACATTATCGTCCTTAGTACTTCTGCCAAATAAGTAACATGTAATTTTTAAATCACATATAATTATTTTTGATAAATTGTTTTTGCAAGATTTTCTATATGGTATATTTTCTAATGCCATCATTAAAATTATTTAAATTATCTTGAGCATTTCACTCCAATGTTTAAATTTAATCGAAATAGAACGAAATATTATAAATTATTTATTTGAAAGAAAGTATTCGGTCGAAAGGACGTTACCGTTGTTTCTGCCAAACATGTAACATTTACTTTTAATTTTTGAAAATGATTCAAAGAAATAAATAACATTTTAGTAAAGAATATAATATATTACGTTATACTTTTTGACAATTGAATTGTTATATTGACAATTATTTCATTAGCGCAAAGGTTTTAAGTATAATTTGTTCGATAGAAAATGAACAGTTAAAGTTAGTTAAATTAATTTTCTATAGCAATCAAAATGTTCAACATACAGTTATATAAGTTTGATATAAAACTATCAATAGAATTTTACAGTAATTTATTTTAAATAAATTAGAAGTGGATATAAAATAATATATTAGTTATTAATTATTATAACTTTAAAATATTTAATATTTGTTTGTTAGGTTTATCTATTTAAAAAGTTTGTATAGAATCTACACTACAATGTACGTGTTTCGGTACGTGGTTCAGCTGTAGTTCGTGAAATAATTTAATTTTGGTATTCGATATTGAACTGTTTTTGCACGTAGTTACACACAAAAATATTGATTCATTTCATATTAATGAACATATCTAATCCTTTATGAACGCGTGCATAATAATATCGTGGTGTTTGTTGTTACGGCCAATATGGAAATAGCGTTTGTTATTGTTAACACGGTTTATTTTACCTGGGAAATTTACTATGCGATGCATGCAGTTTACATCGATGCGTGTATTTTTAAATACTGCTCGCTTTTGGAATAAATAACTAATTGCGACGGACGTGCGAAATTTTCTAAATGCCCGATGCAACATAGTTACACTCATTGGTTTTTTGTGATTTTTATTTTATACCATAAAATTGCACACAATAAAAGCAAATTGTACAAACAAATAACAAAAAAATAATATACGTGTGTGAATAATTTTATTGCAACGATCAATTTGTGAATGCTGTTTTTTATTTTACTTTTTCATTAATATTTTTATTACATTTAAAAAATAAAATTTCATATTTCAACCATCAAGTTATTTACAATCCCAAATAAAATATACTAATAATCATACACAAGTTTCTAGTAGTAGATTTTACCGGACTATTTGAGGTTTATTAAAAATAATAATTTTAAACTTTTACTCAATTAAAATTTTCAATATTTTTTACGTTTTTATTCATTAATCGTAAATAATATAAACTGATTTATATATTGAAAGTGTAACTCAGTATAAATTAAAAAATATTAATAACTTAGGTGTTTAAAAGTAGAACAAAAGAATAATATATGTAAACATTATGTATTTTTTTATCAAATTTTATCCAACATATATCATATTTTTTAAATATACCTACTCATAAAATGTAAAAAGGACCTTATCTTTCATTAACATGGTTGCAACGTTAGTTTTATCAGATTAATTATGAAACATGACTAGGTATGAGTATTTTAAGCTTTCGAGATATGAAAAATATATATTTTTTATTCATTGCCAATTTCAAAACATTAAAGCATACATATGTAAATAAAATGGGAAATTCGTAATTCACATTCATGTAACTTATACTTTTTTGTTAATATTTATAAAATATTAAGCTTGTAATTATTTCAGATTTTACTAATTAAAATTCAAAATTTTTATTTGATCAATGATCAATTTTAGCAAGTCTTGTTGTGGCATGAGAATTTTTATTTAAAAACAAAGCGAATGTAATAATTTATTTTTGAATATATCAATATTTTTATTATTAAACTTTTATAATTTTGATAATTTAAACAAATATAGCATATTGAATTTAATTAAAAATATATAAATTTGCAACTTTTCATTTGATTATTGGATTATATAAGAATAAAATGAAAATGTCTTCGACGTTTTAAATATAATTTGTCATAAACACAAATTAAAGTAATTTTTAATTGTTGTTACCAGCCATTGCTGATCAGCTTTTCAAGATGGAAAAACACGAGAATCATTCTGTGATAAAATTCTTTATTTTGGAAGATTTATTGGCAACACAAATTGAATGTATTAAAACAATTTGCTTCTTCATTTCCAAATGTCAACAAATGGACTTTACAATTTATATGTGGACGTACAAGCGTTCAAGATGATACATGTAGAGGGTGTACAAAAACTGCAAAATCATCAGAAAATATTCATGATATGGTATTAGATGATGAGAGAAAGTGCGTAAAATAGCTGTTGTATTTCAACAAAACGATTTTTCCATATTTTGCATGTAAATTCAAAGATGAACAAGAATCAAACTGATTTTCTTCGTCGACTTATAACTATGGATAAAACATGGATTCACCATTACACACCAAGGAAGAACAATCAAAACAATGGTTAGAAACTGGTTCAAGTGCACCAAAGAAAGCAAATACTGTTCCATCAGCAGGAAATGTTATGGCATCAAAATAAATACTTATTATACAATTCTGAGGTTTAAAGAAAATCTAATGAATTTATGAAAATCACTTTTACCACCCATCATATGAACAGTTTTGCAAATCCATCAATTGAAATTAACATATATGAAAAATGTTATGAAATGTTAGGCGCCAACAAAAAAAATATATATTAAAATGTAGGTGTAGTGCGAAGAAGTTTGAAAACCGCTGCTCTAATGGAATAATTGTCAATATGTTTGTGTTTTAAATTATTATTATTTTATTATTAAATTTTTCTGTATTCTTTTTATTAAAATATTTTAAGTATATTGTAATATTCTTTACTAAAATGATAATTATTTATAATGAATCATTTTCAAAAATTTAGCAGAAATAGTGAAGACGGTAGCGTTCTTACAACCGAAGATTTTCTAGAGAATTTTATTGCATCAATGTACATTTCTATTACTATAAATTCAGTAAATGTAAGAAAATATGTAAGTTTATATAATAAAATGTAATGCTCTATAATGTACGCACCACGTGGTTATTTATAATATGTAATAATGGATTGTTGGAGTCATGGGGTTGAAAAAAAAATAAAAATTGATATCTCGAGAATGAAATGGTTAGTTATTTATTCAAAGCGGCTACCATCATCGATAAATAAAAATAAATGCAACGATAAGATGTCCATAAATGTTCGTTTAAAGTCAAATAAAACAGCGGTAAAATAAGGAAAAACAGGCGATAAAAAAGTTCCGTTTGATTACGGCTGGTCCCCCTGCCGTGGGGCTACATGGGGCACGGCATTTATTTTATTATACTGTTTCTTGCACTTTGTTATTGCCACCATTGAACGTATAGTAAAATGGTAAGCTGTATTCAAGATCGAGGTGAAATGAAGTCTGGAACTTCTTAGTTGGAATTCACGTGCGTTCCCGTCCATATATTCATTCCTACTGCAGTTGTTAGCTGTCACTGGATATAAATAATTTTGGAATCGTTGGCGTGTCCCGCTTTAAATTCCAGGCCACCGTGATAAGGGCTTTATCGTATCCTTCTTTTTCGTTCCCAGTTTTTCCCTTTCCTTAAAAAGGACCACACACGTATATACAGGCGCACGCGACCCAAAACCCACCCCCGTCAAAAAGGCAATTTGTCAAATTGCATTCAGCCGCTTATCACGGCATTTTACCTGGCATGGCCTCACTACTCTAATGCGCCTTTTGAGTAATTAAATCTATTTAATACGCCATTACTTTTTATGTCCACGTGTGGAAAACGACGCGGCTATTTTTGTTCTTTTATTTTCATAACTAACACTGGTCACTATCGCGATACCATGTTTTCCTCTTATCCTTTCGTTGCGTTATCTATTGTACCATTATTACCACTCTTTGTCTACATAAATTACACTGAGGTATTACCCATGGAAATGTTGCAAATGCGTTGCAGTCTGTAAAGAATTCCATGATAATATTTAAAATTAATACTTGTTAGATTACACACAATGCATATACGCGATTAATACGAAAGTTTCCACTACAAATATTAACATTTCAATTAAATCGCAAGAAACAATTAATTCTTAATGAACTCAACCAATTATAGATTAAATATATTGAACTCAAATAACAATGTGTTTATATAATAATTGCATTCATAATACGCACTTCACTAAACGCATGCTCCCAATTTATGAGATAATTGATAAAAATAAAAACATTGAATAATATTTTACATCATTCAAAGTTTTAATAATACTTAAATTATAGTTGCAGTATTTAATATGAAATTTTATATTGCGTTATGTTTTTTAACTTGAAAGTAATTTAAAAAAAATGTATGTATTTCTATATAAAATTATATAAAAATTTTAAAATGTCAAAACAAACTAAATCAAGTAAAAAATATTTGAAATTTTCAAACAGTGCTAAAGTGAATCCGGACTGATCGAAGTCGCACTATGCGAGGTATTGCTGTAAATACTACTTTCGAGATACTCTGTATACATATAAATATATGAAAACAAGTTCTGACCGCCTTTTTTTTGCCGTTCACTACTCGATGCAAATTGCTTACATAAAGTAATAAATGCCAACTAATTTATTGCATATTATCGTTGCATAAACATTATACATCGGTGTAATAAAAAATACCAATTATGGGTTTCCTTTATAGGAGAAAAGAAATTATCTTAAATTTTCTTTAATAGTAAATTTAATGGAACGAATTGAGTAAACACAGTTTTATTTTGATATATAAATCACCAATTATAGTAAACAAATTGTTTTATTCTTGATTATATAATAACACAATATTTATCATTGTTGTTCAAGGAATTAAATAGTAATTGCTGATTAATGTTTATTAATTTAACCAATTTATTTTAAAATTAATTAATTTATTAATAATTAAAAATTATAATAATATTTAACTATAGAACCATTTTGTCCTACGATAATAAATTTGTTAATTTAACAAAGTTATTTACGTTGAGAAACTACAACTTTTGGTAATATTTGGCTTATGTATATGTTTACGTACAATAACTATGAGCGGATAGATTTTGATCCGTTGCCGGAGAGTTTCCCCGCTGTTAATAGGTTATAGGTCATTTATATAAACAGTACGCTCAGAACGGCGTTCGTGTCTACTAACTCTTATTGTTTCAAGTTTCAATCAGTAAGTGAAGACTCGCCTCTGACCTCAATTATTCAGTTCCCTTGTGCTCCATGCACCGGTTACATTATTACACAGGTCCAGCGGCCATCTCTGTCTTGGGCGCCTCTTACGTAACGCTCTCGAATCGCGTGCACTCCTGTTGCATTACTTTTTCTTTTGTTGCCCGACATCAATGCTTGATCATGGATGAGGAAAATGCATTCGGCCGAATAGGATAGGCATTCACGTTGTGCGGATCTCGTTTAATTGCACACCAGATTTGCGCAATTCGGAATCGGAACGATTACAAATAAAGCGATAATTGCGCAAACGCCCGTATTTCTATCAAACACCCTATCAAACGTTTTCACAAAAGCAAATACTTTAATTTATTACTTTTAAAATAGTTTCTTCCTCAATTTTATTTAGTTCGTCCTGTCTTGGCCACATCATCAAAATAAATCAAAATCCTTCAAGTCTTATCTTGAAACTTGTACATATTCTTGTAGTCGTTAACTAAATAATATTATAATTCTATTACATAAAGTTATTAAAATTGGTTTATTCCTTATTCAATAATTTATAAATATTAAATTATTATTAGTTTTCTGGCCAAAATGCTAATTTTACTCATATCATTACCGTATAATTATTTTTTATATGTGACTTATATTTTTATTGCGTAATCATGAGATATACTAAATATTGTGGTTTCTGGAATGCATATATTTTGAAATTTAATATTAACATGCTCAAGCGTTACAAAACAACAAAATCATTATGGAGTGTTTCGTAGAAACCTTTAAGAACCAAATTCAGTTTCGTTCAATAATTAGTCACGTTAGATTTATTTACATTTCAGAATATTCTGAATCATTTAAATTACGGAACATTGGTTAATTTATCCGTCCAAAGGCTACATTTCATGCTATTTACTAGCTAATTTTAATGACCAGACATTTACAGCCATTTCTCATCTCGGCGCAACTAATCATGAATGTTCTAACAGCTCCGAGGTTATTCTCTAGAAAACAATTATGATACAGCAATTATCATTTCACTTTGTTGACGTTGACATTTCGTTTTATCGTGAATTTGATCCGTTCGACAAATAACACGGCAAATGGTATTTCACATTTGGACCCTTTTATAATGGAAAACGTTTCGAAATAAATTCGATAAATCGTTTTCTTCCTGAATTATTGCACACGACATTGCAAAGCGTGTTTTTTCTGTTATTTTATTTATATTCACACGTAATTTATTTACTGTTTAGATTTATTTCGTGTCATGTGAAGGGGCATAATATACGAGCCGTGTTGTAAATAAATTGCGAATGAACGTATGGATTTACTAGATATGCTGTGGTTTCAAACAACAATTGCATAGTCAGCAAATATGTTAAGATAAGAACCGTTCCAATTATTATGCAACTAAATTGTATTTATTTTTTTTGTAAACGTTATATGAATTTCTATTGTAATATACTTTCTAAAATTATTAAAGAAACCAACATTTATAACATAAGAACTATAATATATTAGAAGGAAAATATAACAAATAAATAACATATTGCCATAGGGTTATCCAATCAAGTAATATAAATACACTAAAATTAATTATCTTAAAATTATTTTAATTGACAAATTCATTAATTATTTTCTTAATCATCGGAATTTTCCAAATATATGCTTTTTCCACTATCTTTTGATTATTATCTCAAATTTATCTAGAGAATAGTCAAACTATAAAACTTTTTGAAAGCGAAAAAATGGGTCCCTTTTCACGATTTTTTTTCAATCAAATTGATCCAACAAGTTTTTATAATATTCAGATTTATTTTTTTTGCATTTTTTAAGATAATCTATTAACAAACTTCTCTTTGCAACCAAAAAAACTGATTATATAACCTTGTATCGCTTTCAAAATTTTATAAAAGAATATCTTAAAATTATATTTTCCTTCTTCTTTTTTATCGCGTATACTTTTAAATTATTTACAAGATGATGTTTAGGTGGGTGTCGTATCCCGCGGAGTTTTAAAAAGTCCCGCTTTTTGGAAAAAAGAAGTGCTTTTCTATAGTTTAAAATTTAAAACATACGCATAAACATAAACCTACGACTTACGCAATAAGTGTTGAGACTATTAAATTCATATAGAAATTAATTTTATGTCTAAAAACAAAATGGGTGTCTTAATCTTTTATTTCAGTCATGGAAAACTGACAAATATAGTAAATATATTGAATGTAGATGGATAGTAAAAAAAATAAAGAGAATTGAATGAACCATAAGTCTTATCCCGCTTTATTAAAAATATAATTTAATAAAATATTATAAAATTAAATGCTGATGATGTCAGATGATTTTTTTTTTCTACAATTTTAATAAAATAGTAGTTGTCTCGAATAGATGATAATTATGCAATATAATTGATGTATGTTCAACCACTTTAAGAAAGTTTATAAGTTAATAATATTTGACTTTGTAGATTGCAATGTATGCTGAGCATATTTGATATTTTTATATGAAAATGAATTGGTGTAAAACCAGTAATGGAATATTAACTCGAGGGTGGAAATAATAGTTGTCGCGTCCGTATTTAAGTAGTATAATTTTATTGCAGCAGTCGGTAAAATAGAGCCATTGCATACACATAGTTTATGCACAATTTTCGCGAAATAGCCGAGCCCGGATCCACATACAAAACATACATCCGTGTTTTACGAGGTGTACTGGATGACATTTACAGCCTCGCATGCGTTTTGACGCTAAAGTAAACTCATTTTAATTAATTTTACGAGCACACCTGAGAGGAGAGATACGCCATCATGCTAGGACATAACAGGAAAAAATGGAATATACATACAAACGAAACGGAGCTGGAGATATACCCAAACAGAAAATTAAAAGTACTGAATAAAAACGAAACAACGGAGGAAGAGAAGTATAATATAATAAATGGAGCCAGGTATGAAGTCGTTAAACCACTTCGTTCGTGCACTGCAGGCATTTCTGGTCATCTGGTTTGGGGGATGATGCGGACCTTATTAATCCCAGTACATTTTTTTAAAATAAATAAATATTTCAAATTGTAATCCTGAGTTCGGCCGTTGCGATGAGACGGTTTAATGAGGGTCGCAGCAGCTAGTCTTCGGTGTTAAAGCCAATTTAAATGTATAGAATTACTTGGGAATCACTCCCTTGATTGCGTTATCTTGTCGACACAAGGGCCCGAAACCCATAACTTATCACTCTTCTGGGTACGCAAAACAATGCGTTTTATTTCAATTAATTTATTCATGGAAACTGGTCGCCTTTCAACGTGCGTACAAACATAAACCGCGTAAAATTTATTGCCTCATTAACATTATAATAAACCCCACGCGTTCTGTTTCAAGCACCTAAACTGGACAAAACTAGTTTTAGTTTTACAATCCCGTCCTGATTTAAGATCAATGTGTGAATGGCGAACTACCGAATAGCACTATTTTATTACTCTATTGATTTTTTTTCTTCCCTACTTTCTTTTTATCCCCATCAAGAAGCGAAAGTCATTTATTCATTTTTAAAGGCGTCGAAAATGGTCTTATTGTGCTCTGGCAACAAGTGCAATTTCCGTAATGAAGTTTTCTTTTGTGCGTCGGCCCTCTGCACTCGCGATTTTCCCCATTGGAATAATCCCGAATCGTTGATTCCAGTTTATGGGTTCCGATAGATTGAGCTTAAATTCCATGGTGATTCCTGCATTAGGCAGGGATTAAGGATATTATTATGGGGGAGGGTGGGAGTTCGTGCAAAAATACATGATTTATTCACAGCTCGAGGGGTTCTTAGAAGAGTGATTAAAAATTGTTCGTTATTCCTTGCTTTGTTGCTGCACTGAATCACATGTGAAAAGGGGCTCCCCTCTACGAACGTTGGCACCGGTGTGTTTATATATTGACTGCCGACTTGAGTTATTACGAGCGAGTTTGACACATGGGGTGTCGAAGGGAGTAGACTTTAAAAAATGACTTTACAAACATCGCGTATATTGCCAACCTCTTATTAGATCCTTTTCCCAGAAGCATACATCATCGTATAAAATACAAAACATTTATATATTTCCTATTTACTCCCAGTATCTGAAATTAATCAATATACACGAAATATTACTTAATAAAATCTTAAATTGCATTACGACATAGTTTCTCTCATTTCTATTTCACAATTACTGCAGATAAATGAGCCATTTTCCATTTAGAAGTTGAAATTTACGGTCTTCAGATACTGAAACTGCTAATAGCTTTCCCATAAATTTCTGGTAATTGCTAATTAATGTGCCTTTATAAATTCGAAACTTCTTCACTGCAATTCTACAAAATCTCACTGTGTCCGACTCTAAATCATCTTTATTAGCCGTAGTAAACCGAAAACACATTCTGCATCGAAGACAATGAGTTTATTATTAAGTAATTAAAACCAGGTTACTGCCACTTAAAATGTCACTGCGCTTAAAATTTAAACATTCAGAGTTTACGTTTCTACTGTTTAATTACTTTATTACCTCTTACGACGACCTTAAAACAAGAATTATGTGCGACTATAACTATGTTAACGATCAGCAGACGTTCTTTTTAAAGAAGTCCTGGTATATTGGAATATCGTTTCAACAATGGAATAGTTTATTTAATGAATAATATAATATATAAACAATTTAACGCAATATAATTAATATTATGATAATTATATTCCGTTTAATCTTAATTTTAATTACATATAATTTGTTGGAACATCAATTAAATTTATTAGATAACATAATTTTTCCTTACATTAACTGCTATTCTCAATAAATAATGTACACAAATTTTAATGTTATTTGAAAGCTTTGAGAATTATTACTGTAAAATTAAGTTTTACATTTAATTATTACATTTTCATATTACAAATGTTGCATTAATTTATTTTATATGATTTTATAATAATAATAAACAACATTTATTGGCCATATAATAGTTAACAAAATGGAATAAAGAAATATTAAAAATCGAAATATAATAACAATTTTAGAAAAGGAAAATATATATACTGATATATATGATTTTATATATTACAGTTTATCAAATAACATTTCTCTACTTTTTTTGTTATTAAACTTCATTAATTAATTGCTTCATAGTGATTAATATAAAAAAAGATTATATTAAATTGGGAAAAAAAAATTGTAAAAGATATTATAATTTCTGAAAATCTAGAACAACTTTTGTGTTATGTACATTTAAAAATTTTAAACACTGTTTTTAATACTTTAATGACAGTTTCAAATTGTAGAGCTTTTTCTTTGAGTAATTGTGTATACGAACAAATATTAGTTTCCTAATTTGTTTTCTGAGCACGGTGGTAGTAAATAGAAGTCGCGGGGTGGGCGACATGATGATGGAGTGCGGAAAAGTGGAAAACGCGATCCATGGGGTAGATAGCGAAAGGGGTCGCCCAGGGAACACCGTGCACATTCTATGTGTGTGTGTCAGAGGTGTCGCAGTTTCGTCAATTAATCTGGGTCGTAAAACGGGGTTCCCTTGCCTTTGCAAGCGCGCACCGCTGCTAAAGTGATTGCTTGTTTTATTGTATGTTAAGATATTTTTTTACGACCCAGAGCGTTAAACGCGCGAGGCCTAACAAACGAGCAAGGATAAAGGGAAAAAGGCAAAAAAAAACAGGGCAGCAGAAATGCGGTGTAGTGATATCGCGGTCGCTCTTAAACTTAAACATCGTTAGGCGAAGCATAAAAAACGAGTAACATTTTTGGCCCCGTTTCGGTAAGCATTTTTATGGGATGTAAAAGAATTGATGCTGCTGCTCTGTTGATGATAAAAGTAAACACCCACTAAATGGCCTATGCTAATCGAATTATAATTAGGATATGAATTCTGACTTATAGAATTATTATAATTTACTGAAAAAAAAAACATAGTATTTACTTATTAACAATAATATTTGTTGTAATAATTACATAATTTACATCAATTATTTCAGTTATATTTTCCTATAGTAAATGAAATACAGCCAAGTTTAGTGCGAGTTATCAGTATAGTTAATAACCTGGACTAATCTAGGAACTAAATACATAGAAAAATAAGACTTGACTGCATAAAGATAAAACGATATTTAATTTATTTTATTGTAAAACTTTCAAACAGAATTGATCGAAACCACACACTATGAGGTATTGCTGTACATCAATAAATTATGTTAATATTTAAAATGTATTCAAATATTTTCTACGACATACTGATATTAAAAATCTGTCAAACGTCAATACATATGGATAACATTCATGATATGATCATACAAAATATGATACTGATGTATATTTTCTTTTATAGTATGATTTTGAATGCTTCTCTTCAAATGGAAACAAAAATACAACAAAATACTGTTTTATAATAAGATTTTTAATGAAATGAATTAGATACAGTCGGAAACTTTTCTGAAAGTGCAAATTAATGCAAAGGAAGATTTAAGTACAACAATATATTTATTTAGTGAAAGTTGAAGAGTATGGACTAAATTCTTAAAAATCAAGTGATGTGTCTAAAATTCATAATTCATAAAATTCACCCCTCTGGATGCAGTTATCAAGCGACGAATCAAAGCAACTAATCTTTATATAATAGTTGACAAATAACTTATATAATTTGGTAAAGTAGTAAAATATACGCAATTAATACTAGACATTCAACTATATATGTTATAGTGATATATGTAGCAATATATTATGTAGTTATATTATGTCATTGGTGCACAAGTGTATTGAGAAATAAGTATTTGACAAGTTAGTTATCAAGTGTTTCATATTATATATAGATTGTTCTGTTTATATTATGTTGTGGACAGGAAATCAAAATAAATATGTCAAATAGGGGAAACTATAAATATGTGGGCAATATATCACCTAGTATTGCATTGTTGTGTATAATCCATTGTTGCTGTTTGGGCAATAAACACCTTTTTGGTTTATGGATGGAATACGAATTAATTATTCCATTGTGAACGCTCGATATGATGGAGTATAATGGCTCAGATGTAGATAGGATTCTGAGGTAATCCAATACCGAATGCATAAAATATATGCATTGATGCACGCCCATGAAATGATAGTCATAATCATAAATAGTGTAAACGGTATAGTGAAGGAATACTGGCACGTGAGGAATAATACATTTGATTGCTGAGGCCTCGAGGAATGCGTCTCTATTTTCCATTTCCTCGTGACTCCTCTCCGGACAGGTCAGATGTCACATGCCTAATACACACTGCATTGTAAATCGGAGTGGACGCGGCTCCGTATGGTGTGCATACATGCATTAGAATTTGTCAGAGTTATAATATTATCTTTCGATAAGACTTGCGTGCCTCGTGTAGTTAGGATGATGGATAGACCGGAAGGTCCTGCGTACAGTGTATCTATTAGTAATGTGCTAACTAATACCACATCTGTACGTGTCATACGATGACTTGCGACGTAGTTTAATGCGGTCTCCAATTGGAACATTCCGTGCCACTACTGGACACATTGCACGCTACTTAATCACAGTTTTGTCCTGTCGAACTCGGAACTAGACACCCCCCGGAAACCTACTTTCCTCACTCAACACGAATACCTAACTTTGTTTTGAAAATACATTTGGAAATAAACGATTTCCAAATGAATATAATTTGTATAATAATTAAAATAAAGAAAATGGTTATATTTCATTATATTTCACTGCTGGTTTTTGTTTGCTTTTAATAAGCAAAATTTCCATAATTGGGAATGTAATAATAATACGAGAACTCTCCTTCTGAAAATTGCCCTAAAGAATATAAGTGTGTATACATTTCACGCACATCCCGAGGACCGTAATTTTTATTCAATTTGTGGGAGGCCTCGAGGCCCGAATTCGCACCAGCCGTACACAAACAGTCTGTATTTAATAATGATTGTTTGCATCTGAGGCGCAAAACCTCCAAGTCTGTTATTATTTAATATGGTATATGGATGGTGTGCGAAAACATAATATCCAGTCGAGATAATTAAGTATCAACGATTTGCATAGACATCTGAATGTGGTATTCAATTTGCATTGCCGCCGTAGAACAGACAATTATGTCATTTTCCAGTTCGCATTTATTTGCATTGAATAAGGTTAACATTGTACAGACGGATAAATGGAAAACCTTTTTTTCCTTCGTTTGTTGTCGCATTTCACGGTGGAAATATGCTGGCCTTGTTGAATTATCTATATTATCTGTAATTGAAATATTTTACACACGTAGTTATGTCGAGATACATAACATGGACATTTACATAATCATCAACAATGATGAAAATAAATATATACAAATTAAAGAATTAGTTCTAGTAACAAATAACATCTTTAACAATACTTATATATTGGAGTATTTTCAAATACACTTTATGAATATACATAAATAAAGGTTGCACATAAAATACAAAGTTGAGCAATATTTTATATAAATAAATGTATATCAAAGGTATAATTCGAGGTTATAACTTCTTTATTAATTCAGATTGTGAAATATATGGATCTAAATTTGATGTATGATATTGCAGCTGACGACACGCATATGGTCTAGATACCATACACAAATCAACGGAGGGCCACAATAGTTCTTGCGCAATGTTTTTTTTAGGCAAACGGACATCTACACGAAAAGGTCTGCCGGGGATTATTAAAATTATATAATCACGGCCATTTGTAACTGTAGACCTGCGGTGGTAGATGGTTTTTTGGGAGCGGCAAAAAAATGCCGCAAGGGTTGAACTCTCCACGTCGAGCCTAAACAAATTTGATTGGGACAATGCTGTATGAACCGCATTAAATGCTATATCATTTAAAAAGTAGAATCTTGCTTCAAGCTGAAATTATTCGTGCTTATTAAATTTTTAAAAGGCTTTACCAAAGCTTACTAACTTAAATCTTCTCACGACAATATCTTTGTTTGAGAACCTTTAGGACAGTGTTCTTCAACCTACTAGAACGCGACAACATAGATTCGACATTTTGAAAAAAAAAAAAATTTTATATCATTGAATTATTTAACTTTTACAAAACGGTCAACAAAATATTTGTTATATTTTCGCCGCTCCGCAGGTATAAAAACCAATAGTCTACATTGCTATAGGATATAAAGTTTAAACAAGCGTTTTCTCTTTGTAATATTTTTTTTAATATTTAAAATAGGGTTGTTCTAACTATGGATTGTTTAAAATCTCGAATATCATTTGTAGAATACTTATGTTTCTAATCAAATTAAAATGTATATATTACAAATATTTTAATATTTTATGTCTATATATTAATTAGTGTTTGAATTTATATTATGAAAAATGTATGTTGAAAATGTAATAAAATTGATTTTCTTAGGATATTGGAAAAGGGGTTTAAACCGTTCATGTAACACTTGTGAAACGGAGCATGGATTGAAAATGCAATCAACAGGCTGAACGCGTTTACTTTTGGTTTTGTTTCGGGTTTGGTTGTTTTCGTTTTTGGCCGTGTCAGTCGTGTAGCGCCTTTTTGTTACTATTTTCCGTTTGATTTAAAAGGCTGATGAATTTTCTGGGCCGTTGATTCCGTACGACTGCATTAATGTCCACGACCAAAGTGAACGCACTGCGCCCGCCATAAATTTCGATCTTCTATTATAACGTCAGATCTCGCATTATCCGTGATTAATTTTAACAACGATAAATTACTTACAAGCTTATCATAACTCTTTATAATTATGATGTCTGACAAACGAACGGGAGACGAACGCATTCAATGCCACGCCGTATCCTCCAGCTCAGATGTACATATATATAAGGAGAGGACGGAGATTGGTCTTAAATCAATTCCTGCAGACTTAATCCGCGACGAACTTAGATTTAGCGCACTTATTAATTGGCTTGACGTTTAATAATGCCCTGAGGGACGAGGGAATGCAAGAAAAATCATCATCTCTTCAGCCAATAAAACCGGACTGTAACTGAATTATAACTTGGATTACATTAATCTCTCAAGTTATGGGAAGCCATTTGCTGTAACACCATTAAGGCATTATATGTACACTGCGCGGGTTTTAATGATCCTGAAAATACAGAACTCGAAAAGAATGTAATTGCGTTTTGTCACCTTTAAATCACTGGAGTGGTTTATTTTATGGGAAAGTGCGTTATCGTGCGTGGACAATACTAAACCTATTCCGGGTCTCATTATTCAAAAAAAATCCGTGGTGGTAATTTTAATAATTCACGCAAGGAAATTTATATTATTTCATACTTTTGTTTTGGTTCGGCTTTTCAGTTTTTCAGCTTTGATAATTAATGGTGTACATCGGCAATTGCATAGTGAATTTAATATCAAACGCACGCGGCCACTTTGTCATTGCCCGTCTGTGGAGGGGTCTAGGATCCTGGGGTCTGCCGACGGACGCCGGCCGCCACTGCCTAGGCGCGTTTCGCCTCGCACACGTTTGACACATTAACTTTGTTGCATTCATAACGATCTCGCGTGTGATTAGCTTAATGCGATTTATAAAGTGGAAAACGTCGGAATAATAACAATAAGTTTACTTCAACGAAGCTAGTTCCCCTTCAACTTTACCTATTTGTACAGTTTTGAATCTCGTTTTTGAATCTCGTGGCTTCCGAGGGTTGCTATTGCAGGGATCCTGCCGTTCCTCTGGTGGTTACTTCGAGTATTAACCGTAGATGCTGCAGCTTCTTCACCAGTTTCAAACATGAACCGATAGACGTCGCTGCTTCTTAAAATTTTTCAATCGCTTATAGAATATTAATATCATTCACATAATATTTTCTAAAATTTCATTTTATTATATTAATCTTCTTTCTATATTTTTTTATAAATAATTATCAAAATTTCTAATTTTTTTTCCAAATAGATGTATAAATTACATTAAAAATTATAACTATATTGAAATTTAATTGAATTAAAAAATTTATATTATTTAATTATTTACAAATGTCTTTACTTTGTAATGAAGTATTCTTAAACAAGAAAAAAAACATTTTTTGATGAATTTCATGTTATTACATTTCAATTTTGAACTCAATTTATTATACAAATATAAAATTATACGAAAGAAAAATCGAGATAATTTATTAATAATTTATTTAATGCGACGATAAATCAACAATTATTTAATTTTCAGTCCAGTCATATATTTTTTATTGTTTAAATGAAATAAAATCTTTAATTATATAATATTTTGATATCATTATTTTTTTCGAAAAATAATTTTCCTTGATCATAGATGATCTTATCCAAATTTACGAGATTTTTGACCTCCTATTTTACTATGACGTAATTATAATATTGTGTATATACAACACTAATGTCCTCTAATAATAATGCAGATGTTACATCGCAAAAATTGCAAATAGGATTAAATCAGATTGAACATTGGCTCAAAGGATTATGTATTAAAATCAATAAAATCATCTTTACTACGAGAAAAGAAAGGAAGATAATGTAAATTATCTTAACATGCATTTAGACAAACATCTCGCTTGGAAGAAACACATACAGAGCAAATAATTAGGTCAGAAATTCAGAAAACTCTACTAGCTGCTTGGAAGTAAATCCTTGCTATCGCTAGACTATAAATTATTACACTAATCCATCCTCAAATTCAATATAGTTATTGGATTCAAAAAGTAATTCTAATATTAAAATACTCAAGCGATTTCAATCAAAAATATTGCACATAATAACTGTCACATCTTGGTATGTTCCTAATATTGTTATACATAGTGGCTTACAAAAGAAAACAGTTAAAAGTGTAATTACAAACTTCAGCGATTGTAGCTACTAGCAAATCAAACACTACATACAGACTTAAAAAGGATTTGTTTATTAAAGATAAAGACTATGTTACCTAATACATACTGATAGACACTTTTATGATAGATTTTAAATAAAATAAATGTTATACACAAAATAAGACAAACGTAACCACGATGATTTTAATAAGGCTAGTTTAGATAAGCCTAAAAAATAGTCCTAACTTGAATAATCGTGACATCTTATTTACATCCGAAAAACAGAAAATATGGTATTTATTTTCTATGGGCCACTGAACGCCAATCAACTATTAATAATGTTTAATAGAACATGAAATATTTCTACTATTATTTAAGATATGGCCTATAAATATAAAAATATGAATAGAATCGAGTAAATATACAATTTATAATACTAAGTATATATTACTAATATATAAATGTTTCGTAGAATAACGGATTTATAAATAAAAATTATAACTAGAGTATGTATTGATATAGTAGTTTTTTTTTAAATTTTTTAATCATTTACATCCGAAAATATGATTTTTATATTCTATCGGACACTGAACACGAATCAACTGTTAATAATGATTAATAAAATTTTATTAGAATATGAAATATTTCTGCTATTATTTAAAATATAGCCTATAAATATTACAAAAATAGTAAATATACAATTTATAAACTAAGTATCTATTACTAATATTTAGATGTTTGGGATTTATAAATAAAAATTATAACTAGAGTATGTATTGATATAGTAGTTTTTTATATTTTTTTGTTCACTGTATAATATTACCATTATATGAAAACTAACGTAGTGAGATTAAAAACGTCTGTCAAAAATGCTTATAATGCACATTTTAGGAAAATGAATATCCGCTGAAATCATGCGAAACTGCGACTGTGCATGTTCAATAGATTCAAGCAGATAAAACAAAATCAACAGTAGTCATATGAATCTCTCAGTCGCAGCAGCATGAGTTGTTCGCTATCTTCTTCTCGGATTCCGCACAAAGAAACTTAATTTAAAACGTTATTTAGTGGACCGTAATAATCGGAACATCCCGAATTTGCATTTGGGATAAGTCGTGCCATAATTATTTCGCTCAAAACAAAAGGAGTGAGAGTCGTTACAGCATGCACAATACAAACTGATGCAGGTTGCAGTTGATTTACTGGGCGGACGACGATAATACCTTTCCAGTTGGAGTGGTTCGTTTGTTGCGTAAAACTCGCCACTTGAACGTCTCTAGGATTTCGAAACGAGGATTCTCCCCCCATTTGAGGACGATGCAACGCAAAGAAGAAGAGAAGAGCAAAATTATTACTGATTCGTCATCCGTCGCATAATTACTAATGCCTGCTGAAAAGGACTATACTAAAGTAGAAAAAAAGATTTAGCAATACTAAATACGACTGAAACGTATATGTTACAACGCACCGGATACCAATAAAAAAAATATTGAAAAATATGAAAATAAAACTGGATGCAAATTGGAGTAATTAATGTGAAGAGCGAGGGTAAAAGAGATTCGCGACTGAAATTGAATTAGGATACTAGTTGTGTTAATTAAAAAAAAAAAGAAGAAACAATGCCTGACGATTACGAGGTTTGCAATTAATTCTGAAGTGCAGCAACTTGTAAGCTAAGTAATTATAATTAACACAATGCGTTATGATTAACCATGTTTTAAATTTTAATTGAAATTAAAACGGATATATTTTGCCAATAAAAAGTAATAAATACATAGTTTTTTTTTATGAATTAATTGCAGCAAAATAAGATTAAAAAACAACTAAAAATTATTAATTCTGCTTCAATTTTTATTGAAATAAAATCTTAATCAATTATTATTTTATTAATTTAATAAATATATATTTGAGTAATGAACATTATTGAAAATAAACATAATTTTTGTTTTATATTAATAAATTGAATATAAAGAAAATATGTTAGCAATACGTAAAATATTCATTATTCACACCAACAAAATAAATTAAGATTAATCGTCTTACGAGAATATCAAGAAATTTAATTTAATTCTTCACTATTAACATTTTCTTTCTTAATTATGAGAGATGATAGAGCACCTGAATCATTAATTAAATTGCCTGGCGATTAGTGCATAACTTGTAACAGATTTTAAACGGCTGCGAGCGTCGTGTAACTTTAATGATTATTAATTATTAATTTCAGATGATCGAAATCGCAGTCACGGAGAAAATTACTAAAGATCGTTTAATGTTAATGCTGCACTTTATTTTCTATTACATATTTATAACACCAATAATTGTAGAAAGTGCATTTTTAACTATTCCTTTAATATCTGTTATTTTATTTAGTTGTAACGAGAAAATATTCATTTTTAATTATATTTTATTTAGCAGTAAAATATAAAAATACTTTAATTGTTATACAAATTATTAAATTTGTTACATATTTTTGTATTATAATTATAAATAAAAGCTGATATTTTTTAAGCGATATTTATAAAAGTTATTTTAAACTTGCGGTGGGGTTAAACGAATGTCATGGCAGCTGCCCTTGAACTTTAATAATCGTATGCTCGGCGCAATGCGAGATTCACGAAATGGAAGACAATGAATATTTAATAATCATAGTCTTTATCACCTCAAGCATGTAATTTCGTTCACACTAATGGAAACAATAACAAAATGATTGTGTAGGTATTTAAATTAGATTGTAATGCATTATGGAAATGACGGCGTTTTTTTTTGGTATGTTCACCTCTACTGTATATAAAATGATTTTGCAATAATTATGTACCAAGTCGAATGTAAAATTAAGATTTTTTAATTCAGTTAATTAAAATGTATAGAACAACAATGATTATAATTACATAATAATCTGTTTATGTTGATTTATAATTAATTTTATCTTAAATTCAAATGATTTATTTTTTAAGTATAATGAAATTAATAGTCTGTTTTCTAAACTTTTACACATTACAACCCATTTTATAGAAACATAATATATAGTGAGTTACTTCATCCCCATATTTTGTAGAAATCTGAATGATTTACATTCAATATCTTTGGCGACCAAAAATCGATCCATAGTTTACAATTACAAATATGCAAATAAACACCTAGTACCACGACTTTACCCATGGCGGTTTCAATACACTGTAAAAATTAAAAATTCTGTAATTCATTTTAATAAAAGATTAGTGAATTGATGAATGAATTTTTATTACCAGTTCTTGGTTATGTAATATGAAATAAACTCTTTATTATTAACTATTAATTAACATTAACCAAAGTAAACAGGTATTCTCGAAGGTATTATTTATAACAAAGGGTTTCCAATGCGAACCTTCACTCGACTTTTAACTTAAATTTATTTTACACTCTGACATATATTTACACATTGTATAATTATATAAAAATAAATAAATTCAATATATTGATTGATATAAGTACTTAAATTATTTAACAATTATTACTAATTTATATACCAACCGTAGGTCCTACTCGTTTTTAGTTTTTAGTTCAAAATAATAGGACGAACAGTGAGTGCTTTTATGTGTGAGAGTTTTTAAGTTATAACTTGTCTTTATTTTTTATTTTCATTTTAATGAATGTAATGAATAATGTTCTATTTCTTCTTAATATCCAGAACAGAAGCTTATTGTTATTTTAAATGTTTAATAATAGATTGCTTTAAAAATAAATAAACATCACAAAAATTAACATCGACAAAATTGTAAGAAAATAAGTAATACTTCTTCACTCTAATCCCACATGTATCCTATTCCAATTCTTAATGTTCTTATAATCAGGTCCTTCCTACAATTTTGTATTTACTTTAATTTAATTTTTGTATCCTATTTTTTATATTAAAGTTTTTGATCAGAAAGACGATAGATTTACTAATTGAGTTCTCTTTTTATTTTATTTATTAATTAGTTTTTTGGAAAATTGTTTTAATTTTGTAATTAATTATTTATTTGTTTATATTTAGTTTTTTTTTCAAAGTGTATTCGTGTTATTTTTGTCTCCTAATTTATATCTTGTTAATTCTTCTTTTTTGACAGTTTTTATTTTAATTTTGCAATATTTTTCTATAAATATATTTACTATTTTATTGTATTGGTTAGTTACATATATGAATAATTTATTTAATGAACAAATATTTACATTTAAAATTTAATATAAATAATATTAAAGTAAAGTAATTTTTCTTTACTAGTACTTCTATTACTGGAGCCTTACTTCTGCAAATTATGTAAGAGACGCTTAATTATTATAAAGAAATTTAATTATAGAAAATTAATTAAAAATATATTACAATACTACGTATTTTATATATGTCCACGAAACTTCTGCAAGCTGTAATATCTCAGTTTAAGATCTACCATGGTCTATAAATCCAGTAGTCCGTCTCCGGTACAGGAAGGTACGCGGCAATAATATAGCAATTTTGTGTTTTAATGGCGCCGAAAGGAATTAGAATTTAAATTAAAATGTAGATTTTCGGCAGGAATTCAGCGAAATGAAGCGACGCGCCGTTGCGGGGTGGAAAGGCAATAAAATCATTGCAGGGGAACATAACCTGCCACCACACAGAAACCAACCCTGTCATCCCCACAGCCAACCAACCAACCAACCACCCGAGCCGTCTTCTAATTATGTCTAGGAATCCCGCCACTGCGAACAGAATATTTAAGATTGCTCGCTTTTGACCGAAACTTTTACCAACTGCATACTGAAATTCGAATATTAATCATACACATACTAACTATAGTGCACATCAAAAGGAAGCTTATTAATTATTAAAATTAATCAACTTTGGCAGAGCCTAAATTGAAAACTTCGAAGCGCGCACGGCATTCATCGATCCAATACTCATGATAGGACAAAGAGCAACATGGAGAAAAAGGAGCTGGCAGTTTTATTATACGCAATCTACGTTCTAAATCCCTTATTTTATGCGTGTATTTATTTATTTTTCCTTTTTTTTTTGTTTCAGGTAAGAGGACCTTTTTTTCGAGAAGCCTTATCTTTGGCCTTTCCTTCCTGCGGGGAGTGAGGTAAGCTTAGTGTGCTCGGAGATGTATATCATCTGGTACATCCGCTTTGTTGCGGATTCAAACTTATTCAAATCGGTTTTGCCTTGCGTAATTTTTCAAAGTGGTATCGATTGGTTAGGTCTCGAGGCTCTTTCCTCTTTGGTCAAGAGAGTGGGTCGTGTTTTGTATGTGAATAAGGGAGGAGGTGGGCTTCCAATTGATAAGAAGTGGCTGCGGATAGAGGCGACAATAGACCTTTGACCCGACCACACATACACACGTGCCTTTGCCATGCAAATTTTCTGCGGCTTTGATATACCCGACGGTAGCTTCTGTGCTACCTACTTGAAAGATGTTTAC
The DNA here is from genome assembly GCA_963457615.1 of Nicrophorus investigator. Lineage (NCBI taxonomy): Eukaryota > Metazoa > Arthropoda > Insecta > Coleoptera > Silphidae > Nicrophorus > Nicrophorus investigator. The sequence goes on along the minus strand of OY735140.1, from coordinate 20,143,752 downwards.
AAGATTTATCACCGCGGGTAATGTCAAAATGATTGTTGGAAGTGTCGGTGTCGAGGATAAATAGAATAAAGTGAGCGAAAGTGTGGGTTTTGGCTGCGTTTCAAGTGCACATTCCTAGACACCGGAGTGCGAAAGCTCTTTGATGGGACGAAAACGAGATCGGCGCTGTTTTGTTAATGATTTGTTGGATTTTCTGGCAGCCCCGTTTGTTGCTGTCTATTTTATCCTCATTTCACATACAAGCTCGTAAATATTTCGAAATATGTATTTATTAATCATATATAAATTTATAATTCAATTTAAAACGTTCCCAATTAAATACTTCATATCAATATAATTAAAAAATAATTTTACATTAATAATAAAATTTACATATATATAATTCATATATTCAATTTTTCATCTAATGCTTTTTAATTAAATAATTTCAACAATAAGAATTATTTCTCCACCTCCATCAGTTATTATATAATTCCAACAATTATAAAACCAAAAAAAATAACATTTAGAGACACAATAAGAAATATTTCTCCACCTCCATCAGTTATTCTCAACAATTTAACATAACAACAACAATTAGAAGAAAGTAGAACTAATGAAAAAACTTGAAACAAAATTTATTGCAAGACAACACAGTTTTAATATATTTACTTTTTATAAAACCTATTTGGGATTATCTGGCTTATAAATAATCCAAAATATTACAAATGATATATGAAAAATACGTCTGGTGTTAAGTTATCATTTTGTTCTGGTTATTAAAAATAAAAACGAAGTATAAAAGTGCAGTAAGTAGGATTAAAGATGAATCTTGAAGAAGGCATGATAAATGTATACCTCAAGTATAAAAAAAGCTTTTTAGAATACTGCAAAATAATGGAAGTATAAATATTAATTCAATTTTACATTAGTATACAAATTTGTCTTTCTTACATTGAACTATGAGAAAACAGAAACTTTTACTTAGAAAATGAGTTAACATGAAAACTCTTACAAATAATGTAATGAATATAGATTAATATGCTTGTGAGCTAAATTAATAATGAGCCATGTTCAGGTACGAGTAATTAAAAATTATTTTTATGTAATTGTTTCTTTTTAATATTTCATTAAACAGTTTTTTCAATCATATATACGTACATGCTTCAGGTAAGTCTAATTATAACCATACCTAGGGTAACACAAGTTTGTATTTATAGTGTGTCCAATAGATTGGAATTAAAACCAAAGAAAGAAACGCAATGCTGCAACAGTCGTTTTTATCTTACCGGCAATACAGCAGATTTAATTAAATGTATGTTCTAAACTAATAAAATATCACCTATGTAATATAATTAACTAAAACTCAATGTATTTGCATTAACTATATGAAAAGTTGTTTCGTTGGAAAATTTATTCGTTTCATTACATCACCTAAAAAGAAATAAAAATCCTCAGATTGCTTATCGGAATTTTCATTTAATTCCACTGACATAAAGTAGGTTTGACAACGCGGTGCGCAGTTTTAATTGCTTACACCTAATTTACAACCAAGAGATTAAAACTAAATTTACTACATGCGATTTAGTAGCCGCAATGCATCCCTGTTATACCACTTGTATTAAACGAGTACTCAAAAATCTACAAAAAAAAGGAAAATATAATTTAAATGAAAGAGATGGTAATAGAGGCTTATTTCCAATTAAAACAGTGCTCGTGAGAAACTTTCTGATCTCATGTTTTATTATTATGAAAAATAGTAATTTGGTAACGGAGCAGAGCGCACATCTAACGCGTTCTTAATGATGGGATTACTTATTACGTAATTATGTAGATGCATCAAAATCGTGCGGTTAAGTAGAAGCAAACGACCTAGCAGCCTTGATAATAAATCCAGACTACGACTACTTAGTACGCTATCGTCTGAGGATATAAACACGGCTACAAGAATCCTCCAAACAACAATGAAACTCTAATATGTTACATATTAAACATACTCTCTGCAGCGTAAATTTCAAACTAGCAGTTTCGTTTCATTACTTTATAAGATACATAAATTATAATTATCTATGAATATTACAACTACAACACGAAAAATTATACTTTTTTTTTTAATATTTTAAATCATAATTTTTGAAAATTCTTATCGCATCGCAAATCCTGCAGTTATAAAAACGCATCGTTTCATGTCACAAAATGAAATTATAATTATCTATGAATAAAAAAAAACTAAATTTTAGACGAAAAATTATATATATTTTTTTTTAAATATTTCAAATCATAATTTTTGAAAATTATTTCATATTGCATTGCAAAGCCTGCAGTTAAAAGTAATCAATATTTATTTTTTTCGTTATAAAAACGCATCGTTTCATAAGCTTCATGTCACAAAATGCACATTTAAATTTTAATACATAGAATTATTATTCAATCTCAAAATCGATACCAATTTAATTTCGTACATTTCTATAATTACTCCGGATTACAGTATTATTTCCATTTATTAATGTCACTATAAATTTATAATTCATTTTTTTTATTTGTTGATTATAATTGTTTCAGTTGCCAACAATTTTAATAATAATTTTCGTTATTTCTGAGCTTCAAGATAATAGCTTTTGAAAACTATTATATAAAAAAAATTGAAAAAGTATTTTCATTTTCTATATAATTATTACATGTATTATCTTAAAAAAAACTTCTTTGACGACGTTTCTACATTATTACAAAAGTTAAATCAAAGTTTTTGTAGTACTGCAAATCTTTCGACATTTATTAATAATTGTATTATTAACAATATTGTATTTTTATTAATAAATTATACAATATTGTTGACATAATTTTACTTCAATTGCATTATCAAGTTAAAATGCATAATAAAAAGTTTTGATAATAAAGTTTTCTACCGGATGCATATAAATCGATTTTAAATCTTAAGAACCCATTGTGGCTTTTCGAAAATCGACTACACCGCCACGCTTTCTTAGCATAACCATAAACTTAAATCTCTTTCAATAGATTTAACTGGAAATTCAAATATAACTTTGTCGATAAAATATCGTATTGTCGTTCACTAAAATTTATGTTTAAATTTGCCTTTTTCAAAATTAGAATGAAGTGAAACCGCAAGAACATATAATTATAATTAATTTAATATATACATAGTAATTATACATTTTTATATTTTATATATCTAATTTTATATAATAGATTTTAGTTAAATTTGAATTTTTTTAATCACATTTAATTACAAAATGTTGTAATTATTATTAAAAACATACATGTTTACTTTATAAAATTAAATATTTTTGTTATAAAACAACAACAAAGATATCAACAAAAAACACTAGCAAAAACACCTCAACAACAAAATACAATAACCCAACAAAGACAACAATCACATGAAAATGAAAAAACAAATCAACAACTTAATAAGAGTCCAAATAAAACAAATATGAAAAATAAAAAACCTACCTCTTCCATTACTATCTAAACACAAATGAAACGAACTTAGATAAAAGCTTATGAAAATTGGAATGAAGAGAAAATAATAAAAATGAAAACTATCATAAATAGAAACACAAACATAAATGAAAAAATATAATGGGAAATTCAAAAAAATGCATGGAACTTATTCTGTTGTTATTAAAAAAGTACCAGGAAGAGTTTTCGGATTCTGTGATCAATGATGCGTTATCGAAGAGGGACATCAGACACAAATTCTGTAAAAGAATTATATCTCAAACAACAGCACTGACCTCTAAAGTAAAAAGATTCATAATGGGTCTGTCGGAAGACTACGAAAAATAAATGTATAAGGGATTCTACTTCGATTAAATGAGATTCCCAACAAAGCCTAGAGAACGCCACTGCCGTCCGATAAAGATGTGACATATAACCATCAAATAATTGAGTGCAAACATCAAATTTGTAATAAATATGAAGAAAATCATATAGCTGAAAACAAACTTGCCACAAAAGTGTTAACATAATTTGGGAAAAATCATACTATCTGAATATGCCCTAAGAGTTTACAGTAAGTTTAAATTAAATTTTATATTTAAACTTTAAAATTGAAAATGCACTGACGATTGTCCGATAAAATGTGTATGTTTGACACAACGATTACATAAACCGTTCACGATAAACAACATCAACACCTACATAGAAGAAGTCAACAACATAGAGAAAATACACAAACCGATTTGAACTTAAAAAAAAAGGATTAAATTTGTTGTCTGGAAACACATGTAAAGATTTATCAGTCTTGAAGTACAATAAAGTTGAAAATCAAACATATACCTATACACAAGTAACGTGATAAAAACGAAGCTCACCAGCTTTAGGATTGTCGAAGAGACTGAAGCAGAGGAGCACAAATGAAGAGTGATAAAATGTAAATAGTTTTATATAAATAAAAAGATAAAATATTACAATAAAATAATAACAGATATACTATATTCAAGCACATATAATTCTTATATAAGCTAATTATAATTTATTAAAATTATTTATTCGTCACAGTTGATAAATGTATAAATATATAAAATTTAAAAAATATTCGTAGTTGTTGTTTACTTCAACGTAAACTAGGTGTGTGACATTTGAAAATATTACTTTATATATAAAATAAATATTGAATATTCCATGATATTTTCTATGTCGGAATGCACACTTACATAATATTTATATTTGATATTGATGTACATGTCAGCGGTAGAATACAAAAACAGCTTTAATATTTTATAAGTTCACGCGTAATATTTATAGAACATACCAGACAATACATTTCGAATGTATCTGACTGGTATCTCCGAGTTGCCGGAAAGGACTGCTGAAATATGCATCATTGAGGAACATGCCAATGCTCTATATCTCATACATTAAACATTTATTTATTTTTCAAGTAATTGCTTACATTGTACTTCTTTCCCAGAAGTTTTATATTCTTCAAATAATTCATTTTTAATTATTTATACTTATTTGCTCTTTATTGTTAATCAATAATAATTAATATATGAATATTTTAATCAGTATAAATAATGAAGTGTCAATATTTAACTGTGAAACCGGAATTTTGTATAGAAAATACTAATAAATATATTGTATGAAAAATGATATTTTATTGGAAGTATTGCCTATTGCTAGCTAAACATTTTCGTAAGAAGTGAAGTGCTGCTCAGTAAGTGCGTGTCCTATCGATGCAAATAAGTAGTAATCGGACGGAGCCAAGTCTGGTGCGGCTTACTGCAAGCGAAAGTATTTCCCAACTAAACGCTTGACCAGTTTTGTTATGGTTGCTGACGCATTATCATGAAGAAAAATCACTTTGTGTTACTTTTTTTTGATATTCTGCTCGTTTTTCACGAAAAGCTTGATTAAAATCAATCATTTGTTATCGGTAGCAGATTTTAACTGCTCATAATAGAACTTGCTCGTTTTTGGTGGTTTTCCACTTTCTTCATTTCTGACGTCACAAACTCCACTTTTGACATTCTTAAACCATTCAAAGCACTGTGATATACCAAGCTGCAACAATCATTCGATGCGATTCTGCAGCCGTTTTCTTCAAATACTGTTTGCAAATCTCAAAATTCAACATGTTCAACTCTATTTCAAACTACTTGCTGTTGTATGAAACTTGTATTTATGTGAGTTGATAATTTTTGTATGATGTTAACAAGGAAATGGCGACGTTATTTAATATTGTAATAATATTATGTAATAATGTGTAATAATATTTTATTATAAATACTAACCACATAATAATTAAGTTTTATCGTAATCCATATTTTTCGTTTAAATCAAGATTTATAAATTTTCTGTTAAGATTTGATTCTACCCACCTCATGTCTCATCGAGCCTAAGTCGGCAATGCAGTATCCTATTACAAAATAGAAGAACTCTAAGATCTGTTTATCATCGAGTCACATTGTTTATATCGTACTTTTAGTTAAATACATTATTGCGTTAATCAGTTTCATTTTATTAGTCAACCACGTCACTATAACAACATACAAATACAAAATGAGTGTAAGGTTATATAGATTTTCTTTATTACGTTCAATCTTTAAAAATTATGTGTTATGCTGTAAGATAAATATAATTGCATGAGATTAAATTAATAGTTGTCGCTATTGTTTCTGTAAATGAAATTAGACGGAAGCCTCGACGAAAGTTAGGGTGGGTCAAATGAAATATTTCTTATATAACACAGTAAGCACGTCTCTTGTAAATCCTTAGTAATAGTTTATCGTCGGACACGGATCCAACTAAGTATGATTTAAATCGGGACATAAGAAGCCCTCCCATATACGCGATACGGGCTCAGATGCCGGCCGCCTTTATTACAGGTTATTACAGTAGTATTTCCAGCTTATGTGCCGTTGCAATGAAAAGGCAGAATAAAGGCCAACGGGCAGGGTATGAATTGCCGTACATCAAAAGTGTCCTCTCCTCTATCCTGGTTCATCCTCTGTGCTCTTCATACTAGTGCCTTTCGTAGCGTGCAATATTAATTACGCCTAATTATTTAGACACATGGAATGACAATATGTTTAATATGTAGGAAATACGTGGATCGTGTTGGTGGTGGTGGTTGCCTGTCTGGTCTGAATGCGCGTTGTGGGGCTTGTAATATGCAATATCCAAGTTGGCCGATCTGTTATAATAAACTTAGTGACAGCCAACTTCACCTGTGTAAGTAGCTTTGCAAATGTAAATGGCATCAATAATTTACAAAGTGAATATGTAATTCATGGAGCCCATTTCTATGACAAGAAATCTCCATTATGTCCTTGTGCATTATGGATGTCGATTTCAAAGCGTCCCGACGCCCCCCGACGCCTCCACCACCCCAACTGACGCTATCCTACTTTCCGGCATTTATTAATTATTACAATTAATTAAGTCGACCCCACTTCGTTACTCGCACTCGATTTTATTAATACCGATTTCACAAATCCAATTTGATTCGAACTATACATATCATGAAATATACTAGCATATCATATCACCAAGTCACGATCATCATATTTTTTTTAACAAATCAGAAATGGATAAATATACATTATAATACCATTTTCTTTTTCATTTAAGAATGAAATTTTCGTATTTTTATAGAACAGTATTTCAGCAAAAGAACTGAAAGATTTTGGTTCAAATAATAATATTTCAAATAATAATATTGATGAACCGAGCTTTTAAATGAACGGCAAATTATAAAGAGGAATAGTGGGTATATTTAATTAATTAAATTTGTAATTAATAATATCAAGAAATTAATTTTGAACGATTGTTCCTTAATTGCGCGTTCATTTTTTTTAAGACGTAGGAAGTACTAATGCATAGTTAATTTCTTTTGTGGCGCAAAGATTGTTAAAGGAAAATGTTCCGGTTTTAATTAGTTAATTAAAATGGAACAGGAAGTGGGTGCATAAATAATAACGAGTTTTCATGTTGAGGGCAGGAGAGGGGCCTTGAATAGGCCGCAACATGATTAGGGCTCGATCTGAACGAAGGCAAAAGAGAGACGGAGATGGCGCGCGATGTAGTGAATCCGATGAAATTGTAGTGATAGAAAGAGCTAGAGGGATACGGCGAATCGGGTTGGTTCTGGTCCAATGAGGCGTCGGGAGATGTGCAAATCAAATTATTTCCGCATTCCCCGTCTGCATTTGTTATCCCACGGGAACTGTCCCGGCCTGTCATGTTTACAACCGCCAATAAGTCTGTACGAGATATTGTTTTATTCCGATATGTACAAGAGCGGACTTATTTTCCAGTTTTGCAGCCTCTGCAACTGACGGCGGATTTATTGCGAGACCGGAATTAAAATGCGTTTTACCAATGTATCTCTGTGTTTCCGGTTTCGATAAGAGCAACTCGTATTAGCCTTGCTTGTCTCTCCACTACAAATATTCTTTTTATACCATTTCAGCTATATCACAAAACAATGCATGTTGAATGTTTATTAGACAGACTTTTTTCTTTCACTTTTGTTTCGATCTCAAATTATAATATACTCAAAATAAATTGAATGTAATTTGATATTTTATCAAAAGTTTAAGTTTTATATAATTTAAAATAAACTATTGTTTATTACACTAAATAAATCAAGTATACGTATTATATACAAGTGCGCATTATGGAGTGTATGGTATCATTGGAATTAGTATATATAGATCATGATCGCAAATTACGTTCACGTGTTTACTTGATATATATCATAAATATGTTTATTTTGCGGACGCTTCGTGGTTGGAAAGTGATGGAAATTCAGTTGTGGAAATTCGTAATGCGATCCTTCCAGTAATTGGCATGGAACGGACGACGTGACGTATGGCGGACGTGTCTCGTGCCTTTTGCTAATTGGGAGTTGCTCGAACGAATAGTTGGAAGTGAAAGTTTCTTCCTCGTCGATACCGTTTCTATTCCCATTGGCTTTTGTTGGAGTTTTATTTTTAAGTTTTCCATGGATGTATGGCCATTAAACCTGGGGGAATCCCCCATCTCGCTGTTTCTCTCTCACTCGAGCTCACACACTCTGCCACCCGCTTCATCGCAAAGCGTGCAATATAAATGAGCCGGCACTGGAAATCTACCGTAACTGCAGTTTTAGGTATTGATTATACCTGCACCATTTCAGGGTGGTCCAAAATTACGCCAAACGTAAAGTTTTCGATTCGCGATGGCAAGCAGTGAATGGTGGTAGCCTCCCACGCGCCCCGATGCTGACGACTTCATCACCTGTCCCATAACTCAGGCAAACCCTTCCAACCGCAACGTATCTATTCTCGACTGATTCATCCGCCAATTTTCGATTTATCGATTTCTAATTAGCGACGACAACTTAATTGGCCACCCAATTTGATAATTATTGATTACCGCTCGCAGCATCCTATTTGAATAGACATATAAATCCGCGTGAATGCAATGAATCAAAACACTCGCCAGATACTATCTAATTATTTTATAAATTACCTGTAATCAGCCAATCGCAGCGATCGCATTTCAGTTCCATCATTTTCAAATTTTGTATACCCGTTCGATTTCTATTTACATTTAAACTATTTTTTAACTTGCCCTTCTCATTATCACTTGTTTCATAATATATAATGCAATTTCTCAATATTTCTTTATCTGTAAACCAAAACTATTAGGTCGAGTCATAAGTAACTTCCGATGCAGCTAAGTAGAAACTATTGTTCATATCTACCCGCCATGAGTTACCATAACAAATTTTTGTTTTCACTATATACACAAGGCTTCAGTTAGTCTTATGTAAAAAGTACATATTTGTCATGTAGTGCTTTGGAAATTAAAACAAGACAATAGTACTAAGGCTACAGCTGAAAAATATGCAGTGTATATGCTGAAGGCAATATTGCAGCAAAATCAACAAGATGTATAGCAAAAAGGTTGAATACATCACAATCAACTGTTAACTACCACCTGGAGAAATTAGGGAAAGTAGGCAAGTTAGAAGTATGGATACGACAATGCGCGACAACATGCAGCAAGGGTAGGGTGACTCAAGAAAAAATCTTGAGCTTGGATGGTCTGTTTTACCACATCCACTTTAGTCCCCGGATCTTGCCCAGAAAGACTATCACCTTTTCTGTTCCTTACAAAACTTGAATGAAAAAACCTTCATATCTGACGAGCAAGTCAGGCAGGCTGTCGAAAACTTCTTCCAGTCGAAACCAGACACATTTTACAAGGAAGAAATTGATAAACTGCCAGGAAGATGGGAAAAGGATATAGATAACAGTGGTGAATGTAAATTAATTTAATTTTGTTATGAGAGCAAAATAAATGTCTGATAAAAAATATATATTATTTAACTAGAAGTTCGTCATGGTATTATATACAAACTATTTTAATCTAGTTTTCAAACTTTTAAAGCATTTACCGATTAAAAATTAATATTTTGTTTATACCATTAAAAATAATACCATTAGTTGTACAGGTATCATAGTTTGAAAACATAGTTTGGAATATTATTATTTATATATTTGTCTGCAAAAAATATTTTTTTAACTTGAAAATGAAATAAGTTCAAAATGTTTAAATTTTAAAGGGATTAAAAACTTTCGCGTTAAATATAGCATTTAAGGCGACTCATAGCCTCTCGATCTTGTGAGTGCGGGTTTGATTCCCAGCCATGTCAGGCCCTTTGGGTGAAAAAAAAATGTTGTGATGGTTGCAATAGCATAGTTAAGGATAGCAGCAGATACACAGAGAAAGAGAATAGTGATCGCAGCGCACAACATCCAAACCAACAAATTGAAATAATTTGTACCAAAAAATATCAACAAAAAAATAGTAAAACTTCCATTGGGAAAGTCTATATAATCTAGATTGTAAATAAAAATAAAGACAAACAAAAATATACATTTTATTTAATAATCTGGTTTTGAAATTCTGAAGTCTTTTCTGCTAGAATTAAAAAATAAGACAAATTGATGATGTACACAGTTATTTTGCAACCTTTGATATAAATAATAATATACATGATATTAAAATTCCTTTTTTAACTACAATTTATTTTTTCCCCATCGTTTTCAAAACTTTTGTAATTGTTCTCTTATACTAAGCTATTTTGTATAAGTGTTTAAAATTTTAGATACTTAAGTAAGGAAAAATTACCTAAGGAGAATTTTGTATTAAATTTGGAAAATTTATGTTTGCATTTATAATTTACTTGTTTTAAATAAATAATATGAATTTATTCATTGTTCTTTGATTAATATTGAAGAGAATTATATTTTTTATGAAAGCGTACAAACTATTCATTTTCCATGAAAAAAAAAATGTATTTTTATATGCAAATAGATAGCAGTTGCTTTGCTTCAATGTATATTTGTATAAAACTCAGCTCTCTATAGATTAAAAAGTTCAGCGCTTTTATTTATTAAAGCTGTTTAATTTTCGAAAGGCCGTTCTGGAAACATTCCAATGCGAAAGAGTGATTCCGGATTTCCAGAATATTTGCATCTGTTAATTTACATAGCTTATACATAAATGCAAGTTTTAATGTAATATCCGATTCGCGGCCCTCTCTCAGTTTGCGTATGTGTATATAAATACACTCGGATTCGAACATAATGAATGCATCAGTCACATTTTACATGTAATGTTCATTAACTTATTGGAATATTTTCGCTAAGTGGATTCGCTTAGAGGCGATGTCAACGTTTTCACAAAATTGTTTGCGTTTTCTGATTTACATGACATTTCCTTAGACTAACTGCTTTTAACCAATCAAAATAAATCATTGCTGGTATTTATATATGTAATCTATATTACATTATACAGGTGCGAATTTAATTAATTAATAATTTCAAAATAATATACATATTTACACTTTAATTAATTTTATGCAAATAATTAAATATTTCCAAGAATTTCACTTTACTTATTTTTTTTTAAGTTTTAGTCTATTAATTAATATGTTTTAAGGCAAATTATTTAATATTATTTAATAATAATATTGAAACAATCATAAAAATAATAATTACAAAAACTATGAATAAACATTGTTGTATCCAATTGATAATTGGTAAGAAATTTTGAATAAACTTTGTTAAAATTGAAATGGAAAGTAAACAATGTAACAATAATATTTCTGTATATCTGTCATTAAGTTCAACGTCTTCATTCTATTTCAAGTTTGTTTTCGCTTTAGAAGATACAAAGAGGCTAGGGATTGTTGTATAGGCGTTTCAACCGTATCATGTTACATAATATTGTTTGGTTTTGTTGTCATCTCTTTAAGGTTAAGTTTCAACTGATTCATTGAAGCACATTCTATGTTTGTGTAATAATAATTTATGAAAATAAAACAATGTTGTACTTTCTAATTATATCATCACTTTGTCACAAGTAAATAAGTGAAATGTTTGATAATACTTTTAATTTATTTTACGTCGATGGACATTATTTACTGGATCTGATCAGTAGCTTTGATTTCAAAGCGTTCGCTAATTAAAGGAACAAAGTGTCCACCCGCATTCATCGCAACCGATTGATGAACCTAAACATTTTTATTTTATGTACACTAATGTTTTTATTTGAGCGTTCCGCGCGGTTGGGATGAGTCAATTAAAAATGTGGAAAGGATGCGATTTCACGATTGTATTAACATAATCAAGCGCAACTAATATAAATTAGGTCTATAAATAGTACACCAAAGTATACACGCATGGATACACTATATACATGCGCATACACACATAGAGTAGGCAAGCGGCACGTTTTCTTTTCCCCCTGTTGGGTTGCGTTTGAGGCGGCTTTCCGGTCGAACACAAAGTACATAAATAAACGCACTTTCTGGATACTTTTGGCACTTATATTTATTGGTTTTTAAAAGGCGTCTAGTTTCTCTATGTGTGTGAACGAAAGCCGCAAATAATATTAGGCGTTAGGAACATATGTTCTCTACATATCTCAAAATTCCGGTTTCCTCGAGTCGTGCTCTTTCCACAACAAATTTTAGTAAAACGAATCGTATTTCATAATTAGATGTGTATACGCTGTTTATAAACGGAATTCTACCAATGTTTATACATTTTTTTTAAAGATGTATGTACTTCAGCCTTAAATTAGGAACATTGTAGTCAATCGATGAGTGGAGGATGTATGTCGGCGGGAGCAGCAAACAAAACATTTATTAATTTATTTAAGTCGGACAAATATCACCAGACTCGGATAAGAGAGATATTTGAGTGGGAAATGTTGTTTAAACATGTTTTTAGGTATTACTTAGTTTTAGTTTTAGAAGAGAAACATGATTATTAGCATCTGGAAGCTAGACATCTAAGTGTTAAAAACCTACTAGAATTCTATAATCTCGGGACACAAAAATATTTTCTCCACATATATCAACATTTCAATGTTAAATAAGAATAATACGAACATATTTCGTAATTAGTCATGTAAACACTGTTTATAAATGCAATCGATGTAACGTTTTCCGTTTTTTTTTTTAATTAACAACTGAACAAAAGCTTTCATTTATAATATTTTCTATAGCCAAGGTTTCATTTGATTCAATTCAACATCCTTTCATCCGTCAGCCATCATCATCCATTGTGCGAGGGAAAAATGCAAACAATATTAATATACATAAAAATGCATCCATCGGGCAACAAAAGAAGATCATCGGTGGATTAAAATGGATGTTTGTACATTTTGGCATTTAAATCATTCCGATGCATTTTTTTGTGCTGTGCTTGATTGTTCGGTCGGTAGGCTTATTTTTTTCGAACGAAAACAACAGATCATTTTTTCCATTACCCAGCATTGTGAAAACTTTATTTGTTGATTTTAAATTGTATTGTCAAGCCACCGAATTATACATTCATATAATTTGTACTATGAGTTCAATTTTATAGACTTTTAACTTCATGGATAAATCAACTTTAATAAATTTCCTTCTTAAATCTTAATTAATTATATTAAAAAAATTGCAATAATTAATAAAAAATAATCTAATCTAGAGTTTACTCAGAAATATAATAGTAAATAATATTATTTGTAACTTAAGTTTAAAGGGACTTAAGGAAGTGAAGATCATGATCTAGCGTGACTGAAAACAGGAAAGGTACCTAGTTTCGACTTAATTTTCAATGAGTTCTTAAGGCAGTTGTCGAATAATGGTCTTAGAGTATTGTGCCGCATCTTTTGGATATTTACCAGAACAGTGCAAAGTTGCTGAAATTATTCTCTTTGCGAAACCCGGAAAACCAGCAGAAATGCCTACCTCCTATAAACCCATCCATCCCATCAGTCTAATGCCTATTATGTCCAAATTGTTTGAAAAGCTGCTATTGCGAAGACTGAGGCCTTGGTTGATGGAAAATAACATCAGACCGGATCACCAATTTGGCTTTCAGGAACAGCATGGTATTGCTCTATTATACATGTGTACCTAGAGTTACAAACGTTGTTGGTAGATGTTTGGAGGAAAAATGTTATGTAGAATTTATGACTAAAGGTTGGAAAATTATTGGTTGCTCGGCAGACTCTCACAGATTGCAACTGAAAATAAACTACTAATATATAAGGCCGTAATTACGATAAATGTGATCCAAAGACATCAATAAAAAAACATTGAGAATGTGTCCATGGTACCTCACAAATGATGACATTTATTTTTAAATAACACCCAACAAGTTAGAGATCAGTTTAGCCAGCAAAAATACAAAATCATCCAAATCCACTTGTCAGTTAAGCAAAATCCCCTTGGCAGTTAAGCAAAACAGAAAATGATTGTCGGAGACTAAAACGCTTCAAACCTCAGGTTTTACCCAATATTTTTATATAGAATTAACACATAATTATTTTGTGAATGCGTTATTTATCCATATTTTGTGTTTGGTTTAAAGTTGGTTAATGAACCACTAATATCTCTAATTCAAGCTTATTATTTGTTAGACAGATTGCAGTAAATAAATTAATAATTAATTTTTAATAATGAAAATTTAATACTTTAATAATTAAATAAATATTTAATAATTAATAATTTAAGTTTTGTCAATAAAAGACAAAAAAAATGTATCTCATATTTTTGAATTTTACGAAAGAGACAAACGAAAGATCAAAGAAATTTTTCACTGAATTTTTTATCTACTTCTTTGAAAAAGAAGAGTTTTGCATCTGTTGTGAATCCAACTTGAATAATCAAATAGTTTATCAATCAAGGAAATGCAAACTGTGTTAAAGCATTTGGACGTACCGTTATTATATTTCACTTTTTTAAATTGAATTAATAATTCTTTGAAAATTGTTTTTAAACTTAAGTCCAATGGAAGTGGACTTAAGTTTTATACTTATTAATTGAAATAAAATCTTAATGATATGTTTGATATATACGAGATGATTATAAACTATAGTTGTATGTACGTATGAGATACGTTTACAGTGGTATGCAATCTGCGATTTGCTAGGGTATTATCCTCTAACTGGCTATCGATTTATCATTTGCATTAAGCTGCAATAGGTCATGGATTTACAGTATTCTCAACCGTACTAATTTTCTAATTTCAAACATACTGAATTAATTAATTTAAGTTAATAATTATTTTTTAAATTTCTAAAATTAATTATTTATAATTTTTGTTACTTAAAATAATAGGAAACTACTTTAAATGAACAATCCAAAAATTCGGTATTTGCATAACATTTTAATCTAATTTTGTTAAAAGCTTGTCTTATAATAGATTCTATTTTAATCTGCATATAATCAATATTAATGTCCTTTATTGGGGTAAAAGAAAAGCCATTACGTGTTTCTTTGCAGCATTTTTCCTTTTCTGGAATGTCTGTTTCGTTTTTCAGACAAGTAAGAAAATCAATTTGGACAGTTGAAAAAACACGAACGTCACAATACGCTAAATAACATTTCAGGCAATGTTTTTTTCTGTTCCGTTCGGGTTGTTTCCCTGTAGTTGTTTTTTTTTTCGAGCTGTTGCGAGCCACGCAACGCGAAACAGGCTCATTTGTCTCGCACAATGTACCATTTTTCATTTCGGGCAGTAACATCAGTTAAATATGCAACCGAAATTAACGAACCTTCAGCGCTGATATTTCCCGAACTTCATTCCTATCCCAAATGGCGATTCACACTGAGAGAGAAAGTAGGTAAATAAATAAACGTGAGGATAAATAGAGCACTCGACATACAACAATTTCAATGCAAGTCCTTCGGCTGGATATGAAATATGATCCTGGATAGCAACACCTCAAGTATGTATATATAAGTGTATTGAAGCGCTTGCGGAACTTTTGATTTCATCCCCTCAAGAATAATAATAGAACTAGGGTAAAAAAATGTATTATTACATACAATAAATCTGCTTGACATCGTTCTTTATTCAGCAACACCCCAAGCACACATATACTTCTAATAAAATTCCCAGATTTCTCCTTTCCCCACATTCTATGTATCCTATTACGTTTGTATTATTTATATTCATTAATTTATCATTTGTCCTTATAAAATAGTCCTTCATTTATATGATAATTTATATAAATCAGTTTAATACGTGCAAAACATATAAATCATTAAGAAATAGAACTATTTTACTTATTACATAAATAACATTTAAAGCCGGTTAATTTAAGGTGAAAATATTTATTAGTATTATTGTTTGGTTACCTACTAATATTTATGTAATAATCGATAATTATTCAATTATTATAACTGTAGTCATCTTGTTCATATTTGTTACAAATTTAAGTATTTTAGCAAAAAATCATGTTTCTAAAAAATATAAAATTCTCGTTTTACTGAAAAAAAATAAAATGAAAATAGATAAATATATAATTTTATTTTGTCTAATTGTTAATACATTTATAATACGCAGAGTTGTATCTTTTAGAAATACTCAGAAACCTGTTTTTTTATAATACATTAGTATCTGGAGATTCAGAGTAAAAAAATGTATATCATAATTAGAAGAATAAACTTTTTTTTTTTTAATTAAATAAGATTGATCCATTGCAGTCTATAAAAAATAAAACCTATTATAATTATTCCTTATTATCTTCAAAATAATCTTGCGTAATACAATAATTAATATAACAGTATATTGTTGAGCTATAACTTATATTTTTGTTCTTGCTTTAATTTTATATGCTTTGCATAATAAATTTTAAGCAATGTCTTGTGAGTGTGTAATATTTTTATATAAAAAGTATAAAAATAGCCTGCCAAGAAACATTAATGTCGAGTCTGCTTGTCAGAATGAGAAAATATCAGAAGTAAAAGAGAAGAAACCTGAAATGTGTACATTTGTTAAAACAAATATTGCAGTCACGGTGTAACGCTTTGTTAAGATTATTGTTTCAGCTTTGTTTATTTCTGTCACCTCGAGCCGCGTCTTAGATGATGCTGGGGTGTCTGAAGCGGAGGAGGGTAGGAAGGCTCGTTTGTATTCTGGGGCTGAGATTTAATCTGATACATGCCGTGGCAAGGCTGGCTGGCTGTGTATGCTTCGATCTCAATAATAACACGCAAGGAGGGTGAGCGACTTCTTTTCTCCTTCGACTGAGGTCTCACGCGGCATAACAATTAGATTGGAAACTCAGTTAGTTCGCAGCTATTGCTTCTGGAATTATCCTCATCATCTTCGGTTTTTATTGCAAAGCTGCAATGTCTTATGGGATTGCCTTGGTTTTAATCCAACGCTATAGACCGAGAATGAAGGATCGAGCCAAACACGCTTGGCCTGCGCATCGTTGGATCCGAAATAAAGGATAATAAATAAGGAGACTGCGGTATTTGCAATAATCCTTCATCGAGGGGTGGTCCGACGGTCCGGTGTTCAATTCGTTCAGAAGATTTAAATTTAATTTAGTCGGGATCCCATAATGCCGGACTTAGGGATCCGCATATGGAGGGAACATGCGGCAACTGACCAAGAGCTAACCCACAAGAGGCGGAAATCCATGGCGACAATGTACATATACGTATGCATGTATAATTAGAGGGGCGCGTTACATTAAAATGTATCCAGCCCCTCTAATTGTTCTCCTGATGTGTTCATCACAATTAAGGAACACGTGTAATTATGAGGAATTGTCGCTTTTTCGCACACTATTTCTGAGCCTAATGTTCCCCTGGAAAAAGTTTCCACTTATTCCACACCTAGTAATTAAGTGACACGTGCGAGGAAACAAGACCGTATTTCACTTTTTATTCAGATTTATCCCACCATCAATCCTTTTCACCATATTATCTACAATATCATCACAAAATTCAGCAATGACAATATTTATTTATTTTCTTTTTTACATTAGAAAAAACAGGAGTAACTATTATTTTTATAACTATTAGTATTTTCACCATATTTCAATTAATAATAATAATTTAATTTATTTCAACAATCACATAAAGAAATAATAAGCAAAACATATTCATATAAATAAAAAATAATGAAAGAAAAATATTAACTATTACAATTGGCCAGAAGCTCTTTCCGCTCAATTTTAATTAAATAATAATAAATAATAAACAACGTTTATTGTCGAAATAATAAAATGTAATACAATATACCAGGTATGTGCATATGAAACCGGATTTTTTGTACAGAAAAATATATGTTTAGTGTATGAAAAATGATGAAAAAAAAAATATTTAAAGTGTTGACCATTGCTAGCTATACATTTACATTAGCAAACTGATAATTTGTGGATGCTCTGCCAAAAAAAACTTTGCTCTTTTGAGTCAAACCAGTCATAGAGCCATTTTTGCACATTTTAGTTTTCTTGACCAGTTTTGCTGTATATTTTGATATTCTGATTGTTTTTCACGAAAAGATTGATTCAAATCAATCATTAATTGTCGGTAGAATTCAGTAAACACGGATTCGCCAGATTTTAACTGCTCATAATAGATCACACCCTTTTTCGGTAGTCTTCCACGTTCTTCGTTTCTTACGTCAAAATTTCACCATTTAAAATTTTTAAAACACTCAAAGTATTGTGATTTACCAAGAGTATAAGCATCCGATGCGATTCTGCAGCATTTTTCTTCAAATGGTAACAAAATATTAATGCTGTCCGCAAATCGTATTTCCCAGGCACACAATTCGACATGTTCAACGCTATTTCAAACTACCAGCTGTTGTATGAAACTTATATTGCTGTGAGTTGAAAATCTTTGTATGTCAACTAGGTATATTAACAGCTAACATCTCTGTGCAAATCCCGGTTTTATATGCACATATCTAATTATAAATAATAAATAAATAAGTAATTAATTGGAATAAATATAATTCTAATAAAACAAAATCAAAATCAACAATAAAATAACGAATCTAGAGAGAAAAAAATAGATATAGTAATTATTATAATATAATTTTACCATGTTTTATTTTATGAAAATAGGGAATATTTTGAATAAATGTGACTTTTTCATATACAATCATAAATGTGGAATTCATATATTTTTAAATCAATTCAACTTAATAATCTTTTATTCTATTGGCTTTTGGATTTTTTAGTTTATACAATATATTTGAGACTGGTATGAGCTTTTTCTTCTTACGGCTATGATTTTTTAGAAATAATCTTTAAAAGATATTTATATCATAATCCAAAGAAAATAATATAGAAGGAAGTTTTTAGCGGCAGAATTTATCTGAAAATATATTTATTTACTTTTAGTTTATAATCATTGAATTATGTAATTGTTATTGTAATAAATATGTTTTTACTATTTATAAAATTATTAATAAAAGTACTAAATATATAACTTCATATATTAAGAAGTATAATTAGAAATTTGTTCTATTTTAAAATGTTCTAAATATTCTCAGAATGGTGATTATAACATGTTCATCACAATTAAGAATACATGTGTAATTATGACGTATTATTGTAGCATCAACCTGCAAAACAACTCCTAATGCTCTCCGTTGAAAAGTTTTAAACTCATCTCGACTCAATGAGCCACACGAGATTGGAATCCGCAGCATAATGGCAATTTGAATGGAAAAACTGCGGCACACAATAGCACAATCAGAGAGTAGCTTGTCTAGTTGGAAAATTGAGTTCCTATTAGTGGCGGATTTTTTTTTGCATATTGTCCAAATTGGAAATCATTCGATTTACATGTGGAGAGGGTGAATGAAAAAAAAAACAACAGATAAAATGAAAGTCGGCCGATTTGGCGTATTAAACAAATCCGGGTTTGGGCCTCGTCAATTAAAGTGTGCTTCAATTTTGTAGTGACGATTAGCGATTTAATCGCATTTATGTGTGTGTACGTATATGCACATTGTACGTACACACGCTCAAACTGGATGACCAGAACAGGACCGGACAGGACAGGGTACAATCCCTTTCTGCGTTTCGTCCTTTTCATCCTGCGGTTCCAATTATGCTGTGCGTGCACGCAAAGTGTTTGCCCGCCATTGTCGGTCGGGCATTGTTACATAATGCTTTCGCGATTTACGAAAGCGACTCGTAATGCGTGTATAATTCAGTCTGTTTGCGAATGGATATTAAGTTTGGCGTTTTGTATGTTTTATGTGGGCACGTGTGTACGTAATAAAATATAACATTGCGGGGGCGCCGGATGAAACGCCTAAATCCAGTTTTGTTAAGCAAATTTTTACGCGGTTGGATAACGCGCGACTGGAATACAAAATTGGGATGGGAAAAGGCAGAGGCGTCGGGTCCCGTCTTTTAATTAACAATTGTCGCCTCGCAAAATCGTCCTGCTGCTCCTTCTTGTAAAATCCTCTGAAAATAAGCAAATCGCCTTCGCTATCACTCTGTAATTGAACAAAGACATAATTTACTTAACACCAAATTGATATTAACATTTACTAAAGTTATATATATATATATATATATATATATATGTCAAGAGTTTATACTTTATTGCAATTATTTACTTACTAATTATATAAAATAAAAAAAATAACCGATGGAAACGAATATGTATATAAAAATTAACAATAAATAGTAAATATATGTATATCTTACAGATAACAATACTGAAAGTATTCTAAAGAAACATTTCTGTATTATAAGACAATAAGTAAAATATAAACAAAAGCAAAACACTCAAATCATGCAAGAAAAAAATCAGATGTTAGAATTCCCGTACGCAAAAATACACTCCACGTTTTTACTAGTTAATATTTGTTGTTTTCATATAAAGTGGATTCAACAATAGCTTGAACTTGTTCTTACAACTATACCTATTTTAAACAGCATACAAAATAATTTGAAATTTTACAGTAAAAAATAAATGGATTTTTAACAACTTATTAATTCGATAAAAAATATTTTTAATATATCTATTTATTGTCTCTGATTTTTTCTTCCTTTTCACAATAAGTGAGTCTTTCCGCAGATTTTCCGTTTAATATTTTTCAAATTAATTTTCTGTTATTTTTAATAAATTATAATATAATTGTAATCAATTAAAAAAAGCAATGTATAAAATATTATAATATGTGCATTAAACTAAAATTATTATCAAGTGTAATTATATCAGGAAGGAAAATTAGATACTCGAATATCTTTACTGACAATACAATGTAGTCTATATGTTGAATGTTACAAGAGATGTATAGGTATATGAATGTAAAAGAAATAGCTCAGCAGATTCGTACAGTACAGACTGGAAATAAAGTTGAACTATAAATTATATCGGAAATAAAAATGTCGCTACGTTGTAGGAGTATAAATTATGTAAACCTGACACGTCGGATATCGAATCAAAAATGGCAACTCCTCGCGAAATAGCCTAGAAATTTCGCTATAATTTCACACATCGAAAACGCCGATCGCGTGCTGCACTTTTATATGCATTGCACATGAAACATAAATTGCACTCCGCCGCCGATACCGAAAAGAGTGCGGCTGAATATAAAAGCTGAAAATCAGAATAACAAAGAAGAAAATGCAGAGGAAATAAATTTCAGATTATTATTACTTATTCAGAGTTTTATTAGCGCAGTAAGCGTAAAATTGTTTTAGTCTGTATCGATGTGTGTTTGGGAAAGTTCGTTTTCATTTCTCCCCAGTTCTCGAGCCACTCGTGAAAGCTGAAATGGGCGGACTTACATGTCCAATAAATTTGCCCTTAAATTTTAAACACGAGTTTCCGATACAAGCGTTTCTTCCTCCCAGATGTATCACATATGGAGAGCATGTATTATTAACCTGCTAACAGTATTTTAACCCTTGGTAATCACCATCCATGTATCTCCAAATAAAAATAAAATAAACTTTGTTATAATTTATTTGATTCTGTTTGCAATTAGTGTAATCGTTACAGTTATAAATAAAAAGTATAAGATTAGGATTATCTAAACGGCGGCTAGGTTGCAGCTTCTTTGTAATCGTTTGGAAATAAATTAGTAAAAACTAAAGCGATGATTCTGCTTATATTTAACAAATCAGTTTTCCATTGTCCTTTGTGCATTCGAAGTACATAATATAACAGTTGGAAAATCAATGTAATCTCTAAGTTTGCGTGGAGAATCGATATAAGGTCGAATTACAAGTTGGGTATCTCACGATGTACATTGGTAACACCTTCTTAACAAGGAATGCTGCGGTGAGAGGCATCTTGCGCACTGAATTATTGAGGTTTACCCGACCTGGTTTGCATATATTAAACGCTTCCCTCCTGCTTTGATCACAACGCAGAGCATAATTCACTCATCGATAAGTAGATATGCACATATACACACGAATTGTAATTGGTCATTGGGAATGCCTCACGCACCCAACCTAATCCAATGCTCGTAATTCGCAACTCTTCTTCGAAAATAATAAAGCGGTAAAAAAGGGGAATCTGCGCTTCGCTTGGAACGTTGGAGCTTACAATTTAAACAAGGCCCGGAAATGAATCCCAGCGCGATAGCATCATTATCACTCTGACGATGGCACTTCAATACCTTCCAAACTCGCCGCTCGCAAGGGGCTTCGAGATTCGAGCTTTAAACCGCCCCTACGAAACGCAGTCACCTGCTGGATATATATATTATATGGAAGATCGTGGAATCAGACACAGACATCATTGCAGCACGAATTTTCAGCAAACGAAGCTAATCGTTTGTTGGGTGCATTTTGAAAATGTTGCCACCCCAAAAATTTTAATTGAAGCATTATCATTCAGAACCCAGATGACGATGCTTCAAACTTCCTCCCCTAATGTAGCCGAAAACTTTTTAATAAGTCCTAAAATTTTAAATGACTTTCCTGCCGTCGCGAAATATGTGTTTAGAATATGTGACAATAGTTAATCCGCCGGTGAAATAGCGCTACGGAGCAAGCCCGAAATCCCTTTAATGAGAACGCAATCCGGATGGGAAGTGGGATCCAGATCCAAGTTTAAGAAAAGGGAATAGATACACGGAGGGTTACTCAGCAAATTGGAGCACTAAACGACAGGATGTTAAAGTAACGACCGAAGAAATGAAAGACATTGCTAAATAGGGTGCGGGGAGGGAGTCGGGTAATTGCGATAAGTAGGCAACGTTTTAGTTAGGGACCCCATCGATTGTTCCACTTTGACAACGTTATTCTTTCTCAGGAAATGTAGCATTTGAAGATACCAAGAATAAAGAGGAACTGTTCAGATGTAAAAACGTCAGGTTTTTAATGCAACACATATGCATTCTTTAAAACATAGCTCAAGTTTAAGAACTAAATATTCAATTATAGAGACAAAAAAATATTTCGGTTGTCATATCCACGCTCTTATAGATTCCATCTGCAACTATAAATATAGTCGCTCGTTATTCGGGCTTACAGAAGAGGGGAAAACAAGACATTGAAGTCTCAAACATTTTGTGTAGGTATTTTAATTTTAGCCAAAGCAAAAATAAAATGATTTATATGTTAATTAAGGGATTTACAGGATGACGGAACTTTTAATCCCATGCAAAATTCGGTGTAAATTAATTCCCGAGCCGGGGTTTATTTGTAAACAAGTGGGCTTCCTATTTGCTTCAGGAGACAGTCAACAATCTATTAATTTAGCAGTTTATCACTTTAGTCGCTTTCTTGGGCGCTAATTTAAATACAACCCTTTCAAAGTGCGTCGGCGGTCGGTGGTGTAAGATGTAGCTAATTCGCGAGGAGTTGCGAGATCCAGCTTCCAGCTTCCTCTGTACCCGTACACACACCAAGTTCTCTTCTTCATCCTGGGGAAAGCCTATGCAAAGGCGTAATCTCACCGAGGCCGCCTTTGTTCCGAAATTCCTTCGTTATTAAGACTACAGTAATTTAGCTAAGAACGAGCACCCCCTCTTAGCCGAGGCGCATATTGTCCCTCAAATAATCTACAAAATCTCAGTTTTCAATTTGCATCTTCGGGTTTTCTGGCAACAAAAGCGGGGGTGGAAGCCCGAAACTCGCGGGCGCCGCAACAATCGGATGTAGCCCCTTAAGGGTTGGGATATTTTATAAGGCAGCGATTATTAAGAAATCGCTTTCTCGTCTGGGTCTAATTAAGATCGTATATTTGGGCGTTACTTGAAATTAAAAAAAGTAAAGCCCTAAGTTATGGACAAGCGACATACGCCGTCCGCGCCATTGACTATCAAAATTATACGAGGTCGCGGCAATCCCATTATTTCGATATAATTACGTTCCATATCGTTTCATACAATTACCAAATCCTATTTACCAATCCATTCACCAATTATTATGAATTAATACTACTATGCTGATTATTCAATTACAACTAGCAATTAATCAAATATTCAATTAATACTTGAATATCAATGATAAGAAATAATAATTATCAATAGATTACTTTTAAATTAAAATTAAAATAAAATAACAAATTAATTAATTTAAATAATTATATCATTTTTTGTGTGTATATATTTATTAGAGGATTTATGTTAATTATTTTATTTAATATTACACTTCTAGAATTTCTTAAATCTCACTTTCACTAGTTTCTATTACCTATATGGACTAAATTATAAAGCAAGTACTCACATCATTAGTTGTCCGTTTACGCAATAAACTTCCATATACAGTTTTTGCTTGCTCTTACTTTTTTTTTATCATATTTCTTCCAATTTCAGAAAGTTTCTATCAGTTTAAACTAGATTACTATATTATACATATATTTTTTAAGTTGCCTTACTTTAATCTGCACATATGACCATTAATAATATTGGTTTTTCTTTAAACGTACATTCCAAGAACTTTTAAACTGCTACTATATTAAATCTCTTAGACATTTACTACTTCTTATTATCTTTTGATCTGGAAGTATGTTTATTAAATTACAGACGGCTCTATCTTACATCTTCAGTTACTTGCTTATATGTGAAGATTCTATATTTAGTCTAGGTATTTTACTACTTCCCTTGCGCAGATTTCTAACTCTCCTTTTTATCTTATAAATATAGATAGATATATCTTTTACTTAATATTTTTTAGTAAAAAAGTACTTTCTAATATTTAAAATAGACTAGTCATTTAAAAATTCATTAAAAAAAAATAATAATTTTTAAAACTGATGGAGTTGACATCACGAAAACGTTGATTTATGGCAATGCGACTCCCGGAATTCGAATATTTAAATACTATTCTAATCTTCAAATTACAACGGAAAAGCCGGGAGTCCTTAAAGGATTAGAAAGCAAATTAAAACCGATGATTTACGACAACTGGATAATACGGAAACCAATTGGGCAACCATTAACTGCCACGACACTTTTTGAAAAAAATTACCCCGGGGCCACGCTAATGGGGTATGTATGGCGCTATCGTACAACAGAGGGAAATCTGGTATTGATCTATCAGATCAAATTTGTTCATATGCCACGACCCTGAGGAAGGGTATAAAGTGGTACTGGAAGCTAGGCATAGAGTATTTGGTAGGTATTTCACTTGTGAATGCTTTTGTAGTATATAAAACAGCAACTAAATGGTTTCGAGAAGAAATAGCATCAAGCTTGCTAAATTTACAAAAAATAAATAAACACGTCAAACCCAATTGTCGTAATGTTCATGTTCTAAAAACTAAAATGGATGAAAATAATAAAAAGGTACGCCGGATGTGTACTTTGTGTTATGCAAGATTAGAAAAACTTGTAGGAAGTACTGCTATAAATTACTAAAATAATTAAATTGTTGTTATTTCTCTTATTTTTTGAGCACGGCCAAAACCAATATTCCAAAAGTTTTGCCAGAGGCCACACTTTAAAACACTATAGTAAAATAGCATAGAGTGTCCACCATATTTCTCCGACATGGCTTCAACTGAAATACAACGTGTCGCACATATATGGGTGACGGAGCCCACAGTGATCAAAGTGGTGTCACCCATATATGGTCGACGTGGCAGTCAATGTGTTAAACGGATATTCTGGATTATTTGTACGTCCATTTCTGGGAGTTTTAGGAATTTCTGAAGATTCCGCGAACTTGTCATTATGATTCGAATTTTAACATCGGGCCTCGATCACCGGTTTACGACTCGCACGTTGACGGCTTTAGGAGTAACGATATTCTCGAGACTATTGAAATTTTAGATGGTGGCCCTTTCTTAAGTGTCTCAGCATTTGTAGTTTTTCATACGGGAATTCCAATAAAAGTTTTAAATTTACTGGTCTTCTGCGGTGCATTTAGAAAGCTCGCATATGGGCATTATCAGTGATTTATTCCGACGCTAAATCATTGAATCGTTCTTCAATCTATTTTACATAATAAGAGATTTTAAATATAAACGTCCAGGAATACGAACGTACAATTTATGTTCACTTTTCGTTTCCTTGAATTTACATCAATTATGATGACAATTTACGACTTTTGAAGTACGTTGGGAAATATTTATCGCATAGTTTTATTTATTTTTAAAGATATATGCATATTTTAATATCGATGATAATGGAAACATGTTTTAAAACAATAAAAAATTATTTATATTCAAAATATTCACAAATCGAATAATGTAAATAACTTGTACAGATTTTACATATTTCATTTAGTAAAATATTTGTTGCAAATACAATTCGAATTTTACAACATTCCGAAAATTTATATATTTTTTTAGTTTTAGTCTACTAAATAAATAATTAATTATATGTTTATTATATTTGAACTGAAATCTCTTTTTATACGACTATTAAATTAATTATTTTTATTTTCAATAACCATAAAAAACTGCCGGCTATTTATCATAGAAAAATTACGTAATTTGCTTAATGAAATACAAATAATAATTACAATAATTTATTGTACAATTTCTACTACACCTATACAAATGGGTTATTAGATTTTAATTATTATTATTTCTCTATTAAATTAGCAATATTACAAATTTCATATCTTTTTTGCAATATTACATTTAAAGTTCCATACGAATAATATATTAAGTATATTTTGACATAATTTTCAAAATAATAATCAAACAAAATGTTAATTTGTCCTTAAAAAAACATGTAAATTATGGTCAAAATATTATGAATATATATAAATTTAACACGAGGTGCCGGAAATACGTATATGCTGTAAGACCATGTGCTTCCTGGATTTGTTTACACTTTGGTATCGCATAATTTTGGCACGCTTCTGCATAATCTAATATTTATGGAAGTTCGAGCAACTGCTTCGAATCGAATTAAAATGAAGTTAAAGTGAATTAGTCAGTTCAGATCAAGTGGGTAATGAGCATAAACAAGAATGGTGGTGTTGTGTGGTCGTAAAAGATTCAATTTACTGTGAACTTGAAGCTTTGTTATAAATAAACTTACAGTAAAAGGGCACAGTTTTGTAGTCGCCGAGCTTTAGCTATGCAGGTAGTAAATGCGCAGAGAGCTTGTGCCCTTGTGGCATGTGCTGTTGCAGTAAAAGCGAAGCTCGTCCGCTCGCCAGTTGCGCGTCGACCTTCGAAGTGACACGACGTCGCGACGCCCGTCAACAGAGCAGGGCGCACACGACGCGCACGCTTCGCAATTTTCAAAATAATAATTTAAAATAAACAATAATTTCCTGTTAAGTTTCGCCGTTTAGTTTATGTACTTTGTTGTTGGTTATGTAAAAAAAGTTACGTTTAACAGACAATAAATTAATAATAATTAAAAATAAATAATATTTCATTTGAGCCAAAAATAAAGAAAGAGAACAAACAAGGGCATGAATAATTGATCAGTTTCTGCAATCCGATAACAATGTCCGCAAACGCAGATGCTGGAAGGTAATTTCGTTTTTGATTTACTATTATTACTAATATAAATCCATATATTTTTTTTAAATTTTAACTCTGGCTTTTATTGTTCGCTTTTAATCCTTACGCTTGCCTTAACATTTCAATTTTCTCTACTAAAACCATACAATTTATTTGTATATGTTTCTCTGCCATACTGCATTTTTTTTGTCTATGAATAGGCTCGCTCATGCCGATACGCCATTTAATGGTATTTAACTCCAATTTTTCACTGTCAATGCTATCGCTACACACAAAAACTAATAAACTGCATTTTTATATGTTTTAAAAACTATAATATTCCCTATTTTTTAAATCTACTAATCAAATATTAATCAAAATATTCAAATTTTGTACAATATTTTTAATCGTTTTTGATGTTTATAGTTTTATATGAGTTGTTATATTTTCATACTATTTTTAAATAACAAAATTTGAATAAGAAATAAATAATATTTTTATTTACATTTACAACCATAGTCAGATATTAATATTGTTTACAACATGCGTACATATTTTATAATAATAATACGGATGAAAAAAAATACAGTTTTTTATGTTTCATTTTTATATGTAGTATGAATATATTTTCTATCTGTTGATGTGATTATTACAATAATATAATAATGATTATTAGAAATATTGTTATTATATTTAATAATATTTATAAAATAAATCATAATACAAAATATAAAAAGATTTGGAATATTTTATATTAGTTTTATAGTTAAGCTATATTCAACCATATTTCTGCTATAATTTTTTTCAAAATTTATATTAAATTACACCTTGCTAACCTTCCATAAAACGAGTTAATAATAAAGTATTTAGCAATAAACTTTTTTATTTTCAAAATTTATTAATTTAATTATTTTTATTTTTAATAATGAATCTAGAAATATTAATTTTAATTAGAATACGTTTCACGGTTTGATTCCAGTAGAAAGAAGATTTATTTAAACAATTAGTATTAACATAACACGCAATCACACTACATAATAAAGAACTGAGAATGGGAACATTATAACAAATACATATAATTATTTTAATAAAATAATTTAACTATTATTACTATAACTTGGTTTTAAAAAAAAGATTATTTATTCTGAGATAATACGTGTTATATAAAAAGTAACACTAAAAAGTAAAACTTAAATATTTAATTTCTTGGCATGTTTCAATCCTTCCGATAATACTAACTTCTTTCCATTCTAGTAAAAATAATGTTGCTTATCCAAAATGTATGTTTCTTTATGATACAATGTTTTATGAAATTTAAATAGAAAATATATATATATAAAAATATCAGTTTTTTCTATTTTTTTAATAAAATTTGTAACAATAACTGTTCTTTATGAAGGTTAATGCTATACAGTGATAGCATTTTTATTTCATTCCTGCATAATTATCTTTAAAACTGGTTGCATGCAGATTTAAAACAAATAAATGAAAATAAACAAACTTGCATCTTATTTCAATAAATAATATAATTATGATGAAAACAAAACATTAAAGTTTGTAGGAAGCCGGGAGATGTTTGAGTTGCATTTTATTAATAACTAGCTTGCAGTATTCATTGAAAAAAAAAGGAGTGTATGTAAATTTGCATTTTAACTGTGATTCGGATGTAAACAGCCTCACGGTCCCGTACACAGCAAGTACGGTTTATGGGTTTTAGAGCATATGCATAAAATTAAATGAATCATGGATATAAGCTTGGATATTGGCTAATATCCTTTACGGCTGTAATTAAATATCAGTAAAATTACACAGCCCAGACGTTGTTATTACTAAAATATGTAAAATGAAATAAATGCATTTAATAAATTATAAAAAAAAATCATTTATTGTATGAAAAAATGATTTTTTAATTTTGAAAATTTATCACAACTATTGATTCAATATTTGAGATAATATTATCTAATTCTACGGTAGTCTTATTAAAATTAAACGCATGGCTTTACATATTCTATAAATAGTTTTCTACTTGTAGAACATGAAAAACAAACACCATGTGTCATCTCAAAAATGAAGCTTGGATACGTTTTAAAACGTATTTATTTTAAGCTGTTAGCCTTTTTATATAATGGAATCTACATGTAGTGGCTCTACATTCGGACAAATGTGCACTACCAATGTTCATCTAACGAAATGATTCATAATTAAATATACTTATGAAATTTAAACTTTTTAAAATTTAATAACAATAATTTATTGGCCAAACATATATATTTAAAAAAATGCATAAAAAATAATTAAACAACGTACTATAAATTTATAACTTAAAAATAAAGAACTCTATATATTAATAATTAAGAAAATAAGATATAATTTAAAAAAAATTAGAGTTGCAACTACTTATTTAATTTATTAATTATAAAAATAAACATTTTATAATAACCGATGCTCCGCAAGGAAATACATTGGTTAAATGAGAAACAACTGGCCTTTGGTCTTATTGCCTATTTTAATTTATTATTTTGAAAAAAAAAAATCTTCATTCTGAGAATAATGTATATTTAATCTTTAATAATATTTATTGCAATAATTAAAAAATATTACCACCCAAAAGAGTGAAATCCAAAAGTATGTCATTATTAAAAAAAAATAAAATTATTCAAAATTAATATGGAAGTAGATTAAGATATAGTTTGAAATATGCCTTTAAACAACATTATGATTAGATGAGTAGATCTGTATTATTTGATATTTCTTGATAATTGTAATAGGAATTATCAATGTTTTTTTTGACAGTTTTTTATGACTGTTGCAATAAACTTCTTGTTCTATAAATAAAAATAAAATGTTTAATGTTATTATTACTTAAAAATCCATATTATGAAGATAGTCGTCACTCAATTAATCTTTTTTTTATATAGTGATAGATGTTAAAACTTGTATAAAAACTACTATATATTCATTACATTGCATCTCCGTTATTTAAGTTTGGAATAATTAATCGTGGCAGGTGTGTGTGTATATGTGATAAAGGAGTGTATAAGTAAGAGGACGTAAAAAGTTGTTTTAATAATGATTCCGGATCCACACCGAAGAACTTAATATTAATTGGGCCGCGAATGGAGCAAGTCTAAAGCTCATTGTTGGGGAACAAATAGAAAATCCCGAAAGCGCAGTCGTTCCGGGTGATTAATTATTAAGTTGTGTGGTTCTCGAGGAGCTCGGTGATAATTTAAATTTCAGCACTTCTGAAGCACCATAGCTTACGCACGTTTTCGTCCTTTCATTCTTTTTTCATTCTCGTCGACTAAATGAATAATAGAAATATCTCGTGTCGACCGTTATAAAATTCGCGAGCAGCCAAACGAAATAATGCCTTTTGCTAGTTCCACTAGCGTACTTTAATGACCGTGAAATCCTTAATTACGAGATGGGGGTTGGGAGGAAAACTGAGGGCCTCGAGCCCTTTATCCATTATTGTTTCTCGCTTTTTGCAATCCGTTCAACCCTCGTTGGAGGGAAAAGGATCCGGAAAACAAAATAGAAAAGAAACAAACACGCAGAGGAAGAGGAAGGAATGGAAATTATTAAATCAAATGTGGAAACATCAAAAGTCCCACTTACATCGACCGACAACATTGAGCACTCGCTTTGATGTCTTCATTTATTTTATATCATTTTACTTTCTTTTATTTTGCGGCTGCCGCGTTTGTTTTAGATTTGCGGTTGTTCCGTCTGCACTGCTTGGATCCTCTGGAGAATTACAGCCGTGGGATTTTCCCTGTTTCTACTTCTCACTCTCTCTATATCTCCTGTTTCTCTCCCACATACACACTACATGTTACTTTTTTGTTGTTCCATACATTTCCGTTGTGCCATTTTCGGATTACCTTTTATGACGGATCGTGAATGTCAGTAATTTAATAACACGTTGTTTGTTACCTTCTTTATTCACTTTATGCTATTCTGATGCTAATTGGTGGAGAAACGCCAGAACAAATTTCATTTAATGTAAATATTATACCAAAACCAACATTACTTCATTATTTGGTATATTTATTATTAATAAACATATTATTATTTTATTGTAGTGAACTTTATTTCGTTATAATTCTTAATTAATGGTATTTGGTATATAAATAAAATACAAGAACATTTATCCTACGCAAGTTATCTCATACTTTAACTATTTATAGTAGATATTATATGAAATAACTAGGTAGTTTATGAAAGATATTCCTGTAAAATATTTTTAAATCACTATAATCTTAAGATTTGGAGTAACAGCAAATCTTTTAAATCTTAAAAATTTATTCATATTATTAATTATTTGGTGGAAAGACATTTTTAGTTATTTATTAAATAAAATATATGCAATACAATAATAATTAATTGATTTTATTATTCAATTTTAATTATAAATTACAGCATTTCTGTAATAACATGCATGAATAAGAACGTATTGACTATTATAATATATATTCTTGTCTCGTAGAGTTGGAGGGGTGTGGATAATTCGGGTATTCTAAAATAGTTCACCTTGTGCGTGTTTCAGAGTGTGAAAGGTATAGGACATAAAGGCGATGTTTCGCGCTTTAATTGCTTGATGAATGTCGGTCGGGGGATGGAAAAAAATGATGAGAATGCGTTGCGCTTCATAAAGAAACACTTAAGTCATACTTAAAATAGCAATGCCTAGTATAAATCATAAATAAGTCAGCTGTTTATGCTAAAGCTTTCATCGTTTAACTGAAGCGAAGTAAACTGCGTCGATTTAGTGCTCAGATAGCATCCCTTCATTAACTCTTCCGGACCAAAAATATATATATATGTATATGTATACGAACACAAACACAAGCATAACGGATGCAATGGTTTTGGGGCGCAAGCCAGACGCTTTCTTTCACATTGGAAGCGGCCGAGATAATCTACGGGAGTCCCGGTGCCAATTATCACGTACGCTTTATAAATCTGCTGTCGCAATACAAAGCAAGAGCAAAAGTGCTAATAAC
Source organism: Nicrophorus investigator (assembly GCA_963457615.1). NCBI lineage: Eukaryota > Metazoa > Arthropoda > Insecta > Coleoptera > Silphidae > Nicrophorus > Nicrophorus investigator. The sequence goes on along the minus strand of OY735140.1, from coordinate 20,111,100 downwards.
ACCATAACCGTAACTATACTAGGAAAGTTACTTACGTTTACTGGTTTCATTACTCCCAGGGAAGGGCTATGAGAAATAGGAAAGGATATTTATTTAATAATAAAAAAGGAAAGTACCGTTTCCAGTGCTATTATGCAGTTTTATTCAATTTACGAACAGAATCGGAATAAAGAAAAAAAAAAGGAAGATTTCATGACCAATTGCGATCAAGTCTGGCGTGCATGAATACTATTTGCAAGATGGAACAATGAACGAATCGGGACTTTAGTTAATCTTAATTGATTAAATCCAATCTTCCCCTGGATTATTGGTAGGTTCTAAATAAAAGAATATATAAAGGGGAGGAAATGATCGTAACGTGACTGAAATATTTGCAGTTATCGAAGCACCTGATGCCCTGGAAATTGTTTCAACTCCCCCACGGGGGGATTTAAATATACAAGAAATGAAGAAACAAAGTTCGTGAAGCTCGAGTTCGCGTTAAGCAGGTGTATAACGATGCGCGAATCGGAATAAATCTGGAGTTAAATGGCCCAATATCAAGGTAATATCACTGAATGAGCGTTGTCTTCCCAGCCGCCCCCACACGCAATAAAGTACGGGGAGGACAATATTGTCTTAAAACTTTTGCACGCTTTCCCTCACGTGTAATCCAGGCACTTTAGTAATCGCTCTGGATGTGTCACTAAGGTCGAAACTCATGATATACTGTTGCCTTTATTAGATTATAAATACATAAGTAGCGCAGTTTTCTACGAAGGGGGAAAGTTCTTTCTGAGCTGGGAATAAGAATAAGAAGTTCGGAGAAGGCGAGGAACAAAAAAAAAATACGAGAACAGACTGCGAGGGGACGCTGTCGAGATTTCAAGGAGTTGAAGCATAATTAAATTTGTAGTAATTTAGTGGCTTAATTCATCTGGTTCAATTGCTCGGAAAGAATTTTAAGTGTTGAGCTGGTATGGAAATATGTGGGTGCGCAAAAGGTGGAGAAGTAGTAGAAAAAAAGGAGAGGCCAGGGTGAGCAGAATAAAGGAAAATACCTGGGGATGGGATGATACAGGCGACGGGAAGCAAGATGGATGCTGGACCGGGAACGTGACCCGAAGGCAAAGATAGATCCGAAACTCTTGTGTGACGTGAGGGGGAGCTGAGGAAGGTTGTGGAACATCAATATATATTTCCAGCGTGTGTATTCTGTAAGCACGTGTATATAGGTATGCAGATATGAGCGCTTTATTGGTATGCCGCCTCCTGTATTAATATAAGCGAAAATATTATATCGAGCACATGAACGTTTATGGTGGTAGTTATTGTAGATGCCATTCTTTGTGCGCCGCACTATTCCCATCTGCTCTTCAAGCTTATCTTTATTGCTGATCGCGATCCGCTCCGATATACACCTCAATCGGCACTTAATAATATCCGGATTCGAAATCCACACAACCTTAAATGTCTACCATAAAACTAGTGCCTATCCTTCTACTTTCGCTTTTTCTTATATATCCACATCTATACCAATACACACAGGCTCACCCACGCCGATCTAGATCACATTGACTATGTCAACTACGAAGTCCGACGTACTCTCCGCACTCCCGATTTGGATGTTATCGAGCCAACCACTCCCAAAGAAATCTTCGGCATCATCAAGTGCCTTAAAGCGAGGAAGGCACCAGGCATCGACGGAATCACCAGTCGTATGCTGAAATCTCTGCCACGGAGATCGGGGATGCACATTGTAGCCATCATCAACTCCATGCTACGTCTCCGTCATTTCCCGGATAAATGGAAGAGAGCTGACATCGTGGTCATCCCCAAAGCTGCCAACAACCTCCAGTTTCCCCAGAATTACCGGCCCATCAGCCTCTTGCCCTGCATTGGGAAGATAGCTGAAAAAGTCATCCTCCGAAGGCTGCAAACTCATGAAGAGCAGCATAACATAATTCCGGACGAACAATTTGGCTTCAGAAGCGGTCACTCCACCACGGGTCAGGTGCTGAGGATGGTTGAGCTCATTACAACGTCATTTAACTGGAGGAGGCATGCAGGAGCAGTATTCCTTGACGTGGCAAAGGCGTTCGACAAGGTCTGGCACAAGGGCCTTATCTACAAGCTCCAGAAGTTTGAGTTTCCAACTGGCTTGATCCGGCTGGTCAGTGACTTTCTACGGGACAGAACATTCTCTGTGAAACTTGGAGATACCAGATCGTCGGTTCGGCCTATCAGATCCGGAGTGCCACAAGGGTCGATTATCTCGCCTTTCCTTTTCGCCATCTTCATGGCCGACGTACCTGATGTTAAAACTGGAACAACCACCTCTGCTTTCTACGCCGATGACACCGCCATCTTAGTCCGGCACACTTGCCCGATTCACGTCACCAGACACCTCCAGGATGCTTTGGACCAGCTGGAGAATTGGTTCAAACTCTGGAGAATTGACATTAACCCGGACAAGAGTGTTGCGGTGCTCTTCACCAAAAAGAGAGGTTCCATCAGACGTTCTGCTGCACCGTATGGAGAGCTGTCCATGTTCGACAGGACGATTGAGTGGAAGCCATCAGCGAAATATCTGGGGGTGGTCCTAGATAAAAGCCTCAACTTTCACAGTCACATAGAATATGTCAGAGGCAAGGCGTGCGGCATGGTAAAACAGCTGTACCCCTTCACTAACCGACGCAGCAAACTCAACTCTCGGAGCAAGCTGCTTCTCTACAAGACCGTCCTCCGACCAATCATGTTATATGCATCTCCGGCTTGGGGCCACGCTGCGCAGTCCCAAATAAATAAGCTCCAGGTGATACAAAACAAGGCGCTCCGCTCAGCCTTTGACGCGCCTTGGTTTATGTCAAACAGGCAGCTCCATCGGGAAGCTGATATGCCCATCCTATCGGATGTAATTAAGAAGATCGCTGCGAATGAATTTTCCAGAGCTGAAGTGCACACCAATCCTTTGATGCGCTCGGCAGTGAATTACGATCCGGATCAGTCCAGGTACAGGAGACCAAAGTCACTCATGACCAGATAACAACGCAGTCAATAAAGAGTCACGTCATGAGCCTGGGCTGAACAAAAATGTTCACATCAAAAATCAACTGCCAAGTTCTCACATGACTATGGGGCATTAGGCCTAGCTGCCAGCCTCCTGCCAAGTAGGAAAAAGCAAAAGCACACACAGGCTCTATCCTAGCACAAAAATCGTTTCCGCTAATAACGCCCAACGTTGCCAAGACGACAACATAATTGAATTTCTTCCGGTGACAATCAATATTACGATCAACATTTTTACCCCAAAACGAAAATGAAAATACATAAGCCTGACAAACCTTAATTCATGTCAATTTATATTTTTTGGTATAATTTACTACACAAATACCAATTACTATATGATAAAAATGTATACATGTTTTATGCTTCTTCTCCATGCCATATTGCAAAATATTTGAGAGGACAAATGTCAATATTTGAGATTGAACTTAAATATTTGAAAATCATTGTTATATATAGTGACTACTTTACTCTTAATCACACAATGACTGTTTGTTATTACAAACTGTATACTTAAAAAAATAATTAAAAATATATGTGGTTTCAGACAAATGTATATAAAATAGATGATAGTGTACAATTGAGATATTTTTATTGATTCGATGTTCTCCCAGGATCCCAGAAAATCACTAAGAAATAATAAGCCATATGAACAGTCTGTTTATTCAAATGTACAACTGATGTAGTGGATGCAATGGTTCGTATGAAGATGTTCGTCGTTCGTTCGGTTATCAAATAAATTGATTTGTCTGGTATGTAGGATAAAGTAGAAAATCCAGGAGTTACATATTGCGGTTACGAGGGTTCGATTCCCATAGGGTATTGAAGAATCTCGCAGAAATAGGGAGGATACGATTTCGCACTGGTTATCGTCACATAAACCCCTGCACATCAACAAAGTGGGGAATCGGAAGGGGCATGCATCCCCCGAATATTTATATCCAACTGCAGCCCACAAATCACCTTGATCTAATTTTCGTATTCCTACGCTTCGGCTCCGTTTCCAATTTTAAATTCCATTAGCCAAAATAAGAAAACCTGACATGTCGTTTTAGTCCGATCATATAAGATAGCATATTTAGATGTTCCTTTTTTGACAAAAAAATATCTTATTTCTATTGAAAGTAATAGAATGGAAATTATTGTAATTATATAGTAATAAATATGTTTCAAGGAAGTTAGTAAATTTAAAAATAAAATAAATTATTAACTTCATTTGGATGGATGTATACGTTACAATTGACCAGGAGTCGTGAATCTTTAATCTAAAAGAATATAAATAAGTCAGCGGATGTTTCCGAAAGGTCAAGAGAGAAGTGCGAGCGGAAAACTTGAAAATTTCAAGGTGGCATTTCAGCGAAGGCCCCGCAAATTGCCACTTCAAAGTTGTGCACAGAAGGTGTGCAACTGGGCGCTTGCAACTAACAAATGTTTCATTCCATTTAAGCCATTCCGCTAAGTTTGGCGCGACTGAAAAATAAAGATCTACGACTGTTTCTTTTCTCGTTTCGCCTTCTGGCGCATTGGAACCGGCGGTGCACGTAATGTTGATTTGAGTTATTATGAAACTTCACGATCCGACTGAGATAAATGTTCGAGAGCGGCGTGTGAATGTAGAATTGAAGTACCGAAATCAATTATTGAACGTTTCAGTTTCGTTCGGTCTGCTTTACTTCTTTTTGTTTTATTCGGTTTAACTCCCTCTATTTCCCTGGATGCGTAATGAGAAAGAATGAATTCCTATAGTCTTGATGTACAGCACGTGGCGAGTATGTGTTGGAGGATGAATAATAAATCTACTTTCCTAGTGCACAAAGCGGGTAGAGAGATATCGTGGATAGCAGGGCATCAAAGGGAGGACGATAATGCACCCATAAGCAGTATGAATATTTTCACCGAATGTAATATGCATCCCCCTTACCATCCTACTTTCGCTACGCCCGATGTTTCTCCTTTCTTCTGTTCTGCTCGCTCTCCACTTTCACTCCTTCGGGTTCCACCCCCACGATGCATCAAACGATTCGGGTAGAGGAGGCCGGATAAGCGAAGAGTAGTAGAAACATCGGCACGGAAACTTTGCATAATGTCGGCGGAGACAGCAGCGACCTGCTGCCCATAAATCACCACCCCCGCGATACACCAGCACTCGCAACACCCCTGCTTTCTCTTAAAACCCATTTTTTACCTAGCGATCGTATTTCACGCTGCGACTTGATGTTTTCATCGGAATCCGATTTTTTTAGAACGATAGAACCATTCCCAATACCATCAAGTGCACACTTTCAAACTATGATTTATTATGACCATAACCCCAAAATAATTATTCCCAATATCCCACTCAACAACATAACCTTTAAATCTTCAAAGAAATTTCAGAGAGGAATTGCCATAGTCTATTGTCTTTTGACAAACATATTTATTTTATTCTTTACTTTTAAGTATATAAATATTAATTAATTAGATAATAATATAATTAATTTTATCGAAGAAATGTAGTATCAGTACAATTAAAAATATCATTTCAATAGATAGAAAAAGTATTTTAGATGAAGGCAAGTCATCTAGAAAGACGTCGCCTAGATGGCTTCACATTGATAAGTGCCCTTCCGCCAATTTATTTTATCTGATCCTTTCGAAATCCCTCCAGGCGAATTCGATAACTGTTTTAATTACAAAAAAACTGCTGGTCAGCCATATGGAAGTCCCTCCGTGTGCGTTTGGTAGAATGCAAAAAGGCCATTTCGAGCGTAGTCTAGGATCATTTACATGTAATTTGAAGTAACAACGTTATAATTTGAATAATCGCCTATTAAACAGCATATATTTTCATTATGGCGCACGCACATTTTAGTTAATGCAGCGTTTCGGTGGCAGAGGTTCAATATACACCTGAGCAACAACCAATTTCCAAGGCCGGAATGAAAACAAAACACTCGCCGTTCCATATAGTTCCAGCATTTGGACAGTCCCACGCCTAATGAAAACTCAATTATCTGCTAATTGCTCAAAATATTATCGTTCTCTTGAATCGTTCTGAAGATTCATTTGCCGCAATAATATTAAACGGAAGTGGCAAGAAGAAAGGATAGAGAAGAAGAAAAAAAGCAAACATCTCTTCTGTTAGCTCTGTAAACATCCCGGAACACCGAAGCGGCAAAAACCGTTTGTAACACAAATATATAATTATTTGTGTTTCTGGTGAAAGACGAAAGACGTCTAGAGGAGATGCGTAGCGGCGATCCGTGACATGAGCCAGCTGATGACCTTACATTCTCAAGAAAAGAATCACCCCAAGGAGGAAACGAAAGGTTAACGCGATCCCACTTCCGTGACCTTATCCTTTTTCCCCCAAAACGAAGGAAACTCGGATGAAAAAGATGAGGAAACAAATATTAGAGCAAAGCAAATTTCTATCCGAAGGCTTTTCAATGCTTATTTTTTTGCACGAATAATATATAGTAGATAGAGCGCTGGCAGCGAATATTATATAATTATCATGTGGTTCATTCAATTAATGGAAAATAAATCAATTCGAAATTAGTATCATTTATTGCGGATGCTCCTCTTTGATAATTATTTAAATATTGAATAACAAACTAAAATTTTAGTGGAATATTGTAAAATAATTATTTCCATTAATGTTCATCAAATAAACAGCATCGAATATTTAAAATTAATAAAATTTATACCAATTAAAACAGGAAATCAACTTTATCAAAAATCATATTTAATTTATGTTTATTATAAATTGAAAGCAATAGCACTTCGAAATAATTATATGAATATGTTTGATTTTCTTTATTTTAATTCAAATATCTTTAGGACTAAAACGAAGATAACAGGATTCATCTTTTTCATACTAAAAGTTGATTTATTTATGCTACAAAAAAATGCAGCATTAATTATTAATAAATAGAGATTAATATTTAGTTTTAGATTGTTATTTAAATCCTATAATTGTAGTAATTATAATTAGTTCCAGTTCTAGTGGTTCTTTTAGAAGGGCATTGACCGTGAAATCTGTTCTCTAATTTTACAGACGAGCTTATTTGTTGGAAATGAGTTGGAATAGTTAAAGTCGAATATAGCAAGTGTGTATTATAGCGAGGATTAAAATTCAATGCCCTCAGTTTGTGTAATCCGGAATTGTTATTCTATTTGCGGCTTCTTAACGAGCCACTTCACCGGCATTTCAACTAGTAAACTATCAACTAATCAGCTAGCTATAAGCTTAATGGCTTTCAGCAAAGCGCATTCGACGTTTGATCGACAGCGATATATGATCGCCTATGACTTATGACCTGCGAATTGCATAAATTAAATAGCCATTTAACGACCCACATCAATGGTACCCGAACATCATCATCATCATCTCCGATTCGATACTCAACATCCCAAACACAACACTTCGGATGTGATGTGTTTGGAATGTTCACGTATCGAAATTATACAGCACACATTCATTTGCTCTATTCTAAATCTCGTAAAGGTTACTTTATTTTTTTTTAGGTTAAATGCTAAATAATCGCTTGGGCGTTTTCAGGAAGATGCATAGCAGGACACCCCTCTTATCTTATCAAGTATTCAAATAGAGGAGGTCCCCTCTTGAAAACAAGCAGAAGCGCGAAGGGGAAACTTGGGCACTTTTTCTTCTCATCTTCTTTTTATATACACCTTATTTCATATCCCATTTACCGCACCGAAAACCGTGAAATAAAAGAATAAACTGCCGGAGCCACGCGATATTTTACTTATGTGGAGGTCCCTCAAGACCACAGACATCAGATAGATGCACTTAATATCCAAGCCTCATTTATTTGAAGAGATTTTCCTCGATAACTTCTAATGCGCTCGTTACGGCAATTCATTTAATGAAGTTCAAAATAGTACTCTTAACGTTTCCAGACGCCAAACATTTGCTTTTCTTTATTTCTTTATGTGTTGGCAATTTTTCTCTCGCTCTCGTATAACGGCTATTGAAGCTGAAACGCGCCATTTTTCATTTTGAATTAAGACGTTTCCAGATGTGGCCAGCAAATATTAATAAAGTAAATCAAAACGACGCTCTTGCTACATGTGAGATGTTATAAATGGACCGGCAGGATTTATTGACAGCCTCTTTAATAATACGTCAAGAACTTTTATAAATGATTAACTCCTTACAGCTCAATCAAACATCCATTTCTCGGAACTTGCGTGCATTTGCTTTCAAAAGTATTTCCATATTTAATTACTAATATTATTAATCTACAAAACGCTTATACTTATAATGACCAAACAAACTATTTTATATTAAATATATAATTAAATTTAAATTTTTTTACAAATGAATTAATAGAAAATAAATAGAACATTTATAATTTATATTTACTTTTATTAAATTTAAATATCTGTAACTTCCCAGAATTATGCTAATTATTCTTACCATTTTTTTTTACCTAAATACTGTTTCCTATATTTGTTTATAAAAATGAAATATTAGAAAAAAAAAATTTAGAATTCAGTTAATTGAAATAGCTTCCCATTATTAAGAAAATGTCCTGTTTGTGAATGTTTGTTTTCCAATATAAAATACTTAACACTAAAGGTACCGACATTTTATATATATATATAATTATATATATAAACGCGGTTTAAAAAGACACCAAAAAAAGTATTGAATTATTGAATTCGCACTTATATTTGTTACCTTTCGAACAGTTTTTCGTTGATTCCTTTATTTTACTTTGAAACGATTAATTTCATCCGTAATCGAGCGATGAACAACATTGAACATATAACATTAGTATTCCAAATCACTCGGAAGTCATAAAATGTTCTATTCTACCATTATTCAAAAGTATGTATTCTTCGTTATTATATAACTAACGTTTTTATATAACTATATATCGGTTATATAAAAATTGTTTCATCCTATTAAGAACACTTCTTCTATATTAGTTAGTTTTCTAATAACTTTTATTGTTATTTCTTTGACATTATTGGAATACATTTTTGTCTTCATAATAGTACTTATAACATCAAATGGTAAGAAAATACTATATAATTTTATAATTTGAAGTTTCACTTTTTCCTGGAGTTAAAAGACTGTACTCTATCACCCAACTAAAAGTTATAATAAGTTTGTTTAACTTTAAGAGAAAAAATATTGACAAGTTTTTAACCTATCAAATTGACTAGGTAGGTAAGAATAGATAGATTATGTAATCACATCTCAAATTTATTCAATATTGTCATATGACATGATACGAGATATATAAACTCAATTAATATGATTAATTATTTGTTACTTTCTAAATTATATTAGAATATTAAAGTGTACTTTTTGTTGATGAATAATTCAGTAATTTGTGTATTAATTGAAAAAAATAAATTAAAAGGTGTCCATAATTTGTGGATACAAACTATTGAATAATTTAGTATAAATAATGCAAATTGAAAACTGCAAAAAATAAGATATAAAGTGTATCAAGAAAAGCTTTCTTAATAATACGTCTCGAGAGACTTAATAAATGACTCAATCAAACTATGCATTCCTGGGATTGGATCGATTTCTGTTTTGTGGGTATTTTTATATAATTTTATTAAGGCCATTGTCCAAATTGGAAACTTTCCGTGCAGACGTTCTCTGTACGTTGGGAATTCTGTTCCGGCCATTAGAAAGATTGTTGCTCGCTGGTTTTGTGATTGATACGTTCCGCGGTGGGGGGGCGGCTGGAAGTCCTCGCAAATTTCCGAATTAAAAAAAGAACAACGAAAAGAAAATAAAAGCGCTTTGCTCCCCTCAATTTCCTTTATGTACATTTTTTCCTTCGCATCCCCGAATTTAAAACGACAGACGTAATGAAGCCGAAGAAACAAATGGCTCGGTGGATTTGGCAATACAAATGCGTATGCAAATTGCGTCAGCACAAACCGGAAGGAGTGGCGGCGATGGTGGTAGAAACGTTCCGCGTTATTATATAATTCACATATTAAAATTGGGTTAATTTGGCCCGAATCGAGTAATTTATCAGGGTAAAATTATCGCGGCGATCGTAATAAACTTTAATCGCGAAGCTGGTATAGCTGGTAAGCGTCCCGTAATTTGTGTGTAATAAATAATTTCGCTCCTTATATGTAATTTCCGCGCGTACAGTGCCTTGCTGTTCGGTTTCCATACATCAGCCTAAGGATGTAGGTCGCAGGACCTGACGGGACTCCAACAACGATCGGTCATTGTAGCCGGTATCTCCGGCATGTATGAGCTGCCGGTGTGTGCGTATACGTGTATACATGCACTGCATACGAGTACGTGTATGCATTATACCTGGAAGGATCGCATAAGTCATTTACATCCGTAAAATACGATGCGGACTTAAATGGCAACGTATAATAGAGCTTTTAAGCTATACGAGCATCGCGCAATGCAAATAACCAGGTGCGAAGCGAGACGTCAAATTTCCATGATCTACGACCGCCGCAATCGTTACGGACCTTCACCTTTTACCCAATTCCATCTGGATCCCATAAAAGGACACGAAGCAAATTTTCACATCGGCCCATGTTTTAACTACACTCATCCTCTTTCTGCAAATAAAATATTTTATTTAACATATTTCATTCACGTTTTTAAAGCATCAGTATTTAAGAGAAGAATTCTAAAAATTGATAATTATTAATTATAACATAACTGTCTACGATAGAATACAATCTCAACAACACAGACTCGTATTTAGTACAACTCGAATGGCATTTGATTATCTATTGAATAATACAATATAATCCGTAATAACTATTGAAAATAATTATATAATATCTTACCAACAAATTGCTTTACTGTCTTTAGTAAAGAAATGGAACATTCACATGAAGTAAATACAGTTGTAGGAGTTTTGAAAAAAATCTAAAGTTTTCAATAATTAAAAAGAAAATTTTCAGCGATTCTAACTAAATATTTTTTTTGCCATTTGCACGTAAAGAACTAATTTAAGTAACTATGATTTCTTACTGTGGTAACACCAAACGAATACGTTTTGTTTCGAACTATAATATAATAGAGCTTTACATAAAATTTGATTGAAATATTAACATGAATACTAATTATGTTTCTGGAATTAGATCATCGAAGAATTTATAATTTTAGTTCAATTTATGTAACTTTGATCGACATTCATATCGCAACATTAGATTTGTATGAGTTAATGCTGGATCAATGTTATAGCGGTATATTTTAACGTTTTCAAACATTGATCCAGCGTTGCATTTACTATTTTGTAGTATGTAAGAACTTTTAAGTTTTCTTGCTATTAATTGTAAGCATTTTACACTCTATTGTGGATGCTAGAATGCATTATATTAAATGGAATGCCGGTAGAATTTTGAAGCTTCGTCTAAATGGATTAAATTAATTACGCAACGCTCTGAAGGCTAGAGGAAGCCTTCTGCATACAAAAGGCGTTCCGTGTTTCGCATGTTACACTTCGCATTACGTACATGAAAAATATGTAAACAATGAGCTGCAAAAAGCTCAGGAGCGGCAGTAAATCAGCCAAAGCATGGTTAAGAAACCGGCCGCCGTCGCCGCGCACAATCACACTGTATCTATGCGTGTGAACGTTTGTATGACAGTACCGATAACTCGGCAAATATTTCCTCCTTTTTCGAAAAGCCTTATTTACGAGTGGTCGCTCTCTTTTTCATTGTGTAATTAAAACTACTATGGGCGCCATTGTTGCCATTCATCAAAAAACACGCGGCGAATTGGCAATGGAAAAAGCGGCAAACTGGAGGAAAACGACGCATTAACATGCATATGCATACAACATAATTACATTCTGCTAAAAGCAAACCATAAAATTAATAACAATCCAATTTCGTACGTAAATATAAAATTTTCGTTGAAAAAAATATATGTTATTTATTCGAGGTTCCGCATTTTGAAATATAATTAGAAAAATTATTCTACCAACCCTTGCATAATTCGCGGCGGCAGTGGTGGTGCGATTTCTTTTTAATTAATTCTGTTATGAATGAAGTCCTCCCTTAGGGCTAGAACGAGGAAATTGTTTAATTATAAAAAGTGCGCGCACTTTTGATTCACGCATGAAATGGCTAAATGATTAATGTCATTAATTATGGCCTCTAATTAGGGAGTTGGGGAACCCACACGACTCAAGCCTTCTTTCCGCCATGTGAATCCACAAATTCGCCATTAGTCCATCTATTATTGTAATTTTCTCTTTTGTCTCCGTCGTAGATCCATATTTTCAATCCCTAAGCCGTAAACAAACACATTAAATTATCCCTTTTTTTGTATATATTTCATCTTAGAGAATCTAAGAGACTTTTTCCTTTGAAGTAGTTTATTGAATTTGTTATTAAATTTCTCGAATGAGACCTCCCCCAATGGTGCGGACTATACGTGTAGAAATGAACAATGTAGTATACTCAAAACAGTTTCTGTTTACACATTGTGTTTGCATAAGTTCGGGAAATGTAATATTAAAATACAGAAGGATTCGGATATGGGATGTTTCTTAAGAGCAGCACTTCAATTTATTTATACAATGCTCTTGCTTGCTTGATCTTCAAGCAATTATTTTAATGAAAACTTTTTCTTACAGATTTATTTAACTTCAATTAATAAATGTGTTAGTTTGATACATTTCTAAACAATAATAAATATTTATAATTAATTGTTGAATTATCTGCATTATGATAAGTCTAAATATTATGGACCTTACGTTTATGATGATAAATGGGAAGTTAATGACCGGCACTGGGAAAGAATTACATTTAATTCCTGAGTTTATTTATTTTTTGTGGAAAATTGTTTTTGTTTGTTTAAGTAATTAATGTATCCGTGCGTTGAGCGGAAAATGAAATATTCGGCGCGTGTAATTAATAAAGTTTTATGAAAAATGGTTTAATTAAATCGGTTAAAGTATATAGAGAACGGTATCAAGGGGGTCGACGAGGTTCGGTAATGAATATGAATGTCAAAATAGAGGAATGAATAATGTAAATAGTTGGAGATATGGAGATGGATAGGTTTTAGGTGGAGGCAAGACGCAAAGAGTTTGGGTTTGGGGTCGCGAGCGCGCACCGATCAATCAGCAGGGAATGACATTATCAACACCTGTATCGTTGGCACGTGGAAAGCCAACCCTGAAATAAATATCATTCATCAACGGAATTATACCTAAAACGAAAACGAGAGCGAATGCGAAAACGCACCTCATCCCCTAGTTTAATCAATTCAACTCACCCAGCTCTCTTTATTTGTTAATAAAACTTCGTCTCTTCCTGATTTATTCGCGGCTGCTGATTTAATGAATTAGTGAAACACGGATTGTGAGTTGGGCGCAACTTTCAACGCGAACCTAGGTGGCAAAAGTAAAAGTCGCGCCCGCCACCGTCGCCCCTCAAATTTTCCAATTTCACAGGCCTCTGCTTCCGGAACGAACGCGTCTCGCCACGTGACAAGAAGTTCGTTGTCGAGGGTTGGTGGCGGGCGATGGCCTAGGCGGCGGAGGCGGCTCAGTCCTTTTTCAAACCTCCAGGAGGGTGGCTGGGTGCGTTTCGCCGCTCGTGACGTCCATACGTAATCCCGCCTGTTTGGAGAGGATCCTGTCAAAATATTACATTCCTAAAACTTCCATCGGGAAATGTGTTATTCCAAAAGCTTACGACCGCCAACCCTCCGCAACTACAACTTTTGCACACCCCTAATGGAGCCCACAAAAAATACCCACACACACACACACACACATGTTGACGCATGAACACGTGAACCCAATTACAACAGCATGCTATTCACCAGAAATTTTATTTAACTCATAGAAAGTTTGCCTTCAAGAAAGAATAAAATATATTCAGAACTTTGTAAACTAATTTTCATGTTTTTCATATGCATTACATAAAGAAAATTGATTAAAATATATATACAACTCACACTTTTCAAACCATTTCAAACTAAATTAAAATTACATATATTTATCAGAAGTTCTGCCAACTTCCGAATAATCTTAATAGTATATTTGTAGTACTGTCATACTTCAACTGACAAAATAAAATTATATATTGTATATATGATCTATTATAACTAGATCTGTTTTTCAGAAGTTTGCTTATAGTATTAGTGAGAGTAATAGATAAGTAAAAATAATAATAATATATAATAAAGGGTAGTTTAAAAATATTTTTAGAAAAAAATAATTTATGAAATACTGTTATAAAGGGAGTTGAGAATGAATGACCATAAATAAAGCAATTTATAAAGAGGATAATAAACAAGTGAACCGGATTTTAGTTTGTTTACAAAAAATATATATCAATTTCAGATAATTTAGAGCGTTCTTTTCGCTTGGTCTTTGTGCTAGAAGGATCCGGAAATTTATGAAGACAGATATAAGAGGGATCATGGCATTATATCCGTAGGTGCTGTCGTTGAAGAAAGGAAAAAATAATGCAATTGTCTGGGACTCAGGTGCTGCAGCGTAGGACAAATTTGCACGAGGGGCGAGAGAGTCAAGTAAACGGTATACCCGATCCATCTTGTGTGGAAAGGAAGTAAAAGAGGAGACGGAATTACTGACGGTGAAGGAGAGGAGAGGAGTAGTATAGGAAAGGGCGTAAAATAAAAGAAAAACAGAGGGTGGTTCTTCGAACCTGAACCAAATTAAGCCTGGCGCGAAATAATAATAATAAGGCCGAAAGGGAAGTGTGCGTGTATATATAGGTATAAATAATGCATTTGCTCTTCGAACGAACGGAATGATTAACATCGCGACGCTGGGGATAGTCTCTCTTTCTTGCACATACTCGCAAGGCGTACTGTTGGGAGCGCAAGTCAAGAGCTTGCTAGAAACATCCATCTTTCAATTTGCACGAGAGGAGACGTCTTGACAAGCTGCGAGTGAAGTTACAGACGTGCCTTTTCAAATGAAGTAAAATGATGCGGGGATTCTCGACAAAATAATGTTTTACCGCAAAACGCGTATCAAGTTGGCGCGCGCATTCTCACAAAGGAAGCGTCATAAAATATCATTCTATTTACGGTTTCCGGTGTGGCATTAATTCGTTTTCTTTAACTAAACTGCTTTACACTTCAAACGTTTCTGCCTTCAATTACCTTATATCCAATAATCTTATATTATCCCATCTAATAAGAATTAAGTATTCTACCTACAATTCTTTCCTTTAGTTACCAAATCACAATGATATTTTTATTTACTTATATATAAATAATATAGCACGAGCAAGTTGTACGTTTATTCTTGAGATAAAGTTTTCTAATAAAAATTTATGTACTGAAAACGTGAATTACATTTGAAATTATAAGTTGATCAACACAAAAATCGATGCGTTAACAACCTTTATAATATAGAAATAAAAAACTCATTATTGCGTTTAGTTAATAAATTATGATGAAGTATATCAATTAACATATGAAAGCTAGTAGTTTTTATAATAATTCTTGGTAAAGAAAAATAATTAAGACCTAAAATTAAAACTTTTTAGATTTAATTTTTCTAAAGTTACGTTGATAATAAATAGAAAAAGATATATTTTAATACATCATTTTTTATATAATATTGGAAGTAATTTTTATTTAAAATATGTTACGCAATTTGTCGTTCTAAAATACATGATACAACAGATTTTATAAAATATTTGGTTCACTTATATCAAAACATGTCCAATCCTAAGTCATCATAAAATATTCAATGATATATGAAGAAACATTCTACTTGATAGTATCTCATCAAATCCACCAAGTTGTAGAGCATATGTAAATATTATATGTTGATCTTCAAGGATTACTAAAATTTATTTCTATTATGAATTATTGATTAAATTTTGTTTTTCTTTTTTTATTCTAGGGCTGCGCAAAAATTGAATTTATCTTCATCTCCGCACCGTAGGAAACGGACAAATTCCGAGGATGATTCGTCGGGGTTCTGTGGGACGCTGCAGAGGTCTCCGCCTCCAGTACCGCCGGCGTTGCTCCGCCGAATCGGCGTTAAGGAAATCACCGGAGTCGGCAAGGTAGGATAGGATCCCATAAATATTTACTTTTTGATCAAGTTAAGCGCGAAAGTAGCTCATTTGATATGCCATTTCACTGGGAGTGGAGGAGTAGGAGGTAGCGCGGTGCGCCTAATAAGGGACAGACAAAGCTCCTTCTCCCCGACATATAATATACTTGATCGCCTTAATGTAATCGGCTTAAATCAATCATATTCATTAGTTCTTTACATTTTAACCCTATTATAATTGCGCGAATCCTTTCCGCGTTGGTACGCACCATTAATGAAAACACCGAGGCGGCTTCCTTCCATATATTCTTTTGCCCTTCTTTCAAGAGGCGCATCTATCAATCACGCAGCAACCTATGATGAAGCCGGAAGTTAGCGGTGGCATTGACAGCGCGCCCCATGGTTCCGGTGCGACCGTCAATGAAACCCCAATCAGCCCCAATTATCATACTCGCCGCAAGCACAGTACGTGCCTCAGATACGGCAAGGGGTTCAATCCTTTAGGTCCTTGGTGATTCTTCTTCTTATACAGCGGTCCCTTGGATCCCCTTCGAACAGAAACCACATCCCGTCACCCCAACAAAAACCACTGAAATATATTTGAATCACATTCCTTGGAGGGGCGCAAAAAATAATCAAGGGCTTTTCTTTTTCACTTCTCCAGGCAATTGCTGTTATATACACGGAGTTGAAGAACTTTCTACCCAACTTTATGATTAATTGTATTATTTTTAATTCAGCTACTTTTTGCGCTAATTAAGAAAAGAAAAAGAAGTATGTACGTAATAAAATCTAACATTTATATAATTACTTTTTTTTTGTTTCCTTTTAATAGCACTTTTATAAAGATCAAAATTATATTTTATGGTTAATATAAATATTTAAAAAGAAAGCAATTTCTTTTTGACCCAATTTAACAAAATTTCATAAATTGCTAATAAATAAAATATAAACTATATTTCAAGATAACATAATATGTTTTCTTAATATGATAAGTATTATATTTCATACTAATCGGTTTTACCTTTCATATATATTATTTGTATAATCCGAAGTATTGATTTGTTTTGTGTAAGAAAATGTGAGCCGACAAAACATGATGGATGCTGTATCGACTATGGCGGATGCGCAAGGTCTTTCAACATCAATGATTTATTTTGGCTTAATGGTAGATGATAAAATCTAATATTGTCGTTTGTAAAAAATAATAGTAATAATAGTCATTTATTAATAATTAACAAAAAGTTTTTAATGTCCTTGACAAAATGGCCTAAAGGCAAATAACTGATTTTTTTCCAGTAACTTATAATAATTAATATATTTAATAAAACAAATAGATTTTTAATCACTTACAATATTAGTTTTCTAAATAAATGTTATATAATAGTATATTAACAAATGGAAATTACAGTAGACAGAAATGGAAATTGAATATTCATTAGAGGTGCAAATTAAATTTAGCACGAGACTCGTTAAAATTAGATGACCCAGAAGTGTGCTATAATCCATATCGCTTAACCTTTAAACGCTTCAATGCTATCGATTCGCTAGAGGAAGCTGTTGGTGGGTCTCCAGAGTTTTGGATGGGGATGTTAGGTCGTGGGACGAGCCGGAGGAAAGTGCGTTTATTATTTATGTCCATACTCTATGTATGTGTACCGGAGGAATATACAGGTCAAATTGGGGGGCTGCTCGGTTTAAATTATAAAGTGACACGTCAGCCTCGTCCGGCTACCAATTAGCAAACAAAAACAGTCAACTCTGTGACATGGAATTGGGTAGAAAGCAGAAAGGGCGTCGAAAATGGAAACGGAACTGAATACAAAAAAGCATACAATCATTGGAGAGAAATAAAATTATCAATATCCTTCCATAAAGCATCATGCAATTTATCTTCAATGAAATATCACGAATTTTATCTAAATAATTATTACAATGTGATAATTTTGAATTTTGTGTACATTAGATAATAATAAAATCTATGACTTGTGTGACAGTAATAAAATTACAACAAGCCAAGGAAACTATAATGATAAAGAAGAAATGAGGCAAAAAGCAAACACTAAATCTATAAGATCTTCAATTTTATATGAAGATCCTCAAGTCGACAGTTTAAATTATACATTAATAAACCTAATTTAAGGTAGTGTGGTATTTGAAGTTGTATAAAGTAACTTTTTTCCTCCACTTTCTCTTCAGGGACAGTATGAAAAGTGTTGATAAGTTTTTGAATAATATTCATAATTCTTTTACCTTTCTCAAGATAATCTATTAACAAAGTTTGCATCTCAAAATCCTGATGCCAAACCCTAGCGAAGCTTTCAAATCTTTTCAAATCGTTTTGTTATGTTATATTGCATTATATTAATATATGAAATATTAGCGTACCGAATTTATAAGTTTTTTGTAAAGTGCATTTTTTCAAACATTATTTATTTTAAAGATATGAACAAAATGTGTATTGGTTCATTTTATTAGTGAAGATTACTTCAAATATGTATCTTTTATATTAATATATTCAATATTAGCGTACCGAATTTCTAAGTTTATTATAAAGTGCATTTTTTTCAAACATGACATAATTTATAGATATAAAAAACATGTTTTGGTTCATTTTATTAGTGGAGTTTACTTCAAATATTTATCTTTTATATTAATATATTTAATATTAGCGTACCGAATTTCTAAGATTTTTATAAAGTGCATTTTTTCAAACATTTTGTAATTTAAAGATATGAAAAAAGTGTTTTATTTTATTTTATTAATGAAGATTACTTGAAATATTTATTTTTTGGATTGACAATTCAAATTATTTAGACTACTATTTTATCGCTCCAAAAACAATAAATAATATAACGTTTATAAGTGATTATTATTGCCATTAATAATAATAAACACTGGTCCGGCCATGGATAGTGAACGAGATGGATAGATGTAGAGAGGATGGGAATATTAATTGAAAACCCTATAGATGCGGCGCAGCCAAATTCAAACAATAAATATTTGCTTTTACCATTAGAGACGCGTCGGCTGGTTTATGTATCTTCATTGTATTTGAACTGGACTTCGCTTAATTAAAAGCGCAAACAGCGAAAAAAAAGAGCGACAAAAAAATTAAAGTTATATATCATGCAGAAGAGAGAGAGTTTTACTTTTTGTTGCAAGGAAATCGAAAAATCCGGCGAAATTAGTTTTCTCGATTTCTTTTGTCTACGCGAGAAAAGAGGGGCGACCTCCCTCGGCTCATATACTTTCTTCCCCTTTTCATCTTCCCGCCGCTAGACTTAAAATGTACTTATTATTTTTATTGCATTGCTCTAATTAAACGACTTTAATTATAACGAACTATTTTTCGCTCGGTTTCTTAAGGAACGTCGCCTATTCCCTGGGCATAAAGGACCCTCTTCCGTCCCCTTTTCCTTCTGGTGCAGCCACTGCCATTCATTCGTCCTTTATTTCCCTTTTCAATTTGCAATCGTTTTTAATGAGTGCAGACGGGAATTACTTTTATATTAAACATATATAAAAAGAACCTGTCACATATTTATATATGTATATAAATATATAAGCAGCGGAATGTAAAATACGCCTTCATTTTACTGTTCAAGAAAGATCGGAATGTTAATTAAACGCGTTAATTGCTTCAGATACCGCATGAAAGAAGTAGCTGGTCAACTGGTTGACTTCACTCAAAATCGTTATGAATACAACTGGTCCCCGGGGATCATTAAATTGCAATGAAAAAAGGAAATCACATTTTTAGAGACATGCCAATCAAAAAGTTAAAACAAATAAAACAGTCGGAAAAAAATAACCATTTCATTTAATTATGATGTATTTCAAATAAACTTTTTATTATATTTATTATTATATTTAGAAACGTTTACTCAATCGCAATATTTGTAAACAAACAAAAGTTGAAGAGCCAACATTTAGTTAAATAACTAATGTAATTGTATTGTGATAAAATGTAATATTTTATTAGAAAAAATGTAAAAAAAAATCAATAAATACAGTTTATGAATAAATTATTCAATATAAATCAATGTGTTATAAAATATTAATTAATTTTATTAATTATTATTATTAATTTTAACGAAATATTTTTACGATGCAATTTCTTATACTTTTTTATTATACAGACAAATTGAATATATTTTTCCATGAGTGTTAAAAAATGTCTAGATACAGTAGTTTAAATAACAAAAAATTATATAAACATTGTTAAGGTGATTCACGCTTCATTTGTATTGAACCAACCTGGAATGCGATTTCGATTTTCAGAAAACAAATAATTAATTTATTAGTAATTCTCTTTGCCGACGCTTCAAAATTTGGTAAAAATGTGATGCTTCTTAATGTACACAACTGTTTCCCATGATTTCAGTATTTTTTTATTATTATACCAGAAGATTGTTGCATTTTGGGACCTTCTCCTCCTCTTACAATCTTTCCTCCATAACTTTTTTTCTATAAGACGCAATGCAACTTGTTACAGCAAACACAAATTATATTTGGAAAGTGTAGTCCGCTATAAATAGAGATGTTAAAAAAAGATTAGTATATTCAAAAATGCACATAATATATGTACATAAGTTTCCGGAAAATCTTTTATTCTCGTCACTCTTAATGCGAAACGTTGTTCGTTAAGCGAATCATTTTTATTAAAATTTATTTTGCTCGTTAAGCGAAATGCTCGTTTTGCGAGGTTACAATGAATTATGTTTCTCACGAATATCTCTTTGTATGTTAACTACAATAAAGTTTCTCTCGAATAATCAATTTAAAAAAAAGCACGAGTATAAGTCATTAGTAATTATTGATATGATAATTTAAATAGTTATGTAAAAATATCAGTTCACAGATTATATTAATTTATTTAAGGATTTAATGTATAATGAAAAACAAATAGTTGGATTAATGTTAAATATGCAAAATTATACATTATAAAACATGTTATTAGGTGGTGCATGTAAAAACCATAAAATTGGAGGCGCATATGAGTAAATCGTTTAATTGTGGACGGCGTTGCTCTCGGTAAAACACAGTTAAATAAATTTAGCGTGTGTACGTTAGCTGTGTTTATACAGGTGGAAATAAAACATAATTAAAAGTATATCATGTACATGGGCAGGCGCATTACTTGTCAATAGTATATTGCAATTAATGTAAAATTGCATAGAGACCGGACAAAATATACGACGTTTGTTTACGACCGTCGGTGTCGACCGCCGCATATTATTCATTAAAACCCGTTTATCTACGCGAACATTTTTATACGGCTGGATAATCCGAGCCGCATGAGCGGTTGACTAGTTTTCCATGGTTTATGTAATGCCGAGTGGCAACACACGACCACCACCGCAAGGTGTAAGCTAAGCGATCGCCTTTGATTTACTGTCCGAAAATGAATTGTAATTATAATCATTACTGATGAGGATTTGTTATTGCGTGGGCAGTGTTGAAATATTGCAGTCTGCAATCGCGATTACGTTATCATTTAATCAACCGCCTTTACACAAACTTTCAATCCCTATATAAAGTCAATTACGTAATTCTATACTACAAAAAGTAATATTTTTTACTAGAAGCTACATTGTATATAAAATTAACATATTTAGCTACCAATTCCATCTTGTATTACTATATCTATATAAAAAAATTATTGAAAGTAAACTTTACAGTCGGGCACGACATCATATGTTGAGAATTTCAGAAACTTTATTTTATATTAGTTTGATGGAAATCATACCACAATTGCAATAAACAATTTGTATTTAATTGCTTTTGAACTAATTAAAAGTATATTGAAAGTATTAACCTATTTTTTATTAAATTACATCACATTTTTGTTTTCAAATATTAAATATGTTTTAATAGATATAATGGTTTTTCATGATTTACTTTTAGTCCCTTTGACACACGAAATCCTGCTATAATCCAATATATCAAGCATTTTTCAACAGCTTAATCGCATCAAGTAAATGATTCGACATAATCTAGTGAGCGAGTGAAAGGTTGCCGGACAATGACCAGGGCTGGTCGTCCTGGCTGACCCTCGACGGCCCCTGAACGATCCGAGATTGAGTAAAACCAGATCCTTTACTACCCCCGTTATCCTTCCCAGATGTGGGCCGCTGCTGCTCCTTACATTAAGCAAACTTTCCTACAACTCATTAACTGAAATCACGTACGCTCAATCAACTTTTTATCCTTATGCAAAGCGACGGTGCCGATTTTCAATTAGAGGTTGAGCATAGCCGTTGTATAGCATCCCATGTTTCCTGAAACAGAATTTATGACGAAACGAGGGAAAGGAAGAAATAGAAGATCGAACAAAAAAAAGGACCGAACGGGGAAAAACTGTAATACTTGTATATCCATACGTGAGGACAAAGCCCAATATATATCCGGGGAAGGAACACATGGTCAGTTCGCATCAGCAGTTGGGTCAGGGGTCGTATATTGGCAATCACAGTTCTCAAACTCACCAGCGTCTCACAGCGCACACATAGAGGGAAAGAGTACAGCATACAAACTCATCCCAACAGCCCCGCAGCATCCAATCTGTTTAACTCGCTTCATTGAATCCTATGCGCCATTGATTCGCTTTTATACGTAACTTTTCACGTTTTTTCTTATTAACTACAAAGCACCTTCAAATTACAAATAACCTGAAATACAATGATAAATTAAAATATATTTAGTTGAGATTTATAAACATTAGTTACATCATAATAACTTATATAAGCTTTTTCTAATATATTATATTAGTTCCTTGAAACATGAAAGGTCTTGGTTATGTATTTCGGTGATTGATTGATTGATTGATTGCGAATAATCCCCAAAGAAGTAAACCATGCAGAACTAATGTTAGGAGAACAAAAATGTCAACAATATTGCTGTGAATGGAAGATATATGATATATCAAAATTCAAAAGGTTTCGATAAATGAATTTATGCGTTACGGATGTTGTTGGTCGAGATGCGTGAGCTCAGGAAAAATAGTCGCGTCTCAAACAGGGAGGCAGAAGTAAAGAGGAACCCAATAATTGGACTCCAGTCCGCCTCTTGAATACGAATAGAGAGCTGACATCCGCACAGATGAGACCCAAAGAATTGTTTGGGGATGGCGTGGGGGATGGAAGGTTGAAAACGGCCCTCGAAGTTTACCCTTACTTCGCCCACCCCGCAGTCTCTCCTTTCTTTTACATTTTTTTTTGTGTGAGCATAGCATCAAAGCCCTAATTGGACACAATATAAATCGAAAACTAACCGATTCATCACTTAAAAAGCGCGCCGCGGGGGCTTTTGATTTGCGTTATTTATAATATGAAGAATGATGCGTCGCGCGGTCCCAGTTGTACGTGGATTTATCGGCCGGCTGACTGAAATAAATTATCAGGTCATTTCGGGAATGCCTGGGATAATCTATTACTGGGTTAACCTAAAGTCCCTGATAACAAAAAGCCTGAATATATAACTAGTTTACGCCAATTGCCTGCAACCATCCATAACTTACAATGCTGGACCAGCAACATACACTCTTGGCAATTGTATGTGTGTGTGTATGTTCTTTTTTTGCTATTTAGTTTTGCTCGGAATGGGCTCGAGAGAGAGAAGGAGCGATAGGGTGAAATGTGAAAACAGGAAAAATATTGCTCTCATGCACGGAACACGGTAGCCCTGGATAATTCCCTTAAAAGCATGCGTTAATTACCACCGCGTACACTGCGTGCTTTACGTACCTTTAAATCCACACTCTACATCTCAGAACCTATCAATTGGATTAAAATCCACATAGGATCGGATACTAGTCCCACCAAGCACTCTGCTTCATTGCGTGCTGAAACACATTGATCCATAACTTCTAGGTGTATAGAGTCATTGATATTACACAATATTTATTACCTGCCTCTTGAATTTGATGTACGATAATAGGATACTATTTAGCTTATCTTTTCAATATTATATATAATGTATTAATATGAATATTAATTAATCTTTTATAATTAGTTTTATTACACTTTCTTTATTAATATTGTGATGTAGATATAAAAAAAATTAAATGACAACATAAACATTCAAATTATGTATGTACATTATATAGCTGTATTTTGAATAAAATTTTCTAATTGTATATTATTTTTGTTTTCCAGGTAGGTTAAATCAATATCGCCAGTGATGCACTTACTAGGTGGTAAGATAATGATTTATTTCCAAGTATAATTAAAAGCAATTAAATCCTATTAAATAAGACTAATTAATGTCCGATGATTAATAATTGTCTGGCACTTATTACTAGTAATAATAAAAGTTTAGATATACCATACATTAGCTAGATAAATTATAACTTAATTAATATTTAGAATCATTTTGAAAAATCTTATTTGTATTATGTAATATGACAAACATAATTAAATTTAAAGTTTTTTAATTATATTGTAATAGTATATCTAACAGTATTTTTAGGTTACACTATTAAATTATTCAAGAAAAGAATTTAATCACATAGAACTATTTTTTATATTTATATTTTCATGTTTTACACAAAATACGTTTTTATAAATAAACAATTTATTTTATTTATATTAAAAATATTACATTACATTATTTTATTGACTTAATAAGTACAAACTCTATTGTTATATAACCCAATAAGTTAAATAGCTGCCGTATAAATAATTCATTTATAAACGAGGCTATTTAGAAACGGTTTTCTGCCTCCGTTCCTTTTATTTTTTATGACGGCTCTTAGTTTCCTATAAATAGTTTATTGGAAACTAGGGTGTGGAGACCCTTGTCTTAAAGTAAGGGACGATTGACCCCCATCCCTTTATTTTCGCTTCCCCTTGGACTCGTCAAAATCACTGCTCGCCCGAAACGATCCTAAGATTTTATTACGCACCTTTCGATTCCAGTTTGACTATAAAAGGGAAATAGAGTAGACGTGACACAAATAAATTGTAAAGTTATTAGACTGCCTTAATCTGCCCGCTGCATCTCTGTCACAACTTAATTCTCACACCGTTGCGCTAGAATGAAGACATGCTTAAGACTAGTTGCCAAGAGGATGTTAGGGAGATGCTATCTTTATTGGCTCCATTCCCTGGGAAAACTGCAGGCGGGAAATTTGATCCGCGTTTATCATTATGCACTTTGACAGTTTTAAGATGCATATGAGAAGTTACGTCTGGGTACTTAAGGTGAAGTCTCCACCAACAAATTACATTTAACAACGGAGTTCTTTAAAATGCAGTTTTAAATTTCACGGTCGAGGTGATTGATAAATGGGCCTTGCCGGCCAAGGCGTACGTTTCATTTTCTAATGCACATGTTTTATTGTTGACGTTGCCAACTTAATCATGGTCGTGTGCAGTTGTGTATGTATACATAGCCTGTACACATACACACGACCAACGACAAACACCGAGCAAACAAAATAATTGAAACGCGTTCCATAAAGCAAACAAACAATTTTCATTTCGGTCTAGAAAGTTAGGATTCCACTTTTTTTTAGTGTTTTCCGTTATTGCCTCTCCATACTCCTCTGTTTCTTATATAAGAAAATTGAATTGTGCAAAAGTTTTTAATTGATTTTCAAAAAGAATGAAATAGAACTTACATTAATTTTATTTTAGACCTAGTCATTCTCAAGGCCAGTTACAAGGGTAAACTATTTGCTGAATATTTTATGAGTAATAAGTTTCAAGATTTAGCAATAATCAAAATAACTATTTAGTGAAAAAATGATGCTAATGATGATAACAATTATTAAATAATAAAACAGAAGCAATGAAATGGTAAAATATAAGTTATTTTTTAAACAATGTTTATTTCAACAGTTACATTTACATTACTTATCAGTAAACTATAAAATGTCTACATGGAAGATGAAACTGGGCGCTATTGATTGTATCTATATATTATTAATCCATGTTCTTCATATTGGCAAGGATAATGGAGGAACTTAGTATCTTGATAAGAAAAGGTTTAGAGAACCACCCGGTATACTTGTGTGGGTTTTTCGAGACGGAAGCATCCCCTCTTTTCGGTCCCTACGTCGTGTTTATCTATCCTCTTATATTGTCTTTTCGTTCTGCCAATCGAACGGTATTAGTATCGACTTTACGTCCTAATGTGTATCGTCCTACTTCTTCCGTCGTTCGTTTCAGAAACAATTTTATATATATTGAAAGAGGGAAAGGAAGGATATTATGTGCGAATTCAATAAGTATTTTATTCCACGTTTAAGAGGCTTTCCATTCATTTTATCAAACCGCCCAAAGTTTGCTCTATCTCTCTTTTCGTTCTACTTCACACATGCATGCAAGCCTTTTTCTATATATTTTATCTTCTCGTGCGTATGGGTGTCTCGTACTTCTTTACTGTGTTTGCATCCCTCGGGATAAGACCGGACCCGTTCCACTCTCGGACGTCACATCGAATCTACCCTTATTTTCCTTTGCCTCTATATATTTATACGTAGAGATATGCTCCGTAAACAATTTCTGTGTGCCTTCAGATTCAAAAAAAAAAAGGAAGAGCATAAGAAATTCATGCGTGCATATCGAATGGGAAATTTAATTTCTGTGCTTCCGGATTACGAGCACCGTATTATTATTAATCGTACGCTTTCCCTTTTCATTTTGCGTTCCCGTATTTCTCGTGGTCTTCCTTTTTTAATCAATTTTAGTTATTAAAACGCCGCACACCCCGGCCCGAATGGCGGCGGTGAAATATTAATGATTGATTAAGTCCCTACAAGCCGGTAATCTTTTAATCCACGCTGCAAGTTAGTCCGCATACCAGAAGGGCTTAATCTTCAATTATAACAACGCTGATGTACGCCATATTATATCCTCTTTGCAGCACCACGTATACCAATCAACCCCCATAAAGCCAGGGTGCAGCAGCGCAGGGACACAGACAGACGGACGGCTGAATTCTCGAATCTCATATCGCAGTTATTACAGTTATATTTTAATTTTTGATTTCTGTATTATTCCGGGGCAGTTTTATCTGAAAAAAGAGTTACAAAAATATCACGGTTGGCCGATGTTATTTCGGTTTAAATTTGCGTTGTTTGTTTTACGCAATCGTCTGCGTCCACCAAAATAAAACACAATAGAAATCACTGAAACAATCGGTCCAAACGTATCAATTTTCCTGAAACAAAACATCATATATTTGTATTTTGCATTATCTTCAGCAATTTAATTCATTGATAACTGTTAATTGATTACGACATACACATATGTATATAGAACTAAATTTATAAACATGTTTTCATTTATGCAATCTAAATTTGCAATTTATACCTACTTATTTGAGGTAAAAAGATGTACAATTTATATGCTATAAATATAACAACAAGAACACCTAACGATGTGCACTTACTCTTTAACAACTTATGAAAACTTATATAACTCTGAATTACATATAACTTATACACATTTACTCAATTAAATTATGATGAAACCAAATATAACACCTCACTCAATAAGTTTGTAGGACGACATATAGGAAGTACCAACCACTAAACCATTGTAACTTATGAACTAAACATCAGATTGCCATGAAATTTTGAAAGTCGGCGTCTGAAGGTTGGTACTTCCTAAAAATTATATAGATTTATCGATAGAGGCGTCATCCAAATATCATCCTACAAACTTATTGAGTAAGGTGTTACAATAGAAAATGTATTTCAACTTTTTATAATTAATAAATAATAATATTTATTGCAGCAATAAATTACAAAAATAATAAAAAAACAAACTTAAAATATTACCTATTGACTATAGGTCTTTCTGCACTATTGTTAATATTTACATACTTGTTTTAATATATTTATTTTCTTTTACGCAGCAAATCATTTTGATTAAATAATTTAATTCCGTACTTGTAAATAATTATATAACAAAAATTACAAATTGTATTGGTCTTATTGACCAAAATGCTTAATAATTTTATAAACTTATATTAAATAAAGTTATTATTATTTTATTTAGTTATTCGAACAACTTTAATATTTTTTATTGTTAGATAAGGTAATATGACGAATATAAGGTAATATGATTCGTTATTAAATTTCATTGATTCATGTTTAAGTTTGTAAGAAGTCCCAGCTGATTGACTTCAGATTGACATTGAATTTCAATAAAGATTTTAGATAATTGTTAAGTGCTTAAGAAAATATATAACGATGAGTCTACACTATATCCAATGCGGGTGTACGTATTACGTACCGGCAAATCGTATTAAATCAAACGTAGCGTGTGTGCATCAGAATAGCAGTAGATGAAGCCGTACAAACATTTGGTTTGGCAAAGTAAATTATGTTAAATGAAACAGAATTTTAAATGGGATAAAGAAAATAAAGGTATATGCGTATCTCAGATATTCCGTTATTTACACGTCATTGTTTGTATACGTGTAATCCGCTATGGACGGGAAATTTAAACAATCATTTGTGTTGACAGTAATTTCGCAAGGTTACATTACCTGGACTGTTTGCGATTGATCACAGCGCAAACAAGCGTATTCACTCACACAATCAGGGGGAGGCGAGCGTATTGGGATCCCTTTTGTCCTAACTTGACTATTGATTTTTCGCGGAAAACACAAATTTCAACTATGCCAATTGTACGGTGGTTCGCCACTATCACGTACGCGATATTATTTTTGGCTGCAGAATCCCATGTTCAATATTGGTGTTATATAAAAGACAAATAGGGTGGCCGGAGAGAGAGAGACTGGTAGTTGGGGGGTAAAAGTCGCTACGAAAGTTGTTGGTAATCCACGAGCGATCCGTAGTTCATTAGGGAGCTCTCTGTCTCGCTGCTGTATAGTTAAGAAAAAAAAAGGATCGGGAATAGAATGGGGTAGTCCTGCAGACTGCGACAGACAGGGCCGTATCCAATCGAATGAAGTATTTATGGATAAAGAAATATATATATAGCTTAACAATTTGAGCGCGTGATAAATGAAAATCTAAGTTACTGCTGAACAAAACGGCCTCCCGGAAAAGCAGTTCAAAGGGCTGCTAGGTGATAAGTGGATATACTCAATAGAACACGTGTCTTTCGCAGCAGACAACTTCTCCTTCTATTCTCCAGTTTATTGTGTAAAGATTACATTTTTTCTTCTCCGTTCAGTTTATCCTTCTTTGGTCCTTCCCCTCCTTAGTCCTTCCCTCGGCGACAATCCAGGTTAATTGCAGGGACCAATTAGTCACGGCCAATGAGTATCTTATCCACCCTCGGCTAGCATCTATCAAAACTCTATGCAATAGGTTCCAGCACATTATCCATCCCCCATTTAATTTTACGATCCCCCGGTTCACCGCTACGTTTGCGTTTCGACTTTCTTCATCTACTTATTTATATATAGAGTTTATTTTTCGACTCAGGTTTTCGCAATCGTAATGGATTATGAGTCGGTGGAGTAGCTCCGCGATCATCTATTATGTAACGGAGGGGCATTGTGTCGCTGCAGCGTTGCCGGAATGCGCTTCTCTTTTTCCATCTCGGAGGATTCGATAGCTATGTATGCGCTCTAAAATTTTGAAATGAAAAATTAGTTGAGATGCTCGCATCCCCGGCTTCGGTGAAGAGCTCCAAGAACAATGGACCCTCGCGAATTTTCCATCAAAAGTCACGAGAATAGTGTAACAAAATGTAAAGTAAATGCAACGTCCATTGTCACTCTCAACTCTGAATTGGATTATGAGTGTGTTGCAATGATTAATGTTTCATTCGAACACGAAAAGGAGAAACGCATATCTTTACATTTAATTTTCGATTCAATCTCGCATATTGTTTCCCAAATTTAAAAAAAAAATGTTTCAAAACTAACTAAATAAAAATATAAAAAAAATAGAATGCTTCCAATATAAATCACGCAAATAATAATTGATTATAAAATAAATTAGATTTTTTTTGTATAAACATTTATGTTATTTCTTAAGTAAATTTACTAGATTTTTTTTACTGAAATAGGAAGATATTTGAAGCATTTAATTTCAATTTATTTTGTAGCTCTTCTATTGGTATTGAGTATTTGCTGAATGTAATTATATTTGAGAGAACTGCTTCGTCGGTTTATTTACGTTGATTGCCCCACAGCAGCTGCAAATTTCCTGTTTAATGTGTAAAGATGCAATTTCTAATCGGAAGTAATTATATTTATGCAACTGAATTTTCAAGATCAATGACCGTAGTTTATGAATTAATGTTATTTTCAGTTTATATAAGTGTGAGAGTACCCGGCGCGTCCACCTATACTTTTTATCTCAATGAAAGGTGATTGTATATTTTCACAGATTTATGGTGACGTTATGCACGTAGAAGAATTGTGTCCAGTAAGTAGAAAGTCCGATAGCATAGATATATATTTTATGGCTATATGATTGCGAGAGAGTGTCGCAATTCTGTGCAGGTTTAGCAATCAGCACGCTACGGGGGAGCAGTTAATTCTGTGCCGGGGGGCTCCAGGGGGGACCTCGATGGGGGACGTGATGGGTGGCATCCGAAAGGCTGGCAGCGGGGCTTCGGAGCACTTTAGTTGGAGCGTGTCTGGGGTCCGATATCAACGCGCCCCCGGCTACTGCTGCACAAACCCCCCAATACACCCACGCAGGAATACACCCTGCCATCCCAATCCTAGGCAGTTCACCGCGCGACCGAAAACGGCCCCCCTAGCAGTCGAAACCGCGGCAGAAAACTGACAACTTCTCCGCACGTATTACAATATTTAACTGCCATCCCCCAAATTCATGTATTTAATATATATATTCAAAGCATGAAACTGATATACGGTTAAGCACAAAGGGACGGCAACAACAAAAGACCATTCATTTATTGACCATAACTCGGTTTTATTGTCCGGCCCCCGTCTTTATTATTTCCACCATATTGAAACAATGGGAAAGCGCTCGAGCTGCAATTGATGATTCCCGACGTGGCGCAACAAACGGAAGATTATTAAAGCTGCTGACCATAAATTTCACCGGCGAAACGCTTTCCGGTTTCACTCAATAAAAATTATGCAGATCCCATTCAAAAGCACTGCAACTGCTTTTGCCGATCACCCTTCTCAGGCCTTCCTAATTTTCTTAAAGGGGATACGGCTAAGGGCTCGCTGGAGATCTGTTTCAGTTTAGGCGTACGGAAAAAGGACTCCTGGTGCCCATTATGCCCACCCCACAAAGCAACAAAGAAAAAATAACGTTACGAAACAACGGAACACATTTCCGAGCACATAACCATTATCACCTTAAATTCAGTATTACAGTCTGCTAATTGTGCAAGTCGTTACATTAACATTTATATTTTGTTGAGTTTAACCAGGGTTCCAACTGATAAGACCAACTGTTATATAAATAAAATATCTTTACTAATATTTTAATTTACACCACTTTATGATTTTTATCCAAAATAATTTTATTTTATTTTTAAATCTATAATTCAATCAATTTACATTCGAAAAAAATATGTACATAATAAAAAATAAATTAATAACATAGTATTTTTTACTAAAAATAAATACAGAACAATAATTATGTGATTCTTTAAAACTGAAAAATTTAACCAATGTCAATAATGATGAAAATAATAAACATATAACTACTAAAAATAATATACTAGTTTCATAAAAATGATAAAAGTGTATTTATAGCCATTAAAAAATAATTGATTTTTATGCCAACTTTTGTAATCGCAATAACAGAGGTATTCGTTGGCGCAATTTGCATATATTTTGAACAATGCGATGCGTATAGATTAATTATTGCAATTATTTTTAATAAATAAACAATGGATTATGAAAAAAAATAAAATAAAAACAGGCAGTCGGTTCCATTGATTGAAACTCGTTATGACGGTTTGCCGGCTTCAATTTGCAACCGGGAGAGAAAAAGAAAGGGCCGCAATCAGACACGTCCGTCAGTTTTATTAGGCAATCAATAAGGAACCTCGCCGGGGGTGGCAGTAGGATGGTTTTTGGACCGCCCTCATTCGAGCTCCACTGACTTCTGTCAACTTTGGCCACCTTACCACTTTATTGAGGATATATACAGCTTTCAGTTTCGAGATGATAAGAAGTTTTCCAATTCCCCTTTAGTCCGAATATTGGTTATAAAATTTGCTCGGAACCGTACTAAATACTGTTTCCGCCCTAAATTCATAGTCGTATAATTGTTAATAATGTTATGCTCAGGTATACACGACCTTCGATGAAAGTTGTGAGTTAGTTGGATTACGTCTGGTACTCATAAACTAAACAAGAATAGTAAACTAATTACAAACTAAATGATCTTATCAGTTGGGCGAAGTTCCTTTGCCTCGGGTTACCTAATCTCCATATATGCGTATGTTGTATGTATATAGAAATGCGGCATTGTGGAGTTTAGAGCTGGTTGGGGTTCTTTTCATTAAACTGCGGAAACGTAAATAAAATCCGATCGTCTATTAAATAATAAATAGTATTTTTATTCCCATGTTGTGGCTATATTATGTTTGTCCAAAGTAAATATTAGAAAACCTCATCTAGGATACACTTTATTCTATTTTTTCGCAGCTATTTGCCTGGCGCTTCTTTTTTTTTACTGCCCTACAATTATAATTAATTCACGTTTCGATTTATGTGCGCGAGAGTTTTCCTACGGCGTAAGTTTTGACCCACGGGTCCAGAAGTGCCCTCGCCGCGTCAGGCGTACACACCCCAACCACCCATCCCCTGTTTCGTGTTATAATAATTATCAATGAGGCCCGCGAGATTAGACGTTATTACCCCTGCCGTATGCTTCCTCCGGAATTCCCACCCTCGTTCAGATGTTTGCAGGGCATATAGGGGTGGCCCAGAATAAAACAATTCCAACCGATATTAACATCCTACAGACCTAGAATACCGATCGATCATAACTCCCATTATATCAATATACATTTCGAATATTATATTATACAATTATTGCAATCCGACTATACGACGGATATTCAATTACACAATTTAGTTTCATCATCCAGCCTCACTCCAGAAGAAGACTTTTAACAAGATTGAATAGATTCATTATAAATTTTAGTTTAAATTAAATTACTAAACCGAATGATTTATTTATTTTACATTTTTAAATAGAAATCCTTTTAGTTATTAGATAATTTTTTAAAAAATTTGTTATTGTTAAAAAGTATGTATTTTAACAATGATTTGTTTATAATCATTATTTTCGGCGATTCCATCGAAAATAATTCACACTGTATCCAGCCCCATACATATTTAGATGTAAGCGCGGTAAAAGTTAAAAGTGTTCAAGAAGTTTTATCACCAATTATGTAAATTATCCGGCCGGGCTGCGCATCAAAACTTTCCCCGGCTAACGGGAGGGTGGTTGGTGGGTTATACAAGGGTGAATGCGGGACAATGGAGCGGGTCTAATAAATCCTTGCTCAAGGATACCTGCAATGAGTAAGAAAGCGGGAACGTTCCATCGCTTTATGGCACAATAAGGATGCCCATTATCTCGCGGATTTGCAGAGGCCCTTTTAACTCGGCTTGTTCGCGATTTACATACGCGAATTGCGCAGCTCCTTCTTTATTCGCGATCTCGAGATTTATATGAAGCGTTCGTCCTGGCGACGGCGACATTACCGCGGATATTTAAAATATGGGGCATTTGTTAAATCACGCCTTATCCTCGCCGCAGAGCTTTTATGGCAAGGCGAATATGTCGCCAACATTTAATCGCAGTCATAAAACTATTTTCTTTAATATATCGCAAGGACAATTTCCTTGCTCCTAAAATGTATTCGGTTTAATAGAAATTTATGACGAGCGTAACCCATTTAACTACTTTGGTTTTACTTTTTTATAAGAATACATTTTTAGATTAAAGTTTTATACATCACTTTCTATATTTAATAAAATTTTAAATTTAATAAAAAATTTAAAAAAAAAGTTTTAATAGATGCCCTTAGAAGCCTTAGGTATAGCTGAATGTACAATAACATAAGTTTATTGTTGACAAATTGTCTGCAAAAATTCTACTCTGAGCATAGAGTTAAAATAAGAATAACTTTTACAAATTCAAGAGCGACGCACAAACTTCCGAATGTTTTCCAATTTTTGAAAAATCTTATAGAATTTAGGAATATACATTAAGAGAATGATTAACTCACAATATACAAGTCTGTTGGATCGATTGGTTTTATTTCTCTTCTCTTTCAAAACTTTTCAAACTATGTTTATGTTTTTTGTTAGTATATTAAACATTAAACTATAAAAATATTGAATATTACTAAGTATGATTATATAGTTGAAACCAATACATTTGTTTAACTAAAAAATAGTAATACCTTAACATATTTAATTTCCATCTTAAATTTTTAATAGTTGCATTACAAAAAAACTAATTAATAAATTTGTATATAAAAAAATATATAAAAATCTGTAAATATAAATTGAATCGATGAACTTTATAATTAGTTTTTACATTATAAAAGACCTGCATACCAGAATTTTGAAATTTATTAAAGTTACACATAAATATAACCTAGATTAAAAATGTTCCAGAAATATGAAAAATTCCAGCTACAGTAAAGTTTGTTGTGTCTGTTATGAAAAGGAAGTTGTTATTAAAAAAGTTGTAATGTAATTAAAAAAAAATCCTTGCATGTACTTTTTTGTGTTTGCTTTTGCTGGCTTCCAAGTTTCCGCAACTATTTCGAACATTTCATTTTTATATTGTTTGTTTCCCGTTCGGCTGCGAGCGATGAAAGTAATTTAAAGTATCTCGCAATGTTTAGAAATGTAAATTCCAATGAATTTTAATTGTATGCTCACGAGTTATTCATGGAAATCTTAATTCCTTACCAACAAGTGCGAGCGGGCCGGATAATAAAAGTTTCACGTGGCTGAAAAGAGGAACGAGCTGAAACTACGCGAAGTGCCCATTAATTTCGCGCACATGATGTTGTCTAGTAACGCAGTATAAAATTTTAAAGGACCTGTGGCTGCTCCGTTTTCCCTAGGTACTCGAATCCTGGGTCTCGCTTAGGTGAACCTGGTCGGGCCAGCATCACGATGTTTCCTTTTTGGTTCCCTTCTTCTGTTCTATACGTGCATCGTAAAACCGAACGTAATGCATGTTTAATTCGTGTAAATTGCTTTATCCGTGTCCGACGTCGCGTGATCCGGCACATAACACTTCCAGCGCTCCTCTTCCTCAAAATAAAAAAAAACAGCAGGGTCCGAAAACCCACACCGATACACTTGACTTATTCTTTTAATCCCCAAATAGATTGCATTAGAACTGACCATTCATTACGACGATTTGCGATTATCTGGGAAATCACGCACCTAATTTGACTTTACGCGAATTAATAGCCTGGTTTGTATTATGTAATTCAGACGATCAATTTGCTTTAGTTTATTATGTCACCAGACCTTCATCTAAAAATTGTCATCAATATTGCATGTAATCTGATATCAAAAATACCTACATTGCAATAATATGTATGTGGTTGATAATAATGGAACAGAAATGTCTGTGGGGAGACAGACAACTATATTTTGGGTGAAATTTGAATTCGGGCGATCTGTTCAGTATTAGTTCGGGATTTTAATCAAGGGTCCCTTAGCACCAGTGTAATTTCGCCGGATTAAAACGTTAATTCCGGCCGCGGCCATCTAAGAAGTCGTCGAAGGGAGAATAGTGGAGATATTGCAATATTGAGAAGATCCGACGGAAATTGTTTACATATGCCACATGGCCTGCCTCATACTAGTGCTCTTTTCCTCACCTCACTTCCACCCTCGCAGTCAACATGCACAGAACTCCTAATGCTGGTGTAACAATAAGTTGCTCCTCCGGAGTTTTGACAACTTGACTTGTGTGCGCGCACTGTAACTCTTAATGAGTTGTTACCAGGAGTTATTCTTGTCTGCAAAGTTGAAGAGACAATGGGATGCTTGTTTTCGAGCATCCTCTAGCTTTTAGGACTAATTACACCACCTTTCGCCCAAACCGACAACGCGAAAAACGCCATCCTTTCATTCGATAATTGAACTCCAACTACATTCAATAGTAATCTGTTGCCGGGATAATGGAGGAATAAATTAAAATATTTACACGGTAGCAGCCATTCGTTGCAGAACCATTCATTCCAAGCGCAGCGCGTGCGGGTTATGCATTAAAACAATATTAATTACAATTGTTTGTTGCGCAAACGGTGTAATTACAGTTCCCTTAGAACACGATACCATACATATATACTTGCACTACAATTATAGATGCTTTGAGAACATTATTCATACTTGCACAAACTTTATAAAAAAAACACAATCACATCAATTGTTGCATATTACACATTGTTTAAGCTAAATAAAAAGTCAACATTATATTTACATATAACTACAGTGAATTTTCTTCTATAGTTAATATTTTTTTATATGCCAAAATGGTTCTGCTTGTGTTTAATTATTTAATTTTTATTATATAATTATTATAAAAATATTTAATTTAAAAAAATTAAAATTAAATATTTAAAAATATTTTAGAAATAATTTTCTCCATAATTACAAATAGTATTTAGTATATTAATTACATAAATAATTACAAATATTAAATAAATTATATTTCCCTAAAAATTCAAAAACAAATCTTTATGTTTGTGGTATTCGTACAATGCACGCTGTTAAAAGTGCTGGTAGTAGATGTTAGTATTATGATATACTATAGTAGATCGGTACGAAGATAAAATAAACTTTATTTAATTAGTTATAGTAAAACATATGATTAATTAAATTTTATTTTAAAGGGTAATGCGTGATGTCTGCAGGGAATTAACACTACGAAAATAATTAATGAAATTATGTAACTACAAGCAATTCCTTGTAGTTCGTGACGTTTAAGAATTATTAGTTAAAAAAATATTATTAATAATATTTTTTTTGAAACGCTACGTACTAACTATTCCATTGGGACACCCTGTATATGTGCGTCGCTTAATAATGAAGTTAATAAAATAAGGGTAGTGCGCTGCAGGGTAGAAATCAGGGAGATTGTGATTAAAGTTAACCTCGTGCGTTAGGAAATTCCTCTTTTCCGACGGCACCTCCGGCCGACACATCACCATTCTCGGAAAGTCGCGGTATTTGACAGCCCCACGACCCCAAGGGCGCATTGAAATTGGCTCGCTGACGCGTTAAAGTATCCTTCCAGGAGGAAGCCAACATATACACGAGCTTGCACATACACCGATTCGGAAAATCACATTTGATTCTTAAATATCCGTATTACATCTCCATCTCATCTGATTCCGTCTCTCTCTTTCAATCTCGTACTTAAATTTACTGAATTCAAGCTGCGTGCATAATCTTGGTGCAAAAAGGCGCTGACTTGCGAGAAGACAAAGGGCACGGAGGCGGAGGGCTTGAATTCATTAATATCAACCGCCACGGCTGATGTAATTATGAAAGCGTCAGTTCAAGGGGGCGGTATGTCGGAGGGACGTGCAGAAACGAATTCACTTGTTCGCGAGATGACGTCTCATTGTTAATTAAAGTTAATTGTAACGACAACGCAGCGGAGGCGGCGGCCGACCCCCGGAATCGAATTGATATTTTCGGAATGCGCCCTTCTTCGTTATGCTTCATTAGAATATTACCCCTCGGAAATTATGAAATTATAAAATTTAGCCCACTGGCTTTCGCCCTAATCACTCAATTATTTTTTATTTCATTATTTCGAGGAAACCGCAATTCCTCTACTCAAGACAAGGCAAGAATCATTTTGATGATCATACTTTTTTTTATGTGCAAGTATTTTATCTGATCCTCTAATTTATTTTTAATTAGCAAGAATACACTTTTTCAGCAAATTTACTAATTAGTAATTAAAATATCCTTAAATATAATATTTTCATGAATATAAATATAATACTTGGTCTATAAAATGTTGATATTGTTATATATCACGGAAAACCAAGGCTTTGAATTAGAATTTCATTTTGTTAGATATTCACACCTAAACATTTAATTTCCAATACGTATAATAACACTTACATTCTACTAATATATACATATTTAATGTTAGCTACTCTATTTGAAACTTGTAATAAAATATATATTAAAATATTTATCAAATACTTTTTTTCATTACATATTTCTATCTGAATGAAATGAAACTCTATTTAGTAATTTTTGTTTCGTTAATAGAATTTATATAACATTCAGTTAAATGTTGATAAAGTAGTAAATTGTAGGTAAAAAAATATATATTTTATAAAACGTGTTAAACAAAGATGTTATAAATTTAGTAATAAATTGTTAAAAACAAAATTTTTATCCTTATTGATTTTTTATGTTCTGGAAAATTATGCAATAAATCGTTGTATATATCAATTTATTATTGTCTAAGTTTGAATAAAACAACATTGTAGATATTTAAAAAATATTATATTATAAATTATTGAAAACTTTACATATTTATAATAAGTGAAGAATATTGGTTTTATTAGAGATACTTAATCACTTGAAAAATTGATATTTATAATTTCTAAGAAATTGAAAAATGGAAAGCTTTCCACATTGAATAAGTAAGAATTGCTTCAATAGTATATAATTAACAGCTGCGTAGGCGAAAATACGTGGAAACTTTCAACGTAAATATTGATAATAGCAATGGAAAGTGTTTTGTATCCTTTTGGTCCTGGACCCGCCGTGAAATTGAATTTATTGTACAATCAGTGCACGTACTTCACTACTCGATGAATTTAATTACAGAAACAGCGTTTAACCGTAATTAATTTGCATATTCTTCCGTCGGCCTCCGGAGCATTTACGAAATGATTACGTGAGGCGGTTGCGGCGTGCGCGGGGGCTGTTGGGGGCGGCAGTTCGGGAAGCATTAAAAATTGTTTAGTGTCGATAATAACCGCGGAAATTTGCATTTACCGTTCGTTTTCTGGGTCACAGACGTTTTATTGAATGGAAAATTCGCGGACCCTTCTTCCAGACTTCACCGCTTATGGATTTCCTTTTTTAATACTCTTTTTTTTGTTCGCCATCTTCGGTATAATCGTTTCTTGATAATCGAATTGAATGCTAAACAGTTAATTATATGGAAATCAAAAGTCGATTTTATAAAATATTAATTAAAATCATAACATAAATAAACACAATGAAAATATGTGGTATATTTTAGTTACTTTTTAATTCTATTTTAGTTGAAAATGAAATATGTGGCTTAAATAATGATGTATCTTAATAAAGACATTATAGGGACAAATACGGCTTAAAAGCAGATATAGTATTGGCGGCGAGGGCTCGTAAAGCATTTCCGGATGAACTTAAATACGGCCAGACTGGATTTTCCCGTGCGGGAAATGGGAGTGGAAATCCCGATCCGGAGCTAAATAATCTTAATCCACATGATGGTACACGTATATTAATATATATAGCGGACCAGAATATAGTGTGCATCCCACTGTGCTCCACTTACCGACGAGAACTCGAATTGCTCCACTACGATGACAATGCTCTATGTTTATTTTCCATTACAACCTCCATAAACATACACAGTTCGCGTTCATAATATAGCCAGAAACTCGAAAATATGCCGCGGACGTTTCAACTTGCGTTGCGGCCACGGAAAACCAAAGCTTTGAATTAGAATTTCACTTTGTTAGACATTTACTACACATCTGCCTATATACTTGCGTATACGGATGGATCCACATCTAAAGATTTAATTTCCAAT